>JABWDB010000003.1:11290000-11890000 GCA_019614645.1 Stratiolaelaps scimitus
CAACAATGTTCATTCATGTTGGCATTATGAACACGAAAAACCTATGCATATACGAACATATGCGAATCCCAACATTCCGACACGGCCAGACTGTTATTATGCAACTCCGGGTCAACATCTGTCTGCAACGGAGAGTACGAGGGACAGATACAGTGGAGCGCAGAAGGCCAGCGGTGTTGACAGTAACTCCGCTTCATTTAGCGTTTCGTGGTCGAATTCAAATCGCTGATTAGCATTATAATTTGAACTGGAATTAGAATAACAGCAATGCGTTCAAGGACAGCCCTCCTTCTAATGCACAAATCAGCAATTCTTTATAGAAGAAAGTCCGGCTGAGACAGTACAGCGACAGGACACTGAGCTCATTGGCTCTCTTGCTCGCCTTGTTTGGGCGCGTGTGCTGAAGGTGAGCGGAGTCGTTATAGCGAACGCCTTGGACGTTCATCGGGGATTCAATATGATTTAGAATGGAAAAGTTGTGAAATGTTTCCGTCGACCTGACGCCGGCCGAGACAATTGTTTAAGTGCAACGATTCGTCTTCGCACTTACGTATGAGAAGAATGGGCATTAGGAAATAAGTCTACGTGACGCATGCTATACCGACGAGGTAGGTGATACAATACTATTCAATGAAAGGCAGCTGAGCGACTGAGGGGCTGAGGCTCAGCTGAGCAGCTATGCGATGACTTACCGTGGTGTTACATCGCAGCCTTGTTGCATGAGGCATCCAATAGTGAACCAAAGCGTATTCCATATTGTGAATTGATTGTCCAGTTCCTCAGGGTTTCCTTCACAAGGATGTGGATTTACCCATTCATATGGCGAGAATCTCGCAAGCACGAACAGGAATAAAGATACTCCGAGAAATGCTGTCATCATATAGATCCAGACCTGTAATATAGAGAGGGTGCAAACATTTTGTGCATATTTACGTTAGCAATACTAATTGGCCCCTCGTACCGTGAATGATGGTGATGAAACGGTCACTAGTAAACCGGATGAAACAATCAGCGAGATTGCAGATCGGTTTTATCAAACTCGCGGCAAGCTTCACACATTAACAAGATGCACATTGTGCCAGGCGCTGGCGTGGTTCGAGAGGAGTACCCTATATTTCTACTGCTATTCCCCGCCTTCAAACGCTGTCAAGCGTTGGTTGGCGTAAAATATCATTTAATATCCACGTACTTAACCGGCATCTGTTGTACGAAGAAGCCACAGACAGGCCGAGCTAAAAGCAGAGGATTTCTTAGATTCCTTCAGGTGAAAAACAGTCAGTTGCCTGACCTGCCCCCTCGTTTCTCCACACTGCGAGGACTCCGACTGCTGCTGTCTCGTTAGCCGTTTCCGTCTCCGGCTTAGGTCCTGTCCCAGTCCGGGGTCCGCTTATAACGAACGGTAGCCCCATCGAGTCTTTTCTTCTAACTTCGCCATCTGTTAACAGGCCTGCGCAGTCGGGAGACTCCCCGCGTCAACCGTACGAAACGAAAGCGACCGGAACTATAGGGGGGGAGGCGGCACAAGATATCCAGGACCGATGGGATGGACGGCAGACGTTGCGAACGTTGGGAGCCTCTAACAATGACCTCCAAGAAGCGTTTATCACCTGCTGCTACTACTATGTAGGGGGACCGTTCATCGGGGTCTGTCCAGCCCGGGAGGGTCCCCGCCCCAGGTGTTCCCCCACACCCGACCTAAGTTGTATGGCCGAGTTCTGAGGTTCGCCGACCGACACAGTGCCCACAGGCTTGCAGCAAAGGTACAGAGACCAGCCACCTATCCCTGGTGAAGCAAAACAAAAAAGAAGAGGCGAGCACCGCTGCCCTTCCCATTGCAGTAGAGGACAATAGATTGTTGGAATGATATTTCTTCCCTTTCTACGGATTCAATGCGGGTGCAACATCTTTGCCCTCGGACGGCTGGCCTCTCTCCTCGCCCGGTGCTGCTAGCTAAGGGGCATATGATGTGTGTCAGTGTGTCCACGGGGCGTAAATGACTTGTGCTGTGCCTGAGCCGCTATTGTTCCAGCCGAGAGGACGACTGGGATGCCGCCACAGAAGTATCTGTTAGTGCGAAATCCATTCCGAGTTATCCGCTGCAGTGGCTGATTTTACATTCGCCCTTCCTTCTCCAACTGTGACTCCACCGTTGTTATTATACACTACGAGTATCTCTATTGTGCTATAGCTGTCCCAGCTAAAAACGGCCAGCACAGCTGCAATTTCGTCACGAGTGACAGAGAAATAATAGAAATCGTCGAATATTTATCGTACCTCAAGAGAGAGTGGGTCCAGGAACGAGAATAGTCCGGGCGGGGGTTTCGCAGTTTTCTTGTAGAGGATCGAGATCCCCAAAGTCATGAAGGGCATCGTAAAATCCACGGCCTCTTCACGAACGAAAGTGATCGTCAGATCGGCCACAGCCAAGTCCGCTTTCTGCAAACAAATATACATATTTACACATTAAGACAGAAAAAGTTAGCATGGAATACTTGTTTGAGAGAGAGAGAGAGAGAAAGAGTGCATGTGAATCTTTAGTGATGCCTATGACCCACGTGTATATATGTATGATAACGGGCGAACATGCATAAAGATAAGAAATTCGATCTTGTGTGCTCTGCGTAAACATACTAGGGGTATAGGCGGCGCGAAGTGGACAACATCAGCGCACATGAAGGGTGACACGTAAGTGTACACTTAGGGAAAATAAGCTCCCACTTGAGACAGGTACTGCTCTAACCGTAAACCTTCATTTTTCTCAAGAGCGAACCTTTTCTTTCCTAACCTACCTGTGAGCTACCGCCTTACCATGCTCTACGTTTTCCCTTGCCTCAATCCCTACTCTCCTCCCGGCTCGTATATGTTTAAAGGAATATTGCGGCTTGAAAGCGCTATTATTATTATTATAAAATGTAACACGTCGTCATAGATCTGTTTGTTCCTTCATCCAGTTCTACTGGACCTATAGAATGACATATCACTGATTGAGATTCTTGTGTTCTTGCTTGGTGAAAACGACTACTTTTCAACTGCCAACCTACTAATTGTCTGACATTTTTTTTGATATCTTGAAGTGATGATACTGATAAGGAACAGGTTGTTGACGAGGTCTATGTGAAAGACGACGTCGATTAAAGACGAAGCCTAGAGAGAAAAAGTGACTGTTCAACGATCTTAAGACAGACAGCTGGGTGCTGCCAATTCAATTCGTAGCACAATGACTGCATGACTAAAGTGTGATTTAGGGGGCCGCAAAGTCTTATTTTTGCTCCCTGTATGGCTTAGATAAGCACAGTTACTATGTTTACTACATTAGGTTAACTCTCGCCATGTACAATCTCAATTCTTTCAATGAGATTGTACAGACTTAAGCAGACTTAAACCCCATTCAGGTGTCCTGCCGGCTTTCTCGTACTGCGTAGGGTCGTTACCGCTTTGCCATTTCATCGATTGCGGGAATCTATCCCATGTTAAGTATCGATATAGCAATTCTTTGTGGACGAAGATGTGGTGGTGATGCGTTTGGTTACATCTCATTGATCAGAAAAAAGCTACTTAGCTATGCGGGTCTACACTTACAAGTTAAGGCTTCCTTTCGTATAGAGCGCCTCATTGGATGCGAATAACACGGCCATAACAGAAATAGCCCCAGCGCAAACAACCCCAAGAACAGCGACAGCGTCGAGCTCTAGGCCTCGAGGCGGCGTGATGAACGAATGATTTCCCAAGTCCTTCGGGACAACGTCCAGATCGCGCTTCTCCAATCATCCGCCCGGGATAAAATTGGCCTTGACCATTAGGGTGAACAAGGAATCGCAATGGCAAGCGAGATGTCTGGCAGCACATCCATCCAAGATGATTTAGATGGTAATTTCTGCACATACAGCACACAGTTGTTCTTTGTTGACTGGCTAGCGTCGGGGTCTTTTCATGTCCAGACTGCTTCTGCTGTTATGCGCATCTACACCAGCATACAGTTAGAGCTGGTTGGATGTTGTGTGCAGTTGAGTTTCAATTCGAATACTAACCGCTCGAAAGTGGCTGACGGATCAGCATAAATCTTCGGTACATAGTACGTATTATAGTAGCAGCATCGGTTTAGAAAAAAGATGAACATTGACGGATGGCGAAACGGTAATATAGAAAAAAATAGAGCCGACGCTCAAAAAAGAATCTGTGGATTGAAGCGACTATCTCCGGAAATCTCACTATGCCAGGTAGGAAGTCGCATTGTGTCAACGGTAACACGGCAGCTTGCATTCGAATGCTGCAGTCTCAAAGCTGTGGCATGATGCATCGTATCAGGCTCAACGAGTACCGCGGTCCTCTCACCCAGTTGTGAGAGGACGATATTGCATCTAGCGAACTAGCTCCCATGGGTAATCTTAGGTACTCCTCAGTCTTGGGCGACCACTTACATATATATATATAATCCTCGTAGGTAAGAGCGGTACATTCCAATAGGTTCTTATGCAGGTGCTCAACAAGTATTCATTCTCTACGATCGCAGGTAGTCGGCGAGTGGCGGAGGTGTATGAGACGATTAATCTGCTGCGAACAGATGGGGTGCCGGCTGTATAACGCATGCAAATGTGCCTTAGCAGTTGCTTCCTGCGAGACAAACAGAAGCTATCTCCCGATATTAAAATCCGACTGCAAGCATCCGCAGAGGTAAGATCAGCATACACTGACGAATCACACGTGCGCCGTTTGTTACAGAATATTACGAAGCAGATACTATTGATTGTATCTTTTCAAGTCGTTCAATTACAACAATCTAGTGTTGGACGCAATCCAGCAATGCTTCACCATTCATGTTCACAATGTCACCGAAATATCCCGAAATAGGAAAACGAAATCAATACCTGATGGACAACGCCAGCCGTTACATACATGACTCTTCGAACATAGTCTCTGGGAGCACATCGAATAGAAGTCCAATATGGGATTGACCGGATCAAGCTGCGGACGGCGACGAGCAACTTTTAACGGGTTGACATGTAGCCGTTGTAAGTAATAGCATCAAGTTTGGCGATAAACGATTGTGTAAATGGCTGGATATAATGCCTCAATATATTTACAGTGTAATTATAGTTTGCCAATATCGGAATGTCCACCCGACTCCCACCGATACCTGACCAAGGACGGATAGAATAGGCTGTCTGGCAAGAGTTTAATTTTACTTGGCAATTTTAGCTGAATGATTTTACGAACTTATCCTACCTAGAGTCGCTAGAGTTTTTATCGCGTTGACGAACGCCGCGTTAATTGGATCAGTGCCGCTTTAATGAACAGATCTTTACAGGCGTAGGCAGAGCAATAAGCTTAGTGGCCTAGCTACTTACCTTGCCGCATATAAATCAGACGGGTCTCAATGGCCTCACTTAGGCGAAACGCTTTTTTTACAAATGTATGCACTAGCATGCGGCGTTCTCCATTACCGATGACGGGCAGCGCAGGATCGTTTATCGTATTTCATGACTAAGCATTTATTCTAGGTGACATATCATACTATTGGACTCCACCCCAAGTATACATCACGCTCCAAAAGTGTGCGATATTTTAATAGGTTGAAATTTATTACACTTTTTTTTTTTTTTTTTTTTGCGAGCTGACCCTCAGCTGTTCCCCTATCTGACACGCCTCAGCTCTTAACCTTTAGGTATTACTATGAGGACCTGTCGGGGCCACCGAAATTTATTACACTTGCCGACTTCGACAGCTATATAATAATGATCGATTTTCGCTCAAGGTGCACGTCGGTGCTGGGATGACCCTCGGCTTTGTTCAGGTCATGCAGGACTCTGAGAAAGCCTTCTGAGAGAAGCCAAGTATTGCTCGTGGTTGACCTTTTTTTGTTGGAGCGGCTCGAAGCGAACGGGGTAAATAAGATAATGAAATTTTCCCTACAGCCGACTTCGTACGTTGGAAATGCAAATGGTCCCATGCCTCAAGAGGGGTGTAATTCACCACTAGCACCGCAAACTTTACACCTCTCTCTATGTTTGTTCAGTGTCGGTAAAGTGATTTTGTAAGCAATTCGGTTTGCTTGTTGGAAACGTCATCCCACTGAGGCCGAGCAATCAAAGCCGTTGTGGACTCTAAATTGTAGAACATAAAAGAACATTCATTTAACCAACTGGTTCAACTGCCACCCTTTAATTTATAAGCAAACAAAATACATCGGCATAATATATATTATATATAGGGCTCAAATGCTTTTGTCATAACCCTGTTTCTCCATGCACACAACGTACCGCTCCCTAATCATTCCAGGCACTGCTGCTGATCTGTGTAACATTCAAGCGTTGCTCCAATCTATTATGTTTACGAACGCTTACGACTTCCACGTCAGCCGCTATTCGAAACGAGGTCTCGATTAAAAACAACATAGCAAAGCGCTGATTGTCCGCCAACTATATCAATCTATACTCACGCTCAGATATACATATATATATATATATATATTCTATATCCATATACGTACCCCGCTTAATAGTTCGCCGATCATCCCGTTCCATCTTCCATCGGCGTCCTTCCGGCCATAACTGTTGTCTGCGACTTCGCGGATAACATACTTCATGTTGTTGTCGAAGTGCTCGGAGGAAGCGATCGCGTCGAGCAAATCTATGCAGTAGCCTTCGTACTTGTCGTTTCCCGTCAGCCCGGTGTCTCTCCAGTTTTCCTTATACATCACGTATGGTGGTTGCTGCAAACGCGCCAGTGGACGAACAAATGGCCAACAACAACATTCGTACAATGGTTATAGTCACAAAGCAAAGGGCAAGCCACCACCGAATAGGCAGCGACACGCCCACAGCCTGAAATGGTCAATCAATATTTGATCTATAATAATAAAAATTCAATGAGCTGAGCAACATTGGGCTCGGCTAGGGCAACAACAATAACAAAAACAATAAAAATGACAATCACACAGTTGTGCTTGGTGAAGGGAGATAGATTCCCGGATTTTGCATACATATATTATATTATGCCCGTACGTGAGCCAGGTTACTGAGCTATAGAGACCCATAATGATGAGGCTGTCTCTCACGAGTAGTTTTATCCCTGAAGCAAAAACCTCTATTGCTCTCGTGGAGCGTATATATGCGTCTCATTTCTGTGACGGATCTGTCCCCGACTCGAGTGATTCACTCTCCCTCTACCAGTCTTCTGCTGTCCGTACAAACCCTTAGAAATGCACAATGACGGACAGACAGCCTGCGTTAAATGCCGATAGCATTTTTCATCGAAACACACACACACACACACGTATATATATATATAATAGATATGCATGCATGGCAGCATCAATGAATTATCGCTTGCAAAGCGATTCGTCTCCCATCCGTTCTTCCTCCATTCATAGAAATATTCGCCTGCCTCCTTAGAAATTCGCTTCGCCGCTGCCCGCCTTCCTATTCGAAACGTCGCTCGTTGTCAGGTTCGATCAAATGCTTCTCTCCCTCGCTCGCTCCCTCTCTCTATCTCTCTCTCTCCCTCTCTGTGGTCCTATGCCCACGATTCACCGTTAACGCTGATTCACGACAGCAGCCTCCGACAGGAGTCCGCCTCGTATTTTCTTCATTCGCACCATTCGTCGTCGTCATCGTCTATCACTGGCTTGATCTTTCACTCGTATACGCTCACTATCTCTCTCTCTCGCTCTCTCTCTCTCACTTTCTCGCTTGCGATTCTTCGTGGTTCACTTCTGCGTTCCGTGTCCCGCTCGACGTCTGTCAGGTCGGGTCCTGTCGCTTCTTCCTTGTGACATCAGTGGGAATTGTCAGGCGGACGCCGGATGAGTCCATATGAGCGAGATAGCGAACTAAATTGTGTGTGTGTGTGTGTGTGAAAGAGAGAGAGTCCATAGAGCAGGATTCATCGTTGGACATCAGAGGAGGACGAGGAAAACAGCTCTATCGATTGCTAAGCTGGGGCGCGCCTGTCTTCCTATCGGCCTCATCTGCGCGAAGTTGACGCTCCAGCGTGCTCTAAGTCCTCTCCTGCCGCCGTCGCTTCGACTAAGACGGTACTACTACAGCCATTTCCCCGACGTTAAGCAGCATCCCCCGGCACGTCGATCCTGCGCCCTCATAAGTCCACGATGGACTCTGAGCCGTGATGAGCCCAACTCTTCCGATCTCCCCCCAGTCCAGCTACCCGTGCTCGCAACCTATCACTACTCCTCGCCCCGCCATTGCTTTCGCCTCTGTCATGGTCCATCGAAACCATCATTGCGGTGCTAGCCACGATAGCGACAGCGAACGCAGCAAGCAAGCAAGCAAGCAAGAAAAGGCTGCCTTGCTAATGTGGACGACAAAGACCGTCGAAGTGACGGCTGCTCCATGTAGTGTGTGTGTGTGTGATCGTCATCAATAAATCATCCTTTCATAATTATCTTCCCCAAAGGAATTCGCCTCTCTTGTCAATAGAAGAACTGATCAAGGGCCCCTGAGCGGCCCCAACCCCGGATCAAGGCCCCCTTGAAACGCGTCCTTCACCAAGACACCTTAGACACGTTAGGCACCAAGACAACAGCAGCAGCAGCGGAGGCGGCAATAGCAGCAACGAGATGAACCGTAAATGAGAGAAGCCACTCCGGATTCTGGACGGCGTATTCACTGTGTACGCATTCATGCCCTCCGCAGTGCGGTGTGGACCCGCCCCTGAACGAACACCGTGTCCCCGCCGCTCGTTAGCTGGAATCGGTCATTTATTCAGATTATGCATGGCGGTGTTCTGCGTTCATCAAACGCCAATTGGGGAAGGGGGGGGCTGACTGTGGCAACGACGATCGAATAGATCTCTACTGACTAATGACGCTGACGCCCTGGGTATCGCTAGCGACATACAGCGGCTGCCGGCGTATAGAACGACTAGGACTGATCATCATTAGCGCAAACATGCTTCTGTGAAGAATCATTTTCTGAGCAAAAGCCAGTTAGCTGGAAGGCCAAGTGGTGTAAAGGCATTGTAAGCCATAGACCACAGGCAGAATAGATGCACTAAACATTCAGTTATTATTATCCATTAGGCCGGGTTTTGAGTATCGGAGCGTTTGCGGCGTCCAGAGCGACTGTCAAAACGAAGATGGCAGTGATCAGGCAGAAGAGGTTTTTCCAAAGACGTTTGAAGCACTTATAATGCCCAGATAAATAGAGTTCGATTATGTGACAATATACGGGTGTCGGTTCCGAGGGCCCATTGTGAATGCACAATGTAACCAATTATTGTAGCGGAATACAATAGAACGAAACCAAGTACCAATAAAAGTTTAAAACAAATGTATAAATAAGAGTTGTTGTTTAATGAATAAGCGACATAAATGATTAAATTATATGTGAAATATGTGAAACATACTAGTATAAGCATAGAAATCTATCTAATTAGCGATATTTTGTATCGTCTCTGCGCTTTTTACTTTTTTATGAATAACTTTTTATGTGTTATATTTAATGCTCGGTAAATTTTACTCGGTCAGCTAAGATGAAGAAACGCCACACTTAGACCATTTTGCTGCTAGTCAATTTCTTTCTGTATTACTCCGAAGCTGTAATTCCATGTAGGATATACATTAAATACAATGGTACGATGTTGTTGTTGTTTCTTTGGTTGTCACATACGCAGTTCCTTTGTTGTATTTCAGGTGTGGAACCTTTCAATTAACCCTGCTAAGGTTACCTTTTGGATAACCGACAGCCTCCAAGTGAGCACCAAATACGAGGCATCATTTCGAGTTGGACAAAGCACGTGGTGCCTGTTACGTGACCTCTGGGGGTCTCTATCATTTGTCGTCTGCCATGGGAGGCCGAAAATCGCTGCGTGACAAAGCCAACTTAAACCTGCGATAATCTTTGTACGCGAAGTAGCTATGCCAACTATCCCGTCATCCCAGCAAATATTATCTGGGAGGAACACGCACGCCACTTGGTCACGATCGATTAGTTTTGCGATCGTAGCAGGGAGAATTGTCGCTCCGGGCACTGGATCATCTGTGACCTAATTTTATTATAGGTAATTCTCCTTGCTAGCTTATGAGCGCCGAGTGATCCAATATATATGCAACTAATCATGTTATTGGCATTCAGCAGTGCATTTATTGCCTGCCCAAGGTGGTGGCTCAGTTGACCTGGGAAAAGGGCCAATTTTGTCCTTTAATCGACGCAATTACTCGATCTACTCTTAGATATCATTAATATTATTATTATTATTTGCAGTATTTTGCGGAACTTTTCTGCTGCGTGCATGATGTTGGCGTCAACAGTGGTCGACGCGATGAACTACACTCGAAGGTGTCGGATTAGACCGCAGGAGTAAATGTTGAAACTAATCGGACCAGTTGGAAGTGTCAATACTGACGCGGCTGGGATAAAACTTCACAGAGACGAACGGAACACCAGTGGACCGTACTCTATTAGTGCGCCTCCCTAACGAAGGGCCATGACAACGATACTATTTTTGGATTGACAGCTGCCAGTAACGTAGATCTCTAGTTCTTTCAGGTAGTTATCGAAGAAGCCGACCCTGTACAATTGAACACCGAAGTTTGCATTGTTAGGGAAAAATACTCAAGTGGGTGGACGACAGTGGAATTTGGAAAGCAGGCTATTTGAAGATCCAATGAGAGACGCCCTTCTAGTCGGCAATTACACAGTTGTAGACAACGCATGAAAGCCCATTTCAAATACGAGAAGGTTTTTAAGGGCAATTGTAATAGTATGTACAATAGTATTATGCGGTATAATGGAGATGATAGATCAGATTATGCATAATGCGCTGCTTCTGTGATTAGCATAGCGAGTGCAATATAATGTAGCCCAAGGCTGTTCTATTTTGAACATCGGGGACACCGAATCGCGCATATGAATGTCTGGCATGGGTCGATCGATCAAACGATCGATGGTGCTGTACTATGGTATTGCTAACACAAGTTGGTCATCGATATTTAAGCAACACATAATGGCACTACAATGCTCAGCTTTCTGAATTATTTTCTGCTACACATGTCAGACATAATGTCACTCATAGCCTGTCCATTCAGGCTACACAAAACTACTCACTTCGCTTGCCAGGTATATCGGTAAACTGCGGCAAGGCTCAAACTAGTGATTGCCTGCTAGCTGTTGACGAGGCTAAGGCTGGTATGAACGAAACCACTGAATGGAAATAACGTCCCAACATTTCAATCTCTCTCACGTACAAGATCATTTGGGTTCGAAAGTCACAGAAAATGGATATCTTAGCAGGAATACGACCGATTAAGCACTCAAAACAGCCGGCCCTCCACGTAGCAAAGCTAATCTAATGCTCGTTCAACGGTAAATCGTCCGCCGTTTTCTTTACCGGTTAGATTTTTTTTGATACCATGTGCAATACCAGATAACGTATTCACATCCACTGTAGGGCCTTCGAAATATGCACTGGAGAGCACAGCCTGCCTTTGCTGTCAGATTCCCTTGCAGATATATTACTATCAGAGAAGGACGCCACATTACGGGTGAAATGTCACTGAGGTCGTTCTGGCGGTTCGATTTTGGTCGCAGTTAGAGACGAAGTGGATTCAACTGCTGCTGCCATTTCACTCCATAAACATGTGTGCAAGCTGTAGACGTTAGTACATACCGTTAGTGTACGACTGCTTTCGGTACAACAGAGCGGAACCTGCTTTAGTTGCCATAATAGTGGGACATTGGCAGACTGAGTTGTAGAGAAAAACCTCTAGACAGTACGAAGGTACGTGAGGTATATTACGATGGGACACATATAGCATTTCACTAGCAGCATTAAACAGGGTCGTTAGGTCAACTTTGGCCGGCTGGTGCCACTTCGCCAGTGACTCCGAAGGAATATACTGTGGTCCCCGTTTGCGGTTCCCGTTTCGCCAAACGTGGGTCACTTCTTCTCTCCAGAGCAATCTTTTTGCGGGATTTCTTCGGCCAACGCCAGCTAGATCACTCAAGGAGTGCAGGGAGTGCTCCTTTGGGAGCAATAGAGTAGCCGCTATCGTATCGTAGGTTAGCTAAGTTTCCAACGTCGGCCCTGGCCCTGTGACCCCTTAGACCACCGCTTCGATCGCTCAACTTGACTTGGTAGACTCGGATTTCGTTTAGCAACGTTCCGACGACGTAGGGCTCGAGTTTCAGACAAAACGAGAGATACGCTCCACAGGAGAATGCAGGAAAACAGCGTAAGTCTGCAGGTACCATGGTGATGATCTGGGGATTCGGGCACAGAGATGCTTCGAATAGCCAGTCAGGCCTTTAAAGGCCCCACTCAGCTATCATATATATTACATGATAGCATCTTTGTGCTAGACCTCAAAAACGTCCTACCCGAAGGCATCTCTCTCATAAGTTCTACGCTTATGATTTGAAGTTGTACACGCCCGTCTGCTATGCAGACTCTAGGCCCCTTTTCAGGCGATAATTGATGCTGCGGGCTTCTGGTATCGTCAAAACGACATGCTCATCTCTATACCCAAGTGTGCTGTCCTCCACCAATGACTCAATTATCGAGCGAAATTGTCTCATCCGGGACCCAGAAGTACACCAACAACACTGGATTCCGATTACTCCAGCTACAGAAGCTGTTCACTCGGCTTCGATTTGTAACATGATTTTTAGATGCCCTGCTGTTAAGGAAGCTGACTTTTACGCTGCTCGATATAAGAGCCTTGTCGTACCCACCCATATCTTTATTCTTCCGTTGTGTAGAGACATTATCTAAAAAAACACGATGATTGCTTGAAGCAGCTCCACGCTGGATCAAAGGTTAAAGGTTTTATTGGTTTATTAAAGGAACGGCAGTTTTTATTAACCTTAGGATCGTCTTATATCTCACGTCTTCCGTTTATTCTTCATCTTATAGGTTTGTCCGAACTGTAAGCATGCGCTGTAATATGCCCGTCGGAGTGTATCAAACTCCCGACTATCTACCGTAATAGTACAACCACCAAGACCTTTGATACCTGACCAGATCTCTTACGCAGTGCAGTCGCTGCCTAGAGAGCTCCGGCTGTAGTGCGGTCTGAGAAATTTAACAATTTGTTCGCGAGGAAATGATCGGGTATTATGCAGGGGTCTGGTAATCTCTGCATTCAAGAGACCACATAGGGTATACTTGTTTATCAACGTACCAGTATGAACATTCACTGGCTCAAAAGCGGAGACATTCTCCTTACACAAAGACATTAGCATGTTGTTAAATTAAGTTCAGCTAAAGTTGCGCTGTTTAGCTATCGTTTCCCTCAAGTTTTGTAGGTGTTTTTGTTCGATTCGCTATGGCGCCATCGAGCAACGTTCATAATGTAGACGTGCAGTGTCTTCCTTCAATGTTTGACTTATCGGCTTGCCTACATCCATATGTGTCTACCTATCTGCCTATATATAATAACAATCTAGCCAGGCAACATGCGTGTACACCCTACCAGAACTTCCACTTACCAGAATAGTGGTGACAACCAAAGTCTTATTGAGGAGTGAGAGTCGCGCCTCCTCAAGCTCTCTGGTGTAGTTTGTAGTGATGTTGATGCCACCGTGCATCGTCCACTCGCCAGCCTCTCGCCAGCCTGAGTGCGCCATGTCTAGCACCGTCAACCGCATATCTGTGCGATGGCCGTCTTTGTTGAAGCGGATATTGCCCGTCAGCCCCTTGATGTTGATCTGCCGACGACGACGACGATCACAGTAGCATAGCAGCATATCATAGACAACAACAACAACCACCGGCGCCATGTGGACGATGTTGATTGTACGGAGCGCGTGCCGGGAGCACCGTGCACGGAGCAGGATACGGCGAGGGCCACAGATGGACGCATATACGACACACATTTACATAATGGCAATCGGCCGAACGGATGAAAGCATAACACATCAACATAGACAGAACAGAGACAAAAAGTAATATGGGAACAGTTAGTGTACGCACATGAAATTGTGTAACGTCATTGCTTCGCTCGTAGATGTCAGTACAGGCAGACATTTTTGTATATATATATATATATATATATATATATGTGTGGAGCCGCCAGAGGCTCCATCGCTCTCAAGTCTATAGGTGATCTGCTCGATGCTGTTGACGTCAGTAGATTTCATAAAATATACAAACGCATGGTTGATACATTGTTTACGTTACGTGGAAATAAATAGCCAAACCATCAGTGTACGCGACCTCGAGTGCACTGATGTTCAGCTCTAAATAATGTCTACGCCTGGAGGGCGGCGGCTCGCCTGTCAAGGCTTACAAATATAAACTAACATATTAAATAGAGTAACAACCCCGTATGTAAAATAATACTTGCTAAAACTGGTACAACATATATATATATATATATATATATGGCTTTGGGAAAGTTACGCGATGCCTTCCGTGAAAATAAAAGTCTAGGGATGGCGAAACTTTGCTTAAGATCCCACCAGCACTTTAACATTTTCACTATAGTTTGAACGCTTCCTTTAGACAGATGTTGTACTTTTTCTAGTTCTGTTTTGCTATAGCAAATACTGTGGTTCATAGATATTGGCACAACATTCCGAGCTCTTTGCATATATATATATATATATATCTTGTTCCTCTGTCGCAAAGCTGTCAAGTTTGCTAAAGCCTTTCGGGAAGCTCAACGCGTGTTATTTATCATTCGTGTGTAAATTGGAACAATATGGAATATGTAAACTATTGAGTAAACTGATCTTCTTTTTGTTTTAAAATGAAGCGACATAATTACACCAGATAGTCTGGTATGATCCGCTTTATACCTCATCAAAGGTTACTAATTGATCAGTGATCACCTATATGCTGTTCACGGCCTAATCTGTCGAAACGATTCTTAAAACCGTTTAAGTACAAGGCTATATAGAATATATACTAAGCTAAGCGCGCTCCTCTAAATTTAGAATAGTATGAGATTGTAGCTGATGACAACGCTTGCTGATGATAACCAACAAAGATCGACCGCCGCTTCTACAACGCTTATGCTCAAGTTTCATGTTACCCGAGGCTTAATAGCATTTAGAGTGTGTGGGCCATTAGACTAATTCGATAGCGAAAAACTTGTATAATGTATTACCTCCGCCTTGAGAGGCTCACAAGCATTCTATACCATATGAATAGCTAGAGATGTGATCTGGTGGTTGTTTCAGCATAGTTATTAGTGACGGCGACGGTGCTCGTGGCGGGAGGAATAGTATCTAATATTGTGGCATTAAGTGGGAAGTTTACGATATCACTAAGCCGGTTCTAGCGATGCTGAGCGGACGATGAGGTTCAAGTGAGTTTGTAATTGTTGCCACCGGCGTCGGTGTCGTCATATGCACAGTATCACTTCGTTGCGTTTATCTTTGCTTGATGATCGATTAAATTGATCGATGGTCACCAAACTTTGAATTGTTACTATGGCATTATACGTAAGCGTGAGCCCCTCGGGAATATGCGATACATCATTTGTCGACTTGTGTTATTCAATTTGCTGCTCAACGAACGGAAACGGGATCAGGGACTTTTAGCAAGGTTAGCGTTCATAGGAATTTCTGCGCTATTGTTTCGTACGACCTCAGCTCTCAGCTTTTATGACCTCGACAGGTCAATTTTCCGGGAATTGGCTCAAGCTGCTTATTCAAGCTAAAGTTGGCTACTTCTTATCCCACACACGCACGCTCTATCTCCATCTCCCCTTTCTCTCTCTCTCTCTCTCTCTCTCTCTCAATCTATGTATCCCATAGTGCCATACATATGTATGGGTCGGTTGCGTTCAAGTCTGTTGGCGACCGTCGTCCGTATCTCGGATTAAGGCCAACCACAGCACACATCCATACGGAAATATATAAGGAGAATGCATTTCAATAAAATATGATCTCCCGCCACGAACCGGCAGCCAACTGGCACAAGTTGGCGGTTGGCATCTGGTTGGCTGGCTGGCTGGCCCGCTTGCGGACACCCGTAGCTTTATCTACAGTGGGGAATGTTTCTGCATGAATTCGTTCGTTTATTCGTTCGCCCGGCGTAAGCTGCTACCAAAGCACTGGCGGTGGCACCGGTGCCCCGCCTCTCCGCCTTGTTGAATATGCTAAGATTATCCAGTCGGCCGCGAAAATAAAAGTCGGTCCTCGAGTCGGTCGCTCAAGACGCAGCAGCGACCACGCAGGCCACTGCGGCCCGCTGTCGCCAACCACCGCTCCTACTGGCGGGCGCGTTAGTACACCGCAAGTGAAACATGCCCACAGGGCAGGCAAGCTGCCCTGTCAGCGCTTCCTAAGGTCGCGCAGGCTCATATGACCGCCGCTCTCTTGGTCGGTCCGACGTTCATCCGTTCGTTCACTGAAACAAGAAAACGCATTTTTCGAAAAGATTTCGTCGTCGACATCACGGTTGCCCTCGGCCAGTGTCGCCGCCGACGCCTACAACGACGACTAACCCGGAGCCCGCGATGCCCAAAACACCGGTAGCTCCGTCCGCAACGCGCCGATGTTAGGCTGCGCTAGGGCGGTTGCCCACCTGGAGAAATAAGGCACGCTCATTGAACCGGACGACCGGGGGCCGCTGGAAACATGGCTCTATTCATATTGAACAGGGAAACGTGTGCTCTGCGAAAGTATGCGGAGCGAAAAAGCGCAGAGCCAGTGCCGCATGCAACTTTCTTCAACGCAATCCTCTCTACTGTGTTTTGTGGATATCGTACCCCTTAACAAGCGTGCGTTATGTTATAGAGCAGTTAATGGGCGGCGAGTTGGCGAATGTAATCAACGGCTCTAATTTCATCCGAAGGGGAGACTGCCCGTAAAAAATCCTTGAAAGCACCGCCATATGCAAGCACTTTTCAGATTCATCGGTTAGCCGCTGTGATAAAATACGAACTGACGGTATGGGCATTGTTTTGAAGAATAATCTTAGGTAATTAGCAACTTTAAATCGCTGCATTGGCCAACGAAGCTCGCGTGAAAGATGGGTACTGGCATGCTTGCGGATGCTATGTATAATACCGCATCCCAGAGGAACTGCTAACGGGTAAAAGTTTGCTGTGTCTAAGGGGACCCCCGGCGCTCTGGTGAAGGTGGCCAGCGAATCAGCCAAACTGGCGACCATTTAAGTATAATCTTCTCGTTGCGTTTAACGCTGGCTAGAGTGCGCGCCACATGAGGCCATGGCACATAATGTGTGCTCAGATAAACTAAAAACAATCTCTGTTCAGCCATTTAGGTTTTCGTCACCTAGCCGGCAGCAGGGCATGGAAGAAGAGAAATTAGACTGCATTTCCATTGCTTCAACCCTATACATTAGGTATCTTTCGTCGTGTGTGGCCTTGGGTTGCGTTCGTGCGATATTCGTAGGCAGGTTGACATTAACAGCATAAATATTTGCAGTGCACTCGATAGGTTCCCACGAGCCGAGTGAGTTTACTTAGTTGGTATAATCCGAGCGCTGTAGTTCCTACAGACAGCCTGTTCCTCCTAATTGAGCCCTGAACAATCGATTACAACCGATTGCCTGAGAAAACATCTATTAAATTTCAACTTGATTGTAGTCTACTTCAGCTAATGATTAGACAGACGTCAGCTTCGCGATCGTTGTCGTCATAGGCAAGTGGTTGTACTGGAGAGAGATACATAAATATATGCCGAGGGTATGTATAATATCACTTGCAATAGCACGTATAACAAGGAAATATTTTTATTGCCATGCTTCCACGCACTGTCTGAATGGACGATTATATTTGCTAGCATCTATTTGATGCGTTATTATATTAAGCTATTCAACATAATGTCACTTAGCCTGGTCAAATTGGTTTGTGCTACAAGCAAGCACTGCCATTTTACAAAGCTAACAGACAACGTGGCTAGCTAATGAGACCCCGCTGAACGTGGTCGTTAAAACGAATCATTTTTCTAATCGTATATATATATATATATATATATATATATATATATATGGTGACATATAATAATAGCATTAGCTCAATAATAATAATAATCGCTTTTTTATTCCTGAGTTCGACTTCCTCCTTCAACATGTCTCTCTGAGAGCGCAGTTACGGCTCCACTGCATCTGTCTCGCCACTACATTCGCACGCATATCCGCTTCACGTAACGCAACTTTGTTTCGAATACGCGCGGTACGGTGCTCTCGCGCTGCGTCGAGGTCGACGAACGGGGACCTGCCTGACGCTGTTCGTTGAAAGAAATAGCTACATAGCCAGGAGCGACTTCGAGTCGCGACAGACACGCGGATGGTAAGCGAGCATGAACCGATGGCAGCACAGGAGAGTTCGAGAAAGAGAGAGAGAGAGAGAAGGAAGCTAGAGAGATTGGAAAGTTTGCCAGCAGCAGAATCAGTCAAGGCAAGTGGCTAAAGGTTTTCGATTGCCGCAACGCAGTGCCGCCCACAGTCGCACTCTTGGTGGTGTGCCATGACGTGATGCGGTGACGGCGACGGCAGGGGCAGGCCAATGCGGCGGCTCGGTTTGCCAAAGGGCTAATTATGCCTCCAGATTCGTATTCCTCGCTGGCTGGCTGGCTAGCTAGCTAGCAGCTAGTCTTACTGATACTGCAAGTAGGAGTCGGGTGCATTACCCGGCGGCAGTCGCGCGCGCTCGCCTCCGAAACAAAATCGGTAATGGAGATCCTATGAGAAGAGGGAGAAAAACTCGACGGGCGGAGGTACGATGAGGAAAACGACATCGCGCAAATTAGCCAGGCCCTAGAGCTACTGTACTGCACGCGCTGGTGCGGAGACGGCGGCGGCGGCATCAGACCAGCTACAACTATAAACAACGAAGATGGAAACGATTTCACGCCGCTTGCCAGCTAATACGTGGATAGCTAGTTCTAGGTAGAAGGCGAGTGCAGTCCTCGAAATCATTCAGAGTCAAGGGGACAGCCATGCGACGAGCAATGGAAGTCACGGGAGCTTGTGAGTAAACGTTACAGGGGGAACAGGAAGCTGCGTTGTAAAGGAAAAGAAAAAAGGTTCCAGTGTGAAAAAGAAGTGGTTGCGGGGCGCGTTGTCGAATCGATGTCACTTGCTGTTGGCGGATACCGCTTGAATGTCGTTGGGCAGAGGCCCCGCGGATGTACGATCGCCTACTGAACTCGACGATCGGATGACAGAAGAGAATGGTGAATTTTCCTGGCGCCACAAACATGTTCTAATCTGCATGTTCTTTGAAAAAAATGCTTTTATCGATGTATACGGAGAAGGTTCGTTGTAAGGGGAATTAAAGTGAGCATTGGATTAACATTTTTAAACGTTCACCGGGTGCAATTGTGGGCCCAATGCTTGAACCGTATCATGTGAAATTTGAAAGTGATTTTCCTGGATGCAGCTATCCATTGCATGGTATTGGTCTCCGGCAGTAAAAATATAGTGAGCGCTGGTCTGCCAGTGTCGTTCGTTGTGCTTCACGAATGCACGTGCACAATTTGTGTAAACTCATAATTAAGCAAATTATAATATTAACATTCTGTGGGATATTTAGTTTGAACTTGTCGAAGCATTTGTGGCTCGTCACTACATAGCGAGTATATTTCATCGCAAGTCTATGGAAGCGGCACACGTGTAAATAGATATGCGCCGTAATTTTGCGACGGAAGATGCTTCAGAGCAAACAAAAACTTGTTTGCAACAGGTGCTCTTATGCCATAGCAATGCTCGCAATATATCTGTTTAGTGTGCATCAGAGAAACAGGAGCGTTTTCAGTCTAAAACTGATGAAAAACGACCCACGACGATGATCTAAGCGGTCGACGTCAGAATGGCATATCGTTTGTCATTAGATTCAGAGTTATCCTGATCTCCGAGTTGAGTGGACGCGCTCTTCGCAGATGCCGTCACTACATTGTCATCCTGATGCAAAACTAGTTTTAGTGTTTTTGCCGCTTCAAGAAAATAATTAAATTTGTATCTAGCCTGTGCTTTTCGGATTCATCCTGTATGCTAGCTTCTAGTGCACTCGCTGTTGTTGCTGGCTCACTGGACATCGCCAATGGACGTGTTTATCTCAGTGTACTTTATCTCTCTTAAAGCGGCAAATCGACGGTTGTAAGCTCTTCAAGCAGATAACCAATCTCTACACGGACATTGGCGAATAGCGCAGCACCAAGAAGGAAAGATATCGAAGGGCAAAACTTCTATCCCCATTTGTGTAAGCTGTCGATCCCTCCAAAGATCTCCGAACGATCGTTTCAGCAAGACCCGCTGCGGAAATCGGGTCGTATCCCTTGTTGGCTGAGCTCAATCTTGACCGAAAATGTTCCAGCATTACGGGCAACGCGTCGTGCACTTTCTTGCAGTGTAATGGTGGAATAACCGAAAGGAAACTAACTGGACGACGAGGTTGAGAATTGACCATCATCGGTGAACTCTATATGATACTCAAAGCTGGAAAATTCACATCTACCTAATATATATATATATATATATATTAGGTATTTGTGTGTATAATTGTATTATGTGTGTATAACTGATTGATATCCTATATGGTGCATTTCGCCCAGAAACCACCAGCCCGGATAGAGCAAGCGCTTGACGCTGCACATTTGAGTCTATATAACTAATGCAAAAATGACTCAAACATCAAACACAGTGATGATTTGCATTAACAACAACGAGGTATTCGGCAAACACCTTTTGGTTGTCCCTGATTCCCAATGCAAACTGTGCTCTAATCAGTCCCCGAGCGCGCCTTCCACCTGACGGGAGCCCTGAACCAACACAAACATGAATTTGTTACAACCGGCTTCGGGACGCCCATCGATTCCTATGGCAATTGGCGAATTGGGCGTTATAGCCAACGAGGAGACGGGGTTTCCGTTAAGCGAATGCTCCTCTCGGTTCCCCTCAAGAGCGGTTTTTGCCGGGGGACCATGCCATTCACAAACATTGACCGCGTTGTCTATTCCTGTTTGAACGAGTTATGCCGCTTACGAGCAGTTACGAAATCAAACGATATAATAATAATATTTTTCTTTGTGTTTCAAACTGACTTTCCACCCGTTCAGAAAATAATCACAATAGCTAATAGATTGTTCAGATAATAGTTGAAGTAATAATGGAGATATTGCTACGAAACGAAGCTATACATAATATTTCGGGCACACTCTCGGCCTTAATCATTTCACGTTCCTTAATAAATTCACGACCACTAAATGCAAATGTGGACCCGTAATATTACTACTAGTAGTCATATGAATGTTTCCGAAGCTTGCTTCGTTTAGTTTGTGTGCTTCATTGCGTAATGTGGGCGCTGGCCACATTTTGCTACAATACTCACCATCCGCATATATTTGACGAATGCGTTCCCCTGAGACCATTTGTGCTCCCTTTCGCATGACAGGGGCGCCACCTGAATTTTGGGCCCGCTGTCAGGGTGCAGGTCCTTCAAGGCAGTGGCGAACAGCCTCACAGCATCGTACATCAGCGCTACTTTGGTCTGCGGAAGACAAGGACGACAATGAAGATATGGAGATGGCAATGGCCACGATGAAGATGATGACCGGATCGAGATCGAGAGAGATAGAGACCCGACCGGAGAATATTCGGTAGGGGTCAGTGCAGACCGTCACCAGAGCCACACATGAAATATAGGCAGAAGCACAAAGAAAAACAACAAACGCCGGAAGAGAGCAAGTTAGAATGAAGTTAGAATAAAGAATCACTCAAACGAACTTTCATTGTGAACTATTGTATTTGCAGGGGTTTGTCATACCGCTGCTGTTGCTGCTACCACTACAAAAAAGGACACATGTTACGCACATTATCAGCGCTGCTTATCCCCTCCTGTAATCGAGCACAAAGCAACACAATGTTGATAGATACGCCGTTATGTTTCCACCTTTCCTGTTTAGCATAATGCAGATGACCCATAGTGACGATGTTTAAAATTGAACGTCAAACGTCCAGAGGAGATCGACATTGCGACGATGTGTTAAACATTATTACAATTATTTATTTTTGCGAAAACTCGTAGTACACTTACAACTGCAGTTTCGTCAGTAAACCTTAATTTGAATGAATGCATATAGGGGTGTACAGGTGCCTTATAAAGTACCAATCTACATCGGCAAAAAGGAGGCATAAGTAGAAAGGGACTTTGGTTGGGCACGGGGGGGGGGGGTCTGTGCAGACGGAGCGAGATGTCACTTCTAACCCCCGGATCACGCGGAGGAAAGCGTTTGAAAGTGGTGTGCCGACACCGGCTGGCCGTGTGAACTGAGCGTATGGGATGGGACCGGCCGACGGAGATTCCTGCATCATCCCATTTCTCTTTTCAGCTCTCACGCGAGGCGGGCACGCACGCAGGCAGGCGCGCTGGCAAGCTGGCTTGGTTTCCCTGCCAACTCAGCCAGAAAATCAACCGTTGACGTCGCCTCAGCAACTGCTCCCAGTCTCTCACACCGTCTCGAAGGATGTTGAGAGCTTGGGCCCGACTGGCTCGGCCCCTCAACCCGGTGACGGCAATAGCCTAGTACCCGGATGCGTAGGTATGTGTGTGTGTGTGTGTTTGTATGGGAGCTCGTGGAAATTGAACGAAGTATTTTCAACACTTTTTTTTGTCCTATGGTCCCTTGGCCCCCTTTGGATCGTTCTACACATATACAAGGTACTACGCAGATATTGAGGAGGCAATGCAGGCTGGGCATCACACTTTGAATGCCGCTGTGTCTGCCTTGATTCAATGCAATTCGCTTCAACCGAAACGCAGTGTCTCTTCCGAATTTAATAATAGCCGCTAGCTAGGACCGAAAATCGAAAATTCCAGCCAGGTCTGGTCACCTTTAGCCTGGCCGCTTGTCCCGTTCTTGTTCATTGAGCCCATTTGCCTCTACCTCCCATTTGAGGTATATGAACCAATATTAGATTGCAGATATCCATTAACTACTTAGTCAATTTATATCGACACCAAACAGAAACAAGATGAACAAAGCTGTACATATATATATATATATATATATATATTCTATTTTCAATATGTTTTTGTTATATAAAAAGCAAGTACATATATCTTAAATCAAAATTGTATTTTCCCTTGCGTTACTTCATATTATCCCAACCCTTTTTTTTTAATAAAGGAGCTGTTTCTAGTGTATTATAACATAGGTTGACATTTATTGGTTTTCACTCAGGCTCTCCGTTGCTGAGAGCAAGCACGAGTCTTCGGTGACCAGCCCGTAGAAGCCAATGCAAGTTGTCATTGTGTGGCCTGTCCTATAATGGACGCTGATTAGAATTGACAATCGGAAAGCTGCTACATACATGAGCGTTCGCACAGGCGGCATACGGGCACCAGACTATAATAGTAGACATCGAAATCCGGAAACGCTCAGGCCTGGCTGGTTAGATCTGCTCTTGCTGACAAAACAGGCAACCTGATGAGATCGCAAATTGCAGCTGACCGGTAACGCAGGCATGATGTAGGCGTCAAGCCATATTGTAGCGGTGTGACGCCACATACAGCTTAGAGCCGAATAACATGACAGTGTAATTTGGCGTTTGTACATATATATATATATATATATATATATACTGCACCCATCGGTGACATAGTCATTAGTTAGACCGGCTGGTACATGCGTGTACTCTGCGCATGACAGGGCTTTTCTGGCAATAGATATTTTGCTATGCTTTCTCTAGGGCGGGTGATAGAGGAGCATGCCGCGCGCGCGCGCGAGAATTCAAAGATGAAGGGTGTCACTTCTCTTACTCAAATGTCACCACACTGTTTTATAGTGAGATTTGCTACGCCCGAGAGGATCCAATCTGTTCGAGCCGTATGTGCCACCTCGACAACGATGCACGACCAGCAACGGCTTCAAGTTCGACAAGAGCAACGACAACAACAACAGCAGCAGCAGCAGCAGCAACCACCTGAATATATCTCAAATCTATGTATGTATGAAGGTGTCTTCTTCGTATTTGTATGCAGCATCGGCATTTACTGAAGCCTGAAAAGCGAGGCCTAAAACACTGTCGTAGATTGCCCAAACGAGATAGGAGCGCACACTGATGCACCCTGACAACGAGTGCGACGAATCGAACTGCAGAGATGCGACAGCCCGGCAGCTGTCCGTGGTAATGCAACGTAACTCTGGCGGGGAATTGCTGCCAACGAGGGGAGTCGTTCGAGTCCGCTCGTTTTTCCTGAACTCGTTGAGAAGAACCCAAGGGTCCGTCCACGGGGGGGGGAGGGTCGACAGGCGAACAGGAGAAGGAATCATACCGGCTGGGTTTCGACTAGAGCGGCTTTCACAAGGAAGGAGTGAATGTTCACCCTGACAAACGAACCCTTCGGGAGTTCATTCCCTCATCTCTTACTACTGGGGACGAACGTGCCACTGTAGTCAGCTGGCAGTCATCTTTCTCGTCTTTTCCTGGCAGCCAGTCGAGCGGCTGAGAGCGTCGGCCGTTCGGGGGCTCCCCAGCAGAGTACCTGCGTGGATCGAGCTGGAAACCCACCCGCGCGGTGTCTGCAACCCGCGCCCCGGTTGCAAAAGCTCCACGGACTTTCTATCTAGTGTCTGCTACGGCTGCCGTCCAGCTAAAAATCAGCTCAGCAACGCTGACTTGGGTGACTTGATGTGCTTCCCCTTCCTAACTTGCTTGTCTACGATGGCGCGATACGGTACGCAATGCATAGGCAATGCATGCCAGCAGGTACTAGCTAGCTGAGCACGTGGGACACGCCGAAGGGGTCCATCTCTTTGCAGGGGCAGACGAGGCTGAAGAACGAATCTATACGACTACTATTTTTTCTTGCCTTCACTTTCGAGTAGAACGACCTATGCATGTATGTGTGAAGCGGCTGAAATTCCCGAGCGACTATTCCAATGGCTATTGCCAGAGCGGCCCTCACGGGACGGCCGGCAAGAAAATATCGACGGGGAAACTGTATTCAAGATAAGCATGTGTGTGTGTGTGTGTTCGTATGTGTATTCAGATATTTCTGCTTAGTTAGATAGATTGTAGAAACGCATGTCACAGCGCATCTGACGTTTACGTAAAGTGGGCCTATGGGAAACTCTATCGTCGGTGTTGTTATTGTTGTTGCTGTTATTGTTGTTCTTGCTGTTGTTGTTGTTGTTGTCGGCGAAAATGATGTGCGATTCTACCTATGAAACGAAGGTGGGGTGCTTTATCTCTATCATCGTTCCCCGCTGTCAGAGTGTTCCCACTGCCTACATCCTAACGTCATCTGCCTTTGTTGTGCCTTCCTGTGAGTTGGCTTAACCTGAATTCTTCGAGTACAGTACACAACTCAGCATATTACAGCCCTAAATAGGAGAATACGCGTTTCGCCTCGAGCAGTTCCTTTCGTAGGAGTTCCGCCTGGCCGAGGCCACCGGCGAGGGTAAATTCAAATTTTCTTTCGCGGTAATGTTGGTGATTCATATTTTTCCCCATCTCCCTCTAAAGAAGATTACTTCCCTTCTTGTTGTTTGCGAATCAGAAGAGCCACCGCCGTTCAGAACGATAACGCCCAACAGACCTGAGCCAGTCATTAGCATTTAAAGCGTAGGCTAGCACATTGTTCTTATCTGAGGTTTTTTTTCCTCGGAGTCTTGCAATTCCTTGTTGTTGCCAGACCAACGAGCGCCACTGTGCATTTTCCCTCTGCAATCCGTCTATTCAGCGAAAGTTGACACGGCATTATTATTTCTCTTCCGTCTCTGTGTTCAACCGATGCGACGATTAATTCGGCTGGTAATTATGTGTGCGCTCGCTCGCAAGCCGAAACGACTTGCAAGGGCCTCCCAAGTCACGTAGAAATGCAGCTAACATGTAACAATCATAGTAATAATACATTGGAAAAATATTCTATTAGTCAATATAAACATTGTTTATCTCTGTGCGGAACTGGGCAGTTCGCTAATCAGCCCAGTCGGGCCCCGCTTCGTGCTCGTTGTGTTCCGCTATTTCCAGCTAGGAGACGGTCCGACTCCCTCTTGTCCCCCGGGGAAGAAGTTGTCGCCGTACCGCTACTGGAGCAGCAGCTGAAACTGCAGCAGTTGCAGCAGCAGCATCGGCTGCAGCCGGCCGCAATGGTGCGCTCGTGGCGCGTCGGCTGGCTTCGGGTTTCGTCATCAACTTCAGAGGCGTGAGTTCGTGCCGGCTATCGCTCGAAAAGTTCACTTGCCCATAGACAAAGCGGCACAATGATAGAAGCAGCGATAGAGTGAGATGGTGTGTGTGAAAGCGGAGAGATCTCGCTAAGGCCAGCGCCTGTGTGGCAAGGTATTGCTTTGTGCACTGGGTGTGAGGTGGGTCTGGTGTCGGTTGTGGCCCAGATGCTCTGGGGAGAGCCTACACAGGCGCGAACGGGGGAGTAGGCCCATGAAGCAATGCCCCGGAGTGGCCGGACCGACGCACAAGAGCAAACTCACTCATGTAAGCGGGCTCATGCTCACCCGCTGCTTGGCATAACCAGCAATGCGCGAAGTCGCGAGCGATGAGTTCTCGCGAGGTTACGCGCGCTGAGCTGCCACGCGTCCATGGGTTGCTCCACGGTACCTCCACTCCTGGCAGTCGACTCGCCGGAGCATATTATGTAGCGTGGGCAATTTTACGAAATAAGCAAATAAATAAATGCGCTCGCTCACTCACTCACTCACACGAGGGAATTCAATTTTTCAGCGTTCAAGCTACTTCGGGTTTTGAGTGCACCTATGCATACACAAACACAGACGTATACACAGCCACAACTCCGGCACTCAAGGCCAGAACTCCCACTCGATGCACAATAACCACACTTGACATCGTCCTCATCGTCCTCATCGTCAAGTGGTCGGCTCGGGGCGCCAACAGGAGCCAAGCCTACTTCAGCGTGAGCGAAATCCAATTTGCATCCAATCAATTATGCAATTTATTATTATTATTCTTATTATTATTATGAATATCACAGAAGGGCTGTTGACTGCGGCAGAGTTCGCGTATCTGTGAGTGTGCGCGGGCGCCCAAGTTGAGGCCGACAACACGTCGCCACTGTTGGCAAGCTGCTGAACAAGCGTCGGTGGATGTAAAGCGAGGTTCGTGATCGTGGTGCAGAAGCAAGCACAATGAACTACGACTAGTACCTGAAGCAGCGGAGGTGGGGACAACGGCAATGTGGTTGTGTACATATGATGATGTCGACTTCGGTAGAGTGCCGATAGAGCCCCACTGACTAATTGTTTACATTAACTAGAAAGTAGAACAATATAACACATAGTTCTGGTTGATTGACGGCACTGCGTTAAGCCAATAATGTCGATAACCTCTGTAATAAGGGTGTACTCAGTGGGAAGTAACTCTAAGGAGCAGTATAGGGTAGATTAAGAGCTCGCTGTCCATGGGACAGAAGCAATCAATCAATCACTCAATCAAGAGATACAGTGATCTACAACGTGTTCAACAACTCATGTGGTGCAACGATGGAGTTGTATCTAATTCGGTGCTCAGTAGACCACTACATGTTTGGAGCATAGCTTCGTTTTCTTATAGAACACCCTAACTAGCTTTGAAAGCCTGGGGCATAAGCAACAGTTGTTGTTAAAGTGTTGGATCTTGTTATCTATACACACCTGGTTACCTGGTACGAAGATAGGACTGTCACTGTTCGAAGTAGACACATCTAATGAGTAGCTTTCAATTGCTCTCACTATCAAACGATGTCGATGTTTCGGGGTAGGGCTAAGGTTCGTCCGGGTTAGCGCCCAAATGTGCCCTGGAGGGTGTTTTCTTGTTGTGGTAGTTTGTAAACGCTGCCGAAATGAGCGAATTTCTCAGAGAATTGCATGATGTTGAATGCTATGATTGCATTTGACCAGCACACAATATACAGAGCAACTCCGGTCCTCATATCGGTAATCCGCTGAATTTAAGTTGTCCCGTTTCTTGTAAGTTGAACACGTGACGATGATCTCCCAGTGTGTTCTGAAAGTTCGCCATGGTCGCTGTATACATCCTTTCTATTAAGCTAATACGAAAACAGATCTGAAGTCCTTAAGCCCATCTGCAAGTATCTGTGAGAGGTAGTTGAGCTTTATTTTTCTACATCTCATAGGTTTCATATAATTGATATCATGCTTCACACAGATACCCTCTGATGCTTCAGATAGAAGAACCTAATTACCCGCATCAGACTCGAGCCCACCTCAGTCTCGTTCAGTGACGCCCAGCAATTTTGAGTCTCTTGCTGTGCCAAATAATACGGGATTCTACAAATCAATTCATTGTACGAGCCAAACGCTTCAGTGAGCTTAAGAAGTAAGTAAACCTAACGCTGCATATCATTTGCGTCTAGCAAAAAAAAACCTCGCCAGCCTTGGGGTTCCTTTCTACACTGCCTTTTTTTTTGAGGTAAAGAACGCTGTGATGGATTTTAAAAGAGACGGCTCGCTTAGAGCAAGACGACGCACATTTTCTCACGTTTTGCCCATGCCGTATCCTCGAATAGTGTCAGTCTGCTCCTCTACCAAGCGGAGGAGCTCGCCAAATATTTGCTGCGCCCAAAATGACAATAGTGCCAATGGTCTCGGGTTACAAGTCTCCAACGGACGCCTGCTACGTTCACAAGCTCAGCTAATCTGTAGACATTTTCTCATATATGGCTGGGATGTATGACACACTCGTTAAAGGGGCCCTCTTGAAGATGTCGACCGGGTACTAACAGAACAAGGACAATTTATATATTGCGTACATATACAGAGGACGATAGTGCGCAGGTAGATATAAGCAACAGCTTGCGCGCGAAAGAAGGAGAGCGAGAGAGAGAGAACGAAGAGACTGCTGCCTGACGATGAAAGAACGTGTGACCACGTGTGAATATCTGAGCAGACGCGTAAGGCTGCGTAAACAACATGAACTCGACGAACGGTCGCGGGAAAGGTCTGCATCAGCGTACAGGAAGGAACATGGGGTGTGCCACGGTGACTAGTCGGACAGCCGCAACAGAACATTGACAACAGACGCGACGTAGGGTGGAGACGCCATCGGCCACGGTCAGGCGGATGGTCGCTTGCCACGCCCGGGGGTTGTATAGTTTTCATGGCGCCGCTGCCGCGATAGTCGTCGTCGTCGTCGTCGCAGCACAAGCCGAAGCAGTAGCAGCCCTCGGCGCCCGACGCCGAAGGCTGCAACTGCTCCGGTCTGCGGTCCTGCTTTGATAGGCGGCGATGTACGCAAGCGTGCTGAGGCGTCATGGCGTTTTTCGTCGTTTCGCCCTATGCAGGTGGATGGGTAGGTAGATAGGCAGGTAGTGAGGCTTGCTCCACACTTGCTCTTTACGGTGGCGGCTGCGGACCCGCCTCAACGCGACTGTTTTTACGCGGCTCTGTTCTTCGGCCCTGTCCTTTTTCTCTTCTTACTCTACTTCATCCTCTCCTGTGAAGGCTTTCCTTCGTATTCTATGTCGCCCGCTTCTCGCCATCGGCCCCTCTGGCCGGGCGCCACGACCCGTCGACTTTGCTCGCCACTTCGTCCTTCTACCGAAACGCACCCGTAGAGTTTTCGTCTTTGCTTTCTCCTGTTTCCGTGGCGGGAGCGGGCAAGCCACATCATCCGATGATCTGACAAGACGGCAGGGCAAGGCGCAAGGCCAGGCCGGCACCTGTATAGGTGGCGAGGCCATAGAGCGGGAGCGGGACTTTTACGGGAGAATAGACTGGACGAGAGAAGGCGGCTGAGAAATAGCAGGAACAGAAAGTACGAGCGAGACAGAGAGAGAGAGAGAGAGAGAGAGAGAGAGAGAGGGAGGGAGAGAGATTTGGGAAAGTGATGGGACGACACACCGGCTGTTGGTAGTTGTCTAAACCCCCTAGGTCCTTTCTATCTCTCTCTCACTCTGCCTATCTCTCTCTCTCTCCCCCTTTTTCTCTGATGTTGTCGGCTCGTCGCTGTAGGAAAAACGGCCTTCGGGCGACGACTAAAAACAACAACGTGGCAAGCTCCAACCTGGGCGTTGGGAGTTGGAAAGCGCGCCACAAAAGCCCGAACGGCAAGTGGTAGTAAGGAAAGCAAGGCTGAGGGACGGAGAGAAAAATGGCGAGAAAAAGAGAGAGCGAGCGAAATATAGAAAGTGAAAGAGCGAGGTATTAAAAATGAGCCGGTGATGTTAGTGAGGCCGGAGAGGGGGTTGCACACGGTGGCACGCTATTGCACACGACGCTTGTTGGAACAAGTCGAACAACTAGATTGCAGAAAGCAAAAGCTGCAACTGGCAGCTGATGGAAGGCGCTTAAGTCAATGCACCGAGGTTGTCTTGTGACGGGCCGGTAGAAGCATCGTAGAGATCGGATAGCTGTGACTATACCCAAATAGATGTTGTTCCAAGGTATCTCGAAAATACTGGACAAGGAAAACCGTTCTTTCTCCGTTCCAAATCATTTGCTTATTTTGTTGTTTGTTAATTTGTAATAAGAGACATTTGTTGGATGATAATAAGGCCCTTATTCATATAACAATGAAAGGATATGTCCACTGTGTGCAAGAACCATTGATCTTGCCATGATGAGGAAGAGCGCACTTATCACTATATGAAGAATTATCGATGAGAGCTCTGCAGGTAAATGAAAATAGTCATTAAATGTGTGTGTCGATAAAAGGCTGCCATAATAGACGGTCGCAGTTTAACCCCGGTGTTCAAAAGACACCCCGAAGCTGACCTGGTATACGAAACGCTTGCAAAACAAAGATTCGAAAGTGTAGTGTTAAAAAGTGTACAAGATACTTTTCGATTTCTCTAGCGATAATGGCTAGTTTGAGTTATCTTATTTGGGGCATGTATGCATAAGTATCGCTCCTTAATGCGCAGCCAATTAGTCTCATTCTGATGTTCTGGCGGTGGTGGAAAGTGTAATCGATCCGCCATTTTGTTAGGCTCGAAGTGTTGCGTGTGTATAACAATACAGCAGCGCGCCTGCCCGACTTGTGTTTGTTTGTGCTCGACGTGTCACTACCTTGTAATGTTGCTTTGCATGACCCATTAATTAGCATTAAGGACTTCATCGAATTTAGGCTGCTAGGTCTAGCAAAAGGGGGTCAAACTACGGTCGTCTAGCTGTAACTGACGTCTCCAGTTTTCAGAAGGGAATTCGCAGAATTCCTCTTCCAATCGGCTATACATTTACAACAGCGCCAGGGCAGAGGAGAGAGGCGGGCAAATTGACACATTGACGTCTCGAGCGAGTTACGCGGCAGGAAGAGCACACGAGAGGCTATGACCGTGGGGGTTTGCCAGACGATTGCGAGCCAAGACGACTGCTCAGGCTGTGTGTCGAAGTGGAGCTGAACAGCCCCGTCGAAAGCGGCGCTGAACACAGACGCAAAGGCTGGATAAAACTTGTTCCTTCTCGGCCATGCGAGAAAACAACGTTAGCTTACCTAGACCGCCCGTAGACTCGCACATGCGCAGATTTCAATGACAGCCACGTCAGGGTAATTTCCAGAGTAACATGGAGACATGGCTTGCCACCAATACGGATTTCCATAGAAGCCATCATTGTTGGATGTGCCAGACCTTGGTCTAGCCGATACCTGCGTGCCCATAGTATCATGGGCAGACAAATGAAATCAATTTCACAAACGATAACGGGTTCTCCGTTTCTCCATATCTCGCTGTTTCTCGCTACCCCTTAGTACGAGTAACGCTAGGGGTGGATGTATCGTGCGATCGACGAAAACACTCAGGAAAGGTAAAATATTTTGTAAGATATTGACATTTGTTAGATATTCTGCAATGGACGTGAATGACTTGGCCTTTATCGACCCGTTGTTTACCCGTCGGACACATACGCAGAGCAGATGTGGCAATCGGAGGTGCCTTCACGTTTATTTTTATCATTTCTCCTCTGCCACTAGGTGATTGCCTTTGGGTTGTTTTTTGACTTCTTCACTACAAGTTGGAAATAAATGCGCCTGATGCGTTCTCAGCCGAACGTGAGATCGCTATGGTTGATACGTAGGCCTCACCGTTAAGTGTCACGCCACTGATCTAGGTGTACCGTATATATATATATGTACACGAATTTATTGCTCCTGTGAGCGAACGACCCGCCTATAATTGAAAGCATCCAATGAAAGCCACGTGCCGACAAAAGCATATATATATATATATATATATATATAAAGACATGATTGCTTCAGTGCAATATGGAGCCGTTTGGCTTACTGTCACTGACATCGAGTCTTGCGGGGCAAATCCGTTTTGTAACAATTTCCCAAGAAGCGTGTTCTTCACGCCACGCTGGCGGTAACTCACAAAATCGAGTTACCACCAGCAAAGGCGTTCGGGAAGTCACGCAACCATATGACGTTCAACACAGTTACGCAACTATATGAGGTTTCGTTTCGTTTCGAACGCTTTACGTGATGCTTCTTGGCGGCTTGCGTAACTTATTTGAACGGCATAGGGTTGCGTAATTTCCCCAACACCCTGTACATATACACAGAAGCGACACACACACACATATATATATATATATATATATATATATAAATTTGGAACAAATCTAAGCGCTTGTGCACTTTCCAGTGCAATGTTGGCTAGACAAGTTAGCTACTGACCCGGAACTTGAGCTACGGGCTGGAGATGTGGGCAAATTTGCAGCTCTGTGATTGCAGTGTTAGTTTCTCCTTGATTGATACCATTAATCCTCGTGGTATATCAGGACGCAAGACGGGAGACCCCTAGTGTATCCGCCCATACGTTTTCGGTGGTAATTGAATTACCGAAATCGATACCGGGTGTAGACATACCCATCCGTTATCGAACAAAAAAAGGCCATTGACAAGAATAGACGCCGCAGTGTAAGATACCAAATTGATTAGCGACCGCTCTATCCTGCCGTTGTGTCTCAGACCCAGCAGCGGGCCATGATTAGGCTATTGCTTATGCGACACACATGTGCTGTACTGCTGCCACTTAAATTATCGTTGTTCTATGCAAATACGTATGATTATGCATGCTCCTATAGAAAATATGCCCATCCCTCAATTTCGTTCAACTCGCCGCGTTTTTCGACACTTGCCTGGCTGAAAATTTACGCTCACTGTTCGAAGGGCACTACAACGATTTTCGCGATCCGATCCGGGAGGACCCGGCGCAGGATCAACGTGTCGTCATCATTCCGCTTAAAGCGTATTACCTACTCTCGGGAGAACACACAAGTACGACAGCAACGTCCCAACAGTACTTACCGTTAGATTCTGAGCATTCGAAAGTGATCATGAGTCCGCAGGAGTGGTGGCCGTTGTAGAGGTAGAAGCAGGACCAGCCGAGTAGTGTACGAGAAGAACATAGCAGCGAAGGGACCGCACGGAAAAGAAAACACAAAGATACGTATTTCGTTAGCGCGAGAACGAAGGCATTTTCGCCTCGCATGGGGCCGGGCTATTGCGCCGGCAGACAATAAGCTTGGATTACAAAAACGAGCCAACTGACGGCGAACGATTTGGTCGTCTGCACCACCCGACGGTCGCATCCCCGTTGGCCGGCGCCCGGCCCCCGAAGTTCTGCTACCACAACTTGCACTGTTGGCCATGCAACTCTGCTGCCGGCAACGCTACTAGAGTGTGCATAAGAGATCAAACATTTTGCTCGGCTGGCAAGATATAATATATATATAAAACGTGTATACAGAAGGGCAGCGAGGGGTATTGGGGGCTGAAGAGCTGCTCTCCTCACTCACACACCCCCTTAGGGAGGGCGACCGCCCCTTTGCCCCCGGCTTGAAACAGACTACCGCCGCGATACGGCCCACAACGAATTACATGTTCTAACTAGTGGAGTTGCTGGCGGATCGGCAAGTTATCCGCTGCTGGGAACCATGACTCTAGACTGCAGACATCGCTGGCACGGAAGAGAAGGCCAACGTCATGCGCTGGCGGAAGCGGTGGACTTGACGCCGCCGCCGCACAGCAAGGCTCGTCCTGCTGGTAGCGAAGTTGTCGCTGCCGGCGTGCAAAGCTGGCGCGCTGCGAGAAAACTGTGTTAAAATTTATTGCACGTTTGGTAACCGACCGTACGAGCGAAAAAGTCCGCCCAATATATATATATATATATATATACGTTCGCGATAATAAAATTGCTTACGACCTAAGTCGTCGTCGTCGTCGTCGCTACAGTGGACTCCGTCATGTATTAAGCTTATATATATATATAAACATATAGGAGTCAAGACACATTACGACGTGACGACCTTCTCTCTAAAAACTTTGCCATTTCGACGGCGGTCGGTCGAGCGGATCGTCGGTGAACGCGGTGTCGCCGGTCAAGCACACGTAAGCAGCCAGCCAGTTCGGCTGCGTCTTCTTCCGCGATCATCGCAGATTCAATCGATAGACGAGTATTGGATCGCACAAGAGCGAGCCATTAACAGACAGAGAGAGTGCTTTCATATCAGGTTCGTACTCGCGAGAAAAAGATGTTTTTTGTGGAAGTGCCTAATTACCAAAATGCTGAAGAAATAAGCAATGCCAACGACATTCACCTCAACGAGCTGGCTGTCGGTAAAATCGAAATGGCAACACGGGTGGCCAATATACCATATGAGCTATTACTGGTAAAACTCGAAGAGACTCGGTTGCAGACGTCCTAGTGAAATTTGACCTTCCTTCGCTGACGACATTGTACTCACTTCACGTCGCTCTTCTTGCTTTCAAGATACACAAGGGCATTGTGCCTACAGACGCTGCTCTTCCGACCAAAGCCTGCACCAAACGAACTGCTCGTATAGCGACAGTGTTCACGACACCTCTGGATATTAAAGAATCAAGCCGCCATACTCTCGCTTACCGCCTGCCGTCAATCTGGGGTTCTTTGCCTAGAGAGATTCGGTCTCTCACCTGTGTTAAGAAATTTGCTTTCGAAATAAAAAAAAAGGCTAAAATCTTATTTGACCCAAATCCAGTAAACCACTTGTAATTATCTTGTTGAATATGACTTTGTGATATGTTTTGAAGGTTTGTCACCTCGAAGAACCTTGTGAAATACTTTGGTGATCGCTCTTTTTATCTTATTTTTTAATACGAGAACTTAAGCGTTGTAATATTTCGCAGTTCCGTCAATAAAGAAATAATTGAATTGAATTGAAATTGAGCCGATGGGTACAGTAAAGCCACCTGAATACGTTAGATTCATTGATGTAATGTGAATTGACAGGCATTCGAGTATCGAAACAGTTTACCAAGAGAAACTGCCATAATTAATTTTGAACTTGGGGTGTGAGGTGAGAACATCAGAAACACTGTATAAGGAACATAACCATTGCAGAAGAAATTAATAATAAAAATAATAATAATCAAAATAATAATAATAATTTTGAAATATATTCCGTTATTCGCTCTCCAAGCTTGTCTGTCTAGTCGGGTCTACCTTAGGATGTACGTAATGAACGTAAGATAAAAAAACAATATTAGAGAGAAGCAAATACGAACACCCATCGTCGGTGCAGCCTGGTGCAAACTCATCGCTTGCAAGCCCTGTACAAGTCTACGCGAATAACGAACAGCGAACAAGTTGCAGACTCGTCGGGGAAATATTTTAAGCGAGTTTTCCCCGGGGGAGGGTCAATATTTCAGTGCAGGAAAACCGCGAACGCCCGCGTCCTCTCAGCTCGCTCCCAATGCCCGGCGTAGCGATAGACGAGGCTGAGCGATCCCCGAGGGAAATACCAGCAAGCGGGTTGCATGCAGCACCCTAGAAAACTAGGCCGCGTTCATGAGACCATGCACACGATCCCGTGTCGTGCTCCGGTCCGCCACGCCAAGAAGACTTGTGAAGTTACCCCAAACCATACAGGTACCTGGAGCACACTGCGAGTACCTGATGTGCACATGCTGACCGAGCTTGTAGACCAGACTGGGCACATTGTCGCTTCCAGCGCAAGCAGCCTGAGCACAGCAAACGTCCAGACATGTGATAGACGCATATTCCCAAGAGCCCCGATATGGCTACCGATACCGCGATTGAAACTAACAACGAACCTTTAGAGGCAATCACTTTCTGGTTAGCACCACAACTTCCCTCTCTCTCTCTCCCTCTCTGTCTGTCTCAATATCTCATACATACCCACAATGTTCGCATTTTTGTAGACGTTAGCAGACAAATCTGTTAGCTCAAGAAGACCGTCTGCGTTGACCCATGGGGCACAGAATAATTAGAACCATGAGCCGCATAGCGTTGTGGCATTCAGCCTAGGCAAAGTGTATTAGCCTTTAAAAATAACAATACGACAAAGTTGAGGCCAGCCTCGACCAACATAAGCACCAGCGGTAGCGAAGGGTAGGAAGATGAGGCCCACTGGAATCTAATTTATACCGTGTTGGTGCTGCTGCTGCTGCTGTTGCTCTAAAATGTGCTACCATCGCAGCCTTCATTACCCTATAAATATGTATGGCCTATCACGGGGTCCCTGAAACGGGCTGGATACAATGTTGGTTGGCCCATAGTTCGCTTTCCACGAAGCCCGAGAAAGCCTCGCCTACACCGCTTGGAGGAAGTTGGATGAGGAATTATCAAGGCGTAAGCGGTGTGTTCTACCTGAAGTAGGTCCTCTGTATGCCGCGCGCCTTGTACAACACACAGGGTAAAGGCCTTGCCAGATCCCCAGGGGCCACTCCGAACTATCTATGCTTGTGACCCGCGTAAGCAACTAGGCAGCTGCTGGCTGCCGACCAAACGAACGAACCGCATGCCGTGCAATACAATTGCCTAGCTGCCTACCAGACTGTTGGCCTTGCTCTCCCAGGGAGTCTTCAAGAGGCTCATGTATCCCCAAGAGAGCATCATTCTTCGTGGGTCACACACTAACGCACACCACACAATCTCAACATACATAGCCCACCGACATACACACATTCTGGAGTCGAGATACATGAAAGCCATCGCGCTCTACGCCTCGCTCATCCGCAGTCCTCGGCGTCAGGACGAGTTGTCTGCCACTCACTGACTGGGGTCCAGAGAGGGCCAAGCCGCTGGCGCGGCTGGCATCGTCTTCCTCGAGGTCCGCTCTTGCTGCTAAAATTGAGAGGCTCTCCACTCGCCCTACTTTCCGCTAGTTTCCCTAGACACAGCCGCCACCGGGAACAACAGCCGCACTCGATAGCAATACTACTCAAGCGAGTTGGCGTGGGCGCTAAACTTAGACGACGATAAGATGCCTGCCCCCCGCAGGCTAGCTAACTGTTAGCTCTCTCCTTTGTCTCTCCTGCTCTATCTAGGCTATGTCTGACTGTCTGTCTCTAGGCTAAGCTTCGCCGCGTCGGGTCTGTACAGCTGTCTGTGTAAGGTCGTCGGCTAGCGTTGTTCGGTCGTCGAGACCAGTTCATCCTCGGTTTGATCTTTCTCCCATGGAAGCTCGTCACCGCCGCACAGATTTCCTCTTCGTCACGCGTCTCCACCAGCCGAGCTTTCGTGGTCGCCACTCTACCAACAGTAGCAGCAGCTGCAGCAGTGGGAAAGCGTCGAAGCCGACAGCAGAATGTTGGCATCAGCCTACGCTTTCGTCGTCATCCTCTTCTCCGCTTGTCGTATATGGTCTCGGCCTTTCGAGCGTTCGCACAACACACACTGATAGATTTCCGTCCCTGCACTCATCTAGAACAGGGTGTTCGTTGGCTAAGGACACCAGTGCGGCTAGTGCAGTTAGTCCGCAGTTTCCGGGGACCGACGAGGGGGTTCGGCGCGATTACGTGAGTCGCAGACAGACCCGACCGCCTACAACTTGAGTTGTTTGAGGATGGATTCGAAGACAGACTCAACTTCGGGTAAGCCCGCCTTTGACGTAAGGGAACGACATGGGCAGAGAGAGGGAGAGAGAGAGAAACTGTACTACACTTCGAAGCTACTTCAACGAGCTCGAAGCGGTTCGGAGTTCTAGATGTTGCCATGTCGTTCATATTCTCCTTGTTCGAGTTCTTTGGCCTGTCGGGTTTACTGTCCCGATTTGCTTGGACCATCATTTGGCTCTGCTCATTCAAGCAGTGATTGCAAAGCTTAATGCTTTGCTAAAGCCCTGCAGGACAACCACTATTACTAGCCATAAGAACTCGATGAACTTGTTGTTCAGGTTCACAGGCTTAACCCAAGAAAACAACCGGCGAACCCCTTGTTTACAGCCTGTAGCCAAGGTGGTGCAACCGAAAGGTTGCCGTTCGAAGCCATCTACTATGTATATGTACGCTGTGGTCTTTATGTTAAATAAACAAGTGTTGTTCCGATGTTTTTGAGAGATAATCGACATCGGCGGATATTAAATATTCTATCGCATTGGTCTGCCAGTGTGGTCTAAATACACCGCTCACCTTGTAGAAATCTTGAGCACCGGTGTTGAAGTTGCTCTGTACCGATGAAGACTTCTTGCTCGAGAACCTATGTCGCCGTTGGATCCAATCGCGTGCGACTTCGTCGATTTCCTTCGATGAGAAGTCGATCAAACGAAAAGCAGAAATATTCGTCCCGCCATATTGGAAGTCCTCGGTATCTATGGTGTGCGCATCGAGCGAAGTGATGAAATAGTTATGATATTCGGACATCATGTCCACTTGCTGAGCATGCTTTAGCACCTGCAATGGTAAACAGACACAAATGAATATACAGAGAGATAACATATAACATAGATATAAAGTTCACCAAAAACAGACCGAGCGCATACGAAGGCAAGCACCAAATGAGCACAGACGAAGGCAATGAAAATGATTCAACGACGGGCGATATCCGCAATCTCACTTCGTCAACAGCAATAGGGCCCTGCTACGGGAACGAATCGGACAATCGAACCGTACACTTGAGGGCATTAGCGCGCGAGAGACCGCACACCGGTACACTGCATCGTCCGCCGGTGAACTTAGCCATATAGTGAAAGCTAATGGGACAATGAAGCCTATTAATATTAGCAGTGGCGGTCGTAGGGGCAGCAGATGCACTGCCGTATAACGGACAGAGAGAGAGAGACAACTTTACAAAACGATCGAGCATCAGCAGCAATAGTGATTGGATGAATTCTCTACGCTGTCGGATGACTGCGTCTCCCAAACAGATGAGCATTGATAAATGCATAAATGCGCGAATCAGTTAATACTGGTACTCGCGCATCTTTGTTAGGGTAGAACGGCTGACTCATCAGTATGTAGCGTCAAAATGAATGATGCTGCTATCACGTTCACACACAGCTTGAGGGTGGCCGCGATCTGAGTGGATCTGTTTCCGTCCGTTGGGCGCAGTCATTGTTAGCCTCGGCCCGAATGGGAAATCTAGCTCTGGGGATAGATTGAGCGGCTCGTGTATGTACGCAAAGTTAATTGATTTTGGCCGAAGCAAAGCTATGTACACTCGAAAAGTGTTTATGTTGATTGAGTTTTTAGACACACTAGACTTCTTCCTGCCCTCCACCATACTGAGTTTTATCTGGCAACCATTTCGCCGCTACTGCGGTTGTAGCTGCTCACGGTGTTTGCAGTTCGGTTGCTAGTCACCGGCGGGCGTTGACATTGTGTATTTCTATCACAATACTCTTCCTATGATTCTGCCACTAGAAACTTTTACGGAATCCTTCAATCTGCCTTGCACGTATTTCAACTATCAACTCATCGTAGTTTCTGGGGACACAGCTCGCGTCTGTCCTCAATCGAAGCTCCTGACTGCCTCTCGAATATGGGTTTATTTCGCAGCTCTACACAACGCTCCATGGTGGGGATTTGACAGCACGTCGAAACGTATTACGTAACATGCGAATATCGGCGGCTGGATGACCCGTTCCGGAACTCACCGTGTAGAGATTCTTTATCGGTACATCGAGTACAATATTCTTGATTCCGGTCTTGCCGATATCTTTAAGGGTTTTTCGGTATTCGGTTCCAATTTCGAACTGACGCACCGTCACTCGGTTCTCCTTCATCAGTGCAGCGTCCTTCAGTATCTCTTGCAAACGTACTAGCGCTGAAAAGTGAACAAGCAAACAAGAACAGGGGAAACTCGGGTTAGATTTGATTCGACCATCACCAGGTAATCTATAATATGATGCTGCATAATTGAGTAGCTCGTCAACTCAATTCTTCGGACAGCTTCTTTCTATGAGGCGTATCTAATTGCCAACCATGCAGCATAACCTTATCGCCTGCCGTGAAGGGTGTTCTTGTTGCTAACAGAGCCGAACCTCACACTTCGGTTATGTAGATTAAAAGAAGTTTTAATAAGTGTCGACATGTATGATACAGTTATGTAATTAATCCTAGGCTATGGTCAAAGTGCCCTAACAGATCTCTAATATCTCTCTGTCAATTGGGAAATTTCGACTCCAGTGTTCTTGATGATTGGCCGTCAGTCGAAAAAACGGACGTCATCGTTCAGCAGATAGTTTTGACAGACAGCTCACAGCCGGGTGGAAGCTAGGCCGTGAGAGCCCCAAGCGGTAATGTTTTGCCTTTTGCGATACTGTAACCGCGGCGCTGATCAGCGTCGAGGATGAAATATATAATCAGCAATGTGATGTGCGTAAAAATAGAATCGCGGAGTGGCTTGCGCTGAAATTTATGTTATGCACGACATGGACCCATTCATTCGGAGAGCGAGAAGCAGATTATGGACAGATTTCGGCGTAAATCTGTCATTTTTGTTATGTCTCGTATCATCGCGTATTAATAGCAATGACAATAAATAGATGTATACGTATATGTGCATATAGAATATATTTTGTACATAGAATCTCCAAATGCAATGACATATATCGTCACAGTAAGGCTGCGTTGCGCTGCTCGCCTGACCTCCGTCGTCGTTCAGCCCAACTCAAATTGGATTCCCGGCTTGGTCGATTCCCAGACCTACGTGCAGCATGGTGCATTGTGTAGTAGCGGGGATGGTGGTGGTGGTAGTAGTATTGTTTATTCGAAATCGGTTCCTGATATTGAGAGCTTTCCCTGCCTGCTGGCGGAGGGTTATCGAGGCGTTCGATGGCACCGATGTATTTCGGATGGCCTCTGGTGGCAATGTGTGCTGTCCTCTGCAGTCGCATGCCACGCTCTACCAAGCCAAACACGCCAGGCCATACGAACGATAGGATGGAACGCGATGTCGTGGGATGCAATCCAGCCGGATAGCCCGTGGAGCCGTTGTCTGCCTACACTACAACTACTACTTTTGCCCCAGCTCCGGCATTCGTAGACAGGACGCTTAGGCATTCGGCACAATGGAGAAAGCTGAGCACTGGCACTGGAGTCATATCCAATACAACAACACTCAATAGGCGTGCGCGAACAGGGCCGGGGGGTTGATCGTTGGGGCTTGGCCGCTCTTCTTCTCGGGGGACATCCTTTTGAAAGGATGGCTCGAGGATGCGGGCCGACGACTAACTAACTACTCGAAGTGCTACCAGCCGCCGTCTCGCATCAGGCCAATCCGGTGGTGACGTGGGCTCGGTCGGGAACAGACACCTGGCCTCTCGGCCGGCCGAATTCTCACACTACAGCAGGAATCTTACCATCACAGGAGGAAATGCCGAGGCTGCCGTGGATAACAGAGCGATGGACAGTTGGTTCCCAGCTGGCCGCTACCGAATTGTACAAAGGACTGACTCGCGTGACTGTATCCAGCGAGCATGTCGGCGGCGGTGGCATGTAGTTAGTACAGTGACGGTGTCCACTCTTGCTAGAAACCTAGTCGTCCCACCTCACCGCGGCGTAGAGGCGACACAGCCGATACTGAGGGAGCAAGCGCTATGACTGTGCACTACGCCACGCCAATGGTGGAAATCGTAGTTGGAAGCTAAGATAATAGCTGCTAGTACAGTACGATGGCAGCTATCCCCGTGATGGTCCAAACGGCAACGTCGGTAGTATCTTGGGACACAAATGGACTCGATATCACAGATTCAAATGCTGTCGTGGCTGGACTTCGAGAGGCGTGGATTTTTCCTTCCGACAATTCTCGTAGCAATGCTGCCTACCGACAAGTGGTAGGTGGAAGCTGGTCTGAGAGCCAGTCTTCAAATAAACAAAAAACTCCTCTGACGACAAACACGAGCACGGACGGGGGTCCAGTTTCACTGAGACACTGGTAACGAAGTTGGGCAGATGATTTTCCTTGTCTTTTTAGCTGAGTTCTCTCATCTCATGAGGCCACGTCATTCGCTTAATCACCTCACAAGCACAGCGACGTCTGCTCAAACAAAAGGCAATCCTCATCGGCGATGATTCATGTAAACGCCCTGGCTACGCTCCTCTCTCGAGGCCTAACTGTCGCTCCACAGTCGCTCCGCGATTTGATTCGACTGCCAATCGAATTGCAGCTATGAAAGACGATGACATGGAATGAAAGCAAAGGCATTCTCACGATATCCATTGTCCTCGTACACTCGCTGACATGTTCCCACCCAGAATTGTACGCCTACACGTTTGATCTCGTTCTGCGACTCCGCGAGTCTCTGCAACGATAAGGCATCCTCAAATCGAATAATTTGCTGGCCAGAAGTCTCAGGATGTTCTTCACGGGGGGTGCATGTGTGAATAGCTCGAAGTCGAGTTCTTCCTCGAGATATGAACCTTACTGTCCTACATGTTAGGAGAACCCAGAAGTCCCTTGTCAGAACCGTCCATTCGCTGCACGTTTGCGTTAAGGTGGAGAGACAGTTCGAGGGTTTCTCGTTCTCTCACGCCATCTAACGTATATCTCTAGTCGAAGAAGGTCGCATATATTCCCCCAGCGAGGCAAGTCTCTAGTAGCTTGCCTAAGCCAGCTCGCCTCCAACGTTTTCGAGTGCCCGCCTTAAGCGACAACCAGCTGAGTCGAGAGAGAAATCAGTCCGCTTCCATCTTGTTCCGCATGGCTGTCTATCGATTCTCTGTTCTGGCCCGTTCCCCTGAGTAGACACGCACCCACTTCCAAGATACATGAATGTGGCTCCGTTGAAGTTCGCGACGCGGCTTTGTGCAGGCTCCCTGGTTGATAGCTATAATCATAGTAATACTACTAGTGCTACTTCAAGTCTGCGTGGGCTGACGCCGTGAACACATACACACAAGAACATGTAGCACGTGTCTAGTTGGCCTAATGCAGTGCGCTGCTGGTCGTATGTTGACCGTGTGTTATAGCAAGCATGTTCGCAATAAGAACAATCGCAACTGCGTTGCGTTATGGAACGTTCTGAGAATCCCAGACCCTTTCAACAATCGACGTCCGAACGACGACGCCCCTCGTCGTGGAACCTCTGCTCGATCTTGCTCTATAGCGAACTCAACGACTAGCGCGTTCTCTCTCTCTCTACTCTGGTTCGCTGCTTCGAAGGCCACAACAGTGAGTTGTTTTCATGTAACGACGCATGAAAGCGTACATTATACAGTGGCAGCTTCCTCATCAAGCGCGTCGTCGGGCCAGACCAGGCTACCGCCCATAACAGTACGGTGTACGTCTGCACTGTTGTATCCTCTCCATATAACAAACACAGCGTTGGGCAAAAGAAAAAAAAGCCCAGGGAAAAGGCCGGAGGGGGTCGCGATGGCGGTGGGCGTAATTTAGCCATCAAAAGCAGATGCCGCCGCCGCCGCTGCTACTTCTATAGTCGTGGCGGCAGGCGGGCCGCCCGGAGTAAGAGACAAGACACAGGACAACACCACTCGCGCCCAGCAGGAAAGGGTGCAAAGAGAGAGAGAGAGAGCTAGAGAGAGAGAGAGAGAGAGAGATAGAGAGTTAGAGAGAGAAAATGAGTGATTCTTTCTCATTCGCTGCGAGGCGCAGCGCCGACAACGGAACCGCTGTCGATCGTCGCAAGTGAAGCGACACCGGCGGCGGCGGCGGTGCAACCAACGACGGTATTATCGCGGATGGCGTTCGTCCTTCCTACGGTGTATAGTAGTCTCGTTCGTGTACGTTAGCCTGACCGCCAGAACAGCGCGTGATTCAAGCGAAAGCAGAGAACCACCCAGTCTCCCGTCTTCTCTTCTCCTCGACCCAACCCCGCGACAACAACCGCTCCAATTACGGCGGCGAGCGAGACCGTGTGCCGGGAGCCGACGGACGGCAGAGTCATCGCCGCCTCGCAGGCGATTCTGGCGTCTCTCCGATAATTTGCGCAAGAGGAAGGTGGGGAGAGAGAGAGACAGAGAGAGCGTAGCTCGTGCATCATCGATAGAGCGTCGAACATGAGAGAACTACAACACAACACCTGTGACACGAAGTGGGCAGGGAGGCCGACGCTAAGGATCTTGCGTGGAGGGCGTTGCAGCAGTCATTCATATAGTGCCGTGATCAGGTGAAAAATGTCAAGCAACCCCCCCACACCCAACGCCCGCCCCGCGGAATGAATAAACAGCGAGTGGATGGTATATAGTACAGCGTGCGGTGGAAGTCGGCCGTTGGAAAACGCCCGATAGAAATACGTTTGCTACGCTCCTTGTCATCAGTGTCCGCTGTATTTGTCCAATCGTAACTTGCCTGCCGACGTTAATCGTATACATAATGTTGGTCATCGGAATTGTAGCAACTTCATTTATTTCGTGTCAGTCGACCGAAAACACCAAAGAGAGAACTGAATTGATTTCCGAAGCCGACATCAACATCTTCGTATGATATCGAATTATCGCTGGTTATGGTCCAACAACGATCACGATATGGAAAGTCGTATAACCAAAGGTTCGCCTAATAAAGTAACGATCTTATTACTGCATCACGATATTTAAATGATGAAATATATGTCATAACATATTTCCAGTAAATATAACCGGTGCTCAGTTTGATGACGGTATTTGTTGCCGGCTTTTCTTGAACAACAAGTCTCTTTATTTAAAGTATCAATGAAACCAATTCGATTTCGACTGTTTCCTGCATTTGCGAATAATCGACGTTACAGACACAAAATACATTAAAAATAAACACACATCCGTATGCAGATTGATACTTGAAAATGTAACATACTACTTATCGCAAATGATTAAGCATTACTATATACAATAATTAGTAACGCATTTGTGGTAGGGGGGTGGAGGATATCAAGGTAATGCCGTTATAGTGGCGCGGGGGTGGGCATTGCTATTGGGAAATGCCGTCAATCGACTCCATGTGTCGCTTCACGCCTGGCCTATACAGTTCGTTCAAAACGAACGAGAATGTTCCCACCCCTAACTTGCAATATCGGTGCCCTTCCTTCGGAGGTCTTTGCGGGGTCGTTGTAACGCCCGGCGGATCCTGTGCAGGGCTTACAGAGAGAATAGGAGACGAGCTTAGCGTTCGCCGTCGCCGTTGGCAGGTAGCTGGCTTTCGAGACATCGGCAGCAAGCACTTCGTGGGGCAGCAGAGCAAACCCTCTCGTTCGGGTGCGTCTCTTCTGGACAAGTTTTTGTGCTACTCGCCTCCACTGCCTAGATAGCACTGAGTGGAAGGAGGCCTGTTGAGCAGATAAGCCCTTCCCTCATCTTCTCTTCCGGAGGACAGAGACGGCAGAACGAACCGTCAGCCGCCCCAGCCCGCAGCGCCATCCACGGTCGCCTGCTGGGATGGGTCGACGGACACTATTGAAGACCATACAACCGGAATGAAGCATAGATAGGCGCAGGCGCAGCGGTGAGGGCAACACCGCAGATGCATATAAGAAAGATATAATATAGCTTGGTCGAGTGCGGACACCCGGTGGACCAACGTGTCCCCGAGTATGCCTAATGAATAGAGTAGCCAGAAGAACGATGTAAGTCGGACGCACCTTCGGTTAGCTGTCGCATAGGCGGGCGCTCTGCCCGGCAACTGAGCGAGAAGTGAAGCAAAGGACTACGATGGACAGATAGTTAGAAAGAGAGTGAGAGAGAGATAGGGAGAGATAGGGAGAGAGATGGGGAACGAAAACGGCGAACAGCAGTCAGCCGCACAAAAGGCCACAGTAGCGTTCTGTAGGCCGTTCCCGTGTCCAGCAATCGGCCTACCCCTCACCCCCCCCTTCACACGCGCACACACACATCAGCCCGTAGCGCACAAAGCCTTTTTCTTCTGGTTCACCATGGAAAGGCATAACCAGCCGCTGCTATCCGGACCGGTCGTTCCAACACAGTGGCACGATATGTGAATACAGTGAGACGAAACGGCGCCTACATCCACTTGACACACTCAATGCACGGCTGTAGTCGACGTCGTCCACCTCCTCGCCGATGTGAGCTGGTGTGTGATGCTAAGAGTGAATAAATCAACGTGAAGTAGAGGAAACAACAAGCAGAGCGGCAGTGCTGGACAAGGGGCAGCGGTGGAGGCGGCCGACCAACGAGATGGAGCAAGTTCGTCGTGGTCATCATTGCTAAGAAGGAAGATAGTGGTCGTGCCAGAGCGATCCATAGCTCCTAGCTGTGCTGTATTTCAGCCGTGCTTACTTGCTGGAAGTCTACACTTGGAGGCACCAGGCGTGCGCGTCGCCAGCTTCGTTCATTAAGAGATAGCAACTAGCCTCCGATACGGTGGCAGGCACGGTGACGACAGATGTTGGATGAACGTCCACGGGACATGGGCGACGTCAAAGAAAATTCGGTTGCACACTTCGTATACCGTGGGTTGTGTCGTTGCTGCGGACAGCCACAAAGCAGTGGAGCATTGCAGTTTGTTAGGGCGTACTAAGGCCCCGATTTTTTTGTTACCAAATGCGTTAAGCAAGAGTCGAAAAACGGAATCGACCACTCGCCATTGTCGGCTGGATCAGTCTTTGCGGGATCGATCAGTCCAGTCCAATCACTTCAAATCAGATGATCGGTCAACTCAACAAGAGTCGGGGCAAACAATTTCACTGGGTCTCCCGCATCGGTTCATTTCCGGAGCGCATTTCGAGGTTATTGCCTGCATAAGCTATATAACTTATGCCGCTCGTCGACACGTTTTTCAAAGTTGAAAATTTGATTACCAACAGGGTGCGCAGCGTTACCGCATCTTTCATATCTTTCGCCATTCAGCATTTTTCTGGCTTGTTGCAGCGATCGCTTGAAAATCAATATGCATCTATATCTGAACACACGCCACTCCTGTTATATAATAAATGTGAGAGTGTATAGTGTGGCGTGTGCGTGTGCGTTTGTGGGTGTACAAAGGTCCCGCTTCAATAGCTTGAATCATTTTCATAGCGTACGTGCAATTGTCACTTGGATAACAAATACACTGTATATCAGGTGGGAGCATTAAACATTAGCAGCCAATACGTCACACTAATTGCGAAGACGTGATGTCTTTTATGATAAAAAACGTCTATTCAATAGTAAATATTCAAATTAGCCTCTCTGCGGTGATAGTGAAAATTCACTTTCTAACACACACCGCTAACACCAACGGCCACTTTACATGTTGATAATCTACATGCATCCCTCAACCAGGCTACCGTAAAATACAATTCGCCCATTGGACTTAAAAGAATAGCACTTATAATACATGCAGCATGATTTAGGGAGGCTCTCTAACGAAGCCGACGTGCAGCAATGCACGTGAACCTGTTCGCGTATTAGAATTAGATTAGACCTCGATGAACCCCCGTAACTCGAACGAGGTCTCTGATTCGAGAGTGGAACGCTTCTAATTCAACTCGCGTCGCTCAACCCCGACGGCTTTAGGTCACCTAAAAAGAAAATGTTTTCGGGCTGATCCTCTCAGCCAACGTTTAACGTCGACGAAATTGCTGTTCCGCATTAAACTTCCATCGGCAGATAGAGTGGCAGGTTTCTGCCACTCAACGGACAACTTCCTCGACAGAGACTACCACATGATACGAGTACATAGATAAACATCTGGCAAATGCGTTCATACGATGACAATATCTAAGCAGCACGATATAACACCGATCGGAATCAACGTCAAGGGGCTAACGAGAACGGGTGAGGAGGCATCGCTTTGCACACAATGCTAAATCAATACTGAGCCATTGTATAAAAACAGCCGAGTCGGTGGCCTGACCTAAAAGCGATAGGTGACCTAGGTAATCTTATGAAAAGGCATTCGTCTGGTGTTTATCCACCCACACACTTCGTACATCACGTGCTGGTAGCTGAAGTGCCATTGGCCATTCACTGCCAGAAGCCTGCTAGTCTATCTGCCGATGGGAGTTTAATGCAAATACGTCCCCTGCAAGAGGAGCGATGGGCTCCAATATGGTGAACAGGTGACTTAGTTCGCGATACACTCGCCAGGTTGTAGGCTAGCTATTATATATATATATATATATGAATGTGTGTCTATGCGTATGTGTTATCCTCTATGTAATAAACTAGATGTATGTATTATATGCATGAATGTGTCTGCAACCTGTATCTGTATGTCACCGGGCCTCCAAGCGTTACAACGCTCGGCTAATACATCGTGCCGACACTGCTGCCGCCGCTACCGTTCAATGGGCCGTGCATGTGGGAACGGCCATGGCCTACTACCCCGTGAACGGATATGACAGCAGTGAAGCGATACTGGGCCTACCAGTGTCGGCCCAGGCGCGCTTTTTGGCCTCTGAGTATCGGAAATATATTCGAATGTATTCCACCTCCGAGGCAGGCCCCCACTCCCTTTTGCGTTCGGCCACACAGGCCGCAGGTAGGCGCACATCCCGTAATCGTTCGGCAGAGTGGGAAGATCAGGCCTCTGGTCCCGCCCTGTTCGTCCGTTCCTAAATCAGGAATAGCGAACAAGAACAGGCAATCTGACAGGTCGCCACAGAGACAACTGAGCAGTAGCAGCAGGTGGCCTGGTCTCGCTCTCTTTCTCTCTCTCTTGACCTGCTAGCGACAACCGTACGGGTCAGTTGCCAGCCTCTTGTAGGCTTTTGCGTCGTGCCACCGGCACCTGAACTCAACCCGACCTAATTCGACCCAACTCGACGCCGAAGTCTTCACGAAATTCGCTTCTCCGCCCAGCGCCGGCGGGAGCTAGCAGTGTCTCCGTGTCCCTCGTCCCCATGCGATCAGAGATCCCCATATCTCTGACTCCGACAGATCAATCAGTCGGAATCGATGGGCGTCGTTCCACTTGCATTGCCACTGCTGCGACAGTGGCTATAGTTGTTGCTGTTGCGCTGACCTTCGTCCTTCATCTTCCGCTTTTGACCCCCATGGCGGCGATCTCTGCCAGGAGCCAGGGTCCGCCGGTGCTAGTCCTGCTTGCTCTGCATGCTGCAGCCATTCTGCGCTGTCCGTCACAAACTAGCTAGCCAGCCAACCTACCTGCTTCTATGTTTTACCCTCTCTCCATCTGTTCCTGTTCTAGCTATAGCCCCTGGACCGACGAAACTAGACTTGCGCGATACGATCACCCCACGATCACTGAATACACACAGTCCGTGTGGCCGTAGCGGTGTCGCGGAAGCCGGCACTTTTATACGTGACTTGTACACTTGATATACTCACAGGCCGGACAATGCCAGAGGTCTCGCGGCATCAACGGCAATGTGATGCTGAACCACTCATAAAAGATTGCTCGCTTGAGTGCGTGAGCACTAATTAATAGCGCACGCACACATTCACGTATTCGTAGAATGCTCGTGAATATGGCGGGAGCGTAGTGGGAACTACTGTGGATGACAAAATGCGCCCCCGCACAGTGAGCGCGCATTCGACCGACGACGGTCGTTCAGTGTCTATCACTCGTCGTTCTAAGTGAAACACGCTGCGAACATGTCGAACGAAAATGCTACTCACTTGTTCAATGCAATGATCACCGAGACGAATCTCGACACCTCCTCATACTGCCAATACTGTGTGCCTAATTCGAATCATCATGATTCAGTCAGACCAGTCCGAAATGACTGAAGTGTGGTGAGTAACGGCCGCAGCTGAGCAACAACAATCCTCGGGCGGCTTTCGGCTCGGCGTCCTGCAGCCGGTTCGTGTAATCGTGTAAATAATACGGCTGGTCAGTCGAGCATGAAAGATGGACGAACGGATGGACGTGCAGCGTACACCGCTGGCCTGACAGAGCCACGAGAGATCTTTTCGCGCACACCGTCACGACCAGGCACACGTTCGTTTGCCGGCAGAGCTTTCGGTGGCGACAACGACAAGCCCGTCGTAGACGAATGACATCGACACGGCTCGGCCCTCTGGCCGATGGCTCTCTGGCGGTGAGCTGCCCTCCAGCTAGTGCGTTTCGCTGCCAAGCTGACATAAGAACGTGCTGATGCATAATATAATAATTGGAGACCAGGGAATAGAGTAGAGGGGCAGCGCAGCAGCAGCGGCGGCGACGGTGGCGGCGGATGGAGGCAATAGTGATGCCGTAGGCAGCGTAGGGCTTTGTAGCACTCGTGTGTCTGCCCGTCTGTCCGTCTCACTGCCTGTCTCTGTTGTGCGGAGCTGTTAATCAATTTCGCTAGCGGTGCCAGCAGCGCAGACGGCGGCACTAACGGCGACAACGGCAACAGCAGCAGCAGCAGCACCAGCTGTAACAGCAGTCGACAGAAGCGACGTAGCAGAAACAGGGCCTGCAGGAGCAGAAACATGACCAGACGCGAGCCGAAATGCACAGGCCCCCAGGAGCGGGGCAGCGATGGCAACTGACGTATGGCTAGTGACAGAGAATATGGCGGCCAAGTCAAGCATTTACGTTTGTCGTGCGTGGCTTCCGCTGCTTCGAGTGCTGTGGGTCTGAGTGGGCGTCGAGGGCCCTGGAAGGAAGAAATACGCGAAGGGACAGGGATATTCGGGGGTTGGGGCGATTTGAGCAGCAGCGATATTTAAAGGGAGCAATGTGAGGCGGTTCTCAGAAAATCATTTCTTGACACGTGTCGAGTTTTGGCGTTTTAACAAGACGGCGACAAATGACGAAACGCCTCTGGAGCCGTACGGAACACAAGGGGAGAGTGGCGCAAGGCAAAGTGAGAAAGCTGATGTTGCTGGCTGCTGCTGATGTCCCGGCGGTATCGCTGCAAACACCAGAACCTCGACAGACGTCGCCGGCAGCCGCACACCCCGGCAGTAACAACAGCACAGAATACCGGCTTCCAGACGCTAGGGCCGCAGAGAATAGCCGCCGTCGCTGATCGGCGAATGTCTAGTGTCTCAATGTCGTTGTCATTTCTTGCAGTCATCGATTCCGTTCGTCTCTCTCACCCATACTCTAGCGAATCGTCTCGTCGAGTGCTCTCAACGCTGCGCTGGCGCTCCCGCTGACAGTTGCTGTTACAAAAGTCGTATTACTACCACCAGTAGAACGAATACCGGAGCGAAATGTCGGATGGCAGTGACGGGATGGATGGCTTCGTCTTCTAAAGGACACTTGTCCTTCCTTTGCCAGCTTGCTCCTATTAGGGCGTGTGTCGACGTCGGCGGCGGCGGGTCCGACGACTACAACGACAACCAGTGTACACGTCTAACAGGTTGGCCACTTGTGGAAGCAGCAGAGACAGAGCGGGAAGCAGAGTGGGTAGCAGATGCGGACGGAAGTTAAGAGAAGAGGACGAGACGTCGCTAGGAAATGTCTTACGGGTGACCCCGAAGGTGCGCGGGCTGGCGGGCGGGCGGTTGTTGCTGGCTGGTTCCTCCATTGTTATCCACCGTCGTGCGTGAGCGCAAAGGCGAGTGATAGAGAGATACCAGAAGGTTACCCAGCGGAGAGGACGCTGAAGGAGACACTAGAGGAATGAGGATAGGAACGGGCTTGCTTGCTTGCTCGCGCCGAAAAGACAAAAAGACTAAGGGCGCGATGAGCAGGAGAGCGGGAGAATAGATAATGCAGGGGAACGAGAGAAACAACGAAGGGATTTACAATATAAGCGCTAGATAGGTAGAACCAACAAGAGCGCGTGCTGTTGCTACAGACAGCGACAGCAACAGTTTTCTGCATCCCCTGCTGTACAACCCGGCGGCCGACCGACCGACCGACCGACGGTCCTCCTCAAGACCTACTGAACCGAGCACTCAGCGACTCGACAGCGCTGACAAGGTACCGCCAATGCGATAGTTCAGCCCTTGTAGCAATGTTTCGGGAGGTTGCAACCCGCTGCTGATGTGTCGACAGAGAATCATAGCAGCATCAGCAACGGTGGCTGCCACCACCTGACAACACTACGTGCTTGTGTGTGCTACTTGCGTGCGCGAAGGTGGAAATCCGACGCGATGATTTGTACACTTGAGGGAAAATTGTCTGTTGTTCCCGATGCTTTTCTGAGCTAACAGCCAGAGCCTAATCCAGCTCATAGTCGCCGCCTCCGCCACCACTAGTATCACCATCATTCGGGCATCGCTGTAGCCGACTTCGTTGTCCCCACTGCAACTTGCAGTGCCAGCCACCTCCAGGTGGCACAATAAGCAGAAAGTGAACCTCCTCTACAACTACGACTATTACAAGTCTTGCCACAAAGTCGTTCCTCTTTGGCGGGCAGGCCGGCCGGCCACAGCTCGCGCGGCTGCTGCCAGCTAGCTGGAGATGGGGCGGAGGAGAGAGAGTGTGGTTGGTGTTGGGAGCAAGGAGACGTAAGGGCAATGCAGGAAGGGATGATGTCGAAGAGAGCCAATTTTCCGCCAGACCGAAATCGCCTCGATTGCCATGGCCACGCGCCTCGCACGCGGGATAGGCGCACAGTTTCGCCCCCCTTTCTCTATTGCCGAACCCCACCAACACACGATGCCAAAGGGACTTATTTGCTGGTGCAGCCGTCGCAATAACACCAGCACCGGCAGCAGGAGCGCTAGCAATTCCAGCCCAATAGTGCCTGCTTGCCGCATGGGGTGTTGCGCGACGTCAGTTGCCAACGGCGGCGGCGGCGGCGGCGGCATCGGCGTCAGCAGCAGCACACAGATCCGGTATAGACGCCTCATTTTACGGAACCACTCTCTTTCTCTTTCTTTCTCACGCGCTCTCTAGGCGGCAGTATACGCGGCATGCGTTAGAGGTCTGTCACGCAGGCCTCAGGCCCATCGTAGTCGAATGGCCACGCGGACAAGTTGGAATTTGTGGCCTGAGGCTCTGTGGCGTGTCCTGGCCTGCCCTGACAGCGGGCGCTGGTTGCCGGCACAGGTTCGATGCACTCCGGCGAACGGGGCGAAGTTGGGCAGTAGCCACAGACGACGGGCTAGAAAATGAGGTGACGCTGGCGGCGGCGGCGCAAATTGGGGAGATACTCTTCGGCGCCCGATCAACGGAGCGGCAGCGACGTGGTTTTCAGCTAGACGCCGGTCTTTGCCGGCTTTGCCGAAGCGAGGCAGAGGCGAGCAACCTATCGAAGAAGAGTCGAGCCATCCACCTACAGTGCGCGCGTGAGCGAGAAAAGAATGGTGCTCCCTTCCGGTGACTTGGGCGCTTACGCTCAGAAAAGCTGCCTCCCAGCTCAGACTGCTTCTATTATATAATACGTCGCTTCATGATTGCGGGCAGACCCATCGTGTTCCTCGAACGGTGTTCACGGCTGAGCAATTTAAGCAAATCACCGTTTGACGACCTACCTGACGAGTAGAGCCATACATGTGGCGTGTATAATACTGCTACTACTGCTTTGACGTAGCAGTAATACAAGCAGTGATAGTCAATGGCTGGGAGGCAACGGTTTATACGTGCGAACGAGAAAGGCCAATTTCGTCGGACGACAACTGTGGAAACATCGACGGGAATCAATTGAATGTTGCCTATTCCTAACCAGTCAGTTGGCAACAAGTGGCTTTTCAAACCTTTGTGTGTATAAGCCTTCAGTACCAGGACCCGTAGGTGACGTCTCCCGACCTCGGCCAAGTGACACTTTACTTTGCTACAATTTATCCATGACCCTCTTAAAGTTACGCCGCTCTCCGCTTTACGCTAGCCAAATCCCCTTCCCGGCACGGGGACTTTGGAAAATCCAGAGCAGATGTCGTTCCCATCTCCCTGTCTCGGCCCATACAATATAGCCCCACGACGTCCTGCACCGTCCGCCGGTCTCGGGCTCGTACATGTTGTGACCTACCATCACTGCTTCAGAACGCACATTTAGAAGGAGCAAGTTACCATGCAGCAATTACGTAGGCAGCAGTTTGTTAATAGCGATGCGACAGGCTTCCCGAGAATGGAAAATACAGCAATCACCGTTACCGCTTCCTTTGAGCACAGTTTGACTACCGCCATTTGGCTCGATATGCTCCACTCCATATCTGCACCGTACGATATACTGCATAACACTATTTTGTTGCACATGCATCGATAAATGCGTTTCAACCTTGCACGGTTTCGGCTACATACTGGATATACGCGAGGGCGATTCGGCACGAATATTTTGAACTAGCGGATTCGTGGATCAGTATTTGGTAGTAATTTTTAAATTGATTTTCCCACAATCCGAACCACATATCATGCAACATTGAACTGGTGTATCGCTTGTAAGGAAAACTCAGTTATTTAATTTGATTCAAATGGTGGCGTATCTGTATGTAAACCTACATAAATCCCCTTAGCAGACGCACTCGTATGAGGATAACCGAAAGGACCAGCGAAAAAGCGAAAGAACAAATGCAGAACACTGTCATCACAAGCTTGCCAACAGATCTTCCTCCGACCGCTCGTATTACTGGTACCATCCATGCGTTCGTCCAGCGGACCCATGCTGGTAGTGGAGCAAGGCAGGTGATGCTGATGACTGTTATTAGTCGACGGCAACAACGCCCAGCTTCGAAACAGACGCTGGGCTCGAGATCGCTTGTGAGAGTTTGGATGGATCCACGTAGCTGCAAAGGCAGCCACGGGCGGGGATGATGTGAATGGAGATTTTGGATGGGCGTGCCCCAGGGGTTGCTAAGGACGCTCGTATTATTATTATTATTGGTACTACAACTGCTACACGCCGGGATTCCGAACGAAGCCGAAGGTGAGGTCGGGATAACGGCGCATTGGGTTCGCAAATGAGCTCGCCATGTAATAGCAACATTGTAGAGATCATGAGGAATAGATTTTGAGGCAAGTCCGCGGCGGGTTGGTTGATTGTTGGGTCGGAAAAGCCTGGACTGGATTGCTGACCGATCAACACAAAAATCTGTCCCCTAGCCAAATCATGGCATACCGCTACGGGGCGTCGGAGGCGGCTGTATTGACATCACATTTTCGAAAGCACCTTTCGACACTATTCACTTTTCATCATCGAAAATTGCCGGAAATACGATAAGCTTTGCCAACTCTCGCCGCACGACCTCTCAAGTCAACACATATGTATCTCCGCATAAGAACGTCTCCGCCGTCTACTCGAAAGATAAAATATTGTTTAGATACGTTGCTTAACGGAATCACCCGAGGTTGTAGCCTGTAGGTGTATGTACATATGTGCAAACGTGCGGCATCCGCAGCTGAAATAGCGTTTACGAAGTCGCTGTAAGTGCTGTAAGCGAACACTCGCCAAGCCCCTCGTCGCGCCTTGAAGCACGCACGGCTCTGTCCATCGTTCTGCTATTGCATTTCGTGTGTCGGGCAGACGGAGATTTCGTCCTCAGCCGAGAGTTTGCTTACAATCTTAAAACAGACATATCCTCGCGCTCCCTCGCCCGAGTACGTGAGTCGCCCTAGTGCTAGTGGTCGCACTCGTCTACGGCGACTACTACTGCCGGCGTCTTTGTTCTTTTCGAGTCCGGGTCCCGTTTCGCATAAACACTCGTCAAGCAAACACGTGTATCTTGTTCGTTGAACTGTTTGTTTATATCTCGTTGTGGGCTTAGAGCTCAAGGATACGCAGCGAAAAGGAGAAAGTGTTTCTTTATGCTTATAGTGAGAAAAGGTGCTTGCTTTCAGTACATCACGCTGTGCGGCCTCGTGGGTGGGGGGTGGCTTAGGCGACATGGATCTAGCGAGTCGGAGGCCTGCTCGCGCGCCCTCAGCAGACACGAACGGCGCAAGCAGCCGTGCGAAGTAGAGCTGTATAGGAACAGTTGGCCACCGTAACATAGTATAATTCACTTGAGTTACATATTGTATATTCGGATAAGGAGGCAATTCATTCTCAAAGTGAAGCGAAGTGTGTGCTGTCAGCCCACATTGGTCATTGGCCTTCGCCATTGAAACGGTGGTCGCCACCGGCGGGGCAACAATTCTCAGACTATTGCACGGCCAGCCCGATGGACTGAGAGAAACCGTAACAGCTTTTCATTTGAGATGTTGAGGCAGCCAGCGACCTTTCACGCCTCGAGCAGCGAACGCAACGAAAGGCAGCAGCAACTATTGCCAGAGCATACGGAACTTCCGAAACTAATTATTATCATTATGCAAATGGAAGTATGAAGGTGGCGTCCCTATGAAAGGAGTTGGTTGCTGCTTCAGGTAGAAAATGCCGTTGGGCATTAGAAGCGGGCGAGCGTATGTGTATTTGTGTGCGCGAGCAACTTAAAGGCAATAATCGAAATGATGCTTTGCGCATTGTGGAGGTCACTAATTAATTATCGCGTGATTATTCGAATTGTGGCCGTATTAATATCAACATTGGCCACTCGATTATACGAAACTTGGTACAAACAGAGCATACGCCAACAGGAGTCCTCACCATCCGCCCATTTATTACTATAATGAATATCTGCCCCTCGATCGAAGAGGGACTGTGTACCAACGCTACAACGTCTTTTATTCGAGTCTAAGCAGTCTTCGAAGTAGCATTCGAAGCCGTGAAGCTTGTATCTAATGGCAATAGTTGTGGCTGATGTTGTAATGCTGCGTAACCTAGCGTTTGGTGGGAAATCCAATAAGAGCTGCTCAAGAAGTCACTCGTGAATGATCATTGCAGAGCATCCGTAATCGGGTAGTGCAACGAGCGAACAGCGGCGATAATGCAGTTAGGAGTTGTTAACATTTTAGCGTTAACAAGAAACGTAATAATGTTCCATCGACAGAAGTTTCCTCCGGACGAGTACTATTGGCAATAGGCCCCTTATAGCCCGGTGTCCCACCCGTGATCTTCCCTACGGCACGAACGCGTAACTTATCCGGGTGATACAATGCAGCTGAAGTCCTCGTTTTTTACCTAGTAGAGATATATGCATCTTGCGCCATTTATCGTGCACACAACGCCTTCTCCGATCTGTGAATTTAACATGTTTTCGAGTTAAAATTTACTATCGTGTCCACCATAATGGTGTCACCGCCCAATCGCATCCAGACTAAATAAAGATCATGTGCTCCTCGAATCAATAGAAATAGATCTAGTTCTCGTTCGTAGTAAAACCTCACAGTGGGCGTGGGCTTACGCTCTTTCTCTAGAGGGCTAGTCCATTTGTCTTCGTTTACGATGGTTTCAGAGAATTTTTATACTTCTACGTCCGCGATCCGAAAGTCCAACAGATGGCCAATCAGTCAGACTTTTCGGATGAAAGGATTCATTGTGCTGTTCCCCCCCCCCTGATAAATTAATGCTGACATTTTCCAGGTGTTGATCTTCGTCATTTCGCATGTGTAACATATCAAATCACTAATCAGCTTATCAACCGAAATTACGCTACATGCAAAATACGAAGGCTAGTCCAAAGGATCATGTAAGAAGCATGTACAGATATAGTTGGAAACGTTCAACCACGAACAGCTGTCGATTTTCGGAATTCCTCCCGATCGAACTATAGCAAGCAGCGATTAATTTTAGTACGTTTACACACTTGCCCGTCGTCCCTATGAAGTACGACGGTAAACACGGATCGAAATATATGAACACCCAATATAAGCCTATACCAAGCATCCCGTATTCAAAACAGGCGGCGAGCCCGTTGACTAACGGAGTTCGTTGCTGACTTGCGTCGCTTGCAGCCAATTCAACAGCTAATAGCTCAACGTCAAGCGTTGCGTCCTGTTTGGGCGTCGCATTGAGCGACCACTTTGCCACCAACGGCGTGCGTCCTACCCACACGAGCGTGGGTCACGTAAACTCGCACACATACATATAATTAGCATGGCCGTCACACGAGATCGGATTATCTGCCAGCGTGCGGATGAACGCAGCGAGAGTGCAACGCAGTGTTCAACGTTAGGGGCAATCCTTGTAAGGAATAGAGCTGGCTGGATACAATGGGTACAAGGGCAAATCCCACCGAAAGCTGCCAAAGGATCGAGCGGCCAACTCGGCAGCGGGCGGCCAACGCACGGCCAGCTGGTCAGACTGACGTGCGACACGAACATATTAGAACGCGGAACGTCGTTCACAAGCAGCAGGAGGGCGGGTGTCTTGGTGTCCCCCGGTCGTGGATTCACTGGAGTGACAGCGCGGCAGGGTGCCGCGACGCCCGCCGGTACACTCGGGGCGTCACTGTGCTGTGTTGCCTAATAGGCCCCATACGTCCAATAGACACATTGCGTTGGGCGAGCCAAACAAATCGTCTCGAAGTTAGAGGCGGCCGACTGGCGGCTAGGCTAGCCTTCCACCACGATTCGTATGCGCTTCATTCTCTGAGGTTTATCCTTGCCAGATCACATTAGCGCGCCGAGACAGAGGAGGACGGCAGCATCGGCCTGGCCCGATGAATAGAGCGGGGGTGGTTCCAGTGTCTCGGGAATGAGACACGTAGAAGAATTGTGTTTGGGGAGAGAGGAATTGCGCCTTAAGCCTTATCGACGGGGCTGAGAATTCGTTGAGGAATCGAAGCATTGTCAATTTGATTAGCTGCTAAATACATCTGTACACAATCACATGTGTAAATGTGATGAATGCGAGGTAGAAAGATCGAGAGAGAAGAAGGTCGTGACGTTTTTCATTATATTTAATATCACTAGTCAATATTCTCGCATTGCAAGCAAAGCTTCATACCTATGGTTGCACGTTGACGGCATCGTAGAAAACAGACTCAATGATTAGGGGAGGTATGGATCCGGTAAGCGCAACAAAGTTAATCGACTGCTTTTTCTACAAATCATATCGCTTCTTCCCAACCATCACACCTATTTTCGAGCAAGCCGTCCCATGTAGCAGCAATTCGTACTTTCAATTCTAAGTACGCATAGCGTTCTTGCAGCTTCGTGTAAGTGTTATTGCAGCAGGCGCCGCCGACGCTGCCGCGAATGCTTGTGAATGCTCTCGGTTTTCGCCTTTTCAGATTCTATTGAGGGTGCGCGACACCCGACAACAAGGTAGCAAGCCAGCCGAACTCAGGAGCAGGCTCTGCATTGTCGGCCTGCTCGAGCATTTTCCTGCTGTGTCGGGGTCTGCCGCGTCTGATTGCGCTCCACGCTGCTGCGCGCAACGGCTACGAGAACAAGCAGACAATAATAAGAGCATGTGGCGTCGGAGCGCCTCTTCCATATACAAACGCGCACACACAAAACGACGACAGCCCCCCACACACATTATCGCTAGAGTCGCGGCACGGTGCTCGCCCCCTCCCCCCCCCCCTGTATTCTAGTAACATTCCTAAATAGAGAGACCCCGTACAATACGCTGTGTATTCCCGGGCGACTTGCTGGATCGCCGCAATTTGTACCCCCTGCAGCATACGCTTGCTTGCCCCGGCCGTTGCCTCTGCTACCCCGCCTTCCGATGCCCCCCCACCCCCCGAGGTGAAGGCCATAAGGGCGAAATGCCTTAGGAACATAGAGGCCACATGTGCTCGCTGCAGCAGGCGCATCAGCAGAGAGATACTCAGTGGAACGGCGTCAGCAGCAGCGACGATGTCGACGCCAACTATGCTGCTGCCGCCACAGCACAGACATTGAGAAATGCTACCTCACTATGCTCGGCTTGATATACTAGATGAATAGTTAAACCGACTGAGCATGGGGCATTCGCCCCCATCGCGCCCCTGCTGCCTCTACGACGACACTGAGCACCAGTAGAAAGAAGGGTAGATAGAGAAAGAGAGAGAGAGAGAGAGAGAGAGAGAGAGAGAGACAAGACAAAGAGAAACAATGGTGACTAATAGCCGGGCTCTAGCGCGCGAAGGAACTGCCGGAAGGTCGACTGTGGCTTCGTATGCGGCGGTGCGGATGACAAGCCGACTGACATGGGGCTTCCTTCTGGCTGGATTGCCCTGCCCCGGACAACTTTCCCACCATCTCTGGCACGGCCGCCACCTCCACCACGGCTTCTATGCCGCTGTCTTCCTCATCGTCGATGCAGTCGGATATGGGTGGCCGCCCCGTAATGATTTGAACACAGGGGAACATAAAATGGATGTGGACAAGCTTAGCTGGTTAGCCAGGCATGCAGGGCCTACACAGCATATTCATAATGCAGTGACCGTATTCAGCAGAAGACCGGCGTGAAGGACGGGTCGCCGGCGAAACCCGCAAGGCATAGATGACGAAGTGTGAAATAGAGAGAAAGAGAGAGAGGGAGAGAGCTTTTCAGAGGCTTGTGTTCCGATGACCGCCAGGCAATACCTCACAAGTGCTTAGGTATATGTGCGCATTATTGTTATTTAGTTAATTATGTAACTATTAAAATAATACTAGTTATAACATCCGCCATGAATGTAGTGTAAACGTCATCTATAAAATACTTCGAGTGAGTGCTACTGTAATATTATTATTATTGTCTTTTTTCTTCTTCTTTTATCAGTGCTAATAACAACTTCATGAAAGAATTCAATGAAATCACTCAAGCAGGGCTTACGTGTTACATGACTTCTCCATCTCATCCCTCTTCCACACAGCCCTTCATAGGCATGGGCGCACATTACATATGTGGCGTTGTAACGAAGATCCTTGCATTCAGAACTTTTCTGAATAAATTTCTCCCCTTTTTTGTTCAATGTTAGCCTTGAACTTCGTGTTACTTCAGTAGTAGTAATAGTCGCACGAGTCGCAGTGGTAACAGCATTTCTCGTCTCGACCAAGCCCACCCAAAGTATTGTGCAAACAGTCCCAGTGGAAAGGGCGGCACAAGAGGAGGCAGCTGACTGACTGATGTTTAGTGGGTGTGCGAGTCGCACACTTCGGGGCAGATATTATACTTTAACCGTGTGTAAGCCCGGTGTCAGTCCATGACGCATTTTACAGTTACTGTTCTCTATAAAAAAAAAAAGAAAACAACAACAACAACAGCATAAGCATCGTCACTGTCTGTGATTGCTTCTGCTGGAGGCGGAGGACAAGGGAAGCCGCAGCGCACTTTGCTCACATATTTTGTGATCCACCCCGCGCGCACAGATCCGCGCGCGCGCGCGCCACCAGTGGAGTTCATCTATTTTCCAACTTTGCTTAGGCGTTTGCAAAACCTGCGCTGTTGTCGGCGTACTGAATGCGCGTGTCGGCCGAACCATGGTCGGCAAGCGCGCTTGCCGCAACGGAGAAGCTACTTGGGTAGCCAGTGAGAGTGTACTTTTGTTTTTCGGCATCGACCGAGTCGTGCGGCACACCATGTGGCAGTGATGCCTGCTGCCCGGCAAAGCAAAGTAAACTCCGTTGTCTCACGATACGAAGTGGATGTACGCCACCCAGCGGAGAGAGGAAACGACAGCGAGAGAGAGAGAGAGAGAGACAGAGGCAGGGGGAGAAAAAAGATAGAGCCATATGTGCACACACATTTGGGGATTAACGCTTGGGGACCTCGAGCTGCCCATTCTGGGCCCATTCACTCACACTTGCGAGGATGCACTTTCAAGCTCCCAGCCGCAAGAGCTGCAACCATGCGCCGGAATAGAAGTGGAATATTCACGAGAGAGAGAGACAGAGAAAAAAGGTCCCCACCTAGCCAGCCAGTAATAGAAACTGCAATAGGAAAATATGCGTCTTGGCGACGAGGCGGCGCCCAACACTCTCTGACATTCGCTCGGTTGCCAGCAGGGTCTACGGGTACGGCTATCTGCTTGCTCCCTTTATGGTGAAAGATGCACTCTTTCCGGAGTCGGTGCTCACACGTGGATGGAAGCACCCGATGTGGCGGGTTCTCCTGTGTGGGATGAACCCCCCATGCGAACGACGGGGTCACCTCGTCGTAATATCATCGTAGAACCGAGGCACCTTTCCATTTTGGTGACTATCAACAATGACGCTTGCGGTATAGAGAGATCCACACGCCGGACGGGACGGCCGGGTGCAGCATTTCAATGCTTACCCGCTCGTGGTATCTTTAATCAGCGTATTGAATTTATTGTTCAACTATATATATGTGTTATTCATCCGTGCTGATGCTGTTCATTTTTGTGGCTGTTTGCTTCTTCACGCAGACGAGATAGTGGTTTTTTAGGAACGTCTGCAATCCACCAGTGTGTCGCTAAGTGATAATATATTATCGCGAGGAAACCGCCGGCTCGATGAACTGCACTGCCCTCGGGCGGAAGACGCGGAATGAGCGTATTTCAAATTGGAGTTTGAATTCGGGGTGACAATCGGCGTCGACTGAGGACTCGAAGGGATTGAACGAGTTGCGATGCCTATCACACTTGAAAAGCAAAGGGCCACCTGGTGTGCAATACACACGCATTGCCAAAGTGGATTCAACATGTCAAACGTTAACTGCCAAAAACAAAGCTATAATATTGGACATCAAAGAACGTACTTAAGAATCTGCTTTTAGCATTGTTTATTGAATGTTGTGGGGTGGAGCAGTTCACAAAATGGGTAATTGAAAAACAAATTAGTATAAACTATTAGTATATATATATATATATATATATGAAGGCTCATCTGTGTAGAGGTTGCTGGAGTTGCTTGGTAACACCATACGCCACAAAAGAAATAACCCCGTTGTCTGTAGAGCTGTGCTTGTGGTCAGTTTATACATTAACTTAACTAGTATAGAACGGGTACACTGCCACCTAATGCACTCAAAATGGCCTGACGATACAGTTTAGACAAAGAAATGAGCCGTTAAGGTTCATAACGGTTTAGCATCAAAACCGAGAAGATGGCGAAACAAGCTCATGAACCAAGATGTTACCATCAGTCAGAAATGCAGGCCCCTGGGCAGCCAGCCAGCCAGCCAGCTAGCCGGCTATCTTCGAGGGAGACCGTACCGGCAAAGGCAAGAAGGCGGTACGAAAGTTAAGAGGACGTACATATCAAGACAGGTGAGCTCCCTGGGGGAGATATGCTTTTATATCTTATCATTAAGGCAACGTTTTTATGCTGCTCGAGGCGTTAGCGCGTATAGAATTTCTCCTCCCGCAGCAGCAGCTGCTGCTGCCTCTGGAGGACCCCAACTGGGGAGTATCCCACGCCCCGATAACGTTAGATTTACCACTTCCACAGGCTCCAGCCCTTAACCAGCCCCCAGACATCCGCCGTAGCCTAGTGCCACTCAGTGTAAGAGCGGCCGTGCGTTTTCCGCTCTGGTCTGTCTGAGATAAAGCCATCCATCTGGAGGGCACTTGACGAGATGAGGTCTGCAGCAGTGGCAGCACACGTTACTTACACGGCAAGTACTCAAGTGCGCAGAATAAGCCAGTTACAGCTGTACATCCACAGAATGATTCATCTGAAGTATTATATAATATAAGCTACTTTCAGAAGGGCTACTTTCTATCATGCTGAACCTGCACTTACTCACATAATATATATTCTATATATATATATATATATATATATATATATATATATATATATATATATATATATATATATATATATATATATATATATATCAAGCCTGTGCGCAAATAGAAGAAGATAATGATTGTTTGGCATCTATCACATGATACACAGCCGTGAACCGTCAGAATCAATTTGGTGATACACGAACGCCGTGCAAACGTCGTGTGTACACTGGAGTCACTTTTCATGCATAACATAAATATATCTTAGTCACCACTCCTATGGAAACCCTTGTATATCAGGTTCGCATTGTATCTAGCTTATTGCAGCTTTCATTCACATTACTCATCATATTGTCTATATCATGACTGCGGTTACTGCTATTGTATGCCTATTTATTTGTTTGCTGATTTACCCATCCGCCACTGCACACATTCTCTACCACGTGCGCCGCATACGATGATATCTCCATGATCCTGTGCGTTCTTCTAACTTCTTTTTCTTTATGTTTTTAATGCCAGCCATTTTCGCACCGTTTGCCCGGAACCTATCTGCAGTATGACACTACTACGAGAAATATCGGGAGGAATCAGTCCACATCTGCGGGAGGCCACGACGTTCCCGTAACTGTATTTCATCATCAATGCCTTCGTTTCTACCAGCCCCGCACCTGCTACTATATATCTGTATAAAGGCCCACTGGCATTTGGGTGTATATGCGCTTCGCTTTGATGACATTCGAAATCTTTCGCAGCCACACATCTCATAGGTTGCGTTTGCCGCTTATCAGTAGCTGTTATCAAGACAAGCTCGCCTTAACCGTTCAACAGTTCCATGGGTCAACTTCCATTCTAGGGGCATCACCTTTAATCCCGCCTCGTGCGATCGTTTAGATTAATGCCACACCTCGGGCCTGAAACCTCCAACACTCCAACCTCCCCTTCCGCTGACTGCGTTCAGCGCGTGTACACTACATACGGGAAAACTTCCAACGGCTTCCATCTATCTTGGTCATTGTTTTCAGCTTTCGTTTCGTTTAAGTACTTGTTTACTTATTTTATTAAAAGGGGTCAGCGACTCCGCGCCCATTCCGAGTGTTGCTTTTGCGTTCTTGCTCTTTACACGCTTCGCTAATTCTTCGACGTTCGTTCTCCAGTACACGTCTGGTCTATCCTTTATTATTTCCAGTTCGGTTTCATTTATGTATTCCACCCCAAATATCATCTGGGACGCTTCCACGATACCAACTATATACTATGCGCTCCCTCTCTCTCTCTCTCCTCGTTTCTCCCTCTGTTTGCTCGGGCATTTCCATTAGTTCGTTGTGTTGCATTCGTTATGTATACCCAAATGCTGTGCATGTTTTTGCAGCCGCTATTGTTTTGTGTTGAAAATGAAAATTGTGTCTTTCACAATTTTAATTTCGATCGCTTCCTTCAAACGCTTCTGGTGCTGCAAGTTTGATTGTTTGTTCTTTCTGCCATAGTTGCGCATCACCCGTCCTGTATCACCGGTCATCCATTACCGCTCACCGATGTTGCCTTGACATGCCACGTCGCCTTTTCCGAAGCTCATTTAACCTGTCCCCGGCACCACTTAGTATCGTCGGCGGTTCCCAACGATGTGCTACCGCGCTTGCCTTTCCTTCCAGAATCATTGGCTTGGTTCAAGTTCGGTTTGTGCAGAATTCTGTCTTACCGAGTTGTGCTTATTGGAAGCTGCTTGCATTTTCGTCTCTTCAGTATCCGTTCTTTTATCAAGCCACAATAGATGTGGGTTCCGGATTCACTAGCATGCCTACTGCGTTGTACAACTGTTCGTTGCTATTGACGGTACGACAGCCTATATTATTATTATACAATAGCTACATCATAGTCCTCCTGGATCATTGCCCAATAAACGACAAATTGCTCATTCCGCAATGGTGTACGTTCATCTTCGTGTCGTTATTCATTGACAAGGGTTCCAACGCTCGATCCGTCAGGAAATCTGCCGTCTTCTTCCTCTTCTTCTCTTAATGGCATGTCCATATTGGGCTCGCCTTGCCAACTACTGTCATTGGATTTTCGGCCATCTCATACTGCGCGGTCAACGGCAGATCGCATCTCCATAAATTGCATGTTTTTCTCTCCCATCTAAACAACTGCGGCCCTGTGTATCACCCCTCCCTTCTTCGTATTTCATTTTCCATACGATTTCTATGGCGTCCCACTGAGCCAAGGCGACGGAGCTTCTGCAGTTATGGTCCCACGATAACGATTTACCATCTACCGCTGCCACCATCGATTGCTTGTGTTAGCTGGTGATGGTGCGATGTCTGTTCTAGTGTCTCTTCAGTATTCTGTGTGGTTGACGCTGGATTATGAGGTGGGGTCGTTATTAAAGATCTCCTGGGAGTGCTTACAAGTTGCTCCCTGTTTCGTCAATTTGAACGCATTGGATCTTCATTGAGGCGACTTGTTACTGGTCGTACTCGCGCCGTTATACCGCAAGCACTCTGTCTGTTGCAACTCATCAGCACTCAAACAACTCTGTGCTATCTCATTTGCGATGTTTATCAATGCAGTATCTACCTGCCTGTCCACCAAGCTCGGTTTTTACGCTATTCCCATACACACCCCGAAAATCTACGTCTGTTTCTTTCCGTTCAACTTGACGGCTGTATCTGGTTGTCAGGAATCGCTGGAGAATCCCATATACACAACATCGACCAGAACCCCGAGCACCAGAACGAGCCACCTGTGAACCGCAGCTGCATCCCAGATGCGCCACCCTCCAGGGTCTGCATGTGCTCCGTTTTACGTTGTCCAAGCACCTCGTTGTGAGGGAAAATGGTCGGGGGGCTGTCACTGGCGAGCGTCCGTTCAATAATCCGTTAATCGACGGACATTATTTACTACGTCCGCTGCTGACCCTGACTCGCTGCCAGCCTTATATTACACAGCAGTAAATGCGGACGGGAGCAAGGCCCCCCCAAATGTCGGGGCCTTTGCGTATCACACGGGTCACCCAACTGCGCGAGCAGACCCCAGGGAAAGTTGTCCACTCGCGTCTCCGTTGTTCTTTCAGTCGTTTCCTGTCGCCCTCATGCCTAACTCACCATCCGTCTCTTACTCTTCCAGTTAATGCCGCAGGAGAAGAAAACTAATTCAGTAAAAGGCCCCTTTCCCTAAATGAAACGAAATTTGGCCTGCCACAGAATTGGCCGGACGACGTTGACCGAGTGCGGCCGCTCCGACGGTTGGGGTCGTCCTCGTCGTCGTCGCAGCGAAGTTGCTGCTGAAGCTGTAACGTTCTGTCACTATTACAACTATGCGGGGGGGGGAGGGGGGCATCTGCCCGCTCGCCCACGACGAGTGGAAAGAAAAGCTCGCCCCGTACACTACACCGTAAGGCGGAACCGCGGGAACTGAACGCGGACGCGAAGTGGCGGACGCCTGTTGCGTCCCGACATAACACCGCCCTGTCAGCAGGCTCGCGGCAGAAGTGCGGACAGAGGAGCTCTTTGGACTCTTCCGGAGTCTTCATGATGGCTCCTTCCATCCGTTTCAGTCTCACGAACACATCGGGCAGGGCGTCAACAGTGTCTCGCTGCCTCGCCAAGTAAGCTATAGGCTGTTACAGGCGGTTCCCTGTTCTCCATGCCGGCAAACACACCCGTCGTCTCTACCCGTGCGAAGCATGTCTTGTTTCGTGTCACTCTCCTTCGAGGACGGGCGGCGAAAAACGCGGCAGACAGCGTGGAAAAGACAGTCCCTCGAAGCAGCAGCAGCAGCAGAAGAAGCGATAGCAGTGAACGGATGGAACGAATACGCTAGTTGGCAAACAAGCTAACAAGGTTATCGTGAGTGATGGCGACCATCAAACCTGCTGCTGCATCCCCAAGTCTGCTGCTATCACCGCTGCTGCTGCTGCTGCGGCTGAGCAGTGGGACCATTCTTGAGTGGGGCTAGTGTGACGTGCACCAGTGCAGGTTGGCAGTGTAGGACAGGTCCGAAGCGTCTGCCATCATTTGCCATAGCATGCCTACGCCGCACATAACTGTCTTGCGCCGGGCTACACGATAGCGGGCGGAGGAGGGGAAGCTGTAGCAGCTGCCGCTGTGGGATACAGCCAGTAGCCACATACAGCTACAATAGTATCCCTGCCGGAGGATAGATTGGAAGGATCCTGCAAGTGATGTCTGTGTGCCTATGTCCCCGTATCTTCATATAGAATAGCTACCTACGCAGTGTGTGGGATGACCGAGTGTGTGCCACTGGCAAGAAGCACGACCACAACGAATATATGTATATCACTTGGCCTGCCGGAGGACGAGTCTGGTCACAGACACGAGCGTCGACTGGCTGTAGTCATTCTTGGTCAGTGCTAGCCGATGATAATGCTGCTGCTGATGATGATAATGCTGATGATGATGGTGGCGGAGCCGGCGCCAGTAGTGGTTTTCGGCTTGCGTTCTTGGCGGGTTACTTTCTGGCGTCTAGGTGATTGCATTCGCCGATGCTGTACAAGTCAACCCGCGTGTCGTATACATGCCATCGGCTCGCGTTTGGATCGATGCAGTCGGCTAGCACTTGACAGGAAGGAACAAAGTGTTCGCGCCTCTCAAATTGAGTTTGCGAGTGGACTGCTGCCGCCGTCGCCGCCACTTCTGCGGGCGATGTGTAAAGTCCGCAGCAACGACTAAGTAACGCCATTCCAGCCAACCAGACACCCAGCGCACAAACGGCAAACGAGAACAAAGATAAATGGGCTCCGATGAAAACCGAACTCATCAACGATGGTACTCGCATTGAGGGAGAGAACAAGAGAGGAAATGAGCCTCGTTCTCTCTCGCTCTCTCTCGAAAAGGAAGAAGAAACGGTGGTAAAAGGCCAGCCTCCATGGTGGAGCTCTGCCAAATGGCCAAGTATTACATGGGAGTTAATAGTTTCACTGGTAGAGTCCGACTGGCCAGATATCCCATTTAAACGAATACAATCGTTGAACCTTGTCATCGTGGTATGAAGTATTAGTATTTTGTAGATAATCTACTTGCTAAATGTAGACATAATACTATGCGTCATTCGGGCTGTGATTCACGCCAACAGTTTAAAGGGTTGGTGGTATGATAATTAAGGGGTTGCGTAGAGTAGTAATATAACAAATTCGTAAGCTCAAATAAGGACTTGGTGAAATTGAAGAAATTGTCCGACAGAATCGCGCAGAGGTAGCGTTGGACCGGACCTGCAGGCGGCAGCAGCAATATTTGTTCTTGTAACTTCACTATTGTGAGTTATCTGAAAGTTTTTGTTTTTTGTATATGTCAAATGGCGAATTCATCATGGTTGGACCTGGTGTGTTAAGTGAACGCTTCCAATCTATTCGATGCAACTCAGCATATGAGACCATACGCACGGCTTCGTATCTTGTCTCTTTCGTGCCTGTGCAAATATAGAAAGTGAACCTTCTCCTGTGAACCTTCGCTCTCGAACATGAGACCACTATTCTATCATGAAGTGTTATTAGAACGTGTCCCAATAGTGAATTTATTTATAGAATAAAACCAAATAAATACAAATGTAAATCAGTGGGTTAAAATGGTACCCTAGTAGACCTACATCTTTTTGGGATTATTATTATTACAGCTACTTTATTCAATCGATTCTACAGCCGTTTCACGCTGCCCATGAGGAATTGTGCTTCCACGAAAACAACGCGACTAACACAGGCACGAACTGCTCCATGTTGGAGGTCGCTACAAGCACGGATTTCGCTAGCACTGCTCTTTCTTGTTGCTGTCGTTGACAACATGTGGGGAGATTGGTTCGTTGCTGGCCTCTATTCCTGGAAGGACCTTTCCAACTAAAGGCCTTCCCCAGTGTCGACCTGCTATTCTGCGGTTTGCTTTTAAGTACAGAAAGGTTTCCGGTGAACGAGAGCATTTCGGGTATTCGATATTTGGTATGGGCAAACGCAGGAAGCTGACAGAGATAGTCCGGGTCTGCATGCACGGCGAACGATACAGTGCCCTTTGTAAACGATCTCACGTGAGACAGCGGTGCCACTATTGTTTGCAAAGGGAGATAGATATTTGACCTCTCAATATATATATATATATATAGTGCATGCTTATGTGTACATTTTCAACTGTTGCCGACGAAGTGCGCGAGGATGATAGCAAATGCCGGGAGAGCCGATCTAACCCGCATGTATAGCACCGCGGGGGACCTATCTACGAGCCTCTGTTGTATATGTTCTTCGTTACAACTTTCAACGTATTTGCATAGCAGATTGCATTGATAAAAGATAGTTCCGACCGGTAGTAGAGGGCAACAACAGCAGCAGCAGCACATCCTCACGAGAATTTCTGTCTGGACAGTCAGATCAATGAACAGCTGTCGCCTGCGGAATAATTAAGGGTAAAGAGAGCCGAGTAAGGCGAACAACGACCGACTCTATCGGCACGGGACTGATCCGTCGAAACCTCTTGCTCTTTCATTAGATGTGTTTGCCAACTGACAATTGAAATAGGGATTCTCCGGCTGCATTCGGCTCAATTCAGGCCGATACAGAAAGAAGGCCGAGGAGGACTCGCTAGAGACGGGCCGACTGACGAAGGGTGTCGCACTCTCGATCACCCGCTCGGAGTTCGGGAACAGTCGTCAGGGACGGAGCTGTTCGCGGAGATATTACCGTGAGTGAAACAGCAACATCGATTGTTTAACGCTAAGGGTATACGAACGGCTAACGGTATCCAGCGGCGCCCGGAGTCGATCGAACGAACTGAGAGACACCGAGCTAGCGCCAGTACACTTCAGTGGACAGCGACGACAGGAGAGCAGGTGGCGGTGATACAGTAATAGCCCGGAAAAACGCCACTGCTGAAAGGAAGCCGATTCTGGGATGGAGAAGTTCGTCGACAACGGGCCGATGGCTGGAGCGCGCTTATCAACCCGCGTCTGTTTCGTCGTAGCGACGGTGAAGTCCACGACGGTTCTTAGTTCTTGGCTCGTAATTGCCAGCGCGAGTCTTGGCAGGCTTTCTTCCAGTGAAAGAAGAAATCTGCGCGTACGTGACGACCAATACTTTATTGTGATGAAGTGATTCATTTTTATCTGATTTCTCCAATTTGAGCTCGAAGAACAATACGCAATTGGATACAGACGTATCTGGCCAGTGTATTCGGTGCGGAAAAACGCACCGAAATCCGAGGAAATATGGTGGCGGCAGCAGCAGCTCCTCATGGGGCAAAGATCGCACCTGAATCTCTACCTGGTTCATCCATTCTTGGCATTTTTTCGCTTCAGCGTTTCGGCTGTGCGTTGGGCCGTTTCGTTTATCTGAGAGTCCCCGACAGGTGGAGCAGGACGAAGGCCATCTTTAACCAAACCATTGTTGCGTGTCGACCCCCTCGCGGCGTAGCTTGTCTCTCCTTGTAAAGAAAGCCAGCTGAACATTGTCGCGATTGCAGTATTCCGTCGAACGTTGGCGTAGTATCGTACAAGGGGTGAGTTACAAATCGCATCCCGAGTATTCGCTTCACCTCATGGTGTTCTTATGCCCCTGCTGATGCTTTTATCATTTTTTTTTGTTCTATCCTTGAGCACACGCCGAAGCTAGCGGTCTCACTTTCTCCCAATTGCAGAGGCGGCTTTTTGTCCCCGTTCGGTTTGCCTCTCCACGCTTGATTCGTTCACCAGTCGAAGTTGTAGTTTAAAAGTGGTCGAATGCATGAGCATATAGATAGAGAGAGAGAGAGAATGGAGATATAATATATATATATATGCATAGTGTGTGTGTGTGTGTGGAGAGACAGAGTGGTTGAGAAAAGCGTATTGTCCCGCGCGGCAGAAGGGCAAGAACGCCCCGACTGTAAAAGTCTCTGCATGAACACAGGGGGAGACCACTCCTTGTGATGTGGTGGCTGAGGGTCGTACTTCATCTCGAAATCATTTTACACAGAGTTCTTCCGTTAGAGCTTCGTTTTGCCAAAGTTGCCGCGTCTGCAACGCCGTATTGAGTCGAGACCTCGAATATAGCGTGTGCCGCGACACGTTGCGCACTTGTCTCCTCCATTCTCACTACAAAAAAATGTTGTGGCAAAAACAAGATCTACACAACTAACGTTCGTTCGTAGGCAGGCGACACTCTCGGCAGCTTAAAAATGAAAACTCGTCTCTATGTCCCACGGGGCTCGCGTCAAATATGCAACACATATATATATATCTATTTGATGGTGAAATTCGAGTGTGCGAGTTCGCGAAATCAGCTCAGTAGGCTGATACGTCCGACGAGCTTGACTGGAGATTAAAAATGGCCTATTTTCGTTGTATCTCAAATATGATATGTACATAAATACAAGTAAAGGCCGAATTCCGAATCAAGTTATTCTCCTCTAGCCAATAACAAAAATCGCCCACCTCAGCTCTAGTTTAGTTTGGTGTATATGGTCCTATGTAGGCTCTCAATTTTAGCAGGCCCTCAGACGCGTAGATAGTGTCTCTAATGGCTTAGCGCCCATATTCCGTCCGATCGCTATCGGCACGATCCTAACGATGCTGTTCGTTTGGAAACTGCGCACAACCGTACTGCAAATAATTATCGCGCCTGATCCAAGGATACAATCTTATCAAGGGAGGTGGCCATTGTCTGACGGCCGGCGTTCTACATAAGGTCAGACCTTGTGACAATGATCCGAGGTAGTTTCATAGGTCTAGGGGAATAGCCCGCAAACAGAGAGTGCCCCCTTCACGTACCGATGGATGGGAAGTTCTCGCACGTCGCTAATTTGGTTTATATACGATGCGTCAAACGTAGATGTCAATAGGTTTGGAGGGGAGGCTGATAGAGTTCGGTGAACGAAACATTTTTCTTCTTAATGAACCATGAGGCGTTGTTTTATTTGTACACGCCGAGATGCATATGCGAACAATTAACGTCACAGTCATGTGATTCTGGGCTGGACCAGTAGCTCGATTGTGAAAGTGAGAATATAGGTATAGAAGATGCGTTTCTGCTTTTTGATTTAGTGTTCACTTTGGAAGTCAGCCGGATAAAATGACAATTTTAGTAAGAAGTCAAAGAAGACACATTTTGAACTCATCACGCTTTAGTTTACAGCTCGAAGAAGGCGTCACTCAACTTCTTTCCACGTTGGCTGGAAGCCCAGTGCAATATCTGCGTAAAAGGTCCGCTATTTCATTTCATACAACCCAAGGTGGTTAGCGATGTGTTATTTGGGGAATGTAACGTACGTCCATCCTTGATATAATCAGCTATTCCGACAGAATGTTAGATACAGTAAATGCTTTAGTTTGGCTGTTTGGCGCTAGGATAACCAGTGCTCGGTGTTAGCAGCCAATGAACCACAACACGCACTTGATTCCGATGATAAGCGACTTTCATATGCTTTCAAAGATACCTGATATTCGCATCCAGTGAAAGCTACCACCACGGAAGGTATGCTCATAACCAGATCATCAGAAGGGCCAAAGAGAGTCTCGTAGACAAGGAGAAATCAAAACTAAATACATCGGGCGATTACGGCGGCCAAACAATGGGTACCCCAGACTAATCGAAGGACCGGATACCTCATATTCAAATCGACCTGCACAGCAACGTCGAAATAGGCTGTGCTCAATGAGTAGGCTAAATAGCTTGAACTCTGTACTGTGGAATAATCGCGAGAGCAGCTCTGGAAATTTTCCCGATATCTTTGAAAGCATTCGAATGACCCTCGTTTATTGTTGCCATCAGGCGCTGTGTCCAGAACTGTTGGGCTATCGCTCGATCATTATCCTGAACGGGTATGTTATAGTCCTTTATAACTAAGTTTCGATATTTTGGTAGCCCGGTTGGCGTTTAGCTGACACCGAATAAAACTTCCGAGTCTTGGCTTAGAGCAGATCGCTATCGACTTTGGGTAGAACGGAACGTTTTCAGATAATTCAATTGCAATCAAGCGTGATTAATTTCTTTAACAGGCCTCATTTGACTCTTGTTACTGCGATTTATTTTTAATCGACTGACTTCAGTTTCGTACCAATGAATAGAAAGGTGTACTCTTGTATGTATAATATATAGTCTAATGAAGCAATGCCGAAGCCAATTGTACCGTGGACGATAAATATAGGTTAAGCATCTGGTCGGAAAATTTACTTTACTATGTGCACTTAGCTTCACGTTCACAAACAAGCATATTAGTATTTCTCACACGATCCCATATTTTGCTCGGAGATATCAGCTACAGGCATACGTCAACTTTTCGCAAACACTTGTATGTAGCAATCAAACGACGCTTCAGCGCTGCAAGGGACCCAATTAAAAAATAATGTTTGTTTTACTGAGCCCTATAGTCTCCGCAACATATTGACAGCTTGTCCTCAAACACCCTGCATATGAGCAGAAAACAGAATGTTCTATATAAGAGAGCTTAAGCATTGTAAAATTGCAGCTCCTTTAATAAACCAATAAAACTTTTACCTTTACCCTCCCTTACTGAAGGGACCAATATCGTACTCCGGTCACGTATGAAGATGCCCTCATTGCGCGGTGGCATTTGAAATCTCTCGTTTGCATTATTATCTAGGCACCTGGTGAGGACATCGTCCATAACAACAATACAAACATGACTTACCGTCGTTCTCTTCGTAGAGAATGGCGAAATTCTTCCAGTCCTTATATTTTATGAAGTCGAGGTAGGCCTTCCCTAGGGCTGAGGGATGGGGGTAGAGGTTGAGGGAGTGATTGGTGGTCCGGGAACGGTAGTCCCAGTGAGTCTCGATGTGTGGGACGTCTAGGGTCTCGCAGGCCGAGCGCACGGCAAACGATGCATCTGTCGACTGCGGCCCAAAGACGGCGGCAACCCCCTCTTCTAGCAATGTGCAGACTGCAAAGAACGCAAACAAACATAGACACGACAAGGGAAATCATACCAAATTAGTTCATCTATTTATTTAGTAATGCTGCTGATTTTATGCTTACGACGAAACAGAGACATTATGTTAGCACTTGCCCCTTGAGTCGGTAACTATGGATAGTAGAAATATAGATATTTGGACTGGGTAAAACCTGCACCCGGCTCATGAACTGCACTGCAAGTTCACGAGGATAGCCTCGACATAGGCAAGGTTCTTTGCGGGGGGTATTGGTGCTGACACCCCTACAATCGCTTTTCCTTTAGCCAGACAAGCAATTTTCTTCATTTACGCATCCTTATTAACTTGTAAAGAAAGTTTACCTTGTGTATATCGCTGATATTTAATGCATAGCATAGTAGTGCTATGCATTAAATATAATAATAATATAATAATATATATAGTTTCCCCAGCGGGAAACTATATAACCGTGTACTCGCTCTCAATCAATAACAGTTGGCGATACGAAGAAGGAAAGTACGAGAAAAATGGGGGTTTCCCCATATGAACATCTCAAGAGAGATCCATCAATATCCAAGATATACATATAGCATACTCCTATCGGCCAACTACGATGTCACAGCTGCCTCCCCATCAAGAAATAGACTAAAAAATCGACTTCTTCCTCTTCCATTTCCCATTCAGGCTGCAGTCGGACGGTTCATTAGTGGTCGTCATTTTCATCGCCTGTGCTTTCCATATGACTCTCCCTTCTTATCTCGTCACATATTTACCTATCTGATGATGCCATTCGATGTCTCTGTAATAGCTCTACGAGTGATTGCCATCTTCGTGTTACCTGTCCCAAAGGTAACAGCTGCGCCAAATCAGTCCCCGTTTCACTCCGCTATCTGGTAGAGTTCCAGAGTCTAGGGGCCGTCAGATATCTGCCAACGATATCGTACACATAACGACTGGACGACCGCGCGATCCACTAACCGACCCAGCTACCCATCTACCGATAGGTTAAGCGACGACGACTATATCGTCGTACGGGTCTATGGCAAGCACAGGAAGGCCGTACGCTCCCGGGCGAACGGCAGACCGTAACGTCTCTTCGATAGTTTCCTGCCCAACGATGATTGGATGATTGCAAAGCCAAACTTGGCGCCGGCCGGTTAGCTCCGATTGAGTTTCTCCCCTTGTCCGCGGCCTCTGCACGATGCCTCCATACTACAACACTTTCTCTCGCATCCGGTTCCGTGACGTACGTACACGAGCCCATGAACGCGACGGCCGGCGTCGCCTCTGCTCTGCTGTTGCTATGCCTCTCTGCCATAGCCATCTGCCGGTGAGTTCTGCCCTTCCCGCCGTCAGTTACGCATCGCTTGTTCGCTGGCGCGGTTAGTTCGAAATGGCTGTCTGACGGCAATTCACTTCGAACTTGCAAGAATAAACGGTCAATTCTCAATTTTACAACGGCATTGATTTCTTCGTTTTTCCTCCACTTGCTTCCTTAGAATGTATTGAAGTTTGTTCAATGTCGATCCTATCGAACGTGTGGGTGGCCCGCGCTGATGGTGCTGCCACCGTTGCTGCTGCGTAGTAACCACCCCCACCGCCCCCCCACCCACCTCCGTTCGTACGTCCGACGCTTCGGGCGTCACGCAGCAACTACCATAGACAGCTGCAGCGGAAGCAGTAGCAGCAGCACCATGCTCACATGGCTTTCCACCCATCATATCATCTCTCCTTCCGCTTGCAGCAGCAGCAGCAGCAGCAGCACCACCTTCACTCGTTTGCCCATCATCGACGACTATGGGCAGAGGGTTCTTTGATACTGCTGCCATCGAAACGGTAGCCATCGACTGGCTTGCTTCTGCAGTTCTCTCTCTCTCTTGTCCTCAGTCCGGGTGTTTCGAACTAGCTCGCCGCTATTGCTGCCACACTCATTTCCCTCGTTGACCGCTCGTTGCACATGTCAATGGAGGGTACCATTCCATATGGATGGCATTCCGCCGCGGCGATGCCCATCGTCCACTGCTCTCCCGACTCTGCCGTCGCTGCCGGCACTACAGCCGGCCGGCCGGCCGGCACTCGTCCAGCCAACGTCGTCTTCCTGTTCGCCGAGTTGTGTTCGCGTTCTTCCGTTCGTATTGCTTTGCCTGCAAGGCTATCGATATCTAGCTAGCCAGGTAGATACCACTGCTGTAGGTGTAAGCTACTGCTGGCGACGATGGCGGCAGCAGTAGAAGGCGAAATAGGCCGGAGAACGAGCGGCAGTGGTTGGCTCGCCGGATCGTTTGAGACTGTGCGCGGCAGGCGACGTCGACGGATCGCGGCAGGGAAACCCGTAAAACTTTTATGAACTCGGTGAGCAGCAGTGACATGGTATCTCATCGGGGACCGAGAGAAGGAGGAGGTAGAGGAGATGGAGGAACGAAGCAGGAGGAGCAAACGAGAAAACGACGACGACAACGACGACAACGACAACAACGACGAATAAGGCTACAAGCTGAGACGTATGGACAGACGCAGGCAGGCGCACCGAGATGCACGCAGAGGAGGCAAACAATCGCTGGCAGGGTCCGCCCAGCGGGAGCATTGCGGCGGGAACAGTCATAGTCCTGCCAATAGTGGTAACGGTGGAGGGGAGCAGCAGTAGTGGTAGTAGCAGTACTAGTAGCAAGTTGCTGAGAGAATTAGGATGACTACTAGACGACATCGTCCAAGCGTGCGCTTGCCAGCTGGGCCTGGCAAGGCCGGATACGCTTTGCGTTCGTGTTTACGTGCGCGTGCCCATCTGTGACATGGTCTCTCGTTTAACGCACGAGGCAATCCTCCTTCCTGGCTCGGTCCAGCTGCGCCTCGGTCCTTTGTGAACTCGCAAGCCTTCTCTGACCCCCGTCCGGCTCTGTTCACTGTCACGCAGGCGAGTGGTGGTGGTGGTTCGCTGCTGCTACCGCAGCAAGCGAGCAGCCTGTGCGTGGGGCTGTGTGACGAGTCTTGCTGCTGCTGCTGTTGCTGCCTTGTATTCCCACTGCGTTCGGCTGCGCTTGACCGCGGTACCGCCACTGGTCTGCCGAGATCCGTAAGCAGGCCGTGCGTGCCTTGAACAGCTGCTAAAATATTGATCCATTATAGTTGTTGTCGTTCTCTTCTACTCTTTGATGTATCATCGAGAATATGAGACAGAGCCTTTGCTCCTGCTGGAGCTCGCGACAGAGCCAGCAGCGGCACACCGTCGCCAGCTCCGGCAGCAGTGTCCCACCAGAGAAGTGGCTGACATGACCTGGTGTGCGCTGCCACCAGAGCGGCAGGGCAGAGCGAGTCGCAAAGTTCAGCCTGCAAGAGCAATCTGCAAGTCGTGCATGTGCAAAGCAGCTTATCCAGACCGAACCCGGGAAACGATGGCGTATGATCACCCAACAAGCGATCGGCCCTGCTGGGCCGTTTGACCGGCCGAGTATTGACGCAACTTCTTCTGTTTTATTTTTGCTCTTTCCCTCTGCCTTTCTTCCGTCCGTCGCTCTCCTCCTCGATCCCTTTATTTCGTTTTTCATCACGACGTTGTCTTTATGCACCCGTCCTGCATATCCAAGGGGTGCTTCCGATAGGGGGGAGCAGCGTCTGCAGCCGCAAATCGGCGCTTGCTAAAAGGAACGCCCGCGCGCCCGCCCGCCCCCCCGCCGCAAAGAAGAGCACTCACTGTCGCCGCCCCCTACCTGGCGTCGCAGGGAATCAGGGAACGCGTTCGATTCAACGAACCACGAGGCACAATGTCCGGCTTCAGTCCGCGTTAGCTGCCACACCTACATCTGGTACCACTACACTGCTGATGTATCGTTTTGCGGGCAAGGCACGAGTGGCGCCGGCCAATGCGAACATGTGCATGAAGAGGGGGGCCATGGCGCCGCGTGGCACCGCGGCACGTGCCAGAATCGGACGACCAACTAAGCATCGAGGTTGGCCGTCACCCGAGCAGTGGAATATGATTTGCATATGATTCAATTCTCGGAAAGCGAACGAGGCCGACAAAGATAGAGAGGTATGGATAGACAGATAGAAGATAGAGGTGGAGAGATGCCGAGAACCTGAAAGAATTCCTCTCACCCCCAGCACTTTTCGCCCGCTTCGACCCAACCTCGGTCGTCGATGGATAGGTAAGTTGTTCGCACCTCACCCGAATTCACAGCTCAACATGAAGATCCGAGCAGCCCGATCGTGCCTTCTACATCTTCTTCGTTTCGAATATCCTCGATTCTCTTAGTGCACCGCTCGATTCGGCCCCCGCAATTCGTCTGCATCGCGCCCCGCTAGCGGACGTCCTATTCCCCCTTTGTTTCGTTCGGCCGATCGACGGAGCATCCTCGAGGTACGCTTGAATACTAAGGAAAGCCCGACAACGTCGTTTCTTTTTTGTTGTTCCCCGTGTACAATCGAGGTACGCGGTGCCCTGTCGAGGGCTCGGCCTCTGTTGTGTTCGCTGCTATGTTTCTTTAAGGTTACGGAGTAAAGCAGACGAGAAGCATGACAAGAAAGCTCCAGTCAATGAAATACCTGCTCAGACTGAGGGACATTCGAGACGGAACGAGGCATTTCCGAAGAGGCTTCGGGTATACATACATATATATATATATATATATATATATATATATACATGTGCGAATATGTTGGCTGTTTGCGTCTGTTTTCTTCGTTCTCCACAAGAACGCTTGTTTCTGCAGCTGCGCATAATAAACGCGTCACGCAGAGTTGCCATTGAGGCGCGCGCAGCCCAAGGGCAGGGCCTACGTACACTCTGATCGCCCACTTCACTAACTGTATAGCTTTGCTACTACTGCTGCTGCTGCTGCTGTTGCTGTTTCTGGCCTCAATATGGCTTCGAATCATTACACATTGAGAGAGCGCAGCGCGTACTGTCCGCCAACTGCTCCGTATCGCTGTATAGTGTAGACGCAGCACGAAGCGTCCGGAACGAACGCCATCGTAGCGTAAGCTGGACGCGTACAGGGGTTTCGGCAGGCAGGGCCAGACACGGTGGCAGAGAAGTAGGGGTATTTGTATATTTGTACGACGACCACGCATTTGATCGCCGTTGCTTCGTGCTACGCAGGTCATGCATGCGTATTCAGCCGACGGAACGAAACAGCGAGCGGACCCGCGCCGGACCGTGGTATAGGCGCTGCTGCTGCAGCTGCCGCAGCGCGCATAAAGTCGCTACTTGCAGTGTGCCTTGCTAGCGCTGAAATCTCGCCCAGATGCAGTCCACGAGGCAGGTTTGGCGGCCACCATTTTGCCATTACAGTTCGCCATCACCGGGGCCTCGAGAAAGCGGACGAGGTCAAAGCGATCTAAAATCGATTCGGCATATTTTTGAGTGCTCGCAACAGCCCCTCCGGCTGGCTAACCTTCAACTGTTTCACTCAGCTTAGCTGTCGCGGGGTTCGTGGTTTGGCACTTGAGAATCAAGGGGCGCAGCGGTCACGAGGGGTCGGGGGGTATATGCAGAGACTGGAGGCGTCTGTAAAAATTTCCAGGACGAGGCAATTTCCGCTTGATATCGTGTATGCGGAGCCCACGCTACGGGAAAGGGGGCGCCAACATTATGTTGACTAAACTAAGGAAAGCGGTGACATATTTTAAATATGACTTGAGAGTAGGTGGTATTTCGTGAGAAATCAATAGTTACAAGGTTAGCACAAGCAAACCTATACGGCGATCTCCGGGATGGGTAAAGGTAAAGCTTTATTGATTTATTGAAGGGACTCCATACAATGCTGAAGTTCTCTTATATGTCATGCAACGGGATTCGAACCTGCGGCCTCTGGCGTTTTACAGCCATGGGGTCTTCTAATGTATGTTACATAATATTTCGTTCTTTTAGATGGAGCCTGTCCGCTTAGAAACGAGCGTATTTCTACCAGCGAAGTTCTTGCTTTAGGACTACCCCATAGGAATTATTCATTGCCATTGCCCGCCTTGGACGATGACGCATTCTAGTACTTAATTGAAATGTGCAATAAGTTGAAGGAGATATTCCTGCAAAATAAATTGTATATGCTATGTCAATGAGACAGAAATAGATGAATCGCCGGATCAATAACATCTATTTACATAGCATGTCGTAAAGACTGTTTAAATATTTATACTTGTACAGGTACAGCGTGCACTAGCTGGCTCACTTCCCGCCACCACTTAAACATCCGTGGATGCGCGTCCATATATATATAATATAAATGTATAAAATTGTATGCGTGGACGCGTTTGTATTTATCCAGCTGGAGTGTTGTGCGAAATATAAGCACCCAATTCAACGACGCCACCCTGGAGCATCATCCCTCACTACAGCGCGGGCCTAAATGCGGCGTCGTTCAGTAAGTTCAGCAGGCACGCTCTCTAGTGCGAGAGTGATGCTCGAGGGTGCCGTCGTTGGATGGGATGCTTATATTTCGCACAACACTCCAGCTGGATAAATACAAACGCGTCCACGCGTACATATGTACATACGGCTCATGTACATAAGCGTACATAAGGCAGCATTTCGAGCGGAGATTGGGGTAAACGTTCTTTGCTAAGTATCGTATATATGCTAGAATTGTTCGCGTTTTAAATATCGTGGTACGGAAGACCAACTATAAGGCATCAACGATGTGACGGATGTATAATATAGTAGAAATGCTTGAATGTCGTGTGCGATTGAAGATGGCTCCCCGCCGTCGGTGCTACACTCAGCCTTTCGGCTACAAATTCAATCTGTACTTAAAACTCGTCAACGTTTTAGTGCATCTAACCTATACAATGGGGGCAGTCCCGCAAGTCGCACAGTATAGGGTTTAGACCCAACTTGGGTTTAAAGCAGCGACTGGTGGTCACACACTGCACACGGCCCGGGGGTGGTGTACGATACCCTGCTGTCGCGCACGCATCGGTGGGCCAACCTTGTTCCTTGCCCATTATAGTTGCCAGCGCGTTTTCTCCATGCTTGATGCGATGGTTGCGTCGACGACGAAGCCGGCGACAACGGGCGGACCGTAAAAGTTTTATACCGCACGGCAGCAAGCCAGTTCAACCATCAGGGGTGTATATATATATATATAGAGAGAGAGAGAGAGAGATGCGCACAAATACACAGGTCGTATCCGAATCAGGCACGCCCGTCTTCGAAGGTAGAAGAGAGGATGAAGGTAGGTACCTCTAACTTTATTTCCCGGCGAGACTCGGGAAGGCTGACTCGCAGCACCTCGACATTTGTCCGCTCCCCTAACATCCCGTTAAAGCGCGATCACATAACTTGTTCAAGTTACAAGCCGCTCCCCGAAGGGGACCGATTAATCCCTCTAGCAAGGGACGAGGGCGGCGTCAGCGACCCCCGACTGGAACGACTTGTTCCTGACGCTATACTGTTCCGCCGTCAGCCGAGAACAGCCGGCGTGGCTTATGCAGCTTGTCGCCTATCCGGATGCAGATCAGCTAGACTCGCGTCAATTCATACGGATACAGAGGATGGAGTCGTTAGTATCTTCCTCGCGGTTCCTCTTTTCCCCCGAGCGGCTCCCCAGACTTAGCGCCGCTACTGGCTTTACGGCAGCGTCGCGGATGACGTTCTACCGAAGCCACCGGACTGCGAATTACGATCGAAGTTTTTACGTGAGTCTATGCGCTCGCACGAAATATGATACGAATCACTGCGAAGCCGAAGGCACATGCGTCCCCTGTGGGATTGACAGAGCGGATATCCTTCTTTTTGACTAAAGGAGCGCGAGAGGGGGACTGAGACAGAGGTCGACCATACGGTTCTGCTCTAGTTTGATCGTGTACGCTGGAGCCGAGTGCGTTGGCTTATGGATGCGTGTACAATGTTGATATCTGCAAGATTTGCGACCGTCCGTGCCTGCGCCTCCGGCTTCTCTTCACCGATCCCTGCAGTGATGCAGCAGTAGCTAAAATAGTAATAGCAACTGCACTAGTGGCGATGGCATACTGCGTACCAGCATCAGCTGCGGTTTTCAGAAGGAAAGTTCGAGCCTCGATGCGCGTCGTCCTCTGGGCTTTGCCCCTTCGCCTGTCTCCGCTACGACCGAGTTTGCGGCGTGCGTTCCGTCGGTTCACTCACTGCGCTCACACAGCCACTCCTCTCAAGGAGCTGCTCAAAGGTCTCAAGTTAACTTCTCCCGTGCGTCCGACCGTTGGGCGTTCCTACCGTTACCTCTCTATCTCGGGCTCCGCGTCTACATCTTTCGCGCATGAAGGGTTGGCAACCAACCTTACCAATCCTTCAAGTCGGACGGGCTGGGACGGGCAAGTGAAACAGCTAGAGAGGGCGAGCGAGAGAGAGAGAGAGAGGAGAACAGGGAAACGCCAACGTTTTCGCCATATTCTTATCGGCATTAGCCGCACGGAACACACGTACATGTAGGCCTACACAGATAGATAGATAGATAGAAACAGCATAAAAATTGTTGGGTTGGCCTACCTAACCCTCCAAGGGTATATCTGACATGCCTTCGTGTGGCCTTCGTGCATCTTCTCCATCTCCATTGCACGCTCATGTCAGCCTCTCGTTCAAGCATAGGCATTTTCTGCATGCCGTGCCAACTGGATAGGCGATTCTCTACGCCAAATCGTTGCTTCGAAAAGGGAACTGGGATTCTAACCTATCTCTAGCCCCACCCTCCCGCTTGTCCGACCTCGTTTGATTGTTCCCTATCCGTCAACTCAATGTGAGTGTGCAATGCGCATGCCGTCAGCAGGCGAATTTCTCATCACGGCTCCGTGTTGTCCTGCACCTGGCCACCTTTAGTCTTGACAATGGCCGGCGTCGGTTGAACCACCCGATGCGTGATCTGCGGGTGTTATATAATATCTCATTTGTGCTTCGCGTGCCACGCTGGCCTCCAAAACCAAACAAGTAGCACCGCGTACTGCGTATCCACCTCGCTCACCTTAAGAGTTAACTGGCCGCAGCCGAGGGAGCCGAATCAATCGAAGTTGGCCGTTCTGCCCGTATTCCCCGACCTGTCAAATGAATGCGATCGTGCAAGTATAATATATATATATATATAGATAGAGAGAGGCCGGGGCCTGGTGAACGCTCGCCGTGCTTTCCGCATGTTCCATCTGTAAGCCTCGATAGTGAATCGTTTCATTCGAGATATTACCCCTGTAAGGCAGCGGAAAGGCATTGATCAATCGCCGCTGTGGCGCAGGTGTCGATATAGTCTAACGCTATCTTGCTCATCAGATTGACCCCTGTATCCCATAACTAGATGGGTTACTCAGCACTTGTAGGGCTGTTGAAGTTCGGAAACACCGCTGCACTTATACAACTGGGAAGTAAACATCTGATTGATGCACTTGCGTAGCTTGCGCCTCTCATGAGAGAAGGTTGCGATCGAATCGTCTACCCAAAGACTATTGTACTAAGTATTTTTGCCTGAAACGTGAAGGTCCTGTCTCGAGAACTCCATACCAAATGAGTTAGGAGTTACGATTTAATCCTTCATATATTTTAGTATCAACTTGATGCTCAAGCACCATAGAGATCAGTTCCTTCGCATAACCATTGTTTCAAAAGAATTTGGCCGGTGATTTGAGCATTGCCTTCCAGAGTATATTAAATAGACTGACTTTTACAAAAAAAAATGGGTCACCCTAACGAAATTGGTAGAACAACAAATTATGACTATTCTATAAAGAATAGCAAATAGTAGAATAGCAAAGTATTAGTATTGCTGACAGTATATGTGTCTTTCTGACATCGATGTGTACGGGTATTATAGGCAATAGCAATTACATTGGTACCACTATGATTATACAGCGCTCATCCAGCTCGAAACGGTGTTAGTAGTGTTCCAGCGTGTCCAGGTGAGCTGTAGTCAGCCTGGGCGCTGACTCAGCATACAGCATGAAAAGCAGGCCGAGCCTATTAATCGTCAGTTAGCCATTTCAAGATGGAACTAACTAACTAACTGACGATCAAGCGGTTGACCACTGCTTCGGGTGGAAACACAAATCGTGTTTCAGTGTGGTTCAATGACAGTTCTTACAAGCTTATGAGCGGGTGAGTTGGTGGGTATTGGTACACTGCGAATATTTGCCTCTCGGATGCTGATAATCGACTGGAATGGAAGGCGCCAACCGAGTTAAAGAATAGGATGAGAAAGTGCTGCACCTAACGTACGTGTCAGTCCACAGTCATCGCTGGGCAGGCACGAGAATCTATGAAAGGAGACCATGGTAGCTTTTCGCCACAATAGATCACTCGGAGCAACGTTCGAGAAGCGAAATCTTTGTCGTCGGGTCGTAGTGGCCTGGTCTTACAGCGCCTAGCCAAAGGGCTGTTCCGGACCGTCATGCAACACAGAAGTGCGTGAAGCGACCCAATCCAGCGTTTTCAAGGGATCCGAAAACGAAGAGGGAGCGACTGTGAGGAAGGGTTTTTCTCTGAGCTGTATAGTGACCCCGGCCCATCCAACTGATCAGCCCAACGAACCGGTGGGGTGTCACAAACGTGACCGGGCTAGAACTGTCTCCGGAAGTGGGTATCCGTCCCACTGTTTCTAGGAGTTCGAGGCCTTAAATACACAGGTCCCTAGTGACGACCCGCACCAGGCCCTCGGCTAGCCTTTGGCCTGCGTATCCGTCAGCGGTACAGCGAAATGTGGAGGGGTGTTGTAGGCCTCCACCAGCCGGTTACCTCACATCGACAACAACGAATCACGTCGAACTGAGCCCGTCGCGGCAGCGGGTAAACATGTCCCTTCTGAAAGATGTGCTCATCATTCTGCTCTCACAGTTGGCGTTCTTCATCGGCGGGTGGACCTTTTTCCTTCGAGCGCTGTTCCACAGCTACGAAGTGAGACGACGAATGGTTCAAGCGCTGTTCTCGGTTACGTTTGCTTTATGCTGCACCCTGTTCGAACTCGTCATCTTCGAGATCCTTGATGTGCTCAATGCGGAATTACGCTTTATTATCTGGAGTAAGGTTCTCTTTCTAATTCTGATCATGCTCACAGCAGTGATTCCTTACCAAATCAGCCGACTTGTTGTTGAGAACGTCGGATTAATCAGGATTGCCATCGCCAAGGATCTGTTTACGTGGTCTCTACTGCTTGGTTATTTGGCTATATTTTGGAAGATTGGAGATACGTTCCCGATTCAGCATCGTCAGCACGGCATCTTTGGAATGGAGCACGTCATTAGTCGCATCGGGGTCATTGGCGTGACAGTGATTGCTCTGCTGAGCGGCTTCGGTGCTGTCAACCAGCCATACAATACAATGCGTTTGTTTATGCATCCGATAACCCGAGAGGATGTTTGGCGGCGAGAAAAGCAGCTAATGCAAACGTTGGATAGGATTATACTGAAGAAAACGCGGATCGAACTACTTCGAAAGAAAGCTCGAGAACAAGCTCGCCGGAGATCCCTCCAAAATAGCTCATCTTTGTGGAACATCATTCAGTGGAAGGTGCCGATAAGCACTCATCAGGAGGTTGACGATCGCATTCGACAACTGCAACAAGAGACGGTCACCCTAGAAACACACAGCCAACAGCTATTTCTTGATAGTGTGACGCTCCACGGAGCTGTCAACCGGCTGCAGTGGTCAGCCACATGGAAGGGCAAGTATTTCAATGCGTTAGGCAGCTTTCTGTCCGTGTTCAGCTGTTTGAAGCTGACGAAAAGTGTAATCAACATTGTTCTCAACAGACGTGGCCGCCTTGACCCTGTCACCCGATGGATGCAGCTCGCCGTGGACTATGCTGATATCGATTTCGATGTCAAGTTCTGGTCGCAGAGCTCCTCGTTGATCCTCATTGGAATACTCATCACTTGCAATATCCGTGGACTTCTCCGAAACCTCACGCGATTCTTCAATGCTCTTGCCCGACCGAATTCGCGTAACATCATCGTGCTTGCTCTCGCTCAATTAATGGGCATGTATTGCATTTCGTCGGTGCTTCTGATGCGAAGGAACTTGCCAAAACGCTACCGCAACGCTGTAACCACGGCCCTTGGAAATCTCCGTTTTCGATTTTACCACCGCTGGTTCGATGTCATCTTTCTTACTAGTGGTCTGTTTTGGATTTGCTTCCTGTACGCCACTCACGAGCCGCCCGAATGCAGAAAACTACAGCGCTACCACAAGGCGTAATCAAGAGCTAACCTGATTAGTTCACATTTTCGTTAGTGCCGACATGTCCCAGTGAACCGGTATTACACACGGCTACAACCACCGCTATCAACATCCACAACACTGCGTTATGCATCTGACTGATATGTGTAAAGACACGTATCAGACACTGGGTCGTAATGTTATAAATAAAACATGCGTGTCCCTCGTGCTGTGAGGTGAGCTGGTCAGGATGTGTTCCTTCCTTGTGGATACGGCAACAATAACGGCCGCCCACTCATTCATTTCGACTAAGACTCTATCATCATATTAGGCAGTACATACTTTACTTGTGCTCGGCGAGCGTTACTTGGATTCTTGCTATTCACGCCTCCCCCATCTCGGTCCATTTGTAAACGTCAACAAGGGAGCGTCGATGTGGGCCAATACTCCTAACGAAACGGAAGACGACTTCCTCGATAGGAGACTCGACGGCGCTGGCGGTAAAGGAGACGCAGAAGGTGGAACCACCACCAGCAGCAGTGGCAGCCATTCCGGATCAGCGATGGCCAGGACGTCCGATCCGATCGGTGCCGAAGCTCATCAGCGGCGAAACCCGCGAGTCGTTTGTCAAACCACGGCTACCTACCAACAGCAGCCGCTGCAGCTGTCGCAGCAATGGTAAGGGCATCAGCGGGAATGAGTACGGCTGAAAGTGGTGGACGTGGGTTCTGCCTCATCGTGGCCGGCCCAGCTAGTATCCGCCTCCGGCGCGGAAAGCCAGCAGCGTCAGTCTTCATTTCAGTTCGCGAAGTAATAAGATCTATCCATGCAGCGAGGCGATACTGGCCGTGTGTCGTCCTGGTGCCGTCGCGCCCACCAGTGAGCGCAAAGTAGCTCAGAAGACCATCTCTGAGCTAAAGTCTTTAGCGGCAAAGTATGCTTACTGGTGCTGTGCTTGCAGGCTACACCACCGATGCTTTTCCCGCCATTCAAGACCCGCGCGAGTGAGGCAGAGAGCCACAGGAACTACTGTAGCAAAGTCCCATCAGATCCCGCTGACTAAAAGTTGACAGCGGCAGGCCCGCCCAGTCCGGCTCAGTTCGTTCGTAAGCAAACTCGCGCATCAGGGCCCTGAGAAAGTGGACGATAATCACTCATTCGTCCGCGGCGACCGTCGACAGCATATAGTCATGTCGCAGTTAGTGGGGCGGCCCCCTTTGAATAGAACGCCAGTCAGTGAACTTGATGCACCCTGCGGCTCTGACAATTACATGATAATCCGCTATGATAATGAATCACTATCATCAAATCTGGAACGAGCTTTAAAATCACGAAAGAAAAGCCAATACTTACTTGTTCGAATCTACATGCATGACGTACTGCGCACTTGACCGGCGGTTGCTTAAAGCTAGCCATGCTAGCTCAACCATCACACTAGCCGCAGTGATCGTGTCGTGGCGCGGGGCTTGCTCAAAGTAAATCGATAAAATCAATAAGATTATTTCAAAATTCCGCCAGCGAATTCTGTGAGTGTTCCAGGCATTAGTACGTTTCAACGTGGCGCGTGTTGCTTCGAGGTTTATCTCGGCAGGCAGCGAAGAGACGTGGTCCTCCATTCGAAACAAGTTCATCACGTGAACGTCGCCGCCGCCGGGTGATTAATGAACGACAATAGCAAAATGCCAAATGAACGTAGCTGTCGGCATTGTAAATGTAATACTATTTCAGCGTCACGAAACGCGTCCATCTAGAAACCGACGCTTGTACCCTATAACGATTGCCGCGTAGTAAATCGTCTCGGTAGTTGGGTCCCGGTCGAGATTCAGATCGCCCCTTCCTATGGGATACAGTTATCTTGAATAACTTCTACGTTCTGACGACCGCACTGACTACGATAGCCACCTGGGAGACGTTTCTCTAAACCGTTCCACGATTTTCTCGCTCGCTCGTCAAGTCCATCGGTTTACCTGGCAAGATGCGAGAGCACAGCGGGCGTTTTGATAATTCTCTATGTTCACCATGTTGCTTCCCGGTATCTGGCACCGAATTCTCATCGTACTCTCCCAGCTCGTCTCCCGAGTCACTCTGAGCTTCCACAGGTGCGGAACGCCCAGCTGCATCTTGCCGCGCACCTGCCCGAGCTTCGTTACGAAGGCCGGCCAGCGTCGGGCTTTGGTTTTCGTCAGACAGAGGCTATATTATTGCGAGTTTTCTACACGCACACTCCAATAAACCGAAGACGTAATCGCGCCCCCACTCGCCTTTCTATCTTCTCTTTTAGATCTTCGTTCCTTGGGCCCAGCAGCTCGTGTCCGCTCACGCGAACGCATCCCGGGCGCCTCTCGAAGGCAAAACACAAACCAGCGAGAGGCAGTGAAAAGGGATCGTGCGCGTCATGAACGCTTTCTGCCATGTGTGTGCGTTCAGCACTTTATTTGACTATTTGCAGTGGAGGCCCGACGATTCATGGACAGAATATAAAGTGACTCGGCGTCAGCCACGAGTGAAGTTTTACGAAGTAAAAAGTCTACTAAAACTCTGGAGGAACTATCTGCCAAGGTCGCGTTCTTGTCACAGCGGCACGGCGAAGCATTTTCGCGTATGTCATGGTAAACCATTGAAAACATATGTGTTACTGGAACTGATAGATTCGCTCGGCGAGCTACACAACGTGCCAACTGTACAGCGAACTGAATACACTGCTTAATTTTATTTGCTTTGTAATTTAGTGTCGAACCGGCGATTTCCGACGTAATTACTTGTATACTTAACTATTTTATAGCTGAGCCAGATTCAAGGCTTAGATGACCGCCGGAAGTCTGCGTGATTGCAGGCTTTAATAGTATACTTTATACAGTGTAACGTAACAAGGAAATAGGTGCGATTTTCATTCGACGAAATTTTCAATTCGGTCGTGTGTTAGCTAGGCCTCGTTGAGTTGTTTAAAAAGCAACAATCACACGTAATTTTAATGTGCTTATTATTGATTATTATGATTATTATTATTATCATTATTACACTATTATTGTGATTTTTTAAGAACGTCAGGCAGATTGAGCTACTCTGCCAATGTCTCACTGCTATATCAAGCGCCAATGTAGGGCTAATTAACGGAACGAGATCTCCGTCCTACGGACAGCGAGTTCATTAAAATATCCTCCAGGTTACTTGAAGCAGAGGTGAACCAATTGGTATGCCACATATGCTAAATACATTATTAATCAAGGACGCCGATTGTACTTGTTGGCTAGACAGGAATTCGACTGTGGCGAGTTTCAACGAGTGCATGCAAGCTGATCATTGGTGCGGCGGACGTATCAGCAGCACAAGCATCTCGGTCGAATCCATGCACGGAAAGAACGGATACCGCTACCATTCCAACGCATACGATGATCCTCGTTCAATCGTCTGGTTGGCCTACTTATAGTTTGATTGACTATGAGGTCAATCGGGCACCGAATCAAATCGGAACATGACAACGTCGAAAATGTTTGTGACGTAGATCTACATCACGATCGCGAGTTCAATCGAGAAAATCAAGACAAACTCGGCCAGGGAAGAAGCCATTGCTCAACTTCGATTAGTGGCGATCTCGCTCCGAAGTAGGTTAACTGATTTGTCCGTGCTATAAGCCAGCGCGGGAACGTTTACACGAGCAATGGACAGCAGAGTATAGACAAATAGGCGGTACGTGACTATCTTGGCATGTTGATTCAGAGACATGTCATATGTTAGTTTTTTTTTTGAGAGAGAGAGAGGGGAGGAAATATGCCCGTTCAACTGCCTCCGTCTGACCTATGCAGTACATTGTCTTCTAAGTTTATTTTTCGTGTAAATATGAACTTTTTAATGTTTCGGCCGATGTTGACGACGAGGGTACGATTCTATAAATGCTTGTACGGGAGGACATATTTACCAGGTACGATATTCTCTACTATTTTGTGTATGTATGTATATATATATGTATATATATTTATATACAGACACAAAATAGTAGTAAATATCGTGTATATATATATATGATGTATTTTCTCGTTCTTTGTATTGTCGCATGTGTTCTGTGTCACCTTCTCTGCATCATCAGGCGCAATCAACTGTTTCGAACTAAATTGACCTGAATAGGTGAATACCTTCTATAGCGGTTTCGGTCACTTACGCATTCAGCCATATGAAAGACCAACCATAACGGTTTCAAAGAAAACTTCCCAGGCAGTGTTATCAAACCTTGCAAACATGTCGAAGCGCTATGTGAATGAAAGGCATCGTTCGTCGCCTAAGAACTTTCTGATTATTTCCTGTCATTTTTTTATTTTGAAATACAGCATACTAGTTTGTATATATATATGTATATATACATATAAGAAAGCGGAACTTGTAAGCAAGACTACCGTTAAACGTTTGTAGGGCTAGGTGCGGTAATTTGCGCAACTTTCCGAACACCCCAGTGCCTGTATATGTATGAACACATTAATCTCAGCAGATCGCTCGAGCACATTGCATCTGAGGGGGTGCGTAGTTCAGTCCGTGTGAAAGGGATACGAGCGAGCTAGCTATAGTATTATAATTGCCGCCGCACAGCGAGATCGAGAGATAATGCTTAACGGGGCCAGTCACATCGAGTGTGAGAGCAGTGATGTCTGCGCGTTAATTATTAACCTCGCCGTTGGACGGCAACACCTCGATATTAATCATGCGCCCATCGGTAATTACACGTTGACGACCATTAATAATGGAATTGACTGATAGTTGCAGCAATAGTAATAGTAGTAGTAGTGGTAGTTCTAGCCGTGGACTAGTGGCGCATCGGAAGGATTCTCGAGTTTCAGCTCGCGTCATCGACCTCGCTCAACATTCATTTGCCTGAATTCATCGGAAAAGGTCACGAGTCTCAGGGTCAGGGATGAGAGGTGCATTTAACTGTAGAAATTGTCGATCAGCGTTCCGACTATACGACACTTGAGTAGCATGTCTGAAGGTCTGCTTGAGCTGGTAAACATCGATTATTAATCCGAGTCTGTGAGTTTTCACGCAAAATCAACCATGCCACTCGCGTTGGTCATAGCCACAATTTCCTCACCAAAAGCACGACATATATCAATGGCAGCTTTGGACAGGACCAGCATCGTTGGACAGTGTGTTAACACCTGTCCTCCGCGAAGAATTGTTCGTCTTTGAAGAGCTACAATTGTCGGCTGTTCACTTGTACTCCGTTGTACGTACGATTGTGGATAGCCGCATGAAAGTGACACCCTGGCTGGCCTGGCAAAAGGCACCAGATGGGCTTTGCTTTTCTTCCACTTCTTCTGTCAGAACCGCACAAGCGAGCAGTCTACTGGGAGCCAGCCAGCAGCGTTCGATGCAACAAGAAGCGATCACTTAGTTCGCGTGGTGATGGCAGCTCTTCCATCGACGGGGATGCAGCGGAGGGCCCTCCGCTGCGACGGTTGCCAGTGGCTGTTGTGTGAGTTGTAGGGGCTGGCAAGAGTAGAGGCGGGCGATGACAGCCGTTGAGTAGGCGCATCGTAACTTGCCCCAACACATAACACCACCAGCGTTCGTCCCCGCATCTCTGACCCGCGTCCCTGCAACCACAAGATCGCACGGTTCGCGCACACACAATTGGTGGCAGAGGGGCCAGACTTAGCAGCGGCAGTGCCGGAACACGACGGAGGTGCCGTACGACTACAACTACCACCACTTCCACTATTACGTGGTGACCCGCCTGGTCGTGTACGAGGCATTCACACGAGGGTGAGCATGTGTGCCAGCTGGACGGCCTGAGCGACTCTGCGACCGCATGACAGTGTTGGTCTGACTATGTCGGTGTGTACGTACATGCAACCCACACGCGCCCCTATATGTCCTTTGTGAAGCGAACATCCGCTTCCGTTGAAGTAACGACCAAGCGATAAGATCCGAGGCACGGACAACGAGCACGGCTGCCGGCTCTGCCGCTTGTTCCCCCGCTGCTCTGCCCTTCGCACATTGCGGGGGTTGCCTTGCAGTCGACCCGAAGCGGCAAAGTCGTCTGACGAAGCCTGGGGAAGTCAACCGGCCGGAGCATTCACCCGCCAACCCAGCCGCGCAAACCAGAAGAGCGCGCAAGCATACTGAAGATTCCGCGACCGTCGGGCTCTTCGCATCGAACGGGAAGAGGTTGGTTAGGGCTGCTGTCTGGGTACCCAGAGAGAGAGAGAGATTGCGGCGAATCAAACGGGAGCAGTCGGGCCAGGGGTTGGAGGGTCTTGCGGGCAGCCGGCCAGGGAGAATCCAATGGGAGGAAAGGAACTCCTATTGCTACAGATGCGGTTAGACTAGTGAGCAACAGCAATCCGGTGGGTGGCCTCTGCGGCAAGGGAGGCGTAGAGAAGCTGGCCGATAGCGAAAGCTCACCAGTAAAGGGAGAACGCTGGAACGAGACCTGGAGCCGTGCTGAGCATACCGGCGGGGGGGTGGTCGGCGATCAGTGGCCGGTACGCCGCGGAGCATGAAACATGAGCATGATGAAGGGGCCATCAAGGACAGATCACAAAAAATATTCACGATAATGCCGACAACCGGCGGTCGTCGGCGACATCTCCACGTTGTTCCCTGAATTCGATATCATTAGCTGTCTTCGGTACATGACTGTCTGCCAACTCATGCGGCTGGCTAGTCGTCGACATGGACAACGGAAAAAAATCGTTGTCTAGTGAGTAACAACAAGTTTTTTCCCGCATCAGTAAGCTCAGGACATCGCTTTCGTGATAGTGTTCGAAGAACGGATCGGAACGAAATATATAGGGATCTCGTTCAGAACCCTTAAGTGACGGTGCAGCGTCGACCTGCTCAGCGGATCGAGCCAGTAATAGTGAATGTCCGATTTGTGGTCAACATCGATTTCAGTCATGACATCACATGTCGCCGGGTCTCGTCAATAAATTGTACAATTTTTACTAAACGTACAACTTATAACAACAACAATAGTAAGCAAATCGAAGTAATTATAGTATAGATGTAGCATAGTATATATAATTATAGAATCTCAAAGAGGCATATTAGAAGGAACCGCAGCTGGAATAGTAACGCGTTGTAGAAGACCGTAACAACTTCGTAAGGGTGGTCTTATTAAGTGGTGAATATAATCTGTGGGTCTCGAGCCGTTGATTATTGTGATTGCAGGAGCAGATCCATAAACTGACTTCAACGAAGAAAACCAACGTTATTTTACTGATTCTATTATCGTTTTTACTATGGTTGCTGTTGCTGCTGCGCAACTATCGTAATCGACAGTCTTAATTACATCCAGCTAGTGTCCGCCTAATTAAGTGTAAGAAAGGAAATCGTGTGTGTGTGTGTGCCTTAGATTAAAGCTGGCTTCGAAGAAGGGCCTAATAGCCTCGAACGACTTGCTGCTGGCGCCGACTTGGTTTCCTAGGTCGTATAGCTGGTGTTTATAGTTGAGTAATTTCGAAAGGCGCGCTTTCGTAATTGAGGTGAGTGAGTTAAATTCGTTGGACTTCCAACCGTTAAGTTCTTAGATCCATGTCATATATATGTGGTTTAACAGCGTCACCAGCAGAAGCACACAAAAGATGTCATTATATCCTTTTTGCTGCTGTCAAGTTACAGTCAAGCTGGTGATAGCCCGATTAAACCGGGACAGGAAGTCTTCTGCGTCGAAGAGCCAGACTAGGAGGTTACGCTTTGCAAAACTCCTATAACTATACGTGGACCATCTCATACAACGGAAATCTCCACGAAGAACTAACGAGTCCAACAGAACATCACTTCGACCTATATTAAGGGAAAGGCTACAAAGGAACAGAGAGGCGTGCGCTGAGGTGACAACCAGTGTTGCCCCTTGTCGGATCTGAATAGGTACCCCGATAGTTGTGCGCACCGCGAGTCACCCAGCCCTAGGAACGAACTTGCTCGAGACTTTCTTTCATTAATACGATATCGCCTGCCGGACCCCACTTAATTAGTGAATGAGTAACCGCTGCCACAGATCTCGAACTTCGGGCTGTCGTCGGAGTGCCTCCTTCCTGACTATTGGTAAGTTGCTTTGCAGGAGTGTGTCATTGCTTGAGTGTCGTCGGCGAGACTTGGCACGCGTCGAGCGAGATATAACAATACTGCCGTATTGTATTTTACGTACGGTCTGTCAACCTTACAACTCTTCACTACATTATCCCAGTGTCTCATTGCCTCTGATGAGACCAGACTCATTCGTCTTAAGCGGTCACCCTTGACTATACTAGCTGTCTAGCTATTCATGGACCATGGGATAATACTCCCGGACAACAGGCGACAAGACGATTTCAGCAGTACCGCAAATCATCGGCATGTCGACTTCAACGAGTGTATACAGCGATTTCCTTGTTTTCTTGGACAATAAATGAAGAGCTGGGCACAGCGTATCGTTAGAGAGGTCGTCATTCCCACCGCCGCTAATGAAACTGCACTGGACCCTCAATGCGGATAAGAGTAGAGCACAACTGTCAGCCCCAGGGTGGCTATTGATTCTTCTCATTGCGAAACTCTTTGCCAACAGTGAGATACTTGGAAAACAGTAATTCCTACCCGATACACTTGCGCAGATGGAGCAATTTACGCAGTCGGCAACCCCGAGCTTGAGTACAATCCGCAATTAAATTATCAATAGATATTTTAAAAGAGTGAATATAAATATGAAGAATAACTCGGTGAATTTCGGTGATTATTATTATTACTATTATTATAGATAATGCAACCTATCAAGTTAGTTGATGAGTCTATATGTAGGGTGAACTCCTCACAATGTGTTATCATTATATAATTCAGAGAAAAAAAAAATTGATTATGAGCCAGCGTTCCGTTTTTAGCTCGAATAGTTGGTAAGCAAACCATTCATCACTAGCTGGCTAGTTCTACGAACATAGGCTATTTGGATGACCGAACAAATTGACGGCCCTAGTGGCTAGAAAAGCACTTATTTTAGAAAGAAGAATTAATCAATCATATATCAATATTGTACGAGCTGAAATGATGTTAGGTTAACTATCACATAGTCCGGCTATAATATATTTTTGCTATTAGCATCTAGTGTAATAGCTCTACCTTGCCCCCACCATGTAAGCCACACACACATATATGTATGTATATATAGGATAAGAGTATATGTTGTTTAGCGTCTGCGCTGCTGGCTTGACCCGAGCGGAGCCACTGCGGCGCCCTATTTGACGGCCACAGTCTGCCCCTGTTCCCAGAACTGCACCCCCCCTCCCTTTGTGGATGACTTTCTGAGTAGCAAACAGGCCGAGCCAATTTGCCGCCTGTGTGGTCACCATGATGTTGAACAAAGTTCAACACCCGGCTGTCCCTCTCGCTCGCTCGACGTCCACCCGCAATCTCTTAAGCTATCTTGACATCCACTGGACGACACCCGTAGAGCAAAAGTCCGCGAGAGTCGACGAAGGGCTCAGGTTTTTCAGCCATTTCGACTATCAAACGACTCCAGCAGTACCTCCCGACACCAATATAGCAACCATTGTCGATGATGGGTCACTTTTGGCCGAGGCAGGTTTGTTACAGCTCAACAGTGCTCGTATAAGCTAAATGTATAATGCTTTCCAGTGCTGAGCTCTGCGGCCGCTTCAAAAAATTTGCTTGGATGGCGCTAATACAACAATCTCCACCCTTCGTCTTGCCTAATTATTTAACCCCAATATAGAGTTCTGTACAACGTTCGAACAGAGCTCCAAAAAACAACATTCGAACAAACCTCGTTCGGACGAAACAGTTGATCTGATTCTCGCCAAGGAACTTTGGGGAGATCGACTACAATCGATTGGATGTGTTAGTTTATGTGAAATGCAGTTGCTTTCAATCGTTAGATCAAACGACTATGGCCAAGACACGACGGTAACGGATACGGTAGCAGTATCGGACGTCGTATCCTTCGAAAGCCGGGTCGTCCTCATGTGTTCTCACACGGTACCCCCAACTACCCTCACAGCTTTAGGCCCATAGAATTACCGCCACTCCCCAATCGCGCGTTGGGCACCTTCACGAACAGGCTCGTATTATGCAATTGAAATAAGCTCAAACTGTATCAATGTCTGCGTTTGCTTAATGGGGTCTGGCAAAGGTCGTAAAAAGGGCTGAACTTAAATGACTCTCTAAATTCAATACAACGCAAATGTTCCTTTTATTCAAGCGATTATTCTTTCGAATTGTAGCTGACTCGGAATACACAAGGAAACTCAATTATTTATACGTTCCGTATGTGCTACTTCGAGAAAATGCATTCGGCTCGGGCTGAGAGGATCTCAGTTGATGGCTGTTAATTGGCTATATGTGACGTCGCTTAGGTTATATGTGACCAAGGCTTAGATCATGAAAGGTTCAATTTCGACCTGAGTGAATAGGGTTCTATTCTCAGAGGCAGACAGCAACTCTTTAGTCGCCACATCGATAAATACTGAAAAGGTGACACAAACGAAGGGAAGCTCACAGGGGAAGCTGCTAACATATTGTCGAATGACGCTAGCGGTTGACGCACAGCTGACACAGGACATCGTTTTCAGCGGAAACAAGTGTGTGACGCCGCTCAAGCCGCAGCATAGGGCTCGCTCAGCCGACGAATCTTTCGATTTGACCCTCAATCACTTGCATCAAGTATATGTACCTAAGCATAAGTCATAAGCTTCGAGACCCCGTTTGACCGAAGTCGCCGCATCAATGCTGTATCAGTGTGTAGTAGCGTCTATAATTCAACGGGAGCTATAAAAAATTACTCAAGGGTTATTTGGTCCCCTAAGCTTTCGCAATACATTACGAAATTCCCCTTTCGTCCCTCGCCGTTCCACCTATTTCTCTTAAATGAGAGTCGGGAACTTGGCTCGGGTGTCCGTATCGATGACTTGGTTAGGAGTCCGCGTATGAGGGTGCGTATATCTGTGCGTGTGTGTGTGTGTGCGGAAGCGCACCAACGTTTCAACGTACGGGGACCTGCAGTCTGATCTATAGTCAATTGCTCTTTTACTGAAGGACGAGAACGCGAAAGCCAAGTTCTCGCGGATGAACCTTTTTTCGAAGCCGACGCACTCCATTATTAACGACAGAAGTTACCTACGATCGGATGTCCATCTCGTTCCCACTAAATGGCTGAATCAGTGAGCGAAAAGTGGCCTCCGCTATTTTAGCTCTAAAATGTAAATACAATTTAGAGTCAGTCTTTTCGTCGGCTTTGGAATTCGGCTAGAGGTGCTCGTTTGCAGAGAGCGCGTATAGTATCGCTAAGCGACACAGCAGCAGCAGTAGCGCCGGTAGCAGTGAACAGAACATGTCAACGCGATAATATCGGCTCAATATATTTTTACTAGGTTTACAGCGCTACTTGTTCGCTTATGGACGAAGCGCACCTCGACACCACGCCGGCAAGATCTTGGAGGTTAATCTATTCCCCCTCGAAAGGCTCTGCTGGAAGTGTAGAGTACATAATATACATATTTGAAACACGAATCGTTTAGCTCTCGATTAACCCTTCAAATGCTTTTTTTTACAGTCAGCCGATCTTGGCTCGACTCAGGCCTCGCTATCTCAAAAACGCGGATGCGTCCGTAGCTGTATTTACACAGGCGTCCCAGCAATTAAAGTGAGAGTGAACAGAGGACGAGAGAGAGAGAGACTTTGAGCGAATTCACGAGTTGGCGGCAGCTAGCAGCTGTACGCGGCCTCGGCAGTTCAGGAACACGAGTCAGAATAGCCTCACACCAAACTTAATGGTGTATCGAGCTGACTACATATGCACATATTGAGTAAGCCCTCCCATAATGAAGGGCAGGCACCTTCGTTTTCACTTTCTAAATGGAGCTCTCTCTCGCGCGCTCGCTTGCTATCTATCGCTGAAGAAAATCACTAGGAGTTCTTTCTTATACGCTGGGCAGACCGCGTACTTCCGTTCGTTTTTTTTTGCTCGCTCGCCGTCCGCTGATACATTCGATACTACTATTATTGACTATTAATTAGCGTAGTAATGAACATGATAATAACAATAATAATGATGATGATGACGATAATTAAATATCATAGCTATCAAATTCATATTTGATTAGCGTAGTTAGTTTTAGAATATAAAGGTTAGGTGTCACCGTCTAGCTGCCACTCAGATCGATGACTCCGTCATCGTCCAATAGAGATAAATGAAGAAGCAATTGTAAAAATTTCAATACGCCTGACTTATCAATCTGAATGTTCGTTGGAATAGACTAAAATCAGATGAAATCACGTCGGTCAATAAGATGAAAAACAACGTCGGATGAAATAGCGGTCCGTTGAGTCAGAGCATTGACAGCCGCCCCCCCCGACTGCGCTGCTTCATAGGGTGCACAAGCTACAAAGGCCGACTGGTTCATTCAACTCGTCGATGCTGATGATGACATTTGAGAGTAGGTATTTAGCAATTTCACCGTGAGCCACGGTACGATGACGAGAAAATTCTATCACTCAGTCATCGTTGAGCTGCTCCGCGAGCTGCTCTGGTTACAGCAGCACGATGCAAACACGCTGTGTACATATAATATTCTTGTGATTAAATTGCATCTGTATTTACCAAAATGTTCGGGATACACATCCATCGGAACACATATACACGCGCACAGACAAGGGTTGAACTTCGGAGTGCAGTGGGGCTGCCATATCGGGTACAAACAGAAAAGGTCGATTTGACTAGGAAAGTATAGAAATATATTTCGTTAACAAGAAATAAGTTGAGAGTATATTTCAGTACCTTAAGGGTGAAGGACATATTCTCGGTCGGTATCGATTAGCGAACATCGGACGACATCTCGTAGCGGCTTTCTAAACAGCACTATCGAAATATCTCGCTGATCATTGCTGATATTTGGCGGCTCTGGAAGACGATCGTGACTGGGAACAGCGGGACCAATTTACCGTTTGAGTGAAGCAAGGGAAGCCAACGACTCTGACATAGAACAACCTGGAGGTACATTTTGTGCGCGGCCTGATTCGATCACCCAGGCCATTAGCTATAATACTAAGATAGAGGACGAGAACAGTCAACACGCGCGAGCGTAGGCAGAGAGTCATTTTGTCAGTGTTATTTTGATCCTGAAAGCATTCTGGCCATCTATATAACGACCTATGCCGTATAGCCCGTTTGCGAAATAACGCCGGGAGTGGCAGTAGGGTTTATAAAATCAGTTAGATTTCAAATATTTGTAAAAAGGATATTTGAGGGTATCGTCCTATCAAAAAAGCACATGCTAGATATTGGTGAACATGGTATCCGCCTGTTCGCGGCATTTCCTGAGACAGTCCCCTGGCCAAGTTTGAGCAGAAGCCATCGGAGGCTGAATACCGTCGCGGAATGACTATTGAAGTCGGTGAACGTATTTGCTTCAATGCTCTGCCAAAGCATAGATAAGAAGTTCCAATATCGAGTTCCTTCAATAAAAAGAAAAATACTATAATACGACAGCAGGACGTATCGGTCCTCAAGATTCTCCAGTACAGAATGCCAATTTCTGTTTTTCATGATGCCGTGTAATGATACCCTTCCCAGTCTAATGGTGACTTCATTTTACTAGCTGTATAGCCAGACTGACAACAGCTAGGCAATTTTCGGTGGACTTCCTATCGACCTGATACTAGACTCTGTCTACGCCCCGTCAACATAGAACGACACGAAATTCGCTAGAGGAATTGATCATTTCCGTTCACTTTTAGTATTCCAGGCTACATGTATGTCGTGTAATCATGTCCCGTGTTATATCTGCGGATCTGTGACCTCAGGTCTGTCGAGTCGCTTGCTCACATGTTCGTTTCTATTGAACCTAGCTTTTTTAATTTATCTAATTTCATTTCTTTCGGTGTGATACAACATACTTTCTCTAATATCACTAGAATACGGTATGTATATATATATATATAATATATATCTGATCGCCTAACGTCAGGCGATACTATCGCTTATACCTGCGCTTTACCAGCCTCTAGCTGCAGTCTGTCCCCGGCGTTGTTATTGCAACATCGTTTTGCTGCAATTATAAGTATTGACGGCCCTCGACAGTTCGCCCAGATGACATAAGATGGACAGTGACCGCAGCCAGCCAGCCAGCCAACCAACGGACAGATGGAACGAATTCGGCATTGCTTCGAATGCCTTCGCTGGCTCCTCCACCATCGTCCTCTGTGTCTTCGTTCCTTCGTGCTGTATTCATCGTATGCGAAATGTCGCTTGATGTCCTTCGTTCGGGAGGGGGCAGCTTCGCTCTCCAGCCACATTGGCTGACCGGCGAAATGTTCGTCCTCGAGTAGCGGTCAGAGAAGACCTTCAGCTATGGCCGCCTCCCGGGGAACCCCGGCCTGGACGACGGCAACGTTCCCGTGCCGACTCGTCCCGAACCTAATGTAGATGTTGGTCGGAGCGTAACACAGCCGAGGAGACGGTCCCAAACCGCCAAAATCGACCGCGCGTAGAGTAGCATCCACGTCAGCATTCGTCGGAGGCGTCGCGAAGCGACTGTGGCGAAAATTAAATTTGCGAAAATTGAGTTTTTTGAAATTGAATTTTTCGCACTCGCTCTCACCCTGGGACCCGACCGCGACGCGTCACGTATGTACAACACATACACTGGCAGCTGGTGGCCATGTTGGTTTCATCAATTTTCATTTACAGCTCCGCGCGAAACAGGCCATAGCAATGTGAAGAGAGTTCGCAAGATAGAGACAGGGAGAGAGAGAGAGAGGGCGAGAGACGTGACAACGACACCTCAGCATCGCTGAGACGGGAGAAGATTACGATAAAGCAAATGCGTATGCAATTTTCTTATGAACATTAACACAGATGTTAGATAGGTTTGACTTGAATGTACAACACAATGACGTCGAACTGTAAAATTCCGAACACCCTCTCAGCCATCCAGCTCTGTGCTCTTCGCGGGGTGGAAGAGATCGCGGTGAAACGCGACGTATCTGTAAGACTCACAACAGCAATACCATAAGCAGAAGTCACGAACAATATGAACGAACAGGTGCGTGCACCTTGTTGCTCTGAGCTGCTGAACGCGAGCCTTGTTTTCTATTTGTTTCTCTATAAATAAAGATAGCGATCCATTAGATGCAGGCTCCCTCATAAGAATGCCATACACAAATCTCACCTGGAGGATTCAGAGGAGCAACAATTCAAATTGTGGTTTATTCTTGGAAGTGCAACTTTGCAACGCGAAAGTTTGTCTATTTTGACGAACGCGTGTTAGGTTTTTGTTCTATTTGCGAGTGCATCTCGGCCACAGCAGCGAATCGCGCCTGAGTCCTGTATATGCTGCGGCACGAAATTTAGCACTGAAAAGGGCAGCCATTGTTTTGGCCTGGGCGACAGTATCCGCCCCGTCGATCCGGCAAGCGGGATGGCGCCCGCCTTCGAGCGCTCTGTTCTCTGGGAGTTACACATTTGCACTTGTTTTGCACTAATGGTCCAAACAGTTCCAAACGACCAATTGCAAACAAATGATCCAATTGTTTGCCGAGGAAGCAGCGGACAGGAGTTGAATGAGAAAGAGGAGAAACAAAAAATTACGTCCGCACGAAGAAGACGGCATCGAGCTATGCTCATTGAATGTTCAGCCCTAGAGCGTAGAGATATCAGCTGCAGCTAATACAAGCGAGAGGCTGGGGAAATCAGTGTTACCTGATCAACTCTATTGGGGGTTACCATAGCAAGGTCGGATGAGAAATTTTAGTATTCAACAAAACAACGGAGCTGCGGATGTCCTCGTCTGTGCGACCAGTATGACACTAGAGTGGAATACAGCATTTCTCCCGCTTGACTGATAATGATAATAATAGATGATGCCCGCGTAAAATCCCGACCAGATAGTCGAAATAGGCAATAGAAGTAAGCACCACTCTCGGTGTTTCTACTGTTCAATCCGAACTGAAAACTCCCCCGCCCCCGACCCCAGCCTGCCAACGGCGAATCTACCAGATATAACACAGAGCCTGCACACAGGGCCAGTGTAGCAGGCCTAGCAATCAAGATCAATCTGATCACATAGCAATCACTTGATTCTCACCCTGCGGACAATCCTTCGTAATCTGTACTGCTATGCGCTCGGTTACTATAGCGCGTACGCCCTTACGTGGCTCGAATCAGAAATAAAGCTGAGTCAGGTGGGAGCGGGCGAGAAACAAACGGAGTCTTTGTTTTCAGAAGCAGAACTGTCGAAGACACCGAGGCTGGCAGATCAATTCGATTTTTCACAGTCGATCGCCAGCAGTCCTCCCTCAACAATGGAGCAAATCGTTGCTTTTTTGCATTGTGCTCTTTTGATCGGCGCACACAATTGTCACGACAACGGATAATGCAGGCGATAGGCGAGGCTTTCCGATTAGAAAGATCAATTTATTCGACAGGTGTTTGATATGCGTCTGGCCTGCTCCAGCCGTTGTGGGTTCGTGCACCGCCCTCATTCAGTCTCATCGCAGTCGAAGACGCAACCGCAGCCAGGAAACACGGTGCTTCTTCCATTTGGGCTGTTCAATCGTCAGATACCGACGCAGCTGTAACGATTCGTTCGATTATTGGTTCGATTCCCGCGATTGATTCGCCACCGTACGAAGTTAACACGGGCGACAATGCTTCGACAATTCTCGTGTGCGTTTTTCGAGTTAGGTCGATGGCCATAGCGATCAGCGAATACGTTATTGTTTCTCGTGTCGTCGCGATCCGACAGCACGGTCCGCATTCGAAATTCAACTCACAGACATGGCGCACTGGGAACTCGAGCTAGGGGATTAGCTGGCTTCGTGGCCGACGCTTGGCCACTCGCATACAAACCCACTGTAGCCGGAACTGTCCAACAGCAGCGATACAATACCTGTTGGACGCTCACGGTACTCATCATGTTCGTGGAACGTCTACGTAGGAAATTTCAGGTTAAATATTTCGGAGTCATTCGAGTTGGGCACATGTTCCGAATCCACGCCGGAACTAATCGAATGCCTCATTCACACTTATCTCTGATGAAGTAACACTTCCTGTTCACACGATCGTGGTAATAAGGTAAGCGGCTTGCTTGCTCTGGTTGCTTATACAAACGCGTGTGGCTCAACCCGAGGAATACTTTCAGGCACACAATCAACAGCACTTTGATCTTCAAGCAACATGAACGGGTACGAGCGGTACCCTTTCACAGCTTGAAAGACGCCTAGCGCCGCTCAAAGCTGCGTGGCCTGTGTATATGTATTTATATAGTATTTCTGTGTATCCAGTATTTCTTTCAGCCATCCATATGAGATAGTGGCAATATAATGAACGGTGCAGTTGCACGGTACATCATTTCGTATTGAGTAAACGTCTGCTCCGATCGACAAGGGTCTGAGGACAGGGCCTTTTGTTTTTTCAAAGACAGCGCCATCAGTCAAGCTCGTTCTTCTACGTTTCTTTTTCTCGGCCCATCAAAACTTCAAAGTCGTGTATTCGTCAAACTTCAAAGTCGGCCACTACTCATGTAAACATATTACACGCGGAGCGCACACGCACTGAGCCATTTGACAGCGGAAGCAACGATGAACGATACAGTCGCTATGGTTTATTGTTCTCAGATCTTTCGCGGACTGAATAGCAAACAGCTAATTAAATATACGTACACCACCTAGTGCACGCGCCCCGACGGGCAGACATTATGCTGATAATAATAATAATGATGATGATGATTACAACGCGAGACAATTAATTCGGGGTATGTCTTTTCTCCACATCGCATGTCTACATAACAGTTTAATTCATAATTTACAAGTTCGTCATTTTCTTAAGATAGACTGCTTACGCTAATAGGCGACGACCTAACTCTGAGCGCCGTTCGCCTATGCATGGGAGGGCTGGGGGAGGTCTAATGTACGTTATGTCTGTCTGACCGTACAGCGGACCATTCTCATGTTAGCCCGCATGTGTATGAGATAGCTGCCGTCGCCTTCGGCAGCAGCATCAACATCGCCACCACGGAGCATAATTTATAACTCGTCTTCACCGCCAGCTTATACAGTAATAATAATAATAATAATGATTTGCGCGCGAATAATACAATGAACAGCCCGTCGTCGTCTATAACATGTGCAGCTAAGCGGCGCGAATTATCTTGGCACCGGTCGCTGTTAGCTATAATAGCCGCTGCACCTTAGTGTAGCAGCATCAGCCGCCCACCCTTGCGCTGTGGTCTTGTGCACACTGGAGCGCAGCAGTGATCGTCCGTTGTTAAGAAGATCGAGAAGACTTCCGTTGCTAGACTTTTCGGCGTGCGTGAACCAACCCCACTTTTAGCACTAGTGCATCTAGTTCCACAACATCTAGGACACAGCTATTTTGGCCGGTTTGAACGCTTCAGAGGATACTGCTGTATACTGCTCCTTCGAGGACGCATCATGAGGACCTTGGGGCAGCCGGCCAATTCCTCCTGAACACACTCTCTTATTGTTGGACAGGTCTCCTCTTCGCTACATCCTCCGTATATATATATATATATATAGACATGTAACGCTATAACATGCTGCTGCTGCCAAGGCGGTTGTAGTAGTGTACCAGCGGTGGCTACACCATGAGTGTAGTAGCCATGGGGATGGGCGCTGCGAGTCCTCAACACAACGGGCTGACTTTTCGCTTTTCTTCATCTTCATTATTCTTAATTATCAACCGCGACATGTACGCGTCCTCTCACGGCCCAAATCTTCATCGCACCGACGAGCCGTTAAGAGAAACTGAGTACTGCCTACCACTATGTACAATATAATACTTCTACTACGGAGTGCGTACACCGTGTATAATATCTCGGAGGAACACCGCAAAGTTATCCGGACCGGCGGTTGGGCTGAGTATCACTTTTGGCGGATATTGCAGACAAGCACGGAAAAATGTTCTGATGGATATATATATATATATATATATATATATAAATGATAGATTCCGTATCGGCTTAAAGCTCCACGTGGAACCTGACGTGCTGTCAGATCTGGTCAAATCTGCACCAAATGATTCTCTCAGCTCCAGCCAATGTGATACATAGCCACAAGTCAACCGTAAGCGGAACTCCTTCGACTCCGCGGTCGGTGATTTTTTTGATTTCATGATAAATTTGTGGGAAAATCCTCGAGGCCCACATGTATCTCCATTTTGTGAACAGTTGTTATTCGTGCCGTCTTCGAGTCTCACGCTCGAACGCGGGGGTGTAGCAGTTTTATGTCAGATGTCAGTTCTGCTTCGAGAGAGAGAGAGCCACAGAGATACAGAGAGGGGTAGTGGCTGGTCAAGCGAGAAAAGCCGACCTGACCAGAACCGGCGGAGAACGACCGGGCGCCAAAAAGGCAGACGAGAGTCGGGAAATCGAGAGAAGGCGAAGATGGTAGAGCCCGTGCTTGGATGGCCATAGAATAGCAAAAAAGGAGCTTGTCCACATTTCAGGCAGGGTGACGTACATAGAGTCGCCAGGATGCGCGGGATCTAAGTCGCGTGCGCTGTCGGCACCCGTCATTGAGCTACTCGATCATTAGAGTTCTTGCCGCGCGGGTGCTTGACACTACCGAGTTCGTTCGCATATCAGCAGATCCGATCGGAACTCACTTGCTCAATGCCTGCGTCATTCGGCTGGGCCGTCTTACGCCCGACACGCTGGCGTTCGGCGCTTTGCCCACTGAAGCCACAGCCTTACCGACCTCAGTTGCACCCTCGCTAGTCCCTGTTCCCGCTTACAGCGGTAGCGGCCCCTCTGCAACTCCCTTGATTTCTTTCGGTTCACTCGGCCCGCCACAGGGATGGTGGAGAGACTGCCCGATGGTTGTGCCTTCGGCTTCCCTCAGCCGCTCCACGCTTGCGGCTGACCAGCGTTTCGATTGACCACTGATACACTGACTGAGTGCACGTTTTTGCGCAATTAAGATACCATCACCACCACCGCTGCTGCTGCCGCCGACGACGCCGCCGCTACCGCTGCGGCAGTCGCCAACGCTTACGCAGTGTTAGCTGCGCTGCAATTGAAGGCAAACCAGCTAGCCAGCCCCTCCATCAGAGCACATCCGTATCTCGTATGTCTTTTAGCAGACGACCGGCTCACCCCTCTGAGTGTGCATCACGGTTTCAACACAGCGGTGGTGGTAGTGGTGGCGCCGGCGGCAGGGGTGGCGCAAGTCATCCAGCCAGTGGTTGCTATAGCGCCGCTGTTGATTATCAAATCGGTAATGGTCTGCTGCTAGCTAGACATGCGTTAATTTGGCCGTTGCCGTTGACCGTTACGTAAACTTTACAGCTGTGAGGTGGTCTTCTTGACGACAGTACGTTCTTCATGGCACGGCTATCGAGCTCTGAGCGACCGAGTCGGCGGCGAAGTGAGGCACAAGTGCGAAGGCCAAGTGGATAGGAACTATAGGGTAATCATTCGATTTTTCTGTGAGGATAGTTTCGGAATAGTTTTCGAGTTTTGAGGAAAGAGAATATCAACGAAGAGAGATGCCAGGTCAATGCGAACCGCATCACTAATCTTAGATCAATCGGATTTGCTCGCTTCCTCATGCTTTGATTACTTCACGAATCTAATACTACTCAACATTTAATGTACTACGAAAGCATAATCTCTTACATCATCAGGAGCAATGTTATAGCCACTGCTTGAATCAATTGATCTCATCGAACACAAGCATAGCCTACTATTAATGCCATCTTTGTTAAGTGTGTGCGTGTGCGCGTGCGTTCTGCCCGAACTCGATAATCCTGTTGAAAGGTACCCACACGTGTGGCACCGAATCAATTGTGCGCCTGTTTCGATGTATGCACCAACTCGTAGGCATAATGCAAAGTAGGTGACTGCATCGCTCGCGTAAGCTAAAAGGTTGTCGTCGTCGTCGTCGTCATTAAATCGATGTTTTTGCAATTCCGTTTGAGCCCGCAACGCGTTCCAGATGCAACCCGCGCGATGGCAGTATGTTCCTACTTTGCAAGTGAAATGAATTCGTGCTGGCAGGTATACCGACGGCGGCACTCACCTGTTACGGCACCATGCGATGTAACCTCTTCCGTCGCTTCAGCGAGTACCAACAACGCCGTGGATGCTGGCCTTGTCGGGCGAAGTGTTACACGCATTCATTGTCTCACCCGATAAGTCCCCGAGGGCAGTGCGTGCACGATTCGCGGCTGACTTCACTCAACTCAACTCTAACCGCGCCGTTGGCTGCGAGCCGCTCGGCAGCACGAAACTAACTTCTTTGTTGCAACTGCGTGAAACGCGTCAACTAACGCTGGTATTGTGGCGGCATAGCCCTTCCCGTATTGTATGGTATATACAGACACATACACACACACACACACACACACACGTGTACACACCTATCGGGATGATGATTCTTGTAGGAGAGGCAGCAATAAAGAGCAATGTGAGCAATCGATATGCGTGTCTGCGGGTACACGCACATATGTATTGACGGTTCATTATACTATCGAGAGGTACGTGCAAATATATTTATGTTGCCATTTCGTTCCTCCACGCATACACGAACTATTCAGCCTGTTGACATTGTCTAAGTATATAATATATTGCCATATATATACATATATATATATATATATATATGTATAGATTAATGGATGGAACACCGGTTGTTCTTCAGTTCCGGAGAAAAGTTTTGAGCGGCCTGTTCCCCAGTGACTGCCGAAGCCACACGGCCATAGCTATCTAGCTACCTAGCTAGCGACAAAATAAAAACGAATCAATCCCTATCTGTCCATGTACAAGGAGCCGGGGCTAGTATAACGGCACTGAGGCGAGCGAACCACGAGACTAAAGAGTATGCTGCTCGGCCCGGCCCTCTTCGTAAGCAACCCTTGTGTGCGACGTCAACCAGACGCTGGAGAACATTCTCTCGTTGCGGCCGGCGCACATTCCCAACAGGCGAGCGCCGGTTAACTCTACTTAGAGAGTCAGCTATTCAATCGCCGTCTAGCGGGTCTCGCCGTTAGACTCCCCCGACATCGAGTGTGAGTCATGGCATATAGAAGAATATGCGCGCAACTCGTACACGAACAGATCACTTTTAATCTTAGCGACAGTGGTGTCGATGCAAGCAGTTACTGCAAACGAGAGTTTGGGAGCCCGGCGCGTCGTATCAGAGTGTGATAAACCGGGAAGTCACCACCACCACCATAACCACCACAGCAAGGGCAAGAACGACAACACTGACGCTGGCAACGAGAACGCGAGGGACAAGCACCGTCTTGGCATTCTGCTCGCCGCATAAGATGCTGGTAGAGCATGTCTCAGCGGCTATAGGGCTGAGAACTCTATAGCTCAGTACCCGAGCTTGTAAACGCCGGGCTGTCAAGTCGCTTCCTACAGCTGAGCATGTTGTAGTGTCGCAGGCCTATCGTCTATCCTTACTCGGCTGTCTTCTAATCTGTACTAACGCGCAATTATATAGCTATATTGTTTCGTTAGTGGTGTATTTGTCTGCGTTCGAAATACGCATGTTACGAGAAACCCTGCATTACATTTTCAAGGACTTTCGTTCTAGTCACTGAAGCAGCAATATTTCAACTCAATCATTTAGTAAGTGACTTTGGATTGTTTAGAATTAGTTATTCAATCGGTGATAGTGATAGACCAATGATGATGAAACAACGTTCGGTGAAAATTGTATTTATATGGCGATTAACGGTCGTCATAACAACAGCCGGGACCTAGGTGCGAAGCTGCACACAAGGATCGCAAGCAAATCACACAACCTGAGACAGTGGCACCCCCCAGGAACTTTCAATGTAATGATGTCGGTTTTATATTTCAAAGAAAGGTTTCCGCACTCTACTAACATCTGCGTCAATGGGCTCCACAGCAAACCGTGTATAGCTGTATAGACCATACGTTCTGCCCGTGGCGTTCAGAGAGCCAGTTGGACCCCTCACACAACAGATGTTGCTTGCTGACCTCTGCCGAAACTATTGTTGCACAGGTATATCTCCTCTGATATCTGTCTAGGAATGACTAAAGAGCATGGCTAACGGAAGCAAGACTTCCATCCGTATCTGCCATTTCCGATTCGAGAGGATGCTTTCTGTGCTGTTTCGTTTTCACCAAGTATCGTTCGATAGACGTCAAGCAAGCAAAGGCTGCGCCTTGCCCGCCGAACCCCTACGACCAATACGGTTTTTCATAAGTGTATGGAGAACTAAAAGTTTTAGATGAGTTCGCAACCATGTTCAAAGGCAGGCGAACGCGTTCCCATTCTTCACAGACATGCGCCGACTCATTGGCCTCGTATCACAAGTCTCAAACGTTTGCCGATCACGGAGTAGTAAACAGTCTCGATGTTCCGGTACCGTGTATCAGTATTTTTTTGCACGCATATCTGAGTGAATATAACCGCATTTAGAGAAAAAAACGTAACTATTAACAAGCAGAGAAAAGTCGGGGATGACTCGGCATCCCCAGTGCTCACCACGTCAATCGCCGACGTGCTCGCCACGTTCCTCTGAAAATGTCCCTCACTGATGTCCTCCCCCACGTCCCTGCTTCCCATGAGGGTGCTCCTCACCAGACGGCCATCCGCGCCCGGCTCCCTCTGGACAAGCAGCACCGGCAGCGGGTATGGTCCAGTGTCCTCCACCAGGAACTACGGGACTCCCTCTTGGCCTCAGCGCCTCAGGTCGTGACAAGACTCGCCTCCGCGCGGTCGACCAGACTAGTGCGGGGACATGGCTCCACGCGCTGCCCTCGGCGACCTGTCTCTCCGGTTCAGCGTGGGCCTTCGCCTTGGGGCGCCTGTGGTTGCGGCCACAGCTGCGGGCGTTGTGCGGACCGTGTAGTGACGAATGGCCACCACGGCCTATCGTGCGAGCCGGTCGCCAGCCGAGTCACACGATGCTTAATGACACGCTCGTGAGAGCCCTCGTCTCTGCCGGTATTCCTTACCCAAGGGAGCCACAGGGCCTCGACGTTGCAGGCGGGCGCCGCACTGACGGCCTCACCCTCATCCCCTTCCACAGAGGCCAGCGCTTCGTTTGGGACAGAACGGTGGTTGACACTCTAGCACCCTCTTATGTCAGCCACTGTGTAAGTACCCCCGGTTATGCGGTACCCCGTGCGGAGCAGGCTAAGTTACGGAAGTACGCCGACCTCCAGGCTACTCACCTCTTTTCCCCTTCTGCCGTCGAAACCCTAGGCTGCCACCCCATCACTGCTAATTTCCTCGAAGGAGTCTACCACGGGCTGATTCGCGCCACCAGGGACAAGGCGCAGGATCCTCCTGTAGCGTCAGCCCTGCTGCAGAGAGGCAATTCCATCGCCTCCTTTGAAATCATGACGGCCCGGGCCTGACATCCTGTCTGCAACTGCTTCTCTAGTAATTGTATATTTTCAGACACACAATCATATGAAATATGAGTATGCCTCTATATAGGTATTTAAAATAAACAATCGCTTGTCACAGAAGCAGAGAAAATGCAGCTATTCCTATTGAAGCGACCTTTGCTAATGCATCATTGCTTCACAACAAGTTGAGATAGCAATTTTTTTTCTATACTATTGGACCTCACACAAGATCGTTGAAGGCAATGGTTGTGTAAGCAAGTTTAAGCTGGCCAACCCACTACCCAAATCTGCTTCACTGCCATCGTCGCTCTAGTCACTGGTAATATGCGCGACTAAGGGTCGTCCTTAGACATTGCTCGAAAGGCGAACTCTGTTTGCAATACATGTTTGCCTGTCTTTCCGGTCCGCCGTAACGCCGTCCTTCAGATGCACCCTCTTTACATCCGAATTTCGTACAGAAAGCGCATGATTTGAACGGTAATTTCCCACCTGGCTCTTGGGCGTACGCTCGCTCGCTCGAGAGAGAGAGAGAGATGGAAGAAAGAAAAAAATCGAACGCTAGGGACACAATACATTGTCGCAATTGTGCAGTTCGAACGCCATCATGTCCCGCTTCAAATGCAGAACCCTCGTGCACGAGAGTTGGATAGAGCACACCGCCACTATCACGACTAACAGTGAGCCACAATCACCTGGTAAGAAGACAGCGAAGCGTGGTGGAACGGGGGGTTGAATCGGCGCCATCCGAGTACAACTTCGTCGTTGTGCACTGTCCTGTGAAGAATTCAGCGAAACTCTTCCGCTTTCATCGTTCCGCCAGAGTAAATCGTAGTGGTAGTAGTCCTTGAACGGGTAGCCATAGTAGCGAACGTATTCACTAGGCCCACGGAGAGGCCTAACGGGGTCGTGGCAGGGGTTTGGCGAAGAAGGAAGAACATGGCGAAATCGAGTAAAAGCGAAAGAGAGAGAGGGAGAGAACATACTGACGTTGTCCATGTCATGTAGTTTCTTTTTGCCTTAGTCCTGTTCCGGAGATGTGAGCCTCTGCGTCGAGCAGCCTGTCCTGCGATAAAGACACGACGCATTGAGACGAAGGCGAGTGCACGGGGAGGCAGACTGTTCACAGCCCCGGGCTACGCGCCAAGGGGAGGTTCGTTGGAAAGCTCCGAACCAATCCACCACTGCTACCACCACCGCCATCACCATCTCCACTACCACCACTCAATCAGTAGGTTGTCACCAGTGTTCAAGTACGTGTGCAATGCACACATCTGTACCTAGAAACGAAGCCGTACGTAGCCGGTAAATAGCAAGCCAACGAAGGATCTCGCATTGAAAGAGCGTGTGTTGATTTCTCTTTTTTCCCCCACTTTACTTGCGCTAAGTTAGGCCTGAGGCAGTGCAACACGTGCTCTGCATATAAACCGCCGCGATAGGCTGGGCAAGCTGAATCTCTCTGGCAGTTATACTGAGGTGGATGTTGATCGTTCGCTACCCAGTAGCGACACTGCGTTTATTGCATTTCTACGTCCTTCCAAAGGGTGATGATACCTGTCCCGAAGTGATGGCGGCAGAGTCGGACCACCTAGGGACACGGTTTCGATAAATGCACCGGAGATGTCTCAAGTTCGAGCCTTGCCGCGTAGTAATTTCATAACTCAGATGAGTTCCGAGAAGTGTCTGATGGACGAAGGGCTGGCAGCCATCCGCAAATGAAGGTCATTAGTAGTGATACTTGCGTTGAGAGAGTCAGCCCGAAATAGTTTCGTTTAGTGATACTTGCACAACGGAGGTTTCACGAGGGTTGAACACGCCTTCAGGCCAATTCCTCCCTTCTGGAGCAGATTGTGCCACAACCTATGGGCCTGTAGGTGCCTCTATAACACATCAATGGTGTCCTAGCATGCATCTGTTGCCCGCCTGACTCCCTCTCGATTCTGGTGATCGCCACCTCTGGGCAGTCCTTAAAAGAGGTTTCAGTTGTTTGTTTGTCGCTTTATTAATATCTTCCGCCTCAACTGCGTATTCACCCTTTGACGTCAAGTATTGTATGATAGTAGTTCAGTTCAATCGTTCTCCGCGTCCGACCTCATACTGTTGCTGCTGCAGACATCAATTGCCCACGATTGAAAACAAATTCAATTCTAGCAATAATTTCCATTCAAATTGCCCCCCTTTCCCTTGTCGTTCGTTTCGTTTGCCCACTCCTTCTGCTGCCGTTACCTTACTTTTCCCCGAAGTGAGTTCTCCCTAATCGTCATCACTTCACCGAACCGAAGTACCAGCCGAACGTCATGCGCCGGCGACAGCGGCACGAGCTGCACTTTAATTCTTTCCAACCCATACAGCGCTCCACCCCGTCTTCCCCAGCCCCCATCTCTGTTAGCTTGCGCCTTCATTCGCTGGAGGGGCCTTCCTGCGGTAACACAGGTCCGCTTTCCTTCCGAATTTGTTCTGGGTTTGCCCTAGAACGGCCCGATCCGGCCGCAGCCTCTCCTCCCGTCGCTACGTCTTCCGTTCGCTCTCCCTTGTTCCCAACTAACCTGAACCGTGGGAGCGCTGCACGGGGCTGGCGCCGGTGGCGACGGTGGCGACGGTGGCGAACAGACCCAAAATCAAGTCGACCCGCGCTTTCCTTTCAGCATCACGCTCTTATTCTCGTGGTTTTCTGCCTCTGCCAACGGGCGGAGCGCGCGCGTGGGGTTCGCCTCTCTGATCTATCGTTCCTCTCGTGTTCTCAGTTCATAGTTGAGTAGTCCACACAGGCTGGGGGGAATGATTTATATATGTTCGTATGCCGTTGTTGTGTCGTTATGTCTGCTGCTGTCGCTGCCGCTGCTACTTGTGCCGCGGAGGAGATGAGGCTTTTTTCGTTCATGTTTTCTCGGCCGATATTTCATCTTTCGTCCGGTACCGGCGCCGTCCCTGCCATCGAGGTTGTCGCCGTGGTGCAGGCGTGTGCAGAACTCTACCTACGGTAACAGCAGCAAAAGCAAGGCACCTACCAAGGCCCATAGGTTGTGGCACATTCTGCTCCAAAAGGGAGGAACAGGGCTGGAACAAACGACAAAGTGGGATGGGAAGGGCGAGAGAGAGAGCGAGGAAGAGGGGGAACCGACCGACCGACCGAACTCAGCGCACGGGGGGGGGGGGGCGTTCTGATGGAAAAGTTATTTAGCAAAAATGCACAATACACGAAATGCCAGGCCACATCCCAACCACTCATCCACTCGGTTACGATCTCAATACCAGGCGTCCCTCGGCCCTGAACTCCACTCGACGCGATCAGAAACGCGTACGACGCGTACGTACAGCCCATCAGAACAAAAGAAACCCAAGAAAGGCAACGCGAACCAAACGAACGGTTCAGACAGATGGAGGAGCTGATACGGGAGTTGACGACGGACGTATCATGCTAATGCTAGCCTCCCGCCACAGCCCTTTACGATCCGGACAAGACGAATGTTGGAGACAATGCTGGGCAAATGGGAGTGGGCGAAACTCAAAGTGCGATTGGGTTCAGACGCTTCAATAGTATAGAAACAGATAGATAGGTCCTTATCCCGTCGTAGGGTCGTGTAGGGCGCGATGTGCATGATCAGATGTGCATTTCTGTAGATTATAAAATCGTTGACCCTGCTTGGATCTACTCGGAAGTATAGCAGATTGAAACAGTGCATTCATCTATCTATGAGATTTCGAGACGTCGAGTGTCACTCAGTAGGTATGTCAAAGGACGAGCGTTTGCCCTCTCGTCATTGTGTGAACTCAAGGACCTCAACCAGTATAGGCAATAACTCAAAGGCTTCATTCATTCAGCCTCGGCAATAACTTATGGACCTCTCTCAGCACGGGTTTGTTGTATAGTCATTGGCCGCCATAGGTCTGATAGTGATCGAGTACATTTTTCGACGATATCCATCCATGCCCTGTTGAAGGTATGTTTCGGAGTTTCGGAGACATTCAAATACGGCTGCATCCACGTCCTAGGTGTTTATTTCAGACGTCATCCCATTACAGTGGTACATGACGTTTTAAGAAATATTCAAGTGTTCGATCGAGGAATAACGGAAGACAGCCTTCTTGCACAGTAAATTTGTGCTAACGATACATGAGGCCTCAAACGTCGGGATTCTGTAAGCAGCAGTAATACATTGCTGTTGTTTACATGATTGACACGACCTCTTCACTATCTGTCTGGCTTAACGTCATTCTCAGGTAGACGTATCGCCCACGGCTATCAAATACGCGACCGATACTTGCATCCTCTAGGAGCAACTAGTAAATTCAGTTTTGCGAGCATTGAACCCCACCGAAAATATGACAAACGAAACCTTCGTGATCTGAAACCTCTGTTGGTCGTTCTCTGCTGCCGGTTGAGCCGGATGAGGAACGTCAGACAGACGAATTCGGTTGAGCCGGTAGTCAGTGAGCTCTTAAGATAAAGACGAAAATTCTTAGGACGTCTTAAAGTTCGGTCTATCCATCGTCAACGCGGTCGTGCTCGAGGTTCTTAGCGATAACAGATTGTTGCTCCTTAAGAGGGCTGCTTAAACAAGAATGTATAAGGGGGCTAAGAATGTGTGCTTGTGTTAAACATTGTGTCATTGTTAATCCCCGTTCCAATCAAGCGGAGGGCCCCTTCGGGCTGTAAGGCTGGCCCGAAGAGGCCAGTCTGCTGCCCTCACTCTCCCCTCTCGGATTTGGTACCGCTCTCAACGAGAGGCAATATTACTCTCTGCATGGGATCTGATGCAGTCGGCGCCTGCATCACATCCTATGGCATTTCAAATAGGACACTGTCAATTCATCATCATCTGCTTTTCATTGTGTTGGCCTATTGACAGCAACACCTCGGGATGATCGATGCCGTATGTAGACCATCACCAAATCACGGTCGTCCGAACACCAAACAATGACGTTAATTGCATAAGTCGTCGTGCGGTGTAACAGGCGACATGTAGCAAGAGACTTGGACTCAGAAGCTCATGAGCGGAAGTTGAACAAAAAGACCTGAGATCGATCCGTAGCGAACTATTAGGCTCTGGAGCAGTTACGCCCGCAACTAGATGTAGTAGGTAACCCGACAGGTCATTAAATTCGGGCCCTTTCAAACCCTTCGAACAGTGAAAGATCTGGATGTCTAAACCCGAGCGGGACACTAATTGGTTGCGCTAAACTGTGTACGACCTGTAGATTTTTATACGTGACTTCCTCGTCCCATATAGTTAGTCAAGTATTATTTTGGGGGACAAGAAATCTTTGTGTTTGGCAGGGTAGGTATATCTGTTCGAACGCACACCTATACGGTTCGTACATAGGAGCATGCAATGTAACATCTTCTGCAAATGACACTATTCGCCTCTCTCTCTCTCTTGATTTCGGTTCCGTTGTAATGAATGGGAAGGTTATGGCTGGAGCTCGATTAATTTTGCTAATTAAAAGCGCCTACTTGGTTCGAAGGTTGGAACGCCCAGCGAATGGCATGCCATCTGCAAAACTGCGGCCACATTCAATTAGTTGCTTTCGCTCTTTCTGCTGCTTTTTCTAACACAGTCAGCCTCTTAAATGTTTGCATATGTGTGCCCCTGAAACAGTCCTTTTTCAGGTTGCAAAATTATCAGTGGCTTCACTTGCGAGCACGTGTAGCTGAGGTAAATACTTTGAGCGGAGAAAACGTCTAAGGGGTTGAACAGCAGCAGTCCTCTTGGCAATTTGCATTTTGGAGATCCATGATATGTGACGAACGACTCACCTGTAATGATGGAGAAAATAGGGAGAAGTTAGAGAGGTACTCACCAACCTATGAAATATATTTTCAAAAAAGCAGAGGTTAGAACCTAATATGGATTTTGAACTGAGAAGCGGTTTTCTCTGATCCTTCGATATTATCTACGAGTCAAGGTTGAGCGAGGTAATTCTGTTGTCGGTATTACTAATTTCGTAGAATCATACACCCTTAAAATCGGCTTGCTTTCATCGACCATCTACCTATTTCAATCTATGGCAACCAGTGCAAGTAGGAAATTAACATGCACAGCCATCGGACGACCGTTTCGACTACAAGTTTTCCAGAAGCAAGCCCATATCGAAACGAATGCGCCCGCCGTGGTCATATCACGAGTTACCAAGCTAAAGCAGTCAAAACCAACGCTACATCGGTGACATATGACGCGGGCGGCTGAAAGCAGCTAGCTTCACACTCGGCGGACGCTCGGTCGCGAAACTGTGAAAGAGCGACCATTCGCCGACAACCCAACAACAGCTGGCCGCCCCTTCACACTGTCAGTGGCTGTCTAGGACAACTAAGGCAATTCGAATCGGTGGTCCCCTCCACAGTGTGGTAACTCGACTCGCATACACGTACATGATTCACAGCAGATATAATAGAGTGCATAGGCACTCGTTTGAACGAGCACTTACGCATATGAGTCATAATAATGTGTTGATTGAACAAAGCAGAGGGACGCCGGATCCACCGCCGGACGCTTAGGACTTACGAAGCGGGTTAGCCAGAGGGGGCTATGGTGGTACGTGCGACGACAAGAGTCACATCGTACCGTCGTATATGGCCACTACAACTGCCACTACACACTTTAGCGTTTCCTGCGCTGGTGTCTACGTAAGCGATATACGTATAAGCTACTGTACTAACAGCAGTGTTATCGCACTTGAGAGAGCTTGGCTTGTGTGTGGACGACAAACTGCTGCTGCTGCTACTTGTAGTATCACAGCGGTCATCCTGTCGTTACGAACGATGCCAAGAACTCCGTCGAGCATAGGCGGGATATATCCGAACGTGTGTACACGGTATGTTGAGTAAGTTGCGTATGCTAGAGATAGAGATACACGCCCCTCGGTGGTGAGAGCTGCTCGCTGGCCGACCATTCAACAACACTTGGCTCGCTTCGGACTTCGCAACTGCCTTACCACTGCAGTAAGTGAGACAAAATGGGACGATACACAAACACAACCAGGATTCATCAGGGTTCCATATCAGTAGCTGTAAGCAGAAAACGCCATTACGGGTATGGATCGTGATTGTTCAGGTTACTCAATAGAATAGCAGACGACCATCATGGTTCATTGTGGCTTCGGTCGTCTGGCGTTGAAGCCAATCGTATCCAATCTGCTAGCTGCTCCTTTTAAGGCCGGTGCTCCTTGAACGTTTCGTATTTCTGTCGTGTCGTTGTTATCGCTGGCTCATCCGCTCTCGCCTCGTTCCTACCCGATCGGACCTAATCAGAACGCACTTCCGATCCAAACTTTCCGCCACGTATTAATATATAATACCTCATTGATTCATTTGCATACAATGCCCGTCAGATGTAGGCGCTACCTTCTTGCGCGACTTTCCTTCAACCAACCTCCAACCGCGCCTATTGAGTCCCGCCTCCGCGACGCTACCGGCAAGCGATGCCGGGACGGGACAACATCAGAAACGACCTTACTTCGGAAGCGTTTACACTCACGAGCAACTTCGTGCATTTTGGCGAACATCAGACAAGTCCGCGCCACTTGGCAGAGACACGACGGACCTACAAGCCGTTCTGCGCGCTCCATTCTCGCCACAGCGCGACTCTCCACTGCATAGGATAGCGGAGAGTCGCGCTTCAGCTTCAGTCGAAGCTGAAGCTGAAGCCAGCGAGCTGCTGTTCATTTGTGTTGCTATGTGCCACCGTTTTGGGGGGTTTGTTGCCGGTAATAACGGCCCAGCGAGCCGCCTGTCCCTTGTCTAGCCGCATAGGAAAGCTCAAGGTCGAAGCAGACGGCACAGCCTTGTAAGACGACGGCCGACAAGCAAGACAATGCGCATCAGGTAGTGCTTAGCTCGTCTCAATGTCGGAGTGATGAGGGGAGCGTGCCTCGTCGTGCCACGCGATTGAATCGTTAGAGAGAAGTACAGGCAAAAGGGAGAAAAATCGTCCCATATATATATATATATATATATATATATATATATATATACATGACCTGGTTCGCTCTTGGGTCGATCTTGCTAATGACGCGTGTCTGCGAGTGTGATAACCCTTGTAGCTGTGTGCGCCTTAGAGGCACATGGACTTTTATCGTTCTCAATCAACTATCTGCCTCCCGAAGGCGTTGCCATCCGAAAGTGTTGCCCAAACAAATGTATATGTTTATAGATTATATTACACTTTAGATAAAGTCAAACTTAACCGCTCGTGCAAACTCACGATGCCAAACTCAGGTCTTAGAAAAGGGGGGGGCGGGGGGGAAATGTCCACCACACAGTCATGTCCGCGATGTCCCACACTTAAACAACGAGTGAGAGACACTTCGATGGAGGGAAGCATCCTCTCGTGCAAACATCCCCTGAATGGTGATGGTGCACGCTTCGTGTGGCTATTGAGGTGTAGATACCCGCCTTCACCCAGCCTCTCAGCCGCTTTTCTTACCACCACGTACCTCACCGTCCACCACTCTCCGTCGGCCAGCCGAAAAGTGATGCGATTCTATGACTGATCCTCGTGGCTGGCAAGCCTCTGCCAGGCGTTCACCTAATGCGTTCTTGATGTCAACGCAGATGGCGTTGATGGGCGAAGCACGCAAGCACACACACACACACACGGCCACGCAGCCACAAACCCACAGAGGCTGTGTCCGCCTACGAATTTCCGGAACAGAAGACTCTGCTGTGCAAAAAGGACTCTTTGCAAGAGGCTTTTCTATTCAATCGAAGTCAATTTACGGAGGTGAGCGGGCGAAGGCTCGACAGAAAAGAGAAAACGACCCAGCTCATTCGGTGCGACTCTATAAAAACGCCACCTCCGTCCTGTGTGTCCGTACGTGGAAGGTGTCCTCATGACGGTGTCATCATCTATGGCGAATTCTATGGCCGAATTTCAACTTCACAATAGAGAACCGACGATAATAACAACAACGTGTACCATTGTATGTTCTGTTTGCGTTTGCGACAACACCCAGCCTACGTGGTCAATATGGATTGAGCGTAAGAGTTAGGCTATGCTGAGCCACTCTTACCAGAACCGTTGTGTGGTCCTTTGAGTGACCTTATGAGACTGCAGGTGCTTAGATGTTTGTTTGTACGCATACGGCGATAGATGGAAATCGCATTTTAACATACATCAGGGACAATGACAACTATCGTTCGACGTCTATGCACGAGGCTCTTCTGAGCTAATCTTCATCGGTATTGTATCCTTTTCTTAATCATACGTGAGAGGCATTAGCCGAAGTGCCGAAGACTCAATTTGGCCGATACGGGGAACATATCTCCAGATTTCGTTTCGCATACAACCGCCTCCCCCGCGACACAGTGATTACCATTTATTACTACTGCCATCATTATTCGTCTGTACGCATATGCATATGTACTGTTGCGAAATTTAGGCTGACACGTCTGCTCGTCACCCCCTATCCCCAAGGCAGCCACCAGTGATCGACGTAGAACAAACAATTTTGAATATTTTCTCTCTCTCTCTCTATCTCTCTGCCTCTCTCTCCCTCTCTCTCCCTCTCTCTCTCTCTCTCTCTCTCTCTCTCTCCCTGTTTCGCTGGTCTCCATCGTGCTGGCTTCGCTCTCGTTGTTTCGACCTTTTGATATCTCTACAACCGACAAATCAATGAAGCAGCGAATCAACGAAGCAAGCCCCGAAAATGCGGATGCCCCATCGTTACTTTGGTCATGGACGGAGCCCGACCGACTGACCGAGCGATGACGCCTTCGTTTCCGCTGCCGCCGCCGTTGCCGCCACCGCCGCCGTCGTGGCGTCCACCCGCCCCGCCGCAAGGAATTCGCAATTTTCACATTCCACCTCCGGGCAACCCGGGGCCAACGGGAGCTGACCCGCCGGCGGCATCCTCGCCGCCGCGTTGTTTCCGACTTCTTCGCCGCTGCCGTTGCAACTCGACGGAGAGAGAGAGCAGGGCTTCGGGGGACCACTTGCGGGGACCTCAGTCTAGATCGACGCAGTGCTATTCCGATGGAGGGGAGAGACTGCATGTGTATTCGGGAGACAGACAGACGAAGAGAGATAGAGAGAGAGAGAGAGAGAAAGATGCCGTTGGGTGAGTCACCCGCCCTTCACTTGCGGGGTCGGTCCTCCATTCGACGAGGCCGTACCCTGGCGGAACTAACCTCGGGACAGCGACGCCCCTGCGGCACGCCCTGTGAAATGGGAAACGGTGGACAGACGCCGCAGAGGTCTCGATTCTCTTAAAGAAATCGTTGTTTAGCCGGCGAACGACGGCACCACCCTTCTCTCTCTCTCTCTCTCGCTCCGTCTCGGTAGACGTGCTGGGCACACTGACCGCGCAGTGCGGAGCCGTAACGCGTCCAAGTTGAACGAACAATAACACCATGATGACAATGACGATGAATTGGAGTGAGGGGGTGCAGCAGAGGAATGCCTGAGCGCCTGCGCCTCAGTGCACAATGAATTCCAGAAGGGCCGACAAGGATTCGGAGAGAGCAAATATTTGCCTAGGGCCAACCTGGACATATTACATGTAGTATTGCGCCACAATGCGCGAGCGGAGCCTGGGCGACGACTACGCATCGGTAGAGTAGATCTGCGTGAGAGAGTGCGAATTAGAAAAACGGCCAAATAGAATCAAACAAACGCCCGTGTTGGAAGGTCGACAGAAAAGAAACACGGTTGGAGGGGCGAGTGCTGTTATCGCCATCAGATGCTATATGCTTGTTGTCGCATGATGCAGGGCAGTTGCGTCGAAACACATTTGTAGGCCATAGCCCCGAGTGAACTTGGCAGGGTAAACAAAGAGAAAAAGTGTAATAGTTGGTAAGATCGCAAGTACTACTATAGTTGTTCCTGCTGGATATTATCAGACTAATTAAGGTCTGTGATAATAGTGCATGATAGGACCCATTACTTTGGGTACTGCTCAAACTTGTAGGGCCACCCCCACCTACACAATACAGCCCGCTTCGTTTTTGTGCGTTCACAAAAACAAGATAGCTTGCACAAACACGCACGTATATATATATATGTATGTATATATATATATATATATATATATAGTGTGACAAACTACAAGATGTAGCTCTGGCTTTAGTATGTCAACCTTCTCTAAAAGCGTAAGACCCTACTTTTAATTTGCGTTGTATACGACACACATTGAGACTCTTTCACGAAACGAAACTGCCTGCTTCTCTACCACATCCCAGTTTCTCAATCGAAGCGGCCCGAATTTGCAATTCGGTTTCGTCAACAAACAGCTGTGAGCACATTTTGAAAAACAGGAATCATTAAATGACGCCAACGCCACAAAGCAGCCCACGCTGTCACATAGAACAGGTTGCCCTGTTTGTCGCGATGGAGAACTTCACGCGGGTGGTGCTCCGTAAAATGAATGATCAAGTCTGCCCAGTCAATTAGGAGAAGCTGGCACTTGTCTATACAGCATGGATGTGCCGGATATCTCAACGATTAATGAATGATTTGAACTCGAACTCAAGTAGAGTGCAGTGCACTGATACTACCAGAGATAACAGTCTGTTAACCATTTCGACTCAACGAGACTGCTACATTCATCCAACGTTCGCATTGCACAATCGATGCATCTTATAGCCATGTCATGTGCGCCGACACTCGCGCGAGTAGTCGAAGACTGGCGAGCTATCTCTCTCACATCTATCAGACACTTTGTATCGAAGCGGTCGATCCGAAAATATCCAGTTTGATTTGAACGTCGACTATTTGATATTTCCACGTGTCTGTTTTGAATTGTCAATACTGCATATATATATATATATATATATATATATGATGAAGAGACGACTCACGTGCGAAACAGGAGCATTTCCAAGCTTCTTGGCGAGCTTGGAAGTGAACAATAGCGGTCTGTAGATGGTTAGCGGTTAAGACAGCGCACCCCAGCGAAAAGCCGAAAGTTTAAAGCTCCAAGTTATAAGAGGATGAGTGTAAAGTTTTCAAACCCAATGGGCTTAACAGCGAGCTTCTACCTACGTATGTCCCTGCTGTCGGCCACCTTGTCTTGCTTTCTCGCTGTTATTGTTTTTATTCGTTCCGCCATCGTCTTTATAAAGAGACCGCTCGCGTACGTGCAGCTAGATTTGAATAGGTTCATCCACACTACGAGTTACAAGCAACGCGCGGGCGTTTGTGCGCTCTGAGAAAGATGCGCAGAGTCAGCAGTGCGGCTGGGAAGGGGTGTCATCGCTACTTGCAGCGAGAGGGTGAAAATTCGTACGTTGAGGCTGAGTTCTTGGAAACGCTTAAATTCCAGTTAGAGATTTAATTCATTTTGCTAAATTTCATGCGTGAACGTGCGGCGTTCAAAAGGTATTTTCCTATGTTGTGGTAATGAGGACTTGACGAACATATACCACTGGGGAGATTTTGCATGGGACATGTATCGAGGCTGTTCTCACAGTTGTTGCTATCACCTTAATTCAAGGGTAGCGTCCTCTCGAAAGACTGAGGGGGAATTCCTTTAGCGTTCTTACTATCGGGCTAGCCCACATGTGCAGGACACACGTCGCCTTGGTTGTGCCATCACCGAAGCTGACACTAGTAATATTATATAAGATCCGGCGTTGCTCTTAGATCGATGATAACTATTGCCGATGTGGCGATATGAACATAGAACATAATCCCACATTCGATCAACCGTTGCCGCGTATCAACGAAACGGAAGATAATGCGAAAAATAATGTACTTTACTCAACACAACCTTATCTGTCGCTGCTTTAGGTAAACATTGTTCGTGCAGGTACAATGTATTTGATAAGGACGCGTGCCTTTGTAACGAAGAGATGTGTGTCACTGTGTTCGCCCCGTAACGAGAAAAACACATTTCGACACTTAGTTTAGTCGCGGGGTGTACCGAAAGTCAACACTATGGCGCTTGAATAATAAGTCACTCAGTGAGGCCATGCGACCCGTTGAAACAGGAGGGCAATCCAACAAGGCAGCGACGGCTTGCATAGGGTTCAGGAAAATCCGCAACCCTTCTTAAGATTGAGTGTCTAACTGAATGCGGTCAAGAGAAGTGTGACCTTATAAGGTTGAGTTATTAATTCAACACCTCTCACGGCATTTCTATGAAGGCAGGCGTTTGAATTGTTTTGAACGAAACGGGGCTACGTGTTTTGCGCATAGGCTGTACCTTGAGAACGTTCACCCTAGGAAGGGATCGACGTTAATGATCCGCTTCTACGAACTATAAACAGGTAAAAACCTTTAGGTGAGGCGACACTTGTGGCTAATGAATCTCATCTGGTAAAATACGCGGCTTCTTATATGCACAAGTGAAGTAAGCCCATCTGCAAATACGTAGACTACAATGTACGGCTAGAAGCAGTACCGTGGACGTTAAATGTTGGCTGCGACTCAGCTCGCGAACCTTTAGCTTAATGTACGCCAAGTAAGCTATGAAGACCAACTATGGTGATAATCAGAGGCAAGTTCGGTCTTGAGGGCAGGGGCGCTATTTTGTGTATAATGATAAATTGCCCTCTGCAGCGCTGAAGGCCGCGAGCATGGCCAAAAAAATGTTCTTGCATATTCCGATTTAAACACACAGAACACTGAGACCGCTAGCAAATGTATGTGTAGTGGTATAAACCGCTAGCAAGGAGGCGTATGGCATTTTGAAATTTCGATCAGAAATCACCGTCGTGATGTTCGGCCTCAGACGTGTATTACACAGTCTGCATTATAATGACCAAAAAAAGTTACGACAATGCACACCACACCCCTTCCATTTATATGTTTCATTATGGAGGGCACTTCCTCTCCAAACAATGCCGTCCGACCTAAATAGCGCCTACCTCGCTAATGTACAGGCGAACGCATCACCGAGATCAACACAGATCGTCATTGTGCAGACCACCTCATTTAACGCGTTGTCATGGCACGCATTCGAGTATCGATAGATAGACATTCCTCGCAGCAAAGTCTTAGTACCATTTCTGTACCACGTAATTCGCGCATCTATAGCGAGAGAAAGAGAGAGAGAGAGGCGCCCAGATAAACTACAGGACAATAAGGCGTCTTGTTGCTATGATTTGTGTTCCCCGTGGGTTTTACATCTGCCGGTCGTGAACCAACCACAACGACATATGCGCATTGAGCGAGGGAGCCGCATCAAGTGTGACTTGCAAAAGAGCCAACACACCGTCTTCATGATCGACCTTGTTGAGCTAGATAGTGCAGTGAACATTTTCAGAGAATACGCTGTTTTCCGTACCCTCGTAGGAGGGGTTGAATGCGTTGTGACAGGTGCTTTCTCTAGGATAAAACAAAGGTAGCCTAGGGTAGAGTGATGGTTACACACCTATTTGTCAGCCAACCGATGGCTACTAGCCGATCCCTGCAAGTCTTGTGCCCGAAGTATTATAAAAACAGTCCCAGGCGCCTGACCCAAGTTATAGGTTCGAGGATTTTTAGCTGGTAAAAATCCGGCGCTATCACAGCGCACACCTAAGATGTGAAGCTGTGGTGTCTTTTTGAAGATTTTATCCCTCAACCTCGTAAAAAAAAGTGCTTGGTCTAAACAAATTTTTAATGAAAATAAGATCTGGCATTATTAAATCGACAAAGGCTAACGCGCACCAATGAGGCTGTTGTATCCGTCACTGGATCTTTTTTGATAAGATTTCGAACTGGCCCGAACCAGAGCGATTTGAAAGATTCCGAGCGCAACATTCAATTACGTCGAGTTTCAATAGTTCCTATTGCGTCGAACAAACAGCATATTAGTTGTGGCAGGGCCTTGATGCAACTTGTATTTCATCAGACAAGCTTTTACAAGGCGATCGCTAGTCGTATCTGAATATGCATACCGATCTTATATATTCCAGAGCGACAGACGCCACAAACGATGGCCACGGCTGCAATATGTTGCTCGTATTAAGATTATATAGTACATATAGATGAGGAATATTCATCGCCGGCCCATGGTTTACATAAGCATTAATATATATAATAGGGTGCCTTTATGCATCTCGTATCTCTGGATTCATCTGGATATCAGTATCAGAAACACCAAATCACCATAGGTGCATTAGCATAGGCTTAAGTAAACTATGCGAACCGTTGGCACAAGCTGCACTGTGGTGATCATTTCGAAAGTCGAACCATAATGGTAACAATGGTTGTTCGAACTGTTTGCTCAAGCCACTAGTCATATAGCTGTGGATAGGAACTGAATTTCATTGGGAACAGCACACGCGCGTGTGCTAACGGGACGAGATCTAGAGAAATAGAGGGAGCCGAAGAAATGGATAATTTATCATAGACAATAGTATCCGCATTCGCTTTCGGCTTCGCTATGAATAGGGGCTCTAATGCTCACTCGTATTACTATGATTCGATGTTCGCATATAAATTATGCATACGCGGTGATCTTCCATTGTACACTGTTTGTACGTCGTTATGAAGGCGGACAGAAGTTACGAAGGCGCAAGGGCTGTTGTCTGTTAGTAACACTTACGAAGCATAAACTTCGACTGTGGTGTTCGCCGACGTTTGACGTCGCTGAAAATACGTTATGTAACGACGGGCTCGCATCCGAAGATGATGATAATGCATAGTAACTTTACGCTTGCAACAGTCCGATATTCCTTCTGATCGTGGCCAGACAACCTGGTTATTGGCGTCCATAATAACGATAATAATAATTCGATAAGCTCAAATGATAACGCAGCACATACGCACACAGTACACACACCGACGCACGTGGGACGGGAAATTCGGTTATGAGCACCGAAAGCGTCCGACAGGCGTCGTAACACCGAGTGGGCAAATTCAATCAAATCCGATTGAATCCTAGACCGAGCGCAGACTGAAGGCGAGGCAGGCGTACGTGACGAGGTGCCAGTATTATATATTTCATAAATCGCTAGATTACCTAACACGAACTTCACTCTGCATACAATATGATAGACACTCAGAGTCGCACCATATGTGTGGGGATACCATATTCAATTCAAAAAGTTGAATAACGTCATGCGTCGGCTTCTCAGCTAAAGAACGCCTGCGCGCCCGGCGCTGTTTCGTCAGCGATGGTCCCTTGTGGGAAAACATCGACGAAATGCCTTCCCGCAAAGGAGCGTTTTGCCTCAGACGAAATTTGGATTTGGCCAATCTAAACGAATGAAATAGCAGTGCGCACTTGTATCTTTTTTACGACGCAAATGTGCACACGCAGTATTAGTCAACTCATTTATTGGGTGTCTACGTAGGAGCTAAGACGCCGGTCGTGCGAATCGCTCAATATGAGAATTCCTCAGATCCTCCGAAATACTGTTCATTTCATATTCACTGATAATATTATATATATATATATATATATTTTTTTTTTTAAAGAGCTTAAAGGTAAATCCTGCATGGACACGAGGCCTCACAACTAAGGCATTTGCCTGGTAGTACCGGACTCTCACTGACTAAACCCAGAACCGATTTTGACTTGGGGCACTGACCGGGACTGTCAAAAGTATTACTTCAGTCAGTGCCTTGCAGGGACCAGCCAGGGTAGTACCGTGGACGTTAAATGTTGGCTGAGAGTCAGCCCGAAAAAGTTTAGGTTTTCAAAATTTGAATTGTATTTATAATCTCTGAGCTGAATTATTATTACAAATATACATATCGATCATTATATCATTGCTTATTGCTGGTAACGTTATCAGAGGCAAGAGCGGGAATTTTCCCGCTGAATTTCTAGCGATATACCTTGTCCAACGAAATCCGTAGATGCAGACTTCACTGTAATCGTGTGCATCTACTAATTCCTTCCGCGTTTTGCTCTTGACGTATGACATACCCGACGCCTTTTGGTACCAATTTGTGATATCCGATGAGATATGTGTCATAATGATAATAATAATAATAGTAATTAGAGTTGAAATAGATAGGTTTGTGATCGATACTTTGCGCATCTCTTCATAGCCTCCTCGGTATAGTTCCACATTGAGACAAGGCCGAACAGTGGGCACCCGTCTGCTCGTCTCAATCGAGCAACAGCGTAAAGTGTCAATACCAATTGTAATTGAATTTGTTTGTTAGATTCGGTTTTGTTTGTTAGACATCGATAATCGCCATAGTCATTCCAGTGTATGTCCTCTTAGCAGGGAACCTCCGGAAGATACCGATGCAAACGCTCGTGACGACACCGCAGCAAAAGCCGTAACGCTAATGAGCGGCACGAACCTGTGAGTCATGCAAACGAGAATCCGTCATTTTGCCACGCGAGAGATCCCTCACGGGCTGGCTGCGAACAGCGATGGCATAGCGGCGCTAAAACCACTTTTTCGACCATGTCATAGGGTAATTGGTGGCGGGCGTCCGTGCAATGTGCGAGAACCAATTGGCCGATGCAACAAAATTTAGCGTAGCCCATAGTGCCCTTGTGGAGAGAGAGAAAGGAACACGAATGAAAGATGAGCCTCATGATTGACAGGTGATCTGCTGTCTTGACGCTGAGGCGCGCCTACGATGGGATAATTGCTGGCTGAACATCGCGAGACTGCCTGGTGATGTGCCCCACTATGCGAAACGTTATGCGGTGATGGAAAAAGCGATTGAAGAGGAAGCACACACAGCTGCCTCTCTATATAGACCTAATACGGAGTTTCGTTTATTGGTTTCGTAACATTCTGGAAATGCACATCATTCAGCTACACGTACAACTTAATAAGGCATTTACATGCATTATATATATATATATATATATATATATATATATATATATATATATATATATATATATATATATATATATATATATATATATATATATATATATATTCTAGTTACGGTCGAGCCGATATTTCAGATTCAACTTGAATAACGCCCATTACCGATCTATCTTGTCAATAGATCTAGAATGATGATCTTCGTGTGTGCCCATGCCTCATTGACAACGCTGCGCGTATGATTATATGGTATTTGCCTCTATTTTTAGGGAAGCGGACGCATCTCCTAATGTGTTGGGCTGTCTGTCAATCCTGTCACAAGGACGAATTAGAGAAGGACCAGCTGCTGCAAGAGGACCGCTCTAACGACCGTAATGAGGTATGTCCGCACGTCTCTGACCTGGACTCTGCTTATACGTCTCATCCGACTGAACAATCTTCCTGTTCCAGCTGAAAGAAGACGAGTCTGGCTAAGGGACCGAACGGAGTGAAGTGGCGAAGCTGAGTGTGGCTTCAAAGGGGGATCGAAAACGTATATTATTATATTATTAGGGAATTCCCTTCAAACTTTCGCGCCTTTCGAATGGCGCACAATCCGGAGTACGCGATACAAAGCGTTCATTTTTGGAGTGGGCACGCGGCAGGAACGTGGCTTCCTTTCGAATTCTAAGTGGTTTCGATACGATCAGCAAGATGGACACACATCTAACACATTTAGTTCAAAAGTTATTGGCATTTAAAGAGGCGAAAGTTTGCCTGAGACAACCTAATAATTTGATAAAGAGAGAATAAATGTATGATCTGGCGTCATTTTTGTGTCGCTTTGTGTTAGATAATTATGTCGGTATGAACTATTTATTTGTTCACTATTAACTATTCTAGTTATAATAAAAAATGAGTGGGCTAGAATTGTATCCAAGTGAACGTTTTAAAAGTGGTGCCAAATTCTTGTATCTCACATTCATAAAAATTAGCATAGGGAGGGTGATAATGAATTTTGCTAAGTAATTTTTGCGTATATTAAACTGAGAGGAGAATATCATACCACCTAACTCAGATAGTGTACGTTAGTTGCGTCATCACTTGGGAAATACAATAGCTGAAAAAACCCAACATCGAGTTCGTGCTTGAAGCTGTTGTTGTGCGCCGGTAAGCCATTGACCTGTTTCGCCCCGTGGATGGCTGCCACTGAACGGCCACTCTAAAAATTCGGCTGCGCCAATTTCTTAAACAACGAGGATAATAGATTAGAAGATTAAAATTCTGCTCACGCCTAATTGTACTTCTGTGAAATAGGGAGACTCAAACCGTCTCCGCTTGACAAAGCGAATGGAGGCCGTCGTTTCAAATTCGACACTGGTGTATATTGCGCTCAGCGCGGCCATATGGCTTGTGTACGGCATTCTAGCCTTAGGGCCAATGCGACTCCGGGGTGGGGGACCGCGGGGCAATCGAGTTCAGCATCTTCAGATGCTGTATTTTGCCGGGGCGGTTGCTGTTCAATCAGCCCTTTTTATGTCTTCACCAATGATGGGCCGGCTGCGTGGTGCAGGTGGCCGCAGCTCAGGTCAAGCGCCGGATTTAAACCGACAGAAGGAATTTGTTCTTGCGCTGCAATGGACTCCCGGCATATGCTACGAAGGTTTCGATTACCAGGGCAACTCGTGTAAGGACTGTTATCGGGACCACTGGACAATTCATGGCCTCTGGGGTCTCCAAAACTTCTGCGAAGTTTATCAAACGTTCTCAGTATCGTTGCTCGACAGCCTCGAATTGATGAACAAGTTCTGGCCATCGTGTTCGCGATCTGAGGAGAACTTCTGGTCATACCAGTGGACGAAGCATGGCACTTGTTTGCAGAAGTTCAGCGAAACTAATTCGGTGACAAAGTACTTTAGCAGAGCAGTGCAGTTAGCTCGAGACGCCAACGTGCGTAGTGTGTTGGCGGCCCAAGGCATTGTGCCATCGTCTACCGATACGGTCTCGTTCGTAAAGGTCAAGAAGGCCCTCGACGCAGCATTCGGTAGCTCGGTAATAGTCGAGTGCGACGGTCCACGTTACGGCAAATCGATTCTGATCGAAATTCGCATTTGTTATGACAAGCACTTCCGGTATACCAACTGCTCAAATTTCACCCCGCGATGTGACTACAATATTTTTTATGAGAAATATCCTGGATCTAATAAGAAACGATCTAAACCTTCGCATAAGAAACGGCGTTAGCGGACGAAGAACCGGCCTCAGGAATCAGAAACGGACTCAGTCAAATGATAACCGCCCTCAGGAGCTTCTTCGGTCGAATCAGGAGCTACCTCGGTCGAATCAGAACTTAACCATGTTGAATGAGGAAGTTAAAATTAATTCATATGTGCAATACGAAGTTGCGTATCTGATGGATTGTAATCGGTCGTAGTTCTCTTAATTTCCTTTAGTCACCACCGTTTGCGCTCTTGGCCAACGCTCTGAATAGACCGACATCACCCTGAGCTCTGTTTGAAGATTGCCCCGATGGTGATGTTAGTTGTACGGGTACTCACGCTGATGCACACGCTGGTAGCTTGGTATTGTCAATCGAAAAAACGGTTTTGATTCCAAATCTAGTATTTAGCAGAGAAACGTCAGAAACAACGCGTAACACCACCCACACGTTGAGTGAAATTGTACTCAACTGGGTTTCCAAATTTCTAGCGACAGATTTTAAAGGGTATTCCTCACGAGAATCGTCCCCTTGTGTGTGTGCGCGTGTGTGTGTGGTTGAAACTGGACTACCAGATCGTTCGGATATAGCTACACTGTAGCGTTGGTTTACGTAAAGGCGAACTGAGATTCTACGGACAACAAAACCAGAGCGGCAGAAGGGGACCGAACGCAATGTAACTCCGATCGCACACGCAAACCTCTGTAATACCACCTCGAATAGAATACGCATCTTGCAACGCCACGGTGACCCTTTGACTCGCGGAGGTTTTGTCACGAACGCTTCTTTCTCATCACCGACTTGGAATAGGTGTGTGAATAAAGCTGGGGAGCACCTCTAACTCATACCAAAAGATCTTTGTTCTAACTCATTTAGTTCAAAAGTTATTGGTATTTAAAGAGGCGAACGTTTGAACGGAATTCTCTAATATTATATTTTCATATCGAAAACGTCAATTTGTACACGTCGCTCGATCAGTTCCACATTACAAATGAATTCAAGTATAAATGAACGTAATGTACAATCCAAGAACGTCGTGTGCTCACGGGTCCTATCATCTCAGGTGTGCAAATACATCATTCCCTAGCACCACAAATATTGTAGGATTTTACGTCAACATCGAACTCACGCAGTTGGAAGGGAAATCTTCCGTTTAATGTATATTAGAATTCATATTGAAAACTGCGTTTAGCAATGGCATCAGCGGGCGACACCTGGACAACGAAGATTTTTGCTTAAAATGTTCTTAGCACGATACTCATGTTCACCCATATTCATCTGCTGTGTCATCCGTCTTGAAGAACCCAGATTCTGTTCTAAGATGCATCCCATATATCAAAAAGTGCAAAAATTATTTACACTCGTTACATTTCTTCGGCTCCGACAAAATATTCCACGTCAAATCCTAACCGGATAACTACGGATAGGTATATGCGTTACATGTAGATGTGTCGCAATCACCATGTTTCCAGGTAGGCCACCTGCCTAAACTTTGGCCCATGCATCCCCGTCTTCGAATGCAACAACAGCAAATCGCCAGGGGGGAGCTCACAGCAGACAGAAAAAGTCCGCGGAAACTCAAAACAACAATGTCACACTTCTATTAGCGCCATCACTATCAACATCACCATTTGAAACCTGGTGGGAGGTTCTCGGAAGTGTCATCGGATGTACATGCGCGAGCGCCACCACATCGGCACTACCGCAAAACATGGTGGTAGTGGTGGTGGCGAATGGCAAGCACGACTGGAAACCTGCTTTTGCCGCCTTCTATTGTAGATACGAAGAGAAGCAGTGCCACCGTTTGCGTAAGTCGACGGCAAACAAACGACAAGGACGAAACTCCGCCGCCGCGACGCTAGGAGAAAGGTGTAAATAAAATGTATAATAGAAGAGAACGGCGCGTGTTTCTTGGGTCGGATTGGCTTCCGGAAGGCGACACGGTTTCCGGTGGAGGGTATCCGGGTGGGAGCGAGTATGACATCGTGCGAGATCTGTACGTACGTTCTGTTGCATGTTGCACAGACACGCGTAGAAAAACGCACGTAGCACGAAGCATAGAATCCCCCTGACGTCGTATGACACATTTTTATTCTATTATATAGAACGCAAGGCAGCCTCGATTCGGTAGAGACTAGCTAGTAGACGTCGAATTTGTATGAAGTGCGGTGAATAGGAAACGCAAATAGGTCTAGGAAGTTACTATGGATAGTTAATTAATAATGCACACTTTATGCATATGAACTAACGTCAGGATTGCCGCTAGGCCTGAGCAATTTGTTTTTTTGCTAACTGCGCACCTATTGTGGCAACTTCGTGCAACTTGGCTAATCGAATGTCAACGGACAGATCCGCCCTATGGCTGGTTACAACGTGGCCAGTGCAGGAAAAAAACACCGACTATTTTACCACATCCTGTTCATGGCTACGAGGTCAACATTCGCCAAGTACCACTCGGTGTGCGTGGCTGGTTAAATCTGTCTCTACAGCACATGCGACAGTAATTGCAGTCTGCCGGATGTTCTAGCGATAGACGTTGATGACATTGAGATATGTACATATTTACATGGGTTGTGAAGTTTGCGCGCCGTACGACGCATAGTTCAGGGCTCCACCAGTTCCGGATTTGTCTCAGAACGGTCAGCGCTGGAGTGTCTACAACTACGGTTTGTAGCGAACATCAATGGAAGGGGTCGGCTTCGCCTGCCCTTCGAACCATATTTGCCAGCTGAGCTAGCCCACATTTGATGTCAATATTTGATCGCTTTGGCTAGCGATGGACTTTCACACAACCGCAGGGCGTATCAAACTTGGCAGCATCAATTTTTCGTTGTGATTTTCCTCCCTTTATCGGAGCACCGCCATAACTCGTCGGCTTGAATGGAACACCCATTTTTCCGCTGGATAACCTTGCCATTACGCCGCTGGAAATGCGCTACCGACCATGCTCGTAGAACACCGCCCCTCTATGCGCCTCGAGAACTATTCAGCAGTTGTTACCAGCTCGCTCGGCTCGTTCCGCCGTAGCAGCAATCGCTACTGTGGCAGCAGACGAAGTGGTCCTCTATCGAAGGTTTTTAGTTACTCGATGCTGACGATTCTGACGGCAGCAGCGGCAGCTTCGGTGATTTTAGACAGTATATCCACCACAGACAAAGCCGGCGCGGAGGGGGGGGGGGGGGGGGGGCGCATAAGCGACAACGGACGAGCCCAAGATGGCTCCCTTTTGACACACCGCTAAATAGGCAGCAGAGCGTAGCGGGCCAAATGGAGCCATAAAGTGCGGCACGGGGCGGGGTCTCCGAACGGTGACCGACTGCCTGTGCGTATGTGTGTGTATCTGGTTGGGGGTGGCAGGCGTAACTTTGCTGCTCATGCGACGCCGATCGCAGATCCCTGTTTCGTTCGTTCGTTTCGAAGAGAAACGAAACGAATCCGCCGTTTCGCGCTATTTCGTCGAAATTCCACCGCGCCGAGCCTCGTAATCCGAGCAGCCCATTCGTCTCCGACGGCAGCGCAGCCGCGGGGTGGGAACACGGGGGACCAAGCCGATAGGGGGGGTGTCTAGCGAAGACGGTTCGAGCAATTGTCGCCAAGCAGCGGAGAGATGTGGGTGACGTAAACGCGCTCGGCCTTTTCGGCTTCAGACCGTTGGACGATCGCGATCATCACGCGGGCCCGCCACCCGTTTTCATTCGCAGATTTTTGACGTAGCCAGCTAGCGGAAAAAGCTTTCTCCCTGCGGGTCGACGGTCCGATGTCATCTCTTCTCAAGTCGCGCACGCCGATCGCCACCTAACTAACAAGGACACATACCAATGGCGATGCTGCTGCTGCTGCTGCCGCTGTTGCTGCTGTAGCAGCAGCAATTGTCATCGGGGGGGTTTAAAGATAGAGAGGAAGGAACATCGCGGAAGGGTGAATGTCTGAGGGTGTTACGCTTTGAAGGGCGTAGCAAAGGCCCAATTTCCGAACGGCGAAGAACGACATTACTGCAACAAAAAAGCATTGGATATGTAGCGAAAAGTTACGCCAAGCTGCAAAAGCTATGGCTTGGTCGGCTGGCAAAACTAAACTACGATTGCGGAGTAGTAGTAGGAGGAGGAAGAGCGAACGTTACGATTGAGGAATCTCTGGTATTCACCATGAAAGGAATCAGCAAGGCCTTTTTAGATAGGCCCTCCACAAAAGGTTACAGCCGCTTTGAACACTTGATACCACATTACAGCGTCATTGTTTGAGAGCAAATGAGTGGCTTGACGACTAGGAATGAATAACAGTTGCCCACAATATATATATATATATATATATATATATATATCTATATCTATATATATATATATATATATATATTGCTTTATGTAAGTAGTGCAATTATTCTATATTTAAAGTTGTATAACTAATTGCAATAAACATTTTGGCATTAGATGTAACGTTAGTGCACCAATAAAGCGAAAATAGTAGCTTACATAAATCAGATTAAGATTAACAGCTAGGCTGACCGTTGGCTTTACTCCTATAAATTTTTTTTTCTTTACTCTTATATAATGTACAATAGCTTTCCATCCCTTCAGAGTTCTGATGATATACCGTACCGCTATAAGTGTACTCAACTTAATTGGTAGAGTCCAAATATATGCTTCTCCTATATGATTCTCCAGCTATCGGCAGGCCTCGAGACAGATTGACACATACATCCAAATCGCAAAATGGCTTCCTTATCCCCCGGCCTTATTTAAAGGCGAATTGAAATCGGTCCATATGTGATCTTCCTTCGGTAGACAGTGATCTGTCTACGTTTGTGCCGGTCCGAGTGCGGCCGGGATGTTCCCCGTGCCTGGTGTGAATGACCTCCCCTAGATACCGTTGCGTAGTGTTTGGTATCGTGGTTTGGTTGGATCGTCGTCACGCGAATCACGTACAACAACGAGATATTCGCCTGACGAGCCGACAGCCCGCGCTCCGTTTGTGGCCGGCTTAAACGACTCTCCGAAGTGTACAACTACATATGTACAAAAATAGCGGATAGCTTGACCACGCCTGTGCGCGCAAGAGCACAAATTCCCTTTCCATACTTATGTACATGTAGTTCGGTCCCCATCCCCAGAGGTAAAACGCCGATGACTGGTAGCGGAAGCAAGTCTAAAATGAATCATCCTTCATCGACTTGATCGGCTGACCGATGGAAACCTTTGAGCACACAGAGTAAATCTCTATGTTCGTCGACGTACGTCGTAGATGAAATATCGAGTAGTATCCGAGATCGCTTGCAAATAGCTGGACTCGGAAAATCGGATCTTAGGACATCTGCGGTGAATTATTTCGAAAATACAATACGTGACTCAAACTGTATGCTGCGTGTGTAACAGCGGAGCCGGCACCTCTTCTACATCTCATACGTATATAGGCTGCCTGGCCACTTCAGCAATTTCGATCATATTTATTTACTCCAGAACAACGGACACCAGTTCCTTTTTTCTCTCAAGACAAGGCAGATATTTCATGACTCAGATTCTTTCTCAGGGCTTTCTCGAGCCGCAGTAATGAATGCAGCAGAATGATATTATGATACACCTGCATCTATTATACTACTAGTATAATAACAATAATCACAATGATAATACTAACAATAAGATAACAAACGTTTTACTTAGACACGTTCCATCTGTTCTTTCATTGTCTGCATTGGGGTTGTGGTTTCAACACCCCGTCCGTTGTACTTTTCCTATGGCTAGTGGGACTATGTCCTCTTGCAGCCCTATCTCGTTCGCAATTATGTTAAACAGCAAGATTTACTTTACATTTCTCAAGCGATCGGAGGCGTCGGAGGTAGGCAAAGGCTTAGAAAGAAACGGATAGAGTTACTCCCTCGAATTCAGTCCTCTGCACAAGTCCTGCCCCACACCGCCGATGGGCGTTTTCTTATTGTGACCGTAATCCAATTTTCTCGTCTTTTCCTGAGATTTACTTTACACAGCCTCTCGTTTGTCACCCCGGTAAAGCCGGTTGTATATTCAGCGCATAGAAGGAATCTCATCTCAAAATGTGAAGCTGGTTTTCGTATCGGGCATACATGTTACATCATCTGAGTTGTACAGCACTGTCTATTATAATGTGGATGTACGGAGTACGTCACTACTGATATCGACCGCAAAGCCGAGCGTCATGCGTACTTTGTGACTTGTTCAGCAGTCACATATAGGCGCACTTCGTAGAGTACGGCGATATTGCGCAAGCTGACCTCGACAGGGCTCAGGTCGTTCTTTCAAAACGGAAGGCGTCATTAGGTGTGCCCTATGCAAGTGATTACTTCTTTGAAAAGTAACAAAATAATGAAATGTTGAGTCGATACACCAAACTGCACAGAACTGCCATTTGTGCATCTGGAAATTTCAACGCAGCCAGATTTTGCGGTTAATTCTGAGTTAGTGAATTGCGAGGTTCACGTTATCTGCGTTCCATGAAGATGAGTACCCTCAAACGAGCGTCCACAGCTCACAGCTGTAATGACGATGAGGGTAGAAGCAATAGCAGTAACTGCGACCACAGTCCTTAGGTCGGTGTAAATCACGGCCCTTAGGTCATCAGCTGCTCTCAATCTCCCCGTTTCTCCTACATGGCGAGTACTAATACCTTACGCGGTAAATGGCTATTTCGGCTTTAGCTAGACACCGGAGAGTGAATAAACCAGAATGACATAATGAGGACCCAACAAACGACCAAACGGTCCTATTATTTGACTGACACACTTGTACTAGTAACTGACCTGCTGAACAAGAAGATAAAACACATACACATCCTAGTTCCAAGCCCATTAGTTGCTTGTAGGGGATGACTAACGAAGAAAAGATGGCACAACTGAGTGTTATCCACGGCTGAGGATTGAGTGAGGTGGCCCAACGGGATGTTGAGTGCTGTGTGTATTTCCCACAAAAGACCTTCTTGTTGCCGATTCCTTCAACAGGGGTGACAATCAATAATGTGGACGCAGACGAGATTGACTATCTCGTAAGTGTCCTCCTACCCATAAGCCAAATGTCGTTCATTATCATTGCTGTCATCGTCGACAGTACTTTGTCGCCAATTTGTTCATCGGTCAGCGATCGGGGTTACGACCGGTTCGGTCTGTTAAACCTGGACGATGGGAAACGGTGCACCCGTTTGACCAAACTGCGAGAAGGTGTCGCTCCATTAAGAGAGCAAGTGCTAGAGGTGAGGTCGATCGGTGTTACAACTTAGTAAAGGTAGCGCTCATTTCGCGCCCCATCTATGCGAAAGAGCTCTGCCCATCACGGTTAAGCTTACTGAGCCCCCTGGCGCCAGACAGAACGGGTTCCTCGATCCATACCATGCGTTCCTGCGAAACGCTGCCCATTAACAGCTTCTCTCTTTGATGGTGCGAGTTCTAATATGAGCGTTGCTCAACTAACGTAACCCTTCAGATAGGCGGAGACTCACCCACGTCTGCAGCAGGCCACATGGATATAGATAAAGACAGCGAGGAGTGGAGTGGAGCCTGCCGCCTTATTGAGTCACGTACAAAGGTTAGGATATCGCCTTCAGGTGTATGAGGATCAGCTCAAGGGATCGTTGAGCCGCATTGACGGCTGGGTGGCCATAATTGAGTTGTCCACTTAACCGCCAAACGCCACTCGCGCTCGCCGCATCACCTTCGCCGTCTGTGCATACCCGTATATTATATATCTATTTATGTTCATCGTGTGTTTCATACAGCGAGCTGCCTCGTTCCACGAATTCGGGATCATAAAGAGTGCAAGACACGAGATGTTTGGAGAACAGAAGAGGTGCCTTGCACTGAGTATGCATTAAGCTCGGCTAACTGATACGGCGTCCACACGAGACATGCCCACATATCTTGGCCGAACGCCCATCCCACCTGTCTATGCGACTTACATGACTCAAGATGGTAGCTATCATGAGAGAGAGAGAGAGAGAGAGAGACAACATCGAGACAGCTGTATTATATGCTGCACTATGCCGTCCGGCCTCGGGCAAGGCACCGGTGCCATTTACTTTCACCAGGCTAATTGTCTGCCGAATGTCTAATTCTGAGAGTAACGAACGCGCCCTAAGTGACTCGTTCAATGAGGAGGCCGCACCTTCGTTAGCTGCGAAACCACTCATCTGGGAACGGTCGGAGAAAGCAGACGTTCTATGCACGAACATAATAACCAATTGCGCACAATTGAACTTGCGACGAAATGGATCACTTCTTAGTGTAACGGTTCTTCACTAACGGCCGCGTCTCGTTCGCTGTTGGCCGAAGTAATGGTCTCGACTATAAGTTTATGTCAGTAAACACGTTTTACATTGGGACGCTTATGGACACGTGTAGTCACGAACGCATCAACGCTTATCGCTGATGCTTACCCACTGTACACACCGCCTAACCAAAACAGAGCCGAACGGCTGAATTGGTTGTTTATCAACGGCATTCAAATAACACAATACCTTCTATTTTCAACGAAATATCGCTTCGATGAAACGTCTCGAGAAGTCGTTCGGTTTGTTTTTTTTTCGTGTTCAACGTGTATCTATGCATCTACACATTCTAGACGATGAAAATGAAATGAATCCACATCGCAAGAACGAGCCCAACGCGACCCGTCCGATCTGAATGAGAGGAAGTTACGATTTTTTTCTCTTAGCCACAGCACGGGTACAGGTATCGCAGATAGCGCCGAGTGTATCGTCATGCATGCACGAACCTATGAACGAACGGTTTTTGCTAGCCATGATTCTCGACGAAGCACAAGATTCAGGCTTGAATTGGGTATATACGGCACTAATATCTGAAGCACTAATATTCGAGTGCACGACAACCCAGCAGCTACCGCCGCAGCAGCAGCAGGAGGTGCCCTGACGAAAACTCTTGCTTTCATCGTTTCAAGCGTTTTCGCCTGACAATTCCAATTTCACCGACGAACTAAGAGGTAATCCGAGAGCACGAGCAGTGTAGTCGTATTATAATGAAGTGCTTGGTGCCGTTGCTAAGACCCGAGCCCAAAGGAAGCAGTTGTCAGCCGACTAGTGAAACAGTTCTAATCTTAGTCAAGCAGACGTGAACACTTTACTTGTACCACCTCGCTTTGAGCGCAATCGTGGTACACCCACATCCAAGAAACGTTAATGGGTAGTATGCTCGAACCACAAACTATCTTTGGTGGTGTGCTCGATATATATATATATATATGTATTAGCGGTCGGCGAAGCTTTAGAATGATACTGTCTTATTGAAACTAGCGGCAATGTTGCCAACATATGGTTCATCATGTGTAGCGCATGCAGGATTTCTACACACGCAACATTTTTACCGGCGAGCATCACGCAAGACAACACCGACGTCCCAAAGGTAGAATAAGGCACGCCACCTTTCCAGTGAATTGTTTCCATTTAGTCATTTTCAACAAAAAGGTTGCCTATATTGTGGGTACTGAAGTGACTCGTTGAAGCGGGCCATTCCCATGTGCAGAATGAAACTGTATAAAGTAATGGTCTTCCGTACTCTCGGGCATACAGTGCAGACGTGATTGTGGCACGTATTCGACGGCTGGCTAGGCTTGGCGTTTGGCTTGATCTAGGTACGATGCCACTACTATAAATGAGTTTCATGCGTCCATGCGCTGTGTTATCCATATGTCTGGGTGCCAAATGTTGCGGCCTCAGTGGTGCGCTGTTTGGGGCGAGGTTCGCACAGGTCTCTCTCTTCTCAACGATCCTCTCTCGGCACGGCGTCCACCACTTACACCCGCTGTCGTTATACAGGTAGACGACACTTAGCAAAGTTATTGCTCCCCTCGACGGCAGTTCCTGCTGCTGTCGTCGTTGTTTTTGGTGGTGGTACACCCACTGAAGGTGACGCTTGACGCATGTAGCCCTAGAGGTGGCTACCCGCGGATGCTACCAAACTTGCGACTGTCTCTACAAGTTGGCTGGCTGGTCGGTTAACCTGTCCCTGTATCGGCCACGCGGCATAAGTCCTGCCTCCCGGTATATCGCTGCACAGTTTGATCTCAGCCGTCAGCAACGGGTCTGACCCCACTCCGCCAAACGTGAGGATATAATATACCAGTGCGTAGCTGTGGCAGCTGCCCCCGAGACGCTTCGCTGACTCGACGATGGCCCGACTCGGACGAGTGGCAAAACCAGCCAGAGCGAATCAGTTTACCTGGGACATCTCACCAAGCCCGCAGGCTTACAAGCGCTCGGGCCAACTGTCCGTCCCAGAGCGGATCTGTTTCCTGTAGACAGCCAGCCTGTAGACTCGGAGACAGCCAGTGACGGGGCGCTGCGGCATCTCGACTACTCTGACTCTGCGAGCGAGAGAAAGAGAGAAAGAAAGAGAAAGCCCGTCCGAGCAACGAAGGTAGGTATGCCAGCTCATGTTCTGAAGGATTGAGAAAGCAGGCAGACTTCTTGTCGAAAGGCCACATCGTTGACTGCTGGCTGAAATCCTACAGGTGAGATGTACCCCGCAGAGTACCCGCCGGCGTCGCTTCAAGAAAGGCTTCTTCGTGACGCCGTCTGGAGATGTACATGACTCTGGAATATTTTCCATCAGGCGTCAGGTGATGGCATGCGTATATTTGTACGGCAATCGGCATCAAGCATACGAGTCTCGTCTAAAGTTCACCCAGACCGTAGCTAATATCCGAACGATTTCTGGCTGCAACATTATGAGCTAAGCACAAATATTACGCGTTGCTCATACGGATACTGCGCTCGTTCGCCCGTGCGATTGAGCACCGTCTTCCGATGAAGTGGGGGGGGGGTGAGAATTTTGTTTTTTTTATTAACACACGAGCCTACACCTTCACATAAGATTATTTTAGCTAATACAAATCGCAACGTAACTGACTCGCATGCTAAGACGTCTCCCGTGCCGACTATATATCAGCGTCACGTTTACAATTCACATATGGCAAAAAAACACCGTGGAGAGCTCGACGCTTTCCGTCATCGCTGCAGCAGCGTCAACTGGACGCTCAGATGCGAGACAACATGTGTGAGCTACAGCAGTTCATCATTTTGACTGGTAAAATAGGACATTTCGTGCGACATGATACACCATCGCAGTCTTGCCCCGAACGCAACTAATGAACGTAGACGGCCCGACGTATACGTTCACTGATGTCTGTTCGGTTAACGTGTACACGATCTATATTCTTGAATTTTTCTTTTTTTTAAGAGGTTAAAGGTAAATCCTACACGGACGCCAGGCCTCACAACTGTGTTCTTGAACTAATTTCCGCGAAGTGTATGTGGAAAAGGCGAACGTGTACAACGAATTCAATTTTGCGTGGCTCCTCGTTCGCTGCAAGTCTAACAGGATTTCACCTATAGTTGCGTACCAGCAACTTTTGAAACTAACGGCGCACAGAACCAGTGACCGACAGAGACAATCCTGAATTGCCCGCTCCTATCTGTAGCAGTGATAACAGAAGAGAAATTTTGAGTTTCAAATTTCCTGCAGTTCTGGATGTCTGGCCACCGTTTCATCGTCGTTAGCAACAAGCACCTGCCTGCGAAAAGTAATCTTCATTTTTCTCTGAACGAAGCCCTAAAATGTGGGTTCAGTCTGGCTAAAAATATAATACATCGGACAGCAGACGGCGATCCGCAAATCGTACGGCCCTTAACCCTATACGCCCCATCCGCCAGTCACGTGTCATAATATTATACATTTGGCCAAACAGCATCACTCGATCGAGCGCAATAATACACTCAGTGAAGTATACACTGAGCTAACATTTGATCGCTGGAATCACTGCATGATCTGTATCCCGCCGTACCCTCTCTGGCTAGCTCGCAGGGAATCTCTGTAGCCGAGCAGTAATATGCAATAGCACAGGCGCTCTCCACTCAACTCACCCCACTCGACCATGCTGCTGGTGGTCCACTCACTCGGCCACACATACGTCCGCCAACCCCTAACTCATTACCCCTAGATGGCCTGTGATTGCCTGCTTGCCTGCGTGAAGCAAGCCGTCCCCGGCCATCGCGCGACTGCCTCCTGTCCACCGGCCGGCTGTTCCGTCAGTGGCGTCTGTAACAGCTCTGCTACTCAACTGAAGCAGGCGTAGAGGCGAAGCGAGCAGGGGAGCGAACCTTACCGTCTGACCTTTTCGCCATGATCTCGTCCGCGAACCATAGCCTGCCAGCGGCGGTGCATATACACGGTGCATATACACTTATACGATATGTGGCAGCGTACTCGTGTGTCGAGATAGGGGGGGTTTTGTTGGACGGAACGCGCTGGAGGGTTACACGAGCGAGGCGAGTACTCAGCGAGGCTTTTAGTGTCTCTCCCCCTCATAACTATGTGTCTTCGCTATACGTGGACATGCGGCCTCCGTTGGGCTCTGCTACGACCCGCTCGGCCATGAGGCGCCGGTCGTACGGACTACCGGAGCTCGTCGACGTTGAGGCTGGATTTTTAGACGACGCACGCGTTTTCGAAGCGAACTGCAGAACTGCCGGCCGGCCGGCCGGCCTGCCTACCAGAATGGGAGAGGATGCGTTCGTCGTCTCCATTTCGCTGTCTATTTCGACAACTCGAACATTTTCAAGCTCGCGCGGAGGCAAGCATCGCTATCGTGAGCCGCTGTACCGAGCGCCTTCTGCGGCAAGGCCACCGCCGCATGACACTGTTCGGACATCGGCGTTGTTCGCATGCTCTCCGGATCCGAGAAACTTTATGCTGGACCGGGGAGTTGGCGATGTTCAGGGGAGGAGACACTAGCTATCCGTTGGGGTTTGTTTTTGCTGTCGCTTTTACCTCGGCGGCCTTCGGTGTACGTGTGCACTCATTGTGTGTTTATATGGATACGTTGACGTGCTCATACGTAACGCACGTCGGCCTTCAAACGCTCGACGAACGCCTCGTTGAGAATACGCTCGCGAACTTTATGAACACCCTTTGCCAGTCCACGCCTACTAGGCACTTCATTGAGACATGGTACGCACAGCAATCATCGGCAACGATCCGATACACTCAGCCCCCGTTGTGCTTTTTACTTTTAACAACCATGGCTCGTATAGTGCCTCACCATTCGGCTCCAAAATCCCGTGCACGATCCGGTGGAATGTATCGTGGAATGACAGCGAAATATATTCGAAACTCGTTCGATAGTTCGAGCTACCACTGTCACTGTAGGCGATGCTGCTGCTGGCACCTATCGCAGTGACCATCCAGCGAGACCTTTGAGTTCACCGATGGCGCATAGAGACACCACATGCAGCAGAGATGGACCTGGTTCCTACAGATTCGCCTGAGCCAAATTCCAATAGCATGCAGAGCAAAACTAACTATTGGACATATTGGAAAGTCAATAGATCGTCTCACACCGAGGTTGCGCGCCGAACTCGGTGTGACCTGCGAAGAAGGCTTGTTTGGAGTATCCCCATAGCATGTACACGATATATCATTGTACACGGGACATGGAGATGCACGATATGGGATATCGGGGTATATACGATGGGCTGGATGTCACTGCATGTTGGTGCAACTTCCCTACGGCCCACTTCATTCCGACCTGTCTTATTTCGTTATGCACAGGTAGCAGCGGATGGACTGGCAGTCGACCGACACGCACAGTGACCTCAAGTTGAGTAGCCCACAGCACATACATCGGCTGACGGATGTCCTTATGCTGCGTAGAACCTGCACACGAAATCTCGTGATATATATAAAGCTAAAGGTAAAGCTTTATTGGTTTATTAAAGGAGCTGCAATTTCATATATATATATATATATATATATAAACCTCAAAGTGAATAAATGAATAAATGTATCCTTAAGCATTAATTTGCATATTGAAATCGTAAACGTTGTAGATCTCCGAACGTGGCGTTGATTCTCTGAATGCCCGAATGGATGCTCACTTCGATCAACGTTATTTTTTTTAGAAACGAACTCAATTCGAATGATATAAAGAAGTTTCCGCCCAGTTCCATCAGACGCCAAGACGTAAGCAATTGTCGGCTCACGATACGACGCGATTGCTTACATAAAAACACCTTGTGACGTGGCAGAAGAACCATATCGTATCTAGAGGGCACATTTCAATGGAGTTAATGGACCTTTGACGTTGCTGGAAATACGTTTCACGCACTTCGTCTTCTGTCCTTCCTTTTGGGCGAATCTAATTTTGCATAATTTTGAATGGGCCGATCGGTTCCAATAGCACAGCTATACTTCTTTATCGTAAGGGTTGGGGCTGTTAGTGCTGATACTGGTACCCCCCTCCTGTCGACAGTTCATTGGACGATCGAACTGTTGAGGTCACAATGGACGGAATTGGCTCTCAGAGGATCACTTATGGCGACGTCATTGCCTTGGCTCGAATTTAGTCTACGAAATGTAACGATGTAGCCATGCCCTTAGTGATAGATAGCACAGCATAAAGGTGTGCTGCCGAATATATAGACGGCACTACTCTGAGATTGGACCAAAGATTCCTTCCTCGAAATATTACGAGGTTGATCCAGTGCCAATCTCCGCGCCTTCATCCGTAACTCATGCGTGGCTGTCGCTGTAGACGTAGCCCTCTGCCATGTGCATACATTGTCCCATATATCGGACACTGTACGGGTTAGCAAGATCGCATACTAACTAGGCGCATCAGCGGAACCGAGATCGTTCGTTCATATAGCGATTGTCGGTTCCGGCATGGCATTGGTTTCACGTGAGCGACGCCACTAGCACGTCATCGCCGTGTCGTACCGTTCGTTGGTAAGCTCGTGTGAGGTGGGGGAACGGCGACTTTGTCAGCATTGCTTGGCAGCTGTATTCGCTGGCTGCATCCTTGCCATCGGCGATGGCAAGCTCGGTCACAAACTGGCGATAATACCGATAAACGATCTTGTCACGAGATCGAGAGAACAACAGTGAAATGAAGAAAGAATAGCGACAGGGACAAAGAGAGAGAGAGAAAGAGAAAGAGAGAGATTGAGACTTGGAGATAATGTGAACTAGGGGGTCTGCATCTTCGTCGTTCAATTCTTCGTCGCCGGCAACAACTACTACTTCCCCCTCAACCCGCGTGCATTCTCTCTCGCCCGCCCGCCCGCATGCGTGCAAACGTGCGAGGCTGCCCGCGCTGATCTGCTGTGCGGCTGACGTCTCCAAACGCGAGACTTCTTCGGCCTATCGCATACGATCGTCGCAGGCCGTCGCGAGCTGTACTGCGCGTTCCGCTCGTGCGGTAAGAATGGTGTTCACCGTTTCCTTCGTTCGCGAGAAGAAGTGAAGAAAGTGCCCTCCGGGGAGACATAACAATCACCGAGCATTTACCAACCTCCCCCGTCGGCCAAGCCGAACAGGGAGAAGCTCCAGCTCGAAACGAATGTTGCCACCCACGCCTGCAGATCAGACACAGGATGGCGCACACTGTGAGTGCAGACCGTGGTTGTCGGCGTCGTCATTGTCGTTGTTGCCATCATCTGCCGGAGTCCGACAGGTAGGGGCGGGCGTATGGATGCGGTAGCCGCCGCCGCCGCCGCCACCGGTGGAACTGGCGATAAGTTGACGACGCTGGTGACAATGACCTATACCAGAGCCCCATCCGAAATAAACATCGAAGCAACGGAGCGACCACGACGTGTCCCTACGGACTTCTCGTTCCGCGTATTGCCACAACGGGAAAGCTCCTTGCCGATGTTCCACATCACAGCTCACCCTCGGCTTACCACCACCATCACCACCGTCGAACCCGACAACGACTTCGATGGCCGCTGGTAAAACTGGTAGCCTCACCCTACTACCATATACTACCGAAGTATGGATCGCTGGTGGGCCCATAAGCAACCGCGCAAAATGCGCATGTGAAAGGTACACTCACAAATGTCCTGATGGTCCAGAAACGGCTTGGAAATTAATACGTGCCCCATGATTGATTCTCCCTCGCCCTATTAAGTATGTAGATTTTAATTGTGATTCAGATAGTAAATGGTAAAATGGTAAATCTTTATTGGTTTATTTAAGGAGCTGTAGAAAGTAGAAACAAACAGTCATAATATGACTTCCAATGGCTCTTGACTAACTCATCAGCTGTCCACTGACTACTTCGTGGAAACCTACTCCAACACATGCGATAAATCGCATCGATCTGAACCCCAGTATGTAGGGGCTATACATGTTTAACACACAGGTATAATAGATTCCAATGGAATTAGATTATTATGGAAATTTGTAGGGGCTTAAATTCCCTGTGTTTGTTCGTATTTTTCGTCTCGGTACGAATGGCATTAGCAAGTTTGACCGATGTCCTCCTTCTCTGAGAGGACATCTTGGCCACTTGTTTAATTCGCCTTTTGAAGTATGATACGTAGCCCTAGATACGGTGCCAATACGTCGCTGTGGTAACTGACCGTCTAGCAGGCACTCCTTCAGACGCCGGCCTCATCTTCTCTCGCGTCAGCTCGAGGGATCTTACTTAGTTCGGCTAGCAGCGTATCATCGCTATTTTGATCTTCATTACCACCGGCTTCCTCTTCTACGCTGATAGCACTATCCCCAGTAACAGCGTTGGCCATTGGCAACTGACCCCGCACCAAGGTCCGATCCCGTGTCGCTGGTCGACTTCCATCCGGCGTTTGCCGATGCAGCACAAATTGAAGAGAAAAGATCACCAATGGGCCAAGATATCGCCGATGGAAGATCGCACCAGCTGCCGTAGTCGTAATAGTACTGGCAATAGGAGTGAGTGAGGACTTGAAGTTGTTGGCGGTGCGGGGCTGCAGGACGAATCGACTCCGAGGAAGGAAGCGGCAGAAATCCGAAGTAGGCGGAAGGTCTGGCTAGTTTTAGTTAGGAGAAGTCAATAGTGCAAAGCCCTTCATTCGACGGAGACGAAGACGAACGGAGCAATTGAGATCGAAAAATAATAATAATAATAACATAGAGGATTTTGGATCCCCGGGAGAATGAGCTAGGTAAAGCGAACAGCCAAATAGCGAAAGGTAGCAGCTTCACATTGGTTCGTTCATTCTCGACCCCCCCGTCAGCCTGCTGGACCAATAAGTCATTTTGAGCTTCTATGATGTTTACTTCCAGTGTCAGATCTCTTCGATTCTGCTCTAATCTGCTTTTCAAAGCTGCTCTTTCATTGCTAATTATATTGTTGAAACAATCCTATTGACATATATAGTTGAACGAATTTGACTACCGAGCTCATCTTGTAGGTTTCTTCTCTGTTCTCGTTGTTTAACTCTCTTGCAGATCCCTCAATGAGATCTCTCGTTAACGCGCCCGGGAGCATATTAGGCGACGAAAGAAGGAAGTCTGTCGAAGCTGGCGAATCAGATAACGTATAGAATAGCATATCACACTCGTTGGAGCACATGACATCTGTCTATAAACGCCCTCTAAAATATTCCGCGTTTCACCGCAATTCATTTCAGTTAAATCTCTTCTTCTAGAGGGGATATCACGATGACACGCATCCATAAATTAGCAAGGCTACGTACACCTGCACAACGAAATTGGTGACCTAGCATGCGGAAAACCCCCAGTCAACATTATACAGCAACTTTAAATCGCTCTGCTTCTAACAGGCAGAAAAATCCTAAACGAGTATTTAAACATTGAGATACATTCGATTCACGACGGATTCACGAAAACGACCGTGGCTTATTCATGTTACATTTAGAGGAAGAGGAAGTATTGTTAATAGCAAACATTTCTCATTTGACCGGTGAGTCGAAAATACTTCTTCCGTAACATAGCCAGCAAATCACAGGAAATGCATCGCCATTGCCTGACGGACTGAAGGTTATTTAACAGCAAGTGCTCACAACTGCCGCTCACTTGCTGTGTCTATTGTGTGCGTGGGTTTGCTCATCTAATCGCGATTTTACAATGAACATGTGTTCGATGAATCACGTACAGCGCAAACCGCTGGTCCAGTGACTATCTATGCCAATGGTCAGGACACGTACCTATATACCAGCAACTTCTCCACAGACGTTGAGCAAATAATGTATCCAATGTACATACGCACAAACCTGCCATACGGGAGACGTAATTCGATCGCATTACGATCTGGCCATACACACAGCATTATACTACTGTCCATTCGGCGCACCCCGTTGTATAGCCGTCGAGCCGAGTTACCTGCTCGTTCGCACAGTGCCGCGTAAACGCCGCAGATACCATGTCGCAGGGCTGTATCATTATTAATTATTGATGATGCAGTTGGCGGGGCGTTTCCCTCGTCTGCCGACCCAGGGAAAAAGGGGTCCATGGATCTCTATCTATCTATCGCTCGCTCGCCCGCAGTTCTCTTCATCCGCTGCTACCCAGCGTCCATTGATTCCACGAGGCCATGATTTCTGTCCACAGCTCCGAATGCAGGATCGAGGCGACGACGACGATGACAGTGAGATGGACAATCAACAACCGGCTGTGAGCAAATGCATCGGCAGGGACGAATTTGCGTGGAATATTTGTCGACCCCCTCTGTTGTCACTGAACAACGATCGACGGCGACCGATGGTGATGACCGCGAATCAGGGATCAACCGAAGCCGGCATCGCAGTCAAACAGATACTGGTGAAACACAGTCGCACGATCGTGACCCCATCGATGTCCCACGCACGGATTTACTCGAATTTACCCCTGAATGATTTACCCAACGTTCGACCCGCCGTCTGTCTCTCGCTCCCATCACCTGGTGCCCGGCGGCGTCGGGCGTCTGCTCAATACGTCCCGGCGTTCCCTTTATCTTCTTTGTTTCCATCTACGAGGCTTTACGTACGATGCGGCTGGGTTCCCGCTGTTCGTGCCGTCATTCGACTATCATTGCGCCCACCCCAGCGCAATGCAACAACCACTGCCTCTCGGGAGAGAGCGAGAAAGCCTCCTGCCGACGAACCTGCGCCTCGGCAACGATCTGCTCCGATATCGCTGATCGTACCGTGCGGCAAGCAGTAGCAGCAGCAGCAGCGGTAGCAGTTCGCTGGCGACATTATTTCGATGCCGGTCGGCGACAGCACTCCACAGCCTAGATCGCTGTACATCGCCGGCGATAGAGGCACTATTAGCGCAGAGCCTAACGCCGTGTCGTGTGTATAATGGATAGAGTCGGATGGGAAAACCAGCCGATGTGTGTGGACAATACCACGCGTGAAACAAATGCATGTCAGGCAAGCAAGCAAGCCAGAAGCAAACCGCGACATGGATGAAGCAACAAAGCGACACTGTTCGTCGGACGCGCGACCATCGTTAGTGTATATTGTAATAGAATAGCCTGCGCTGCTTCCTCCCTATACAAGCATCAGCCAACTCTGTATTGAGTCACAGTGCAAATGCCTTCATCTATTCTCTCGTATAAGTACAACGCGGGGTGGTGCATGCAGGGCGTCAATCGTTAATGCGTTTCACGCTTTTTGCTGGCAGCCTATCTAATCGATATGCATCGCCATGGTCCACCCATCTGAGTTTGTTTTCCTCTCTTTGCGCTAAACCCAGCTGCTGTTGCAACTGGGCGCTGGGGACGTCCCCCGGAGCCTGGAAGTGGCTTTAAGTTGGGGTCGGTCGAAGAAAAATCCTTGCGTGCCGAGTTGCTTGCGTGGTAGCATTTTTATGCGCTGCCACACACGTCTCATTCCCTTTGGCCCATGGTCATCTGTCTGGCGGCAGGCGCAACTCACAACGCACGCCGAGTGGCTCAGCGTCCTGGTCCCGAGCACTAACTCCAGCTTATATTATACTTTGCCGGTTGACGTGTTTTAGGCTGCTGGGGTGCCTGGTAAGCCTAGGCATACCGCGCTCTAATGGTGAGCCCCCGCCACTCAGCTGCAAAACACAGCACGACGCTTTGTCTCCCAGGCAGACAGACCGACAGCGAAACGCAGCTCTATGACCGCTTCATACGGCCGGCCGCCCGGCCGGCCCTAACGGAGCTGACGGTAAGCTGACGGTTGGACACGAATGCGGCCGGCAGAATAGCGGAGCGTCTCGCCATTCGCTAATGTCCGCTAGCCATGAAGTTTTTTTCTGTTCGGAAGTGCCGCTGGATCTGTCATCCTGGTAGTGGTGATGGTGGTGGTGGTGCTGCTTCGGCTGCTGCCGCCGCGCAGCGCTCCAGACCGCATCGGTCCGTTTTGCGGGACTGCTTCTCTGTGTGCTGTGAATGGGTGCAAGCTTTAGGACACGTAGCACATGCCTCAATAACACCTGCAACCATTTTGCCTTTCTGGCTCTCTCTCTCTCTCTCTCTGCCCTCGCTTGAACACACCGAAGATGATTCAGGGCACTCGTCGTAATCGTCAGGAAAAGGACGTCAAGCATCAATACCGAATCCCCACATTGACCCACTTGGCCTCGTTCCGACCGAACAGCAGCGCTGACAGGTGCAGCTGGCCAATCACCGTATCATCAGCTCGCCCCAGAAACAATCACTTCCATATGGTCGAGGTTATTCTCTAAGAGGCGCCACCATCTCCGAAACTGTATCGCTCGTAACTTATGAGTATGTTAACAATGATATTCTGACGAGACATTGACTATTCATATTGTATTTATTATTTTTTTTATCGTTGCTATTAGCAGCTGGCAGAGCATGCAACTTACATATTTTGCCGTGGAAGGTCACCTAACTTCCACTAGTGACAACAGACATTCTCGCTAATTACTGTAATGGGGCCTCTCGAGGATGTGCTGGCTCGTCTCAAACATGTGTCCCCATTAGCGGCTAAGGCCAGCACAGTACGAATATATTCATCGATCTTAAGCCTCTTAGCTGTCTTGTGCCTGCTCTACGCCTCCGTGCCTTCGGGTACTTTGAAAGAACGTACAATAGTGTAAAATCCGACGATGCAGAGTACAGCACGGTGAGACCAACGCCAGACGCTATCTCTCTTCTGGATCCAACAAGGGGCTGACACGATCGTATCTTGGCTTTCCTTTTGACGTGATCCATCCGGTCGCATAGATTTCTATCGACTTTTTAGCGAATCCGAAGTCCCACCGCTGCCGAATAGTTTTCTGGTTGAAAAGTTAGGGATAAGGGAATGGAGTTTCTTCTATGGGGAAGTTCGCGTTGTTGGTGGAAGCTTGATACATTCCTGTTATTTGAAGCAGTGCGCTGATATGCACCAATCGATTCTACCGACCCGATTAGGAGGTAAAAAATATATTCACTCCATTAGCTGACTCGTCGCAGAAAACGCGTTTTTTCATGAGTAAAAATTCCTGCATCTCCGTGATCTTCTTGCTCAAACTGGTGTTTTTTTTGGCTAGAAGTTGCTGAATTTATCTCAAATTGATGTCTTAAATCACAGATAGGATCGGTATAATCGACTGATTCATAGAGCGTTTTTAGCTACAGGTAATTGAAACATGTAAAATTGCCACTGACTTTACAGTGACTACACGATTACTGTGACTTTGGATTTTAGACCAGCGCGGTGCATATACTTAAGTGCACATAAACTCATTAACGAGTTTGTAATTAGAGTTCGAAACTGAAAGGGTAGGTCTGGGCCGATCGTGTTATTGATGACGGAATATCTACTACTACTAAGGTCTCTGCACTGCGTAGTTCGTACACATGGGTAGGCCAATGTACAGCATAACAATCTGAATGATATCGCTGCTTGCCAGATTGCCAGGTTGTCAGCTCGCCGATCTATCTACTGTGCCCTGTAAGCTGGGTCGTACATCGGAGAGGCCATTTTGTCTTGCCCCGTCTATACAACAGACACATGTTGTCACATCTGGCATATGTAGAGCATTTTCCGAGCACGATAATGAGCCCAGGATGAAGCATGCAACCAAAAAATCGGCTTTGATTTGTTTACCGCTACTACAGCGACCACTGCTGCTGCTCGAAAAGTTTGTGCACGTCTGTTTTGGTCGGACTTTGAGTAGAAGCGAAATGCTTAATCAGTCAAGTTTCTAGATGAAATTGTCGGAATCAATGTGTCTGCGCGGCTTGATCCATTAGCGTCGTTGGCCAAGTGTTACTTAATCGACATATAGCAGTCACCCACCGTCTCAACAAGTGCACAAAGCATAGTATTTACAAAATGCAGAAGCCTCAATGACACAAACGTTCTTTTTGCCCATAAACAAAACCGGTTGTGTAGGCTCAATCATCGTCAGGACAACAAACAGGTCTGTTGTTGCCAGTTGACAAGTCTAGGACACCGTCACCCGTCTCATAATATTCTATCATTGTACATGTATCACTACGGCTATGAGTATTTAGCTGCAAGCTAAATGTACGACTATGGCTATGAGTGTTTAGCTGCAAGCCGTCTTCATCGAGACTAACCTCGATGCAACATAATATGTTTAAGCAAAATGGTCAAGATCTCCTCAAATGATCTAGTCAAAGGTGGCCTAAGGCCATCGACGACCTCAAGATGGTTACTGCACAGTCATACATACAGCTCTCGGTAGAAAATCGCTTTTTTGTTTTCCTCATTGGCAAACGCCTACACCTCTAGCGCTGCTACTACTAATCTTCACCTCGAAAGCCAATTAGAACCCACTCATCCCCTCTCTCACACCCCCACCCACCCACCCACGCCACCTTGACACAAGCTCCTACACAAACAGTCGTGCTGGTATTGCGTTATGCTGACCTTTTCTAGAAGCTTGAAAAGAGTCGGCTCTCTCGATGTGCTCTACTCTAGTGAGCAGGCGATCAGAGGTGGGAGTGTAGCGTTCGCCGGGCTCGGCGAGCCCGTGCGAGTTGATCCTCTCCACCGCGCTGTTGAACGCCATCTCCACGATGTCCTCGCCTGCCTCAAATAATCCGCCTGTGAAAAGCAGCAGACACACACACACAGCCAGACAGATAGACAGACGCATGAGATTAAGCATAATATATAACAACTATAGATTTTATTTAGTTAGATAGATTGATATTGTAATATTATAGAATGACACGAATTTCAGCAGCGACACGCACGTGCAACCGTGTAGCGATTGTAACCAACCGACCACGACCGGGCGACCTTTGCTCCGCACAGGGCGAGTGTATATTAATCCGCTTAAGGCGCGTTTCCTTTTTCGCAATCGTGTCAATGACGATTCCGAATTTGTGGTGATGGTCACAGCCGATCAAACAAAAGAAGATCATTTCGATTGATCGTTTCGCCACCGCTCAGCCGGTCTGTTTCATCAGCGGAAAATAATGGCAACATGAGAAATACGAGGGTTGCCTTGCCCCTAGCACTTGTCGGCGGGGATAATCGATTTCGAATAACTGAAAGACTATGAACTGTGTATCAAGAAGGATAAATGTAAGAAAAAAAATGTATCAAAGTGTTGTTGAATGGTCATCAGTGGTGGTACATTTGTGGGCGCTTAATTCTTAGGTTGACATTGTTAAAAAATGTTGGATGCTTTACACGTGTGAAAGATGTGTGATGGTTTCAGTGGCAACATTCATTATCACCAGCGTTAGCAATTAGTCAGGTTGCCACTGATTGTCTGGTGGATTGATGCTGTTTTATTTCATTTAAGTTTCTCTGCAACGTTTCTATACTAATGTCTATCCATCCTATGACAGGTGCCCTTCGCTCTCGAATTAGCGAATTGTAAAATGATATGCTACACAACAGCTATACATATTACAGAATAGCACTCAAACGCAAGTTCGCGTATCCTGCTTATGGTGTTCCACTCAGCGGCAATTCGACACTTTTCCTCGACCGAGATGGGACATCGCGCATCGGCTGATCGGGATATGTTCGCTTTGTGGAAAAAGCCTAAGGCCTGATTCGGCCTGAGACACCGACCGGCGATTGCCTACATATCGGCCTAGATCCCACTTCGCACGGCCGGCTCTTGCTCACGTGACACAACAGAACAAACTGAGGCGGGGAATACATAGTCGCGCTTCGATCAACCACTCAGTCCGCCACCCGAAGGCCGAGAGAAACCCAACCGAGTCCCTATATTGGTATGCTGGCTGTGAGTGCTGCCAGAGGAGGTGCTTGCTTGCTTGCCCTTGGCTGAACCCGGGGCAAGAGCCTCAACCTTTTTCCCGAACATCGTTTTCGTTCCCTTTAGAGTTCGCTCGCTCGACCTTCCTTCAAACAGTTTCGCGAACATTTGTCGAGAAAATCTTTCTTTCTAAGTACACAAAACACACGGACCCGCACTCACTTCTCGAACGAGAGTGAGCACGACCATAGTTGCGGCGATGGCGACTACCGACGATGCTTATCCAAACTAAACTCTAACATCAAGTGTTTGCCAATATGCTCTTTCGAACCACACATGCCACTAGGCGGTTCAGGTCGTTGAGCAAACAAACAGACATCATACGTTTATAACTAGATCGCTTTTTAGAGGTTTAAAGCAAATGGACTGTGTACGCCGGCGCAGGACTCCCGCCCACTAAACCTTGAGACCTCAGGAGCTTGGAGCTACAGCTCCTTACCGATGCCTAACCTAGCCTACCATACCGTAGACCGTTAGCCAGAAGATACCCAGACGATCAACAAAATTGATCGGAGCTTTGAGTTTCATGGTATGCAGCTGTAAGTTTGATCATCTTTCGTCATTCGAATGCTGTTATTGTTGTTGTCGACTGCGTGGACGAGCAAGCTCAAAAAATATTGGCTTTGGTCGGTTGTTTATTCACCTGTTAGATTATTCTATATAAATATATTACTAGATGACCATGTGTGCCGTGATACTCAACGTACCTACTACATAGTGTTAACACAGACTTTCCGGATTTGACAGTACTACCTGATTTCTTCGTATGATGTCGTTTTGACAAGAGCGAAAGAGGCGACACCACAACCCAGCTCGTGATACCCAATTCTCGTCAGGATCTCATCAGAACCACATGATGCGATCCATGCAATGACCACAATCCTGCACAGCTCCTGCTACGGACTTGAGGATTGCGCCAGTTTCGCCCACTGTATCTCATTCCATCTTCCCGAGATGGTAGGAGATCTTTCGAGGCAATCATTGACGCAATGCGCCATGCCCTACAACTCGGTACAAGTCTTCGCAGACGGGAATGTCGTCCGATTTCTTATCAGCGTAGGAGGTAGGGAACGCGGGAGAACGATACTGTAGTGCAGCCCAGCAGTTCTCCCCATGCCTCGACACGGTCCCGGAGCATTGGCATTCGTTGCCCTTGTCGCCGCCTTGTGTCATTCCCTTCATGGGCTCCCTTACTAGCAAAGAAGGATACACCCCTCGTGCCCCCAACATGAGACCCGCCCCGAGGCAGAAGCGATCGTTTACTCGACGTGCGTCAGTTCACTATTACACTTCGACTATTAAATATTACCCCTTTTTGATAACTCTGTCGCCGTATCTCGGGCCTGCCGCACGATGCGGCCTGCCTTTGCGCTCTAATCTGATTATCAAATATCCTGTTTGCAGGACCGGATAGAAAGATAGAAGAAGGTGCATTTGCAAACCGGCTATCTCCTCGCCGCTCTACCTGCCGGCCCGGATCCGACAGCGTCCCCTCAAGAAACCCCGTTCGGCGCTCCCACACCCACGTGTTGGGGCGCTACAAAATTCGAAACGGAGTTATTCTCGGAAGGTCGACACGAAACGATGAAAAGCCACGTCCGTCCGAATATCATTCCTGTTGAGGTGAGCCAGCTACGTACTCTTCTCCTTCCTACACCGTATGTCTGATCTAACGCGCGAAGAAACATCACAGGTGCCGTACGTCGTCAATTCGCTTATTTCAGACTCCTCTATCTCTCTCAATCTCGCCCTTGGGCTCTACCATTTTAGGAGATGATTTACGAAGCGCCAGCCAGCCAGCCAGACCGGCATGTGGGCTTGGCTTAACAGCAGGACTAGCGCGCCATGCGTATCAGAATAAACGCCTTATCGAACACTGCTTATCGACCCTCGAAGCCGCAGAGACGAACGAGGAGAAACGCTCGCTCCAAGTTCTATTGGTCTCGCTCGCAGACAGGGTTGTTCACCGGGTGTGTAACGTTTGAAAATTGTGCTGTTCTTTCCGCAGGACATGGAACGCATACTGCATGAACGGGCGCCAACAAAATGTTGTTACCTGTTCATCTATATCGATTTTCTAAGAGATGGGAGGCTGGCCCGCAAGCAGCGAACGGTGGTCGAGAGTTTATCATCAACGGAGCGTATCTCTCGTGTGTCAGGGAGGCTTTACCCTTTTTCCTATATATATATATATATATATATATACATACGGGTTTAGGATGCACGAGGAAGAGCGGGGCCACAGAGAAAAAAGCTTCAAGCTCTCTCTCTTTCCTTCGGGCAATATCTAGTACAGATATATTAATATATGGCGTGGAGCTTAATTATTTCAGACGCTGTTGTGACAACAAGTAACACACTTAAGCAGCTGCTGATGCTGCCCATCGCAAAAATATAACCGATCAATTACGGCCGCGCTGACACATGTTTGCATATGATGACATCAATGACACGGCGGGTGCCTGATTTCCTTACAATTCCGTTCCTAGACCGGAGTGTTGAGATAACGACGAACAAAACCTTGGAGTCGATTATCCGAGTTCTGTACTAGACATGGACATTTATACGAACCGACTCAGGTGTTCTTATCCTCGGCAGGAAATAAAAGAGGTGCTCAATGCGACGCCATGTTATCTATCACTGCCAGGTGAGAAAAGGCTTTTTCACAATACGATTATATATTGCTATTATTATATCATTACAATACGCGTTGAACAGACAATTCCACCGTATGCATTGTGTGTGCCTGCTGCTGTCGCTTCCTTCACACAAGAGTAGATGTAAGCTTATTTGAGCAATAACGCTGTCCAGCTACATCCGCTTCTATTAGCAGATCATTTAGCAAACCACTGGGCGCAGATAGGAAGAGGAGTAACTCGTATGGGAGGCCATTTGCATCTCTCAGTCTCAAGTGTGAGAGCGGCGTGAACAATACGTACGGCCGTTGCTGTTACTAAGAGCTCGTATCCGAACTCGGGCCGAACTTGCGAACCGTTAGCTAGAGTTGCAACATTACTCTGAACGAATCGCTGAGAGAGACCGTGTGGTGGGTGTGGAGGAGGTGGTGATACCGCTAGTGAACTGCCTAGCTGAAATAATTCTAGAATGGTTTCTTTGTCTCAACCAGGCGTTGTTGTATTCGCCTCCGAGTGAGCGGTGCGCAGCGAAAACGGCCAATGGACAGTAGCAGGTTGTTCTGTGACGGTTCGACCGGGCGAAGAGAGAGAGAGAGCCGCATGCGCTCTGCTGAGCACGACACGAGGTCGACTGAAGACACGGCGGCGAAGCCATAAATGAGCCTGCACTGACCAACTCGCTTGGTCTTGGTGAACCTACGCTCCTAGACTAAACGTCCAACGTTGGCTAACGTTCTCAATGGTGCATTGCACGCCTGAGGTAGCACGGGATGAGATACAGGCTATTTCAACACATGAGGCTGCTGTAAATCTGCTCGAATGCATGGCATTTGAATTTTCGTTCATATGTAAACGGGGATTTTTTCTACGTGAACTCTGAATACTGAATGCATACTTTACGAAGTCGGCACCGCGGCTTCAACGGCTAAGTGCCAGGTGGAAAATGGTGATTACTGATTCAAGCGCAGCGAGCGGACGCACAAAATGTCGTGAAAGAAAGCAAGTGTATCTTATTGACCGAATAATAGTAGACGAATGCCGACGAAACGTGTGCGCAATTCTAAGCTTTGGCTCGCCGCGCTGCGCCATGCGTGTATGTGAGTAAATTTTCCGGGTGGACTCTCTCAACCTTAAATATTTAACGTTCACGGTGCCACTGCTTTCGGCATTGCTTCATAAGGCGGACCCTTTTAAATGCAAATGGGGGTGCCGAAGAAGTGATATACCGTCAACAAATATGTGTAGATCCGCTCAGCGAACATAAATCAGAGCAAACGAGGAGGTCAAGTAAAGGCCCCGTTCAACAATATCATCACGTGAGATTTTTTTCATGTTCCCTAAATGAATAGAGTCATAGTTCGACTAGTCGGACTCACCATGTAACACGCCAAAAGCTTATTAACGCAAAACTCTTATAGGCTTTCTATGGCCGATGTGTGAAATTATACGCATAGTCTCAATGAGTTCATACCATTTCGGCACCATTTCGGCAAAATCATCCCCTTTTTGACTCTTTGTTCCAACGTTTCAACAGTCCTCAACGTGAACAAGTTTTGGGACAAACACGCGTAGCAGACTCTATCGAGGCAGAATAACAAATGCAAATCGCCCACGCAGGCAGACCCCTGTAAACGTAATTACACAGTAATACGCATGACGACACTAACTGCGAAAGAAGTCATTCCAAGGGAAACCATCCGCACTGAATGGTTGGGACGTCTCATCAAAATAATCATCGCTGCTGCTTTATAGCCTACTTAGTTTCCGAGAACCCTTTGAAATCATCGGAGAATGCCAAACGTGCGCTTCCGATTACGCTTCCGCGTACGCGGGCGGCTGCAAAAAAAAAACCGCCTCCCACAATTATTATATCACACATCGGACGATTTTATATATAGAAGATACCGGTGATCATTTTTCTGTTTGAGATGATGTGCGTACGCTTGTGCGAATATGAAGCAATAACAGCCACGTCCGTTGGTAGAGATACATCGTTGTTATCATATTTACGCGGGTCAAGGCACGAAGCTGTCCGGGTGTGTTGTGCGCTCGTTATGATATGCAAACAAATCCGTGGAGGATATGTAACTCGATTTTCACTTTGAATGCATCCACCAGACGAGCACTCTGTGTGTCCAATTCTCACTATAATTGTGACACTTGTTAGCGCCTTAGAGCGTACCTTCATTGGAATAAGACAAGGGCTAAAGTTTGACCGAAGCCTTATCTCGATATCGAAGTTCGACTAAATACCCGTTCATAGCACCACTTTGCTCAAAGCTCAAATGACTTGATCCCCCTCTACCTCGTCGAGAGAAAGAGAGACGAGGGACTTTTGAATTGGGTTGAGTTTAGCCGAGCCCATGTTATTGAGAGCACGTAAAACTTTTTCATCTCACGCAATTTTCCGATATTTCAGCAACAGTCGGCGAATAGGCGGAATAACTTATCTTCCTAAAATTGAACGTCGCCGATGTGCTGTCTAGGGTACTCCACATTCGAACCTCAACATCTACACACACACACGCACACAGATATATATGTATATATATATATATATATATATATATATATATGCCATGAGCTAATATGGCCCGGACACATCAAACACATGTAATGGGTTTGTAGCAGCAGCAGTTTAGGGAGAACGTCACGCGTGTATATGCCAGACGAAAGCAATGCTTATCAACATAGCCAACGCATTTCATGAACGGAGAAACGCCCTTCACCAAATGCACGGTAAGTAAGGTTTACAGCGATATTTGCTGATGTTTGCCTCCTCTTCCAACACGAGCGAGGTGGCGCGCATCGTCAATGTGGCCTGTAAACTGGCTTCAGCCTTCCCCGTTCTCGACTTGTACGAGCTCCTCAAAACCCAAAACACCAGCTTCTGGCTGCATCACATGCAACTAGCCTACAACCAGCTACGCATCGCAACATCCAACGCTTGACAGCTGCCCGGGCTGCTGGTGTTCCTGCTGGGTGGCTGGCCGAGGCACCGAGAAGGGGATCTGCTGCAACAGCCCGTCGCTTACACTCACATTCCTTCAGTTCGACCAAATCTGGCCGTGCATCGTAACGAAATGTGAAGTGTTGGGTTCAGTCCAGTCTGGACTTGACACGCCTCTGGGCCTTCAACGTCATAGGCGCTGTGTTTCAGGGGTCGGCAGAGCCAACGTGATGTTCAAGGGTTGGGGGCGAGGTGGGTGGTCCAATGATGATAATATTCTAGAAGCAGACTCGGAGGAGCTGGCAACACAGACGGTAGCAGACACTGTCGATGTCTCACGCGCCTGAAGCAATAAAAGGGCAATAACTCGGCCTGCTGAACACTGATGCGGATCGGGCCGTGCTGAGCCAGGCCACGCCAGGCGAGACCGGATGGCCGATTTCCCGTTCATGCTGCTTCTCCCCGCCCTACCGATCACACGAGGCTTGCCAACATCATCTCCCTTTCTGACTACTTTCACTGCTGCTGCTGCTGTTCTATTGCTGTCGAATAGTAATTTACTGCATCGCAATACACCTCATAAACTTTGGGACATACAGTGCTCGTTCCCTCCTCCCATCCCATTGCGTTCGCGACCTTAGGGGGTTTACCTAGCTACCTACAAGTGGGCTTCATAAAGGCCGTGAGTTGGTCTATTAGACTAACCCGCATCATATCTCATTTCGCCTCTCGAAACTATCATTAGGGAGCTCGAAACAAAGACGATCATGTCACTTCCTATTCGTAAGCAGTTTACGTGCCGGGATCCTGTAACGACATCTGCCGAGCCCTGTCGTGGAGAAGCCCCATCGTTGTTGCCAAAATAACACGTTTCATGAGCTCGAAAATAATAATAATAACAATCTCACGTTCAGGGGGGTACAATCTCAAATGACCCAGGGAACTTATTGCATTTATTTGTGATATTACCAACTGTATGTTGTATTTCGTACTGTATGGTTGACACTGTAAGATAACAGTAATTCCTTGAAGTAGGGAAAAATCAAAACGAGCAGATTATTATCACTTCGCAATTTCTACAAATTACTTCACCATCTCATGGGTTCGGCTCTACTTTATAGCGAGAGCGAGTTGTGAGAAAGGATTAGCTCCGATGTCCCTCGGCGACGACGGTGGTGGCAGGACATTCTCATTACCTCCGTTACCTACGTTCTTCGGCCTCTCGAATTCGCAACGCTGCGGTGGCAAGTGCTGGCACTCTTCTTGCGTTTGGCGGTCATCTCGAAAAGCACCTGCACGGTCCATACTACACGTGCGGCCCCTGCCAACGCTCATCGAGCTGGTCACATCTGCACGTCTGTGTGAAAGGGTCCTTCTTCTAGGTAATGATGCGTATCCTTTTGACCTAAAGACCAGGGGCCTACCGAAGCAGACAACCTAGCAGATTCGAAATCTCTTCTTAGCCGCCTCATCGTCCCCTTTGCTCGTCGCTCTTGCGCGCAATCCGCACCGGCTCAACGCTGGATTGAAGTAGCTGCGTTTGCGGCGGCAGTGGTAGACAGTACCGGAAAAGCGGCACCTGCTGTAGCAGTAGCCATAGTGGCAGCCACAGGGACCCAAACGGTGGAAAACGGTGTTCCTGCCTTGTGACCAGAGGCAGTCGGGCAAACGTGTAAAAGATGGCCGCCATTAATCCTCTAGCTGCGGCTTGTTCCTCTTGGTATTCGACTAGGTCGGCACCACCATTGGAAGGCAAAAGGACAACCACAAGCACACGCTAGCCAAAGTCCAAAACAATCGTACTCGGACGAACCAAATAAATGGCAGTTCAGGTGTCGGCGCCAGCTCTCCTCGCAATCACAGACAAACGGTGGAACGTTTCTGCTGGCTTAGCTCCACTTGGAGAAACATGTGCCACATCAGCCATGCGTGATAAGTAAGTGTGCTACCACAACGTGTGCTATCCAATAACGGATTGCGATAGGTAGGGGGCAACCTTCTTCGAAGCCCCTGTAAATATTCTCAATGCCCGCCTGACACTCGAAGCTGTCCGTCGTGTCAAGTCTGGCCAACCACGAGGCCATATATATATATATTTGTTATATATATATATTTGTTATATATATATATATATATATATGAAAGTGGTACGCTGTAGAGACCCGGGCACTTCTTGAAAATGTGACTAGCAGCACTGCCAATAGTTTCATAGGACAATGAAAGTACCGATCGACCTATCACTGGCCAATACTTCATTGGAAAGTGGACGCTATAATCGTTGACACATTTAAGTATACACAATAGTACCTTGGAAAGGCACTTAGCCAAGTTGTAACATGATGCGCAAAACGTTTTCTTTGTCAAGAACGCTACCAGCGATGTTATAGCTATGTAGTAATGACCTCCATGTAAGTATAATTATAGGCTGAATCTATACGTTAGACAACATACCTGCCTAATAAATTGAATCGTTATCCATGTGTGCGAAAAAAAATATTCCAATACGCAAGCTGGTTGCTAAAATCAGCGCCGGGGCTCGCTTTTTCTATGTGAACCATAGGTGCATGCAAGAACAACGTCATTTCGCGGATGACTGCGCCGCCCGTTGCGATCGCCGTCCAATAGCCGTCATAGTGCTCTCCGATGTCTCATCTATTCGATGAATCGGTGAGCCTGACGAATTGACATATAAGCGCTTCGGTGTATACACCTAACACACAGACTTACGTGCGGATTAGGGCTCTATTGACTTCGGAGACTCGTGAGGCAGACGTCAGTTAATCCCCCATATATATATATATATATATATATATATATATATAGATATATCAACGGGAAGATAAAATGCATTCGAGGAGGGACCATATGGCTGAACTTGGCCTAAACTGACAAAATCGAGTAGTCATTAGAAGATAAAGTATTCGCAGGGCTTGAAACCAGTGGAAAATTTCGATGGCGCTTGATTGAATCTGCGATCTCTAATGGACAGCCCGTGTCATAGAATATTTTTCGAATGGAAAATTCCCGCTTGATTGGGCAGCTATCCTGACATTCATATGACTGAAGCAATCCGTTGAAAGCTATTTGCCATGATTTCTAGATGGTCGATCAAGTTACTTACCAAACTATTACATATATATGTATATATATATATATGCACAATCTGTGAGTGGATATTATAGTCCCATTCGCTAAATAGAAGGACACTTTGACGGCACAAGTACCAAGTGCGAGTGTCGTTCTTTACCTTCCGCTGCTATCTGTGCCTAACCAATATGATATGCGTCCGATGGGAAAGCTTCCGGTTCCTGGACACCGCTACACCGCTGCCGGATACTACAACCACTACTGGGTCAAAAGCGGGTCAACCCGTACGGTGAAGGGCTGGTGTGAAGAGGTAGCAAACACTTCACGCGCTGTCAATTTGTCCTGTCCTGTCGTGTATCCCTGATGTGATCAGGAATGAAATAGCCAATGCAAGGCGCTGCTACTCCTCTTCGCGCGATCAATGTCGTGTCATGTCAACGAGGACCTGCGAAACACATTTTCGCTGGAAGATGAAGCCTACCTCTCAACGAGATGAAGTTCCACATGACAGAATGCCGAGATCCGCCTGCCCCTTGAGGGGCTGTGGGCTAAAATGTTAATACTGTTGCTGCTGCTGCTGCCGCACGAAGTGCACAGGCGAGAGTATGTAGTAGCTTTGAAATATTGGTTAGATCGAATTTTTGTCAGTGGCGTCCGAATGGCGTCCGCCTGTCCGATCTAAACTGTTGTATTTGTATGGACTGCACTGTTGTGCTGACCGGGATGCGCTAAGTAGCTAATCGCTTCTCGGTTTCACATATCGGTTCAGCTTGCGTTTGGACACAATAGGCCACCTTGCTATGATTATAGTATACGGCCATGCAAAGGTTGCATAAGCCATTTAGGTCATTCGACGCCACTTCGTTGACCTGCCGCCACAAACAAAGCACATTCAGACTGTCCGAAATTGTACAGCAGGGCTATATCGTGTGTACGTTTTCCCACGCCTCTCAGACGCTTCTCTCAGACGTTGGTGTTGCCTGTATTCAGCCACCGCCTACAGTGAGCATACGTAAAATCTGAGAACAATCAAATCTATAATATTTGTTAGGGTCGAAAAAGGAAGAGTCCAAAGTTATTTACACAGCACAAAAGCTGTCGTAGCTGTTATGCCCAAGACGTCTTCGCCAGACGTTACAGTTCTGTTCAGCGTGATGCAGTTAGAAGAAGGAATCAATTCCAAAAAATACCATAGGGACAACGTACGCACACGTCCCCTGTTATGCAACATCACTGTTGAACGTACGACCGTGGACCTCTCGAGGCGAACGCGACTTCATGAATACTAGCAAAGGCGGCCGCTGCAAATCTGAACGCCTCGGGTGCTCGTCCTCGTGAGCGCATGCAGTTAGTTAAAGGGAGAAGGGGGATGCAAGGGAACACTATATACAATCTCTCCTCTACATCGTCGCCCTATTATTCGCGATTCGTGCTATGTGATATTTGTCACTCCGTCAACATCGCCGTGTCAGGATGGGCCGTCAAGCCGTAGATAACCCCAGGGATAAATGTCCCGCCAGGCAGCGGCATCATCTGGTTACGGTATCATCACCATTCACGTATTTACGCAGCTGGCAAGCGGGCTGGTGACAAGCTGTGTATATAGCTTGAGAATGCTCCATCAAAAATGGCGTTTGTTCGTTCGATGATTGTCCGCTAGCGCTGTACTGAGGAACGCAATGTTCCTTGGGGCTGGAGCGGCACCAACAGCGAGTAATCATAATATGCTTGTGGATTCGGAGCACGTTCTGTGTCGGCTCCATTACCTGACAGCGGGTTTAGGGTGGCAATCGAATAGGCGACCATCCGCTGTCCTCAAGCTTAGTGGACAGCTTCAAGGTACGCTGGTGTTCGACAACGTGCGTCCTCGCCCGGGAGCTACCCGGCCTGCCAGAACCTGATGCAGGACAAGTATAACCAGCGATCGGCATCTGGATCTGTATAGTTTTTCAATGTAACCTGATACACTCGATCTGCGGCACTGTTGGGCTGCCATCAAACGTACACCGTTGCTTTCGAAAAGAGAAATATGCCGCTAGCGGCCGACAAGGCGCAACCGACAAAGCGGAATATCGGCGTTTCCGTCGAATAGCTGCAGAAAGTGGTTGAGCTGCCCGAACAGAGTGAACGTGGGAGAGCCCAACAGGATGATAGACCGCGAGTAGAGCTCTCGACGGTGGCCACTGCTGGCTAGCTGCCGCATTTACCTGTATCTTGTTGCCCGAAACGGGACGTGGAAGAAATACGATATTTAAATACATCTGCGCACTGCTTTGGTTGTAGGCCAGAGGAGGCCAGAAGCAACAGGGCGGGTTGGAGACCTATGCGAGGGTTGAAGAGCAGGCAGGCAGGTCTGAATTGCGAACATATGTAGTGAAACGATGCTCAGTCGATTCCGGAAACCCATGGGTACACAGACGCCACCCTGTTTCGCCAGACACTGATATCGGGGCAATATGAACTCGATGAATATTTGCTGTTTCGGTGATCAAATAGTACGCTCATGTCACCGCCCTGCTGCGCTTCTCCGCCTAGGCAACATGTACATATGGACGGTAGGCACTTGCACCTGCGTAGACGTGATAATCGTTATATCGCTCATAGATAAATAGATTCGCTGAGTTCATATTGCCTCGTTGCCTAAAGGGGACATGTCCATCCCTCCCAGACAAATACGTGAACAAATAAATAAACACACACATATATATATATATATATATATATATCTTTCATGAGCAACATCCTTCTGCAATACCTTTGCAGAGGTATACTGCTTTGCTCGTTTAATTATATTCATCTATTGATTGCTTTACATCGCTGGTTTCCGCTTTGAACCGGCTGGTTGTCTGAGGAAATCTATCTATTTGTTAATCAATAGGTAAGGTAAGGCTTTATTGATTTATTAAAGGAACTGCATAGAATGCTTAAGTTCTCTTATATGTCATGCAACGGGATTCGAACCTGCGGCCTCTGGCTTTTTGGTAGCAAAACTACGGCTACAAACTATTTGGTAGCAGTTTATAGCCTTATCCGGTCATGGCCTTGGCATGCACTAGCATGTCAACACCCCCCCGCTTAAAAAAAAGCGTTTATAGCCTATTATAATATTGGCAGCACCATCGTAGACTCTTGCTGACGACTAAGGTCGTCACAGAAATGATTTCGTAGATTGGCCAGCATCGGTGTTGGCTGGCGGGCTGACACGGATGCACCGTGGCACCCGCCTTCCCCAAACATTTCTACCTTTGCTGACCCCTATGGCCTTCCGCCAATGAACTTGCGTTGCGGTCGCTGTTGCTGTGTATTGCGTCGCTCCCGGGAGAGCTATTTTCGGTCAGAGCCCCAATTCCTCTCTGACCCATTCCAGCTGTTCGGGACTCGGGGGACCTCTAGTGTTAACAATATACATGTGACTCTCTCTCACTCGTCGCTCACTCACTTTCTCTCTACGTGTGTGCGTGAGTGCCGGTGCGAGGCGTCGATCCCACGGGTGCTTATAGACACCCTGGAGAGAATACCTACTTGGGCTTCGTAGCGCATCGCATTTATTGGTAGAGCCTCCCACCTTCTAGGTGCGTGTGGCTGGGACGAGCTGCTTCTACTTCGAGACCTACTTAAATCTCAAAATAAACAGTCTTTTCCAAAGCCACAGACACCGGGCTCCTACAGTGCCTCAAACGATGGTCCCTGTCGGCTCAGAAGTCAATGTGAGGGTTCGTAGGACCAGAAATTAATCGATTGTACAGCAGGGCCCCTTTTCGACCATTGAAAACTTCACGCGTCCTAATTCAAGGCCACACTGATGAAGGCACTAGAAGTACACGGAATACGACCAATTGACATCCGCTTTCGCGGCAGCATACACCATGCCGCTCTAACGTTTGGCGTGCACGAGGCGTCTACCCACAATATGCTCAGTCCCCTGTACGTGTGCATGAGCTTACTTCTCACACTATTCATCATCGTAGGCAGAAATATTAGAATTGTCGTTATATTAGAATTGCCAAAAGATCAGAATTGCCGCGAGAAGACGATTTTCAGAGAAACACAAGCTGAAACTCCCTGTTGTCATTTCCTTGCTGCGTCTCATATTGTGGAGGCACACTACAGTTCCTTGCCCTCCACATCCACTAAGCACTTTTCGCCCGCACATTTTATTCCTTACTTCCGCCTACGGCTTTTTTTCGGTCTAACTCTCTCTCTCTCTCGGTCTGGCTCGTCTAGCGGCCAACACGAATCAGACAATACGGCACATTGTCGAAAGGCCGAATTCGAAAAGTATGAAGGCTGAATTTTACATTCATCCCTCATGAGAAGTTTGAACTGTCGCTCGTCGGCTGTATTCACAGCGTACGTCGTCATCATTGACTGAAACATGAAGAAGAGACGAGACTCCGTAGGAGACCGGGAGATATATATATATAGAACGCACGATATATATATATATATATATGAGGTAGAGAGAGATCGACACTTGGTGTCGTCGAAGTTTTCTTTTCCTCGAGTCGGATGGCCGCTTGTAGCGAGTCGGCGAACGATCGGGGTTAGTACGCATTGTCGTTGTCAACGGTCCCACTTTCGCCTTGCCATTTCGTCTGGCCCAGGTCGCGAAATTCGCCCCTTCGGACTAGTGTTCCTTCTCTCGTTAGAATGCCGTCGTCACGAGACCCTTAGGGAATATTGAAGTCATACCGTCGCGTCAGAGCGACTGCAAGATACTGAGGTATTATAGCTAGCGAGACGGTAGCCGTTTCGGTGACGATAAAACATCGTAACCACTCACGACGTAACGTCCACGTACTGATGGTCATGCATCAGTGTAACAGCCAAGTGCGACCGCAGCATCAGCGAATGAAGGACAGCGTTATGCGCTTGTACTTAGTAACTTGTAGACACGCTAAACGCGTTTGCTGTGATCTCCCAAATATATCAGTTGAGTTAAAATGGACTGGGACTTCATACCTTCATCCACTGTAGTTGTATGTTAAGAGTTCTACTGTTACTAATGCAATTTGTACCAGACTATGGTTGTAGAACATATTTAAATGTTCCATAATAAACACATGTTCTTCATATATAGGTGGAGTGTGGGTACAATGCAGGGAATCGATGTGTATATGCAATCCAAGGAAGCCACAAACAATACAATCGCGATGTTTGCACGTGAATCATCCACCCAGAATAGCGTTCCTCGAAACTTTTAGAAGATGGGTCGTTGCCCACCTACGACATGGATCAAGACAATTCACTAAGCGCTGATATGCGAAAGGCCCAAAGGGGACAAACTCTCTCATTTGAAGCATCAGTGACAGTTGGATGCTTCTTCAATCCTTCCATCCATCATCAACCTGCGATATTTCATCGCACGTGTATATGCGAACAGTGTATCCAACGCCCATTCGCCTGGAGACCAAACGCCTCCCACCTCACCTAGCCCCCCCCCCCCCCCACACATACACAGCCAGCGTTGATGGTGCATGCTGGCGGACCGCACATATCGTGCGGTACCGCAAAATGCATAGACAGATAGAGCAGTACTGCCCCGCGTTGGTGCTACCCGCTACCCGCCGTAAGTATCGTCTAGATGTTGCTGTCCCTGCTGCTGGACAATCGTGTCAGGGGATCTCTGCCGTGATGAATGAGCACGAAGCAGCACTAAGAGCAGTAGCAGCAGCAACGGTGGCAGGGCGCGCAAATAGCGTCACATCAGATCTTCTCCCCTATCCGTGTTCATGTCCCCGAGTACCCACGGGCGGCACAACTTGGTACGGTGGCGACAACAGCCCATGCCGGCTCCCACTCGCTGCCGGAGGTTACATAGGTTACTGCCACAACTATCACTAGTACAACTGCATCGTCGCTCTCTAACCGCCACAACTATCGTGGAAGTGTTGTCTCTGCCGAGTGCAAGCTTCCAGCGTCGTCGCCGCCACCACCACCATCATCATCATCATCACCGCCAGCAGCAGCACTACCATGATCAGTACCACGTTAATGGCCCGATGTCCAGGTCCCCCGCTACGCGATTGTCCCCGAGTGGGGTCCGTTCGCTTTGTGATGTAGCCACAAGTCCTAATGCATCCACAGCATCCAGCAATCTCCGCAGGCATCTGCTAGCGGTGCCAAGCAGGGCTCGTGTTCCTCCGCCCCCTCTTCTCTCTCTTTCCGTATCTCTGTCACCGCCGTGTCACCACTAGCCTGGGGCGTGCGAGCAAGCAGGATAACATACAGTATGTTACGTACATATATAATAGCGTGCGTGGGCGCCCACCTGCAAGACAGATAGGCCTCGGCCTCCTCCGGTCAAGCGAGGGGAACGCTATCGGGTCTATGCTGTCGCCGCCGTCGGTGCCGCCCTCGGGAGCCGAGGAGGTGCAAGGTGGGGGAGCCGGCTTGCCTTGGGGCCGACGAGACGACACGCGAGTGCCACTGACCACGGCAGGGACACGAGGCGGCCCGAGAGCACCTGCACGTGCGGCCGCTACTGCAGGGTCTGGACACGGCGCCCTTACTAGAAGCGAAATTATGCGGCTTTCCCATGCGGCTGCCGGGTGTCGCCCCCGTCTTATCTATCTCCCGCACGGGAGTCTGCTTATTCGGGCGGCGGCAGCACTGCCGTTGACCGCTAGATGGCAACGGGGAGCACTGGCCCATGCAGGTTCCGTGGCTGCGAACACCGCTCTCGGAGATTGGACCCAACGGCCATCATCATCATAAGTGTCATCATGTGCGCGCCAGCCGGCCGGCCAGCCAGCCAGCTTTGGGTTCAAGCTCACCCACCCTGACGTCGGCGCCTGTGTGCTGTCAGGTCTCTGGAGTCCAAATCACCACTGCGTCTGTTTTCGGAGCAGAACCAGTAGCCTGACCCAAGGAGCTGATAAAGGGTAGCCGCGTATTTACAATACATCTGTGCTATAGCTATAATATAAATGTCGCGCCCAAGTCGATCACTGTTCGAACGGGCACACGGCGACGCGACAATTTGTTGTGCGACGACTTGTGGACGAAATATCGAAAACTGCTTATATTATAGCTACTGCGGATGCTCGACTTAATGCTTCTTGAACTAATTCATTGTTTGTTTGACATTGTTATCTATTATAGTTCGTACAGTGCGCAGCCATTTTGCAAAAGGCAGTGAGAAACAGACAGCAACCTTCCCTTTTGCGGTACTACTTGTGTTCAAGACTCGAATTTTGTGGACGCACCCGTCGAAATAGGATGGACACATCACTTTCTTTCGAAAGTAATTGCATTTGCATATTTCTCTCTCTCTTTCTATCTCTCTATCTCTCTCTGTATTTTGCTTCGGTGTCACGGTTACTACTTCGAAGAAGGACAGTGGACACAATAGCATTTAGGTTATTGTGAAATTTCATTTCATCTAGCAATAGAAGATGTCTACATTGCTCTGACAAACGAACAGTTTTCGCTGAACGCTCGCGCGCCTAGACCTTAAGGACTACTTGCTAACTTAAGGAATAACAGAATTGTTTTCTATGAACATCGTATCATATGTAAATAGATACTATAATTTTAAGTACCAAAACGCGGATGACGCATTTTAGCTGGTGGGGAATCACTTTGTGACACGGTGGCTATTGGGAAACTATATTCTCCCTTGTCGATAGATGAAACAATATGAAAATTCGAGTGAATTATACGAATTGTGAAATTGTAGCGTACAATGGGTAATTCCCACCACATTGTAGTGCTGGCGTAAATACAAAAGTAACTAACAAAGAGACACGTATGTTGAAAACTCCTTCAGCCCCTCAAGCTAAATTATCGGACCTGTCCTGACCGTATGGCACATCCACAGTCGACCTGTTGTGGGATTGCTGAACATGCACCTTCGTTTCCGAAACATCGACCCCGAGTACAGCTGTGAGTCTAGCTGAGCGCAAGCCAGACGGGGGTATCACCTCAAGATAGGATTCGACGCTGGCATACAATCTGCCTTCTTAAAAGGTATCAGGCCGTGTCGGTTGGACAAGCATCATCCATGACAAACATGAAAGGAACTTGAAATAGGAATAATTCCCGTACATAGGAAGTACCATCCTCAAAGATCGAGTAATGGAGAACCGGCTATGTGTCACTTAGAGGCACTACCTCAAATACAGCTCTCAAACTTCGTACCCAAGTGGCTGGCCTTAGCAAGCAAGCACAACTGGCAGCGCATGTTTATAATACGGCACGCGTCGTTTACACAACACGAACAAACAACCATGTATACACAAACATAGGTGTCTCTCTCATCCACACCCTCAACATCGTCCAGAGTTTCGACTCCTAATTCTCATCAGGCCATCCATCGCGGCCTTCTGTGTCCTGCTGTCTCCCCTACTCTAATAATACATTACTTTCTACCCCCAAGGACTCCCCCGCCCACCATTACCAACGAACTCAAAGGAAGAACTAGGAGAGGTGTGTCCTTAGTTCACTCATCCGTGTCCTCGACGGAGGAGGCCAAGACGACAGAGACAATGAATAAGATAAAGCGGGTCTTTCAGGCTTCGTCGTCACATCTTCGCTGGCTGTGATCTATTCGTTTCTTCCTGCGTGCCTGCCAAGCAGGTTGTGTCTCATACCTGTTTGCTCCTTTGGGATTAGTCCTTCTAGGGCGTATAGTAGGATCCCTACGGTTTGGCTCGCTCGGCCACTCTCTCGTCCTACTCAGGGCAACTACTCGAGACAACACCGAAGCGCCCACAGCAAGCGCCCGCTAATGGGCTCTGACGCTGTGTTTTGCCTTCACATCTGGTATGGCGTGTGCTCACCCGCCGATGCAAAACAACCACTTAAGTCGAAAAGATCAGGTATATTGCATACACTGATGTAAGGTAGCGTTATCGGCACATTGGTGAAGCTCCCCCGTTGCTGTGACTCTATATTCGAGTGCAACGCTTATCGGCCCATAGGTGGGCAGCGTGAATGATGATTGACACCGGTCACAATGTGATGATCTTCGGTGTAGATTTTCATTGTAGCAGGAACCAGTGAAGGCGATGCTTTCCTGTTACTCCTGTATGATTAGCTTTAGCAATCAGGAAAGAGCGGGTCGGCTGTACCCAATTAACTTAAGAACGATTGCACTATACATAATCTCAATGCTTGTTGTATATGTTAAAAACTCGCTTAGTTCCGCACCTCGGATGAACATTCGAGTTCCGGGTATGCGGTACAATGCACTCTTTTGAAATGAATTATTCAAGTAAGCATGTATATTGGCAAATGTATATGCAATGGCTTATGGAATTTGGAACAGTGATATTATTTGAGAAAATAGCCTGAACGCAACCTTGTCGACACTTAAAGCCGTGGAATGAAAAGCTTTCCTGAAAAAAGTAAGGCGACTTGAAATTGCGAGCTCATTTCTCATCCCACTAAATATTTCGTACTCGAATCGTCAAAATGTACTCGCAAAATATCTTGCGACTGCCAAAATGTCGCACACCAAAGGATTTGAGCGCATGACGTCCAGCCTCGGAGAGAGAGACAGCGATTACGTCTTTCTAGAGACCCTTCGTTCCGCCGAGATCGGGGCCTCCATATAGACCAAGTCCCCCACCGCAAGATTTGAACCCATGAACTCCGGCATCGGAGGCCGAGATCTTCTCACCCAGGCGGTGACCAGACGTTTACAGCTTTATCTACTGCTGTGATTTGATACAGCTGTTCTCGAGAGAAGCCCTCATCTCATATTTTAGCTCTCATCATCCATTCAGTACGTTTTCCCTATTGGAAACTTTCTTCGAGGCCTTAGTTTCATGATTTTCTCAACCAACCAATGCAAACTAAAGCGATATGTACATGACCTTTGAGCGAATTTACTGAGCTAGAAAATTAGAACGGCAATTGTAAGATTGTAATTCTCGAGCGGCGTAGAGAACGTCTTCGGAATCACAAAAACGGGACGATGCTTTAGGTACAAACATCGGATCCTACCACGTAGAAATCCCGACCAGCGCCACGTTGATCAGCTCACTCGAGATCAGCTCTCACATCCAATAAAACGAAATGAGGTCTGGTGAATTCGTACCTGAATTCACGACGGGTTTTGGAAAATAGGTGGGAAATAACACTTCATTGATATGTACCAAAGGAGTAACTACAAATGACAGCATAAGGAAGTCAGCATTTGACGAGTGACACAGTCGTACAATATCGTCTGAATTAATTTCATCCAGAAACAAGATATTTGAATAATGTGGCGATACGAAAGGACAGATTCGTTTCAGATACCTAAAAGGTTAAGAGCTGAGGCCTGTCATATAGGGGAACAGCTGAGGGTCAGCTCAAAAAAACAGTAGATTCGTTACGTTATAGACAGACATCAGACTGAATTATTATGTCTGAACAGGGAAAGCATTGGAGACTCGATCTTTATTGAGTGAGTTTCATGTCCTGCATTTCCATACTCTTCACGGTGAACGAGTGATTAAATGAATGGAACAGATCAAGACGACTATAACATAACATAACATTTGCGGTTTATTTCCGGAACTGCAATTTTACAATGCTATGGTTCAGATATGTAAACAACAGGCTTGTCCTGAGCTTAGCTTCAACAATTATGCCATCAATAAAGAAAAAAAAACCTCAACAAACCTGTCCCAAGTCACTGTGTTTCACGGTCTGCCGTCAGCTCTTGCATCGGACAAGCCGTGTATCAGTAAATCCTCTGAAACATCAGCCACTCGATTCTCTCTTCTCTACTCTTCGTACAGACCTGTGTTCGCTTACACGCGGACATGTGTCTAACTCTGCTGCACCGTTGTTTCTGAGAGGTCCGACTGTGCGCGAAGCACTTCCGCTCGGACCCGCTTCTGCAGCAAGCGAATGCGTGGGTGCAAGCAAGTAAGCCCATAGAGGATAAGTCTCCTGACTCCCGTCTAAGAATGGGACACACTGTGTGTGTGCGTGCCACGAGCATGCACCATCCTTAGTGTAAGCCTCTGGCATCCTGTGGTTTCGGCATGAAAAACACCAACCGTACGGTTTTAGCGAGACAGATCCTCGTGAGTGGTGTATGCGCCACCACGAGCTGTACCGTATATGCATACGCTGTACTCTACATATCTAGTCAACTCGACGGTGTGGCACGGGCGCTTAACGCTTACTTGTCTAGCGAGCCGAGGAAGCACGTTCGCATCAGCATACGTTCCTTTCCTGAGTTCCTCTTCTCGACCGAACGGACTTTCGTGACGACATGAACGCACGAGGGCGCATAGAAGCCTCCATGCTTTCCATAAGAAGTCGGCCCTGGTGTAACAGGCCTGAGAACATCCGGCAGGAGCTAAGCGCCAAAAGCGTAACACCGGATGGGGGGCGGGAGAGGGGGTAAATAATGCAGGATATGAGCCCAGAAAACGGCGGACATAGCGTAGGCCTATGGCTGCCACTGTGGAAACTGTAGAAACGGACGTACGGGAATCTGCGACGTGATTTCGAATTCAGGAGTTGGCCTGAGTGAATCCCGGTCAGGGACGGCCACTTAGCGTCATAAATAGAGACATCCGGGCTTAGAAGGCTTTGAGTGAAGAGGGATCTTGGTCACCTGGTGGTCGAAATCCAGAGAGCTATGATGGCGAATAGCTTGAGCATTGCTGCAAACATTGTCGCGCTATGACCATATATACCCTCTTGACGAACGTATGAACTACCGATCTTCATATCGTCATTTAAGTACAGCTATTCATAGGTCACGAAACAACCCGCCGGTCGCAGTACAACTCAAACGGTTCGCGTGACGCAAGTCCGATGATCTCTCGAAGTTGACGATGGCCAACGACAACTTGATGAGTCAGCAATATTTTACATTATTATTCACCTCGTGTGATTCTCTGTACGAGCTGTAAATCACTCGATTTGAATATCGAGTAACACATGTACGACTAGTACCTACAATGGACTGCCCACTCTACACCGTCCCGTTCGCGTTTATTGCTCGTGTGTAATAATGAATATATTAGAGCACGGAGGCGCGGCATCACGCCGGCGACAGAGGCGCCAGGGCCATCAAAGCATCGTCAGCTATCAGCGCTCTGGCGGGGGCGGTCGCTCCCGCTAACGGAACAACAACAAGACGGTGAAGGAGTCGGCGACGAGACAAGCTCCTCGCTGCTCCTGATTCTAGTGGCATTATCCGTTAAGTTTTGCGTGGCCAAAAGATATTTCTATCACGCTGACTCAACGGCGTCTCCCGCCTCCCTTTCAGCGAACTGAGGGATGCGAGGTGGGGGGGGATGCGCTCACATTCTTCTCACTACAGCCGTTCATCCCATATATCAATGCGGAGCCGCTAATGAGTATTGATGAGGTCTCGCTGCCATCATCTGGCCGTCATCGCTCTTATCGCTGTCACCTCCTGAGGCTTTCTCAGCAAGCACCATCACCTGCTATTATGTCTCTATCTGTGACTACGTATGTATGTGTGTGCGTGCATGTGTGAGTGAGTTCGTGTGTCTGTGTGTATCTCCGCGTAAATCGTCATTGCACTCACTCTGACAAGTCAGCCAAGACAAATCGTCCAAATGCCCTCCTTTTACATGCTGTATGCCATTCGGTGAGCGATGTGCTAGAGCGAGAGTTGCACGGACGAAGCGCGAAACAAGATGTATAGATGGCCATCGCCGGCGTTGCACGGCGACGACGACACGGAGAAGCCGTCCCCGAGCTTCGCCATGCCATTGCTTCCGCCTGCCAGGCGGGCAGGGGGATGTTGCTCAGCACCACAGGCTCCATTAAGTGCGAGACTCCTTGTCTCGGCGGTCCACGTCGCTCTGGCGCTCGCAGCAAGCCACTGAATTATTAGAGGCGAGACGATGAGGGGCGCCAACCAGCGGCAACGAACGACAACGGCGGCGGCGGCGACGACGGCGTTCCCCCACAAGCGTGCGACGTTTCGCGGACGGGGAGAATCACGACGAAGTAATCGCGCGTGTGCGTGCGTGCGTGCTTGCTTATGTGCCGCATTATTCGCTACTGCTACAGATCGGTGACTGTCTGGTCGAGACACAAGCGGTATACAAGCGGGTTGTATGGCAGCTGTGCTAGCGGTGGTTTTGCAGCAACTTCCACAGTGTTTCCCGCTCGCCGGGACTAGTTCGAGAAAACACTCGGCCCAAGGCCGAGTGGCAAACCGTATTCGTGGGCTTCTCCTCTCTAGCCTGACTTCTCCCTTCTGGCAAGTTGTTCAACGTTGTGCCCCATCCAACCCTGAGGTCCCCCTTCCCTGAGCAGGGGTGTACACTATCGAGCCTCTATCGCAGGAGAAGAGCATATGGTAGATTATAGGCAAACACATTGGTGCAACGGTATAGTCGTATTGGGAAACTCTGCAGAGTTCATAAGAAGGTACGTGAGCAAGATGAATGATTAAGTTATAGTAGCATCCGTGGGATTCTCAACGTCGAGTACGAGATCATCGAACTCAACTGAATAATATACAGCGAAAATAGGAGAAATCGTCAAGAAGAAGAACACCCCCACTATATTAGGTGTTTCTAGCCAATCTATGATCTACCTTTCATCGCTTCAGTCTAACGTAATTGCCTGAGGCCAGCTAGCGATCGACAGCACTTGACAGAGGGAGAGAGAGGAGAGAGACAGAGAGAGAGAGAGGAGTTGTCATCTGAGATGTTCAGGGGTGCAAGTAGTTTAGGGTTGCACGGGTTGGCGCCTACATCTCCGCTGTGCACCCGTCGACTTCGAATAGCGACTGAAGACGGTGAAAAAGTTAGCGGGAAGTGACCACATCTCAGGGAGAACTCGTAGAGAGAGGGGGAGAGAGAGAGAGAGAGGATATATGAGGGATGAGGGGAACGCCGGTTCTGGCGGATCAAGGCGTTCGTCACTCGATGCCTTCCGGCCTTGCTGATGCTCACCGTGTAGGTGTGCGGTAAAGACTGGTGGGGAACATTTCGCAGTGCGTAGCATACCGGCGAGAAGCCTTCGACGCTAGCAATATATTATACATAGCGAACGCCGACCAATAGCCGCTCAATGTTGCAAAGCTTCTTGCAGGGCCCGCCCGGTCTCTTGACACGAACGAAGTATTAGAGAAGCTAAAGTCATCAAGGGCGTGTACCTACCGCCGATTGGACCTCCCACAAAGTTATGCCACCCACCATCGTAGCTTACAGTATATGAGCCGTACTCGCGACGTGTTGGAGCGTAGTATCGACACCTCAGCATATATCGCCACCTTGAGTTGAAGTTGGCTTTCTCAGTAATATGAGTCGTCAACAAGTTCGGCGGCTTCAGCGTGGCCTAATAGTCGGCCAGCGGGAGCAGTGTATGCGAATAGCAATGAGAGGTAAATGGCTGGACTCAGTGTATTGCCACAACGTACACCAATAAGCACGATATGCTCATGCGCTATTTGCTGTATCGTTATGCAAATTAGGGGTCGAACAGCCATGTTCGATCATGGTGATGGGAAGGACACATAATGTCTCAGGAGACGGAAGACTGTGAGCAATCAGATTCACGTGACAGACGTCGTACCGTGCAGGCTATGTGTTTTTATTATCTCTCCTACTCATAAAAAACACATAACAAGATGATAGGATATACACATATATGCTTCGTACTTATTTTGCGAGGTTAAGCGCAAAACGCATTATGCAGACCGGACGTCACGACTATGATATTCGTCTAGTACTGTGGGACTCTCACCCACTAAAACCCTGGACCTCTTCGACTTGGGTCTTGATCCGGGACTGATTTTGTACACTTCAGACATACGCTTTGCACTTGATTTGTCAAAAGTTGACCTCTCAACTAGTCAGTCGACAGGAATAAGAAAATATGCGGATGCTCTCCTAAAGAAGCAGGATCCGCCTGTCTGAGCACAATCCTTGCTACCATAGCAGAATGTTGATTGAAAGTGATTTCATCTGGCGCGAGCACACAGATATAAATTTCACATATAAACAGAGAGATCGTATCATGTGGGTAACGCTCAGTAACTGGACCAGCCTTGTATGATATGACCTGCGGCATGTTAGACTGCGGCCTTGACCATTGCTTGGCGTCAGTATCTTCCGAGAAGAACGTAGGCCAGCTTCCTCTGCTATTTCACCGACTTCCTTGATCTCTTCCGACCAGTTCCCAGGAGAAATTATCGGGGACATCATCACGGAGGCATTAGGTGAGCCAGGTGCCTTTGAGAAACGGGGCCCCAGTATCATTCACTTCACACAGTCTATGCGGTGGGAACACTTACGCCTGAGAAATATGTATTGGGCTAACTTTCAATTTGCCATTGCTGTTTGCGACCCAATTGCAAGTTGTGTTGACTTGAGTTCTAACCATCTGTACCCCAGCGAGCATCCCAAGGGAAGACAGCGCCTGAACTCGTTTGTAATCGAGAGCGGGTGGGGCTTCACCGCCTGGGCTTCTCTAAGACCTCTCCACGGTCGTTTCCGTCTCTTAGAGGCAGAGTTTCGTAGGCGGAGCTAGCGGCACAAATTAATGGAGGCCTATATTTGAAAAGAGTAAATTAATGAAAACGACCATAAAAAGGAAATGAATGAAAATGGCCGTAAAAAAAGTAAATGAATGAAAATGGCCATAGCAAATTGCTGGCAAGGTGACGTTGGTTGATGGGCCCAGCAAGCCGGGCCGTTCAGTTACTGTACAGTTCAGTGAAGATATGTCCGATATTATGAATCACATTGCACTATCGTGACTTGAAAGGTCGCATGAGAACTGGTCACTGTTCTGGCTCCAGCTCACAAAATCAACTAAATGTATAGACATGTCTACGTGTGTCGAACAACGTCAACGCCTTAATCGGCAGCGTCGTTTGATATAAGCAGGGGGAAGATCAACTGAATGTTTGTTGGTCCCGTTTGTTGTCCCAGTGAGGCGGCTGTCTTGAGGAGGTGATATCGTGCAAATCGTAGCGTGCAAACCGCCCATACCTGCTGACTCAGAGGGAATTGTTCATTTCGGCCATCGGCCAGGCAGAAGAGGCAGTACTCGAAGCAGGTGAAGCGGCCACTACAAGACGGCCTCGCTAGCATCCTCGTATGAGATTCGCGGCACGTCTCCAGCGAACGGCCCACCGGGGAGGCGTTGTTCGGGGCCAGCGTCCTCGAGGTGTTTGGGGCGACGGCAGTTTAGTGGGGAAGTTCTTTGCACACCACCGGTGGCGCAGACTGCGTGCAATCGTGCAGCGGGTGCAGGCAGGTGGCCCACACATCGCTACTCCTCGCGCCCCCAACCCAATTGCCCCCATTGGTCGATGTGGTCGTGGTAGTTGTTGGTGGCGGGCCTCGTCGACCTACAACGCCGGCCAATAACATTTGCAACCGTGCGTTCTACTGTTAATGACATTAATCCGTTTCTCGCCTATTCGTCCGCCCCGCCAGCGCGAAGGAACCCATCTCGAAGGGACGCTACTACGGAATAAACAACGGCCGCGTGGCCGTCGGTGGTAGATTCGTCTGGTGAATTCAGGAACAATTAAAAGGGTGCTTATAAATAGATATGTCGTCGTCGTCGTATGTCCCAAGTATGGTTCTGTGCATCTGATTTCGACACCTATTTGCACATCGATGATGTTCGCCTGTCTCAATGGGCCCCTCGTTTTTTCCTGCGAATTTTACTGGCCCGATCTTCTTCCCCTAATAACTTTTTTTCAGCCTCGTCGATACGAAACAAAATTTGCGCTGATGCAAGGTACAGACAAGCACCACCGCAATAACAACGACAAAAACTATTCGTGTGTCTGTTATTATAGGAGGACCCGCCATTCAGCCATTGCACGACGATTGGAAACGACAGCTTTGCGTCGCCGAACAGATGCACAAACCTCCACGATACGTACGGGAATAATGTAACAATATCATGACTAATTGGTATCAAGCTGCAACGTGCAGAGTGGACAACGGTTTCAGGCAAAGGACGTTTAGGCCGAGCTAGGCACGCAAACGGATATGTCCCTATACAGTGTCCCCAGTTCTCCCCATGGTCAGCCCTTCACGTCGGTTAATGGCTAAGTTAAACAAGGTACGAAATCCGTCCCTGCAGTCCGCTGTAAGCGAAATGAACATGTTGAGAGGCTGACTACGCAAGAAATCATTAAGATAAGATAAAGCTTTATTGGTTTATTAAAGGAGCTGCAATTTCACAATGCCTAAGCTCGCTTGTATGTTATTTATTTTTATTATTTTTTTTTTATTATTTAATTTTTCTAATTCCACTACTTCACACACGACGACTTCCTCGGGTCACATCGGTACTTCATCATGATTCTAGCCCCAGCAGATACATTTGTAAGGAAGTGTAAGGGCATCTAGCGATCATTTGTTTTCTCTTTTTGTTTCACAACGGGTATAGGCATTTGGAAACATAGAATATACCCTCGTGTTCCTTTTTGCTGCCTTTTTGCCAACGATGACTTCTAAAGCTTCTTGCTTGAACCAATCGAACCAGCGAGGCGTGCCACCTCTGGCAAACTCTCCGGCACGTAGCGGTCCTTCCCTCAATTAAATGAGCATACCAACAAAGCTTGTCTACGGTCTGACCTCGACTCGTGGCGGACGGTGCGCTGTCATCATAACTAAGTGAGTGTACATTATTAACGACCAATCATCACCGCGTCACGTTCGGACCTCCTGTGAATTTGTCGGAGACTCAGTAACGCGTTGATCTGGCTAGATCGTGTCGGTGCGGGCTCCGCCTCATTGACCTTCATTTGATTAAATGAACAGTGGTTTACACGTGTTTTGTTTTCGATTTTTTTTTATAGCTAATAAGAAGAAGGCCAAATGTGTATCATATCTCCTGGCTGAAGTAGCACCTACATTTGGGGGCCGTAGGAGGGTATTTCCATGTAATTACTACGTGTTGCATAACATTTATCCTCGAGCCGCCTGCATGGATACCCTTGAATGGATATCTAACAGCAATAAACATGAAGTGCTTTCACGCCTTCATTTCCGCTCGATTACCTTCTTATGCTAATTAATTAAATGCATCAACCTTAAATATTATAATATTTGAGTACATAGAGTGGCAGCGTTGATCAGTGGGTTGGAAGCGTTGGCTGCATTGCGGTGAATCGAGCAATTGTTGGTCACCGTTTGAAATCAGAGTAGCCGCCCTTAGCTTTTATATTATATTATTCTAATATGTGTGGGTGCCATCATTCAGTTCAGTCAGGGATCTGTGCCACGTGAGGGCCGCCGTGCGACGGAACCTGCGGGCATCGAGCTAATGCTCATCAATAATAAGAGACAATAATAGAGCCAACGGAGGTCATAACGCCAGGTTTTACGGTGATAACTAAGTAATCTATATTGGATATCGCCGATATATATATATATATCGCAGCATGAGGATAGCAGACGCGCGCCACAACTCACTGCGGCAAGTCATAAACGGATGGGACCAGCGGACTCGGGAGTGCAACCATTGTGGCTGCACGCAGCAGCAGCAGCACCACCACTGAGCCAGCTCTCGTCCTCCTCAATGCTATCGGCGGTGAATTCTCAGCTTCAGCGTCGTTCCATCGGCGAATGTCGGGGGGCAAAACGCCGCCCGGAGAAGCATAAAGAAGACAATCGCCGCGGCAAATGGTATCGGTATAGCGACTGGTGCTGCTGCTGCCGCCTCCGTAGTTCCATAGGGTCGTTGTTTCAGCAGCACCGACTGCGGTGGCACCGGCTGCTGCCGGCGGTAGTTCCTTCTCTCCTCATCCGTTCATCTTTCTCTCTATCTCTCTCTCATTGTCTTCCCGGCTGCCTGCGCGACTCGCCCATCGACCCTGCGAAGAAACGCGCACTACAAGCGAGTCGCTGCCGACCTACCGGCCTGCATCTCGTGTTCATCGTTTTCCCACCTCTCTCTCTCTCTCTCTGTCTCTATCACTCGCCCTGGCATCCTGTGTTCGCTTCCCGGAGTGGTGGCACAGGTTGGCAGTCGAGGCTATAGCAGCGTCGCCGTCTCGGTTCGGTGCGGCCCCGTTTTCCACCGGATATTGCCAATACAGCCGCCGTTCTACTCCTGTTCTATCTTGGCGGTCGTACTACCACCTCCTCCACCTTCTAGCCAGCCAGTGTCGCTCTGTCGCTGGCCACCGCCGCCGCTGCTGCTGCTGCCGCACGATTATAGGAGCATAGTCCTTCCCTGAACCACCCTATGGGTGACTACCAGGTAGGCTCAACCCGAGGTGGCGATAAGACAGGCCCCATATGGCGGCAGGTGGTTAACCGGCGGTGTCGGTGGCTGTGTATCGTTTACTCCGTTTACCCCGATGGCCAATCCCATGCTGCTGCTGCTGCTGCTGCGGCGGGGGCAGCGGCGGCAGCCCGTTGATTAGAATACTAAATCTGAGTAGCAACAGTGTGAACGAAAGCGCCGCACAGAAGGCCGCTTCCGCCTCTCGGAGGTCAGACAGAGAACGCGGTAACAATAAATATAATAATAAATATGTTCGCTACGACTACCACTACTACTACTATAAGAGAATAAGACCCTCCACGCGGTCTCAGCCTGCTCGTCGTGCTTTAGTAGAATATCTATCGCGAACTCGGTATACACACTCTCCGGTGGCTGTTTGTCAGCGAGTTGGCATACACTAACACCACCTTACGACGATCTCGGCCTGCAGCTGATTCCCAGCGCAGATAAGTCGTTTCAGCTTTATAACAAAGGAAGCTCCCAGTGCGGTTGGGTCAATAAACGTATTTATTGTATATACGCACAGGCACACAGACAGATAATATATATATATATGTGGATAACAGATCAAGACCTAATTTCTCGTAGCCAGTCAGTATACGGAATATAAACGGGTCGAAAATGTAGAAAAGCCGCAATTGATACGGGCTTGCTTCGCAAGCTATTCTTCAAGATTGCTTTTTCGCCCTGCCATCAGGCCCCATTAGACATCTGCCACTTAAGAGTACATTGCTGGTGAGCAACGAGGTACAACAATTCCACAAAAGCCATCTGCCATCTGGGCAGAGCTTCGGTAAAAAACAAGCATCTCGACGTTATATTACATCTATATACTGTATGCCCACTCACATGGTCCGGCAGAGCTCCTCATTTCAGACCGGTATCGTTCTGTCGGCGCCGGTCCTCAGAGTCATCACATAGTCGACGAGCCCTCGGAAAAAAAATGACATGAAATGCGATCCGGAGCGAGGATCGTCCCGGTGAGCCGAGCTCAACTTATTACAATAATACCCGGACCGTGTAGCCGCAGGGCTCAAATCGTCAAGCATATGAAATAATGACGATAATAAGATCAGTTCGTTTTTTTCTTATGACTCCTACACAACTGTATCTAATTCATTGTTCAGCGCCAACAGCGTATCACATGTACGACGTATCTTAGCTCTGCAGCTGACTGATGTAGCAATAAAAGCAGATTCGCGTTCCTCAATTTCGTTAGGCCGTGTCTCAAAGTTAAAATGATTTTCGAGAGCGTCGAAATCATAGATGCGGCAGAATAATACAATAGGCCAAGGGATAAATGGAATCTGTGAGTGTGGACTTGAAAAATACCTATTATAGAAGATGTTGCTAGTTGGCTAAAATAGCTACCATCGATCATATGCATAGATCAGACAACCCCCCCCCCGCCTTCATGGTATTTCCTTGCGAACGCACTGTGTCGGAATTTGCGTCGCGCCTTGACCCCTGCCAACAGTTCCAGCGAGGGGGCAGTGAGCGCCGAAGCGGAACACAGCGGAGCTGAGAGGCTGAGGCTGACGTGGGCCTCGTTCCCCTTTGCCTTCTTGTCCGGGATAAGTGAATATGAATACAATGACGGATCGCCGACGTCCGCCGAATTTTCTCTTAGATTCAGCTGCGGCTTCTTGGCTAGCTGTTGCTGCATGCGGTCTCGGTGCGAGCTCTCCCCGTTTGCTCGTGGCCGCTGCCGCTGCCGCTGTCGCCGATAGTTGAATTTTCTCATCTACTCGCGCCGTTCCTCAGTCTCTCGCCCAGCCTTCGCTCTCATCGCGGGTCCAGCCATCCCCGCTAATTCTGCAGCGCTCCCCGCTAATTCTGCAGCGCTCGCCGCGAGCTTCCGAACAAGCTACTGGTTTATTCTGGGACACGTTCCAACCTAGGCTATGCTTCAGTTGTCGCTGCTGCTGCTGCTGCTGGTTAGCGGTGAAGTGGTCGGTGGCTCGATGGCGCTTCTCGTAACGGCAGCCTCCGTCTTCCGCTGCTATGACCATTATACGTCTTTCTCTCTCTCTCTCTCTCTCTCTATCTCACGCGCACCTCCTGTTTCCGCACGGGAGTGTGCACAAATTTTTCACATATGCGTATTTTGGCAGGAACGTGCACCCGCCGCGAAACGCCTACAGCACTTAAGAGTTCCTATAATCGCAGAGACCGGCACAATCGTCGCCGAGAGCGTTCCGAAAAATGTGGAAGCGCGCGCGACAGCGAACTGCAAGTCACCGTTGTGCTAGAGAATGAGACGATGGCCGCGACCTCGACCACGTGTCCCTCACACTGAGGTATTTTTCGTTCGTTCGCTCCGTGATGGAGCTCCACACTGTGAAGTGTCAGAAGAACGGGTGATCCAGAGGAGTTGAACAGCGGCAGCAGCAACGCAAACGGGGCAGAGAGGCACATCGAGGGAACACAGGAAATTGCAGGTATTTCTCTCGTCTTGAAGCCTCCTCAAGTTTGGGTCGCGTTTTGCTTATCTCTTTGCTTGTGCTTCTACCTCCTTTGTGTGAGGAAGACGATGGAGGTTCTCATCAAGGAAAGAACAATTCCCCACCATGCCACGCCCGAAGACGTTGAATGCGATCGCGAAATCAGACTGTCATTGAATTCGGTCTGCTTGAGTAGTTGTGGATACGCCGTACGACGGGCTAGCTCGGGATGAAATATGCTCACGATGACGACGCATTGTCGAGGCATCAAATGCTAGTTCGATGATGATACCTGCGTAGGGCGGGAATTGTGAGCGAAATATGCGTCGATGCCCAAGTGAGACTTGCCTAATAAAGTGGTAGACATGCATATACCACGCACTATACCAGCTGTAGCACTCCTGGCTCCCTTCGTAAGACGTACGCTAGTTTAGGGACATGAACATCCGCCAGTCTATTTGATAAATCGCATAACGATTGACGTTCGCTGCGCGGCACGCCGGGAACGCCACTGGGATTGGAAGCGGGTGGAGAGGATTCAGGCTAAGGTTCTACATGCCAGCTCCCGCTGTGGAATAATCCGAACGTGATGGCACTCCATCATTTCCCACCCTCAGTAGTATTTCCGTCTGTCGACCTAATAAATGTCAGTCACTCCATGACTCCATTCAGGTGGTACCGAGATTCGGTGAGAGGTGATTCGCTCAGCAGGACGATTAGCGTGGATGCCGTTTGCACGAAATTTGACATTGGCTTTCCTAATATCCGCCATCTGACATAGCCATACGCAGCGAGTATGTTGCTACTATCCGGTCGTCCCCGTCAACACATCCAATGCGGCAAGTCAACCACCTAACGAAGGTAACAAAAGCGGTCGTTTATGACAAGCCCCACGGACAGTTCGATAGTGAGATGAACCAGAGATAGACGAATTCCAAATAGCCACGATGGACAGGAATGACGATGTGCCCTCGTGAACGAATCAAACAGACAGCACCGAGTAAAACGTTGCTGGGACGTACACAACACACTCAGCCCGTCCTCTTCAAAGCGTAATCCTCTGGTTCTTGGTCACCCTTGCCGGAGTCCCTTGTCGTTGCCAACATTGCATCAGTTTCTGTTCCCGGCCCAAAGCGGTGAAAGCGAAAGTCAGTACCCAGCAGCCTGTCTACGAGCATGTGCGTTTGTTCGTTGGATACCGCTGCGAGAAATGGACTAATGAGGTTTTCCCGCGCAGACCATATGTCCCTGTAGATCTTCTAGCTTCTTTGGCTTTCCTCCGCCTTTCCTCAACGTATTTTCCCCCGCTCCAGCGCCCCAAGGGCCTATCGTAGCCAGCGCCGATAGAATTACTTCTTTCTGCAGTATAAAGCCAGCACGTCCGCCTCTACCCCTTACATTGTTCGCTGCCCGCGGGCGCCGCCATTGACGGAATTAGGAATGAAGAGCTACACGAGTAGCAACCCTATATGCGCGACCCATCGACCACACGCGCATATGCTCCATGCCAGCTCGATGCCGCTTGCTAGCTACGAGCGAAATTCGATTACAGCGGAGAATTCAAAGGTGTCCGAAATCGGACTTGGTGGCCTGCCACCTCTTCTCGTCTGTCGACTTCGCCGCCGCACTTGTGGAACGACCAATGCGACCAGCCTCACGTACGATCAGGTCTACGCCGTTTAGAGCAATGCTTTCTTCCCGATCTCGTTGGTGTGCAAGCGTCGGTCCCGGCCGATTTTGATTTTTCATACAAAGAACGTGTCCGCTCCCCACTTCTTCTGCCGTCGTCTGGAGAGGCAAATCATTTGATGCCTAGTAGCATTCGTGTTCTTCTACCGGCCACGAAGACATCTATGTTTGCCTCTTTGAAAGGCCTTCTCATTTCCTGCCACCCGTCGCTCTCGTTTACCTCGACGGGTCTCGCCGAGCAAGCCTGAGGCATCAGCACCTCGACCTTCTGCGAGCACATTACGAGGCATACTCAACTCGCGGCGTAGGTAGGACTATCAGAAAGGCGAAACCTGCAATCATAGCAATAGGAATTGCCACATACATGACACTTAGTCATGACTGTATGGCTCTATGATAAGGCTAGCCCTGTGAGGGACTAGCCCTCCCTGTCTTGTCCCCTATTAGGACAAGACATTGGTCTACACACGCTGAGGCCTGTCTACCCTCGGAGAATGAAGGCGGCTGAAGATCGCATGGAGAAGCTGAATTTATAACGCAACTAATAACATAGAGCGATGGAGCGATATAATCGTCCCTGACGACTCTGTCAGGCTGGCAGCTTACCGCAAAGCTACCCGTGCCGTTCTAACCATCATTGAGGCGGCGAGGTTGTAGGTGGGGGGGGTGGTGGCGGCCGACGTCATGCGGCGGAAGACGTGCGGGCTTGCATCAGTGAACAATACTTCTTGATCATCTTAGAAGAGAGGCTTCCTTTCCCAATCCTCCAGGGAATCATGAAGTCGGTCGTTCCCGGAACAAACTACTCTCAAGTCCCGTCCCCCGTTCAACTTGCTACCCGGGCTTCTAACCAGTAGCAGTTGCTCGAAGGCAGAGTGACCAGAACGGCCGTCGCGTTCCCTTGAGACTACCTTCTTCGTTCAACGTTATGTCGCTCATTGGCGCTACGCAGGAACCCAGGAGGGAACTACCCGGGTGAAGCCTGCCGCTGAAAGCGCGGCAGCGGCCACGGTCGCCGGGAATTATTCACAGCGACATCCTCCCATAGCTTACGAATATCCGACAAAGTAACATCAGCAAGTGAACAATGGCGTTCCGCAATTATGTCAATAGCGGGATAACATGCCGGCTGCTTGTGCATGTCATGTCTGGACGTTAGGACACACCTGTGTGTGTCAGGACATATGAGTGTTCTGCCTATTTGTAACGAAGTGTGTCTTGATCTTCCAATCTAGTCCTTCCCAATGTCGATTAAATTTGCTTGTTGCTACAATAAAAGCTTACAATGGTTTTGCGTGAACGAGGTTAATCGAACTGTGGTTATATCAATGTGTTAGAAATAGGTTTTCATTTGAATAGACCCGCCCTATATGAACAAGCAGCGGACCGTTGTTCTTCTGCGTTCGTTGTTATTTCAAAGAAAAATAACTCCCTGGCTCTGCAAAGCCTAATCGTTCCGAACTAAACAGTTCAATCCGAACAGTCCGTAAAATCGATCATATTCCGCTACAGCCCCACGTGCGCACAGTATTTAGCGATAGCAGCTGATAGTAGAGAACAAGCAGACGAGAAAGAGAGAGAGAGAGTCCCTGTGTGGCTCCGTGTCACGAAGCTTTGATTTCTGATTGCCACTAAAAACTCTATTATTATTATTCGCCGGGCTGAGCTGGGCTAGGATGAGCTTCACTGCGTGCAACGACGGCGGTCGTCCAATTGCCAGTAAATTTCCACTACGAAGCAATTTGGGAACGCCACCAGCCATGGTTCTTATCTCCGAGGTCCCCCGGTCATGTGCACACCGCGTCAACGGTCGCTATCTCTCGTAATGCACGACACACTCATGCGGTCGACTAACCGAGCACACCTCATAGGCTGTGGGTGGGCATTTGGACGTGGGACTCGAATAACAGTAATTTCACTAATAGCACCAAATCACGACGCTACTCCAGCGCCGTATGACGGGCCTTCACTCCTCACCATCGACTCACTCACTTGCTATTTATTGTATCTATCTATCTGTCTGCCTGTCTTCCTGTCTCTCGATTCGTCTATCGACATATGCCTCTGCCGCGTTGGGACTCGCGGCGTCGGCGTTCTGTTTTTTTTGCTCCCTTTATTTTTTCTTCCTTCTGTTTTTCCCTGGCAGGGAAAAGGACACCGCGAAGGCGGGAGGTTGGTCGAGTAGTTATGCGCATTATCGTCGCTCTATCCGATGACCGCGCCTTTCCAATGAGGGGGATAGAGTAGGCGAGATCGGTCAGAGCAGAGGAAATGGGATGGCAGTGCTCAGCAAACCGGCGGACACAAGACGGCGGTTTATAGCCTTCAAGGTGAAGGTGTATTGGCCGCAACCACGAAGGGGTCTTCTCCACTGCGTTTCTCACAGAGCCATCACGCGACGTGATAGGACTTCGCTATTTGACCTCCCTTCAATCAGGAGCGAGACCCAAGGACCAGCAGCACCGTTAGGCGGCCAGCTCCCTGAGAACAGATCGACGACCGTTGCCTGCTGGCGTGCCGCCGAGCCACTTGCTCCACTCACGGTCAATCTCTTAGGAGTTCTGACGGTTCGTCTCATCCCTTGATCATTTATTTTATTCGTTCGTTTGCTCAGCCACTCATCTGGCTGTGTCCTTCTTCTCGCGTTTACCGTCTCATCTCCTTCAACGCTGAACGGCGCTCTTCTTTGCGGTTTCCTTGCTTCGTTGGCTCGATGGCCGGCGACCTAGCAGGCCCCTACCACGTTAGACTGAAGATTGCTGGCTGGTCTTTGCCACGTAGCACTGCTATCCAGTATCTCATTTCCACTCGACGACGTCAAGTACGTCGAATCTTTTATACTATCCACATAATTCTCCCCCTCTCTACGTCTGCCCAGCCCTGTGCTATCCATAGGAGTCACGCATGTGCGCTCGCACGCACGTGAGATCTATGTCGGTAGCACCGAGCAGCCTAACAAAACGGACTAACCCGCTTATCGAGACGCGACGCCAGTCACATAGCGCAGGCCCATAGACCGTAGTGGACACGGTGTGTAAACGGTAGGTCTGCCCACGGCCGCCTTATCTTCCGAATCTGCTCGGCCAACCCAGGCCGACCGGCTCCGTCAGTGGGTCCGGGAAAGGGACTTAATGAAAAGCGCCCAATTTCCATGTACCACTGTCTCACAATGGCCTTCCCCCCCGTCATTTGCTACAGTTGGCCTTGCAGGCTCGTCGACCACAGCCACTGCATAGAGCGTTTTCGCTCCGCTGGCCAATTTCGGGACCACACATGATAGCTGGATAAGCGGTTTCCTCCAATGCTTGTCCACGCCCGCCGTTCATTGCAACATGGACGGATATGGATGGATATACGCAAGCGGGCTGGAGCGCGGGTAACACACTTTTGTGTTAAACAATGTTTTGTTCTGGTACTGCTATTACTACATCTGCTGCTGCAGCTGCTGCAGCCGCAGCTGCCACTCTTGCCTCTGCCGGCCGCCAAATCGCCGTTGGGGTTCGGGTGGGTGCGCGGGGCCAACTGCGCGACTAGATGAGTCGTTGAGGGAGAATCGGCGAAGGTTGAACAATGCGGGAGGATGGACGGGCACGACGAGACGGGTGTGGGCGATGCGCGATGAGAAATTTGCCGTTGGATTGGATGAGCTTCAGGCGAACGAGCTCTGCTATAAAATGGCTCCGGCATCGAGGCGAACAGGCAGCTAGCTATTGTGGAACGAACCATTATAAATGCGAACGAGTACGGCGGGCGGCTGGCCGTCCCCAATGGGTGCACTGCGAGGGATACAGTATGAGCTATGGGAGCCCGGCGAGAGCGGTCGGAAACGTGGCGGGCGGGTGTCCGCTGAAGCTGATGAGGTCACAAGGGCAAGGAATAACATCTTCTTTCGGCTGTTGGTAAATGTGTCCAGCACAACCATGATGAATACGAAGACGACGCGCGTATAATAGTAATAATAATAATAAAGCCGTAGTAAGACAAGCCATCCACTCTTAATGGTATTTATCTTCCGCCTTCGATTCGACATATGACTTTATACTATTATACTTGCCTCCTCTGATCGCTCAGCGATGGAGCCAACACCCGAGGCAGGAATATCAACGCGTTCTGCGAGGCTGCTGTTGTTGTCGTGTTCATCAGCACTTGACTCCATGATTGATACAACTTTTGTTTGTCGTATCCCATTCTATAAGATCCTATCAATACATTCACTTCTGTCAGCTATAATACCCCTGGGTGTTGTAGATAAATTTTAATCAGCTCGTAAACTATTATCGAAATATGATTATTTGAGGTCTATTTCATTTAGCCTAACATATCAAGAAACAATTTCATTCGGCCCAGGAATAACGAGCTCAAGCCAATCTGATGAAAATAAAGAATACCAAATTTCGATGAAACCTTCTAGTTTTGTTCAATAGTGAGGTACATATTGGCGAGTCATTCTGTTAGACATGTTAACCCACGTCATCAGGGGGTCCATTTGAAATACTGTTCCACCTACCGCTCGATTGTCGTTCATGCCAACTGCCGCGAGTCGACACACGAATGTTGAGCGAACTGTGTAACTGACGTATGTCCGAGTGTGTTCTACTTTCGACTGCATGGATTATATACATGCAGCAAGTCTACCTGATTTCCTGAAAACCACCACAATAGGTCCTGGTGACTGTCTCGGCTGCCACTTCTATAGCCGCATCTGGTAGACACCGGCATTTCGTGGTCTTTTTTCTTGGCCCGGGCAACTCCACCGCCGGTCGCGCTGCGCGACCACCCATAGCGTTCCCTCTAAACGAGTGTCAGCGCTTGGGGAACGGATTGGCGGGATAGTTACGTTACTCGTAAAAACGTCACGCGAGCATTGAGGCACAGACCCGCCAGAAAGACGGTGTCACGGACGCCGGACGGACTTCCCTATGAAGTGCTTGGATAGATCCGGCCATCCGTGCTAGCTACGGCAGGCGATGTAAGGGGGCCCTAGATGATGGGTTGGGTAAACGATCATTGGTTTCGCATTAGCTTCCGCTCGCCACTTTCTCTCCTTGGTCATCGCTGGCCCGTCGTCGGAGCACCGCTGCCGTCGGCAGAGCACTGCTGGACTGTCGTCGTGGCAGGGTAGTACGTTGCCCGTTCCAAGGCAGGCGTTCAGCGTTCGCACGCCAACTGGCCGCTGCTGCATCGAGTTAGCCAGCGAGTGCGGTAGCAGCCGTCGGCGCCGCTTGCATCGAGTACATGGAGTAACTGCGTCCGTACAGAGTCAGTGGGCGGGACGCGGCGAAGTAGAACGGCCTCCAACCTCAGTCGGCGACTGCCACCACTTCACTTCGCTCCGCTCGGATCCGATCCACCCTGCTTAGACGGCACTCTAGTCCACGACACTCTACAACAACCGACCGGTACCCCACCGATCGGGCCCGCCACTCCTAATCTACGGCCACTTCGGAGCGACCAGAACGAGCACTCCCTCATCCACTTCATAAATGTGGCCACATTGTAACCGGCAAACGGGGAGAACGACGCGAGATTACAACACACGCGCCATTAGGTGAGATTATCAGAAACGACTTGACGTCAACAGCATCAGATGTGTTCTGAGAAAATCCGCACGCACAAACGACATCATCTTTTAACCATCATTTGATGGTTAAAAGTTGCTGACGTTAAAAGAGCTGACGGTCGCAATTAAGGTTGCACGTCAACTGTCGCTCGGGATTTGTTCGCGTCTTTATCCCGTGGAACTCGTCCGAAAGAAAACCTCGAAAATGTGGCGTGCAACCCCGAAAATGCAATACGGGAAATAGCGGTTGGTATAGGCAATGCCCATTTAATAAATCATCTTTATTACTGTCGTTAGTCGACGAATCAGGCGGCATTGACCGTTCACACGGTTCTATCCACACGAATGCTGCACGCTGCCTCTGTGCACAGGTCGAACTGGACCCATCGCGTGTGATAATAGTGTTCACGCGCGTGTGTGCTTCTTAACGCACAATCATGATCAATAGATACGATATATACAGTAATACAATACAAGGCTTGGTTTATTGACGGAACTGCAGTCTTATCTGAGCGCTGAAGTTCTCGAAAAAAAGATTTTTTTTTTAAATATTAATTTCCAAAGAATAGCGAAAAGGAAGTGTAGTCTCATGGATTATTTCAAACGCGACCGATTTCTGGAAAGGGCATTATTTACAACAATTTTTGGTGTTCATAAAAGTAACAGTATAAAAGGGATAGGCGACGGATCGAGGAAATTACCGCATAACACTTGGGAAGGAGATCTTCAAGATGGACATGCCACTTCAGTGCCTCGTGAATAGTCAGGCCGAGAGACATCGGACCGTAAATATGAAATAAACCAAATCGATTATTATACAGTATTCTCATTCATATGTATTATGCAATTCCACTCACAGGCGTATTATATATTAGTACCTTCGCCTGCAGCGATTATCATTACGATCATATCGGTTTGGTGATAACCTCTTCTCTCATGGGTGTTGCCCACCCCTCCCTTCATTCGATAAACATCCCCCGCCTTTATCAGTTTCTATCGCTCTCGGTGCACAGCTCTGTTTGCTCTTTCCTTCGTCTGCATTTTCTGTTTAATAACGAGGGCAAACTTTTAATGGTTCCATTAGGAGGCGCCGGAGTCACGCTCCGAGTTCCAGCTCGGCGTCCACAGCCAGCCCGATCGCCAAAGCGTCTGTCTAGATATTCCCCGCGGTAGCGCCGAGGACGCGACCCATGTGGCTGACCCCGTCAGGGAGCACTCAGCTTCTCCCGCGAACCCTTGCGCCCGCCCATGCATAGGTTTCGGACGCCGCATCGCGTCTTTACCTATGTCACCCAGCGCATGCCTAGCATCGGCATGTGCCTCTGCTGTGGCTCATGCGGCTGTTGCAATTCGTCTTGCACGCGAGACGCTGCCGCCGAACAGCAACTTCAGTTTGGGCCCAGGTCTTGACGTCGTTGTCCGGCGACGGACAGACTGAGACGATTTCGCGTATGTTCGCGGCTGCCTCGTGCTGTCGTGAAACAGAAATAATTCGTCGAGCGAACGAATAAGGCAAAGGGGCCGCATGTGCCCGCCAGAAGGAAAGAGAGAGAGATTGATAGAGACACAGAGAAAGAAATGAGATAGAACGCGAAACGCGAATGAATAATTATGCTTTCAAACATTCTCGTCGCTCTGAAAAGAGTTGAGCGCCACCACCTCTTCGTCTGACCAGCGGCCCTCTGGGCGCTGATCTGGACGACACAGCCAAACGATACGGGTTCGCTGGAACCTCACACGCCGCCTCCATCTCGCTAGTCGTTTTCAAGCATCAGACTGACACCGGCCACGCAAAGGACCCCTTCTCATGTTGTAGTATGTATGCACGCTAGTCGTGCGACACCAAGAAAACTGACGGAGCGAGCCGTCGCTGACTGACCGTGGCTCCACGTCTCGGCTAATCTCCGAGTCCCATGTCGTTCCCTATATCTTTCTTGTTCGTTTTTTCGTCCCAGACGCTCATGTTGTTCTGCAGCCGTCCCCTTCACTATTTGCCCTCTTGTCCGATTCGAATGGAAAGTGAAGAAACAAGCACAGGTCGCACGCGAGTACGAGCACTACGTGTAAATGGTGGGGACGCTGAGAGTGATGAATATATATATATATATATATATAATACTACATGCTGCGGATAAATGATTGAGTATCAGATATGTAATATATAGATGCAAGATAATCCGTCACACTAATTTGGATATATATATTATATATACATTGTAGATATTTGACGATGGCAGAATACCGTCGTGCACAGAGCACCGACCTAATGGTCAATATGAGGGAATGCTTTTCGAGGTGATGATACGTCCTCGCGAGATTGAATAGAAAGCTATATATATATAATTTATAATACTTTTAATATACATAATAATAATAATAATAATAATAATAATAAATATATAAATAATTCTATGCAATCGTATACACAGCTGGCCGTGATACATATTGCTTGTCTTCTTATAAACAGCAACCATTAACGGCGAAAATAGTCCATGTCTTCAACATTCGACCTAAATAGCAGTCACTTGATATTTCAAACATGCTATTGGCCTTCATCGTCCCCTTCGACGAAATGAGATCACTTCATTTCGCTGTCCCTGGCAATCAATTAGTGTCAGTACAGTCAATTTCAGTGATCTCTCGTTAAATTCACATGAAGACTTCATCAGACCATCATCAATACCGTTCTCGTCACTTCGACGAACGAAAAGTCTATTGCAGCCACGGGAAGATGTACAAAGACGCCTGATCTTCACCTATCTGTCAGAGGGCGAATCATCCCCTATAGCGTGAACCGAGCTGTCAAGGGGCTGACATACGCCAAGAATGATTTTTCACTTAATACCTATCCGGTGATCGTGACCGATCGTTAGAAGCAGGGGAGGCAGCCGGGTGGGGTCGAAAATCTCACGGGTGAAGAAGTCTGGGGGTCAGAAAACCGATTTCTGCAACATGCAGCAGCTTCGTGGGCAGTGGACGCGCATGAAGGCGCGTCAGCGGGTCAGCCGGCTGCTCCTGCTGTGAATTTCAACGACACCCTTCAACGTCTATAAACGAAACGAGATCTCTACTACCCCTTGCTATCGTCCCTGCTCTACATCACGTTGCCATGCTATTCCCAGGTGATTCTTCTTTCCCCAATTCAGTATCCAGTCCGTATATATATATATATATTATATATATATATATATATATATATATATATATATATATATACATGTATATATTTATGCACAACGATAGATGCGTCAAAGGTCGTGAATTAGATGCACATGTCTTGCAAGTAGTTTTACGACACGCAGACATGGCGTGGACATGAGAAATCGAGCGACCGCTGCTGATGCTGTTGCCGCAGCTGCCTTGTTAAGAGAGGCCTCTGTGAACCGTCCAGGTGAACGTTGAACAAGAACGTAACTCGTACGAGGTAGGCAAATGGTTTACTTAGGCGTTGTGTCATTCGTTGTTGAGTTCCACATTATTGGACGTGTCTTGTTTCCGTAGAGGCCACTGCGAACGACTTTTCGACTGCGTTTTCATTTGCCTTTCCTTGTCGTGTTATTGACGTCATTTAAGAACACCCGAGCACTTTGGGATGTGCGTATCTCGTCATCCTGCTAGTCTCTTGATATCCGCCCTTTAGGACTTAAGATCTTGAAGCTGACTCAGACAGCTCAGCGATTTCAGCTGGCGTCGGTGAATTGTATACAACGTTTTCGTACGCTGAGAGAAATCCCGAAGCTTATAATCGTCTGCCGCTTTCTGTTTTAAATTTCTCGCCTCCTACAGTCGACGTAGACGTGTTGGCTACGGGCGCCACAGTCGCCTCAAGCACGGCGATCATAATTTCGTCCATTGACTACTGCAGCAATTCGTTAGAGACTATGATTCGAGACGAACAGTGATGACTATTGGCGGGCAACGATCTAGTCGTTCAGGCCGGTGACGATTGAGGACACATGCCATTTACATTATAGTTAATGGTCGGGAACGGCGTCTGAATTCGACATCTGCTCCGAGCAGACAGCAGCGGGGCACAAGTGTCTCTATTCTAACGACGGCATACGGAGGACACAGAAACTCGATCTAGAATATAGGGTATCAAATAGCACTTAAAAATGTGTCGTCTTCGACCCCGCTCCGCAGATCGATACGCGCTGAAGTGTTCCCTCTGGCAATAAAGCTTCTATTAGCGTTCGACTTTGATTTTTATCAACAATTCAAGAAAACGAAATTGAGGAGTCCCGCAGACCCGAGTAGGCTATGTATTATGGGCAGCGATGAGTAAAAATAACAATAACGGAAGAGACAAAATAACTCCGTGGTTAATATCGCGGTTATGGCATGACCTCATGGCCGTATGCGGGTCCTATTTCGAAAGAATTGGTTATGCGAGACCGATCACTTGGTCGGATCACTTTGAGACTGGCGCGGCAGAGAATTAGAATCTTGTCTGAACTCTGAGAGAAGATCCACTCCCCGAGGGCCCGTTACTTAGGCGAGCAGCAATCTCATTCTGGACCAGTTCGTGTGTCTATTGTAATAAAATATAAATATACACATCTTTGCTACTGCAAGCGGAAACAGATTGCCTGATGCCTTTCGCAGAGGCTGCTGATGAAACACACACCGCACAGCACTGGTCACTTACATTTTGATCACTAGGGCGGCGGTAGTGAGCCACTATTAGCTCAGCTCGCTCGATCTGTGCGTGCATCGCTTCTCACCAGAGCCTGCGCACACCGTCAGTGCTGTGAGCTACATAGGCATAGCAATAATTATAATAGAAATCATCGCTCGATCCGCGTCGGGAGCCGAAGCCGACCCGATTAAGTTCGGGACTCCGACCCTCTTCATTCTTGGCCATTGCCGTGCTTTTCAATAGTGGAAGTGGGCAGGGGAGAGCGCAATTGGGCTCCGGAGCGCCAGTTTCGAGGAAGCATTTCTAAGCCAACAGAGCACGTCCGCTAGTCACGCACCATAATCAACCAACAGCAGCAGTAGCAGAAACACAGGTGCGAGACGATAGGGAAAGATTCTTGGTCAGAAACCTGATTCAATCTGAGAATCGGATTTCTCAAAGCACCTCCGCGAGGCGTACTCCAACTGACACAGCTCCTTTAAACTGCCAGTTACGCCACAGTCAGGAAGAGTAGGTTAGTCAGCTATTCTGATAAGTGAAATCGAAGGCCGAAGACGCGAAGGCGATATTCTGACTTACAACATTTATGAAATAGGTGAACTAGCGGAACTGTAACGAGTTCTAAACCGACGAACATGCACCGACCAACAGCAAAGCATTATACTGCCAGAAGAAGGCTGGATACTTCGATCGCTCAGGCGTACACTGAACGGCTAATAATTTGTCCGCGGCCACCCCAACCTTCTACGATTGTCTAGATTTGATATGTTTGCCCTGCCGGAGTTGGTGGTAGAATGTGTAACAGGCGAATTTGGGGAAAGTTTAGCATATTGGTAACGATGTCAATGGATCAAAATAATACATGAGACCTACAGAGTGTTCGAAAAGTTTAGAGACGCGAGTTTACTGGTCGCGGCTGAATAATCCGTATACGAAAGGTCATAGTCACGCAAGCATATAGCGGCTGACGACTCAATCGCACAATAATTCACCGATGATAGATATCACCTGATTAAGCAGATTTGCGAAACAACCTGTGAGCTTAGTATAAATCGTGTGTGAACGTCAAAAGCTTATTTATATTTAAGGGAACTCACATTAATTACTATATGTTGAAAGGTTATGTTAAGCCTCTCCTTCGAACAAGCTATTATATTTATCATAGTAGAGTGGTCCCTCCAGCAAACTTAATGTTGATCTTTACAGAAACTTCTATGATTAAATTCGCCGAGCCTTGAGTATCCATGTTCCTAACCCAAAACATGTTTAACGTTTGGCATTAGTTGTTGTACCAATCACTCTAAACAGCTCCTTGGCTATAAAAAAAAAAACATAATACCTGCTTATTGTATTATGAAATTTTCAATAGTGCGATTATTAGTGCGTCTTATAATATGATAATGATATTAGTTCCGAAAGTGCAACTGGTGTTTGTGTTCTATACCAGCGTAAATACAGCTTAGCTTGCCATATCGAGCAATCAAACCACTGTAACGTCCAGGAGGATTTTTTTTTCACGACACCCAGCCTGATGGTGGATACTGCTCACAAATGGAACACAGCTGAATCGAAGCAAAGTAAGTAAACGAAAAAAAAACGCCGTTTAGACAGTTTTCGAATCATGAGTCATGTGTCTGTTTGTGCACTATTGACGACCCATCAAGTATATTCGGACACACAGTTCGAGCATGACAACGGGGTCTGCTACAATTTCGCCTGTTGACTAAGTGACCTTATGTTGAGCTAAAGCAACGGTGGCCCCGACAGGCTCTCGTAGTAATACCTAAATGTTAAGAGCTGACGCCTGTCAGATAGGGGAGAAAGTAAATGTTCGGAGCCGAAAATCTTAGACCTTAGATAGGGAAACAGCTGAGGGTCAGCTCGAAAAACAATAACCGAATCGCTTCGAAGTTCACTTAGTCTCTATGACATCACAGGCAGTCGAGTGTGGACGCGCGGTTGTTGGCGATTCGAGCGCGGGCTGACTGAACAGTATCGTAGCGTATGCGATTTCTGTGACAGTATGACAATTGTTATTGGTATTGTTTGTTCGTTGAATCGGGTCGCATCGTCGATCAATCGTACACGGAGTTCGAGGGACTCGGGAGGGGACGGCGCGTGCTGGTAGCCAGTACATGATCTGGCAATGATTTTGTATTAGCATCACGTGGCCGGCAGGTGACATCCTTAATCGTAGGCGAGCGTCAGAGGATTAAGTTTGGTGGGAGCCCGCCGTCGGGAGGCAGTTACTCGAGGGGCCCTCGCGTTAGAGGTTAGGTGGGAACACATGGGCGCGTTTGCCGGTTGGTACGCGGCTTGGCCCCGCTTTCGTAGTGCGGATGTTGCAGCTGACAGAATCAGCACCCGTAGACTCCTAGTTGGCGAACGACAACACTCCTGCCACCCACACAGACACACATACAAAAACACAGTTTGGCCTCTGAGGAAGACCCGTATCACATTTGCACGTTCAGACACACAGACCAGACAGATATATATAGACAGGTAGACATACAGATAGAGGAACACAGGTACACACACACACACACAATCACTCACATACACATTGGCAATTCGGTGTTTAGCACAAAACATGATGTTCTTCGATCGTTGTCGAACGAACGCGGTGCATTGGTGTCCGAGTAAAAGGGTGGTTTCGTTGAACGGTCCGAATTGGACCTGGTTAGCTATGCAAGGTGGTTGTGGTGGTGGCTGCTGCTGCGGCTGCTGCTGCCGCTGCCGAACACTATTGCTGGGCGGACATTGCTCGTTCCAACGGGCGATGTTGTGTTTTCGCCGAATTCACATAGTGGGCCAACGAGATGATGTTGGCCGTCAACGTCTCATGGATCCGTCTCGAATAGCGACTTCGTTGAGCAGTAGGTAGGACACGTCGTGGAAGTTGGCTGGCCGAACAAGAGGTTTGTGTGGGTGATTTCGGTGACGGAGGCGTTAGGCTTGGCACTTACCTATTTTGATGTCGGCCACAGCGACGCCCAGAAGGGCGAGCGCCAACACCGGCGCTGCCAGCCCGCTCATGGTAGCATCGGGCCTTCACGAGGCGGCAAACAAGTCGACTTGAGTGCACACAAGTTAGTAACAAACTAAAAGGACTACATGTGCGGCCATTGCAAAAAGAGGGGAGGATGGGGCTACGAGGTGGCGCTGCTGTCGGGGACCCAGCTCGGTGTCGTCCTGGCAACGCGGACCTGAGGCGCCTCCAGCGCCCCCCGCCGGGGGCGGTCCCGAGCGGACGGCATCGTGCAACGTGTTTTTTTTCCGATCAACTCTGATGGATCGGGAGACATTTCTCACCGAAGGGTGCCGGCCAGCGGCCCGTGAGTTGTGGACGCGGTGACAGGCCGCCGGTGGACCATTTAAGGCTGTTGCCGGTGCGCACAGGCCTTCGGCAGGCACGAATGCCCCGGCCCTCTCGCTCCGTCTCGGACATCACCGGAGGATGCACCCTAGGCCCGCCCCCGCTCCCGAGCTTCGCCATCTTCGAACATTCAGTGAGGGGTGCGCGCCAAAATTTGACAATGAAGGAACATTTTCTGTACACCCTCATCTCGTAATGTAGCTCGGCTGGTACGGGGGTAATGTGCGCGGCCGTGAAGCGATGTCGGTTCCAAGTCTCTCGCGTTTAACCTCGTTCTCCCACCCGCTGTCTGCGTGGGGTTCGCTTATTTGCTATTGTAGAAACAGTATTCGTTTCCTTCTTTCATGCTTTCTTGTATTAGTTCAATTTCGCTGTGTACCGAGTGTTTGAGCTGATAAGAGCAAACGCCGGTGGGGCATTGTTCTTTTGTATTACTTTGGAGGCAGTTAATCTTAACGTTCAGCTAAAGCTGCCTCACATGCAAATGTAACATAAAAATAGCCCAAGGAGCAGTTGAGAATGAAGGCGAGGTGGGTAAGCAGCGAATGTCGGAAGGTCTAAACCGGCTGAATCTATGAGGTCTGGGAACTGTGTTTCAATTTACCACTCTCGCCTTCAACTGACTGCTGCCTTGATTAAGGAACAGGCATCTACTGCGGCGCTCCCTAAGCTGAACAGTAGATATGAGAAAAGATATAGTCTCTGCTAGCGACCTGACATATTAAAACAAGCCCGAAGCATCTTAATTCTCTTATACTAGGGCGGAACATCACTCCACTACAAAAAGGCATTTTGCTCTAGCTTGAATAAAACGGGTGGTTCGTCCCTTCCATGTGGACGAAACAAAGCCAAAGGCATATGTTATTAGCTGTCGGGGCCGTCTCAGTTTAATCTGAAACCAAAAAGAAGATCTGTTTAGCCTTCAGACGAGGAAATGATGTTCATTCTGGTGAGTGACCCACATCGTATGGCAGAACCACGAATCGGTCCTGGCAGCGTCGAGCATTAGGTCACACCATGACTCTGTACCTGCGGTGTGTCTAATTGCCTCCCCGACTAGAGAAAAGAAGCTTGCAGTTTGCTGTCAGAAGGGAACCTGGTGGACGCGATCTGACACAATGCGCTCGGCCTCAGCAATAGCCGGTAGTAGTAGGTCTTTCATTATGAGTACATTGTCTGCGGTTTATGGGACTTGTTCTAGAGTTCATATAGAATTTCCCTCTGCGTACCAGCTCTAATCTGCAAGTTGATTATACGTTCGACTAGACTGACTGACACAATGCCTAGGGCTGTGGTTCAGAATGCTGCTGATGCATCGACGTCGGGGTCCAAGAAGACTTGTCTTTACTTAGCGCGTAGACAAAGCGTGGCCCTCTATGTCTGGGGAGAATTGCCTCTTGGTAGCGCGTAGGTTCTCTAGTGGCTTATCTGTCCGTAGTGGGTTGCTTCTAATTTCGTCGGTCATGAGCGGCGTGCACCGAGCCCTGTATTTATACGTTATACCGTAAGCAAGCGGGCAGTTTGTTAACGATAGACAAAGTGCTTGAGTTGTCACTAGTCTCCTTTGTCCTTAGAGTTGCCTGAGATTGCTTGACACTTGGCTCGAAAAGGCTATTTCTAGCGTTGCCTTATGAGTGTTAAAGCGATTGCCCGAGACTCTTTACCTCCCATTTGTAAAGTCACTATTGGCATTATTGCTCGGCACGTGCTTCTGGAAAAACTATCCATGCGAACGTTGCCGTTGTGGGCCGGACATGCCGGCTATCCTCCACGGGCGACCAACATTTACAGATATGGTTGCTTCTTCCGAAGGTGTTCAGTTTTCCTCCGTGTATAGAAGCTGTTCTATTTGGCCTACTTTTAGAGTTGGCGTTACTTGTCCCACGGTCGTGAGTCCTTATTGACGTAGAGCGTAGATCTGACTTTGGTCTCTGCCCAGCTCGTTTATCCTCCCAAGGTGCTTCTGGACTTGCAGCGTTGTCCTTCCTCCCACTTTAATACACACAAATAAACGTATTTCTTGCGTAGACTCCTCATTCTCATACGATCAAGTGTGAATGAGTTTTGAACGCTGAGCACACCGACTTTATTGACGTGACAGTACTTGACGCTGGATTCGTCTCCAAGCTAGGATGACAATCAAAGTTGACTCGTGGTTGAATGTCGTCATGCGCTGCGACGGCTCTTCTGTTGCCGACGGCGCAAGTAATAGTTTCGTTTCGGGGCGTGTTCGATGTCGACGTCATCATAGATCGTCTTCGATCTTCACTTGGCTCGATTGGGTGTCAGAACCACTCCAATCGACCCTCGCTCCTGGTACACCACAACCGTTGGCGAAACAAACGCTGTCTTGGCCAACGCATCCGCAGGTCAAGAAAACACGTTCATCCAGCTGGGTATAACGCCCCAAGTGGCAGCGCTAAGAAGCCGATGGGACGAACTGACACCATCAACGATGCGATAGCAACTCCGGAAAACGATGGATGTGCACGCCACCCAACAACCTGCCTGCCTGCCTGCGTGGTGTTTGCTGTCAGACTGACTCCGGTAGGGGTCCAGGCCTCAAGGGACCGTAGGCCTTTTATTACGAGTCGTTGATATGGTGGTAGCGAGGGTAGTTTCTTTCTCTCTGCACAGCAGCCCTCTGTTGGCTGTCTATTCGGCGAGACGACTACACTGTGCCTAAAGCTATGGCCTTGTGCCTTCTAGTGATTAACAGCTTGCCTCGCTGCTTGATATCAATGAGCAGCAGGTTCGTTTGGTCAACTCGGATAATCGAATAGGCCATGAAATGAGAAACACTCGAGCCCAAGCCCTAGACTTCCGTGGACCTTAGCCACTTGAGGCGAATTACATCTGACGCCAAGGATAGTCATTATCACAATGTAATACAATCGCTCACGGTATGGAAGCTGTCGCTTATGTTATGTAATATGTTCATCAGCACATTATTGACATGCATAGTACCCGATGAGGAAATTAGTATGAGGAACAACGCATGTAGTCTGACAGTGAGAAGAAATATGAGAAGATCGATCATTGAAGATCAATCGGAAATAGTTACTCTACGCTACCACTGTGGAGTTCTACACCTTGACAAGCTCTGCGGGGTTCTCCTTTCGCGTAAAGCGAAAGCGATAACTCAAAATAAATTATATATATATATAAATAAATTATATATATATATATATATATATATATGCAGTGGTGTGCATAAGCGTAACGCACCCCTATATTTCAACAAATCGAGACAAAGAATACACATTTGAGGCATTTATTCTGTATCAGATTAATGTACGTGTCAAATAACATGCACACTACAAAGAACAGCACAAATGACGGCGCAAACAGCTTGCTACAATGAAATGTGTCATTTTTCGGGTGTGCAAAAGGATAACGCACCCTCAGTTATCGAGTGTTGTCGCTGAATTCATCCAGTTTGTGTTGAGCATTCAAGCTGTACTGCAGTCATGGGACACGCTTCGAGCCTTACTGATGCAGAGAAAGCAGATATGACTGCTTTATATCGGGCAGGAAAGACCCAGGCTGTAATTGCCAGAAAAATTGGCAGAAATCGTCACGTAATGCAAAATTATTTACGCAGTCCGTCGACGTATGGTACTAATAAGTCTAAAGGACGTCCACGAAAGAACAGCCAGCGAACTGCCATGCATATCTGTACTGGCATGATGTACGTAGAGAGTCGCGGTACTTCTCGAACCACATATTCGGCGGAGCGTTCGTTATGGGTTGGGGAGCTTGGCAAACTTGGATTCGCTTTCATCTCATCCCGAATCAATAGCGAAGACTATCAGCAGATATTGACCAACAACCTACTACCATTTAGGAGCAGATTTCATCGACTGGTAATTGTTTTCCAACACGAATACGCTTGAATTCACGTCAGCGCTAGTACACGTGCGTGGTTAGGACGGCATTTCATTGAAACCCTAAAGTGGCCAGCATGTTCTCCTGACCTCAACCCGATGGAGAACCTCTGGGGCATTCTTTTCCGACGAGTATATGCGTCGAATCGACAGTATACATCCGTGGAAGCATTACGAGAGGCGTTGTTAGAGGCCTGGGGAGGTGTCGGCGACCAGATCCTGCTAAATCTCGTTGATAGTGTGCCAAACCTTTGACGTTATAATTAGCAAGGGCTGGTCCACACGGTACTGATTAGCACAAGAAAACGAGAATTAATTGAGCGAGAACACTCAATAACTGAGGGTGCGTTATCCTTTTGCACACATTTCATTGCACACATTTCAAAAAGGACACATTTCATTGTAGCAAGCGTTTAATGTAACACATTTCATTGTTTGCGCCGTCATATGCGCTGTTCCTTGTGGTGTGTATGTTAGTTGACACGTACATTAATCTGATACAGAATGAATGCCTCAAATGTGTATTCTTTGTATCGATTTGTTGAAATATAGGGGTGCGTTAAGCTATGCACATCACTGTATATATATATAATTGATTTATTTCGCTTAGTTCTTGTAAGATAATGTAAGTGAGTGCTAAGAGAATGTCTACAACTTTTCGCTTGACGACTCTTACTAAAATAAGCAATTTCCTTTAACACGGCATGGGATGTGCTGAATACACCCACTTATACGTTTCTCGCTATTCATTAACGATTTTCATTGATTTCGTTACCTTGCCTTCCGCCTCACGGGCCTTTGTTCAGCGCGTTCTGTCGATTATAACCAAGACTTTACTATAATCACGACTGGGATAAATGTAATGCATCGGAATAGTAATGATAACAATTATATTAAGGTCACCACTGACGATACGGGTCGGCCAATTGAGCGTGACGCAGGCAATTTTCTGATTACGCGAATTACAGTGGGACTGAACACTGAGACATGAAGTTTAGTGAGTGTTGCTCAAGGGGACCATAGAAGCCATGGACTTGCCACCGCCTACGTGCGGTATAAGCACTCACATAGAATGAGTGTTCCCTAAGTTTTACATTTCGAAATATAATTGTATTTTCATTTGTGACAGGATTCATTATACTGGGCGATGTGTGGTGGGCAGGAGGGTAATTCATCATTCAGTAGTGTATGAGACGGTAGGCCACGCGCTGCAATAGACAGACGCTTATAGAACAATGACTGCGCAATAATGTTCATCACAGGTCTGTCAGTTCCGCACAGTTATATCTGGCTATGTTCGTCAACAGTCCCAAGTGAGATAACTCTCTGGTGTATTCTACTGGTGCCAGTCACACACGACTCGACATATTATAGTCGTAGAATATACAATACGGATCTGGTGTAATACTATACAATCAGGTTCCCAGGCCGTATCCGTGATTCCGAGGCCTGTCATATAGGCGACCAACTCAGAAAGAGAGAGCGAGAGGGAGCTCAAAAATGAAAAAGGTATCGAATCGTCTCGTTGTTTTGTATCACAATTAATCTTCGTTTTCTTTGTAGCAGAAGACGAATGCCAGGTGAAAATCACGAAATGCCACTCGAAGGCTCATTGACGCCTTACACGCAAAGGAATCCGCCTTATGACTCCATGTCAAAAGCAGTTGTACCGTGGAGGTTAAATGTTTTTGCTGAGAATCGGACTGAAAAATACATCGGGTCTAGAAGCACGCCCATTACCGCGATTCCAGCACAAGGATCAAGAATCGTCGCAAGCAGCAAACATAGGCGGGACCAATCCGGCTTATGCGCAATAACAATTAATGACATACTAATCGTCTTGGTCAAGAGACGAACTCATCATCGCGTATAATCATATGATCAATATGAGCGCCTAACAGCATCGTGCTCAACGATGTCCTGTTATATTCTACGATTGTATCAATCATACTAGGCCTACCACAAGACTCGAGCAACGATCCATTATAGATGCTCATATTAGATAAGATCTAATTTCTAAATAGTTTCTATAAACATCAAGATAATCTGCCTGTAATATGCCGCATAACATCATTATAATGTTGTACTCGTAATTTAAAAGAAGTTCGGCACACAAATGCAGTGCAACAACAACCTTACGGGTTCTATTTAATGTGTTGCTTCACAGTTGAATACCGAGAGCTCGTCACAGAGACGTGTTTGACGAGACGTCTTGAATATAATCAAGTTAGCTGTCATTCATGGCGTAGTACAGGCACGTTAGTGAATTGGAAATACAAACATCGCAGTTTGCCATCTTGTACACTATAGGTCTGCGTAGATATAATAGTACACTCTCTATTCCTATATGTGTTTTCGGGACATTGTTACATGGTAAATGTCAAATAGTAATGAACATGTATATATAGATATATATGTGCATGCAGAATTTAATACATATTCCTTTGCGAATTTATATAGTCTTAGGATTCCCCTAGACAGACCCGAGTATAATTTTTTTGACCCAGCTAAAAATGTGAAAGCCTCCGCGACTTGGTACTATCGAAGATGCGATGAACAGTAACACGTATGCCAACCGACAAACTAAAAATAGAATAGAATATTAAAAATAGAGTATTTCCACAGTAGTGCTACACTTCTCAAACGGCCATCAATGGGTTGTCATTAGGAAACGCCTCGAACCTCGAAACGTACCTGCAAATCCTTTCATTTCGAAACAATGTACGCCAGTAATGCGAGATGATGAGGACATCGGCAGTCTTGGAAACCGCAAGGGCTCAAGAGTCTCGCTTTAGCATAGGAGAAATGTTCGGATATTTCCAGGGGCCGGATAAAAGGGACTGGCCTTATTTGTTCATGGGATCGTCGAGATTGGTGGATTCTTCGTTTTGTTGTTCTGCCTGTTTGGCTGTGTGAATATTCCCAACGACACGACATCGAAGTTACATTTCCGAAGCAAACCGTCCACTGCAAAATTGGTGATCACCGCCAGGACAACTTATGAGAGTGTTCATATTCGAAAGAAACATAATATTGTCATCATAGCACAATCTGATGGATCACGCGTAAATGAAGCCATCGTCAGATGCATTGATGAGCGTATTCAACCGTTCGGATCCGAAGAACAACAGCGAACGAATGATTGTGGTCTTCTGAAGATCGGTTTCCTTATATTGCGGAGAGCACTTTGCAAAGTCTCAAAAGGGCTCCGATTGGAGACAAGCCCCTTTCAAAGTCATCAAACATTCATAAGTGTGTTCGTGTGTGTGTGTGTATGATATTCTAGCTACCCCGCAAAAGGGCATACTTATAAATATAGATAGTCAGCACTCATAACTCGAAACCAAACCAGACAGACTAAGGAGTGAAACAGTACGCTGACGAGGGTGAACCACTGTGTGCGTAGTGCGGCTCAATTCGGCAACCAGCAAATACAACAGTATCATATAAGCTCAAGTACGATTTCCTCATGATGACGAATCTTAGTCAATGTATCTAAATTAACCACTTAAAGTCACACGTAGGCGTTTACTCACAGCTACCGTGGCAAATTCAGCGGATTAATGATCGCAGTTGCCTGTTGCCGTTGTGTTTCCATATGTACTGTATACACGATTATGAAAGATATATGCATATATTTATAAGTGCACAGACTTCACACATTATATATCTATGCATGAATCCCAGACATAACGCTACTCCAGAATCGGTAAGCTTGAGTCGAGCCGATCTAGCTACCATTGTCATGAAGGCGTGTGTTGATGCATTGCAACTATAGAGAGTGCGCTAAATACAACTAGGGGACCTCTAAATAATTAGAATCGAGCGATACGAATTGGGCTCTTTCGTGTAAACAAGATCTGTACAGTTCAGACAGTCTTCGTTGACTTTGAAATGTTGAGCGGGAAAAATTATGCGGCTACATCTTTTTCATCTATCCCCACGGGACGAAAAACGACCCGCCGTGCTTCTGTGTTAGTGAAGCCTTTCGTCATTGAAGTGTCTAGTCGCCACGCTCCTGTCTATCCGCTTTTTGCCGTCTGGAGCTCGCTGTCTCGCGCTATGAGACTAGGTGCTTCATTTCACCTAAAACATTTGCCAGTGAAGTGAGGTGCACAGGATATAGTGGGATTAAATTGTGTATATTTTTCTTTATACTTTCAATTGTATACAATTATCATGTGTATATATATATATATATATAAGGCTCTTGAGGCTATAATATGTCATGCCTTTAATTGTAATTACATTGTTATTTAGGGAGTTTAGGGAATGATAAAACTGCGATTCCGGAACCCAAACCAAAAAATGAATGACTGAATTGCAAAATAAAATAGCGCCTTGTCAACAATATTGAGCAACCATTCTGTCGGGCAACAAGATTCACATCGGGACAACACGGTCGATCAAGCCAACCTTTCGGACGGATTCAGCCGTTGGTTGGATGAGTGGATTCAGCCGAAAATTGCCGTCTCCCATCAGATGTACAATACCACAGAAATATATTTTACTGGATAATGGGTCTAAGCGAGCATTTCAAATGTTACTATCATGAACGACTTTAATTCGCTTTTGTTGGTGCTTTAGTGAAACATCCTCCTGAGAGGTTCATGGCGCCGACGAAATTAAGGGATTTATCGATTTCTTTTTAATAAATTAGACACCATAGCCAGGTGGCGACTAAGCCGCTCCGCGTCTGTTGCGCCCAAACCTAGAACGACATTAATGTTTGCGAAAATTATAATTATTATTACTGTTATTAGTACCAATTTAGTAGTAGTCCGTCTTACGAAGCACTGCTGAAAGCACTACCGCAGACGTTAAATGCTGGCTGAGAGTCAGCCCGAGAACCTTCTTTAGTAGTAGTGGTAGTTTGAGTGACCGTGGACGCCGTAAATGCTGGCTATGGGTCAGCCCGGAAAATTTATTTATTTATTTAGTAGTTTGACTGAAAACTTGCAGGGGTTCCCAGAAGAAGATGGCGGATGTTTTAAGGCCCGTTCCTGTGCGTGGTCGTCAATGGCAAGTGGTAAAAAGTTTCCAAATGGCTATGCGACTTCACCAACACGCCGGTGTTGGCAAGCCGTCGGGCCTGATTCGACTCGAGTGCTTCAGTCTCCCACGTTGTTCGAGAGCAGAGAAGCTGCTACGATACGACTGGCGGGAGGTATCTGCAGGTCAGTATAAGGACCATTAGAGAAATTGGTCGACAGTCGAGATTAAGCGAAAAGCAGACCTATTCGCCCAGGAGAACACTGCCGCCCCACGCTGCGCTGATCAAAAGGAGCGATGCGCGATCCTTCATCTGGAACGCTCTGCTCGGCCGATATCCGAAGGGAAGGGATCTGTTGCGCTTCTTCACTTGTTGCTGTATTCGATCGACAGTCCTGTCTGATGACTCGTTGCGTGGCGACACTTCAGGTCGATAGCCCTGTATATGGTGAGAAACACGGTCCGGCGCTGCGAACACGCTAGAAGGGATGTTCATTTTCTGCGTGAAATGTTTCTATTTTATTCAGCCTCCTCTCATTGTTTGCTAAGTTAATTAGCAACATATATGTTAGTACCTCTATTTTGACCAGGCAGAAACAGGTCAGGTCGTTATTTGCCAGCCCTTGTCGGAGCTGATGGAGCTGATGCCATCTGCTGGAAATACTGAACAATCGCCGCTGTTCCGATGACCGACTGAAGCTCATATTGAGGGCGAATCCGGCAGGATTTTTCTCTCTCTCTCTCTCTCTATATATATATATATATATACGTAGATACGGCGAATGTCATATCTCAAAGGGGGTGTATTGGATATTGCAATACAGCATGCCCGAATTAGTTTACTGGGTCCTGGAGGGATGTTCATTGTGAGGAAGAGCTCCGACTGTTGGCTTCTTCTGCAGGAGCAGTTGTGTCATTTGTTCCACCCTATCCTACCCTGGGTGGCTGTTATTTATATTTCCTCTTCGGAGTATAGGAGCATTCAGTCAACCTAGAACAGGATCCAGATCCGAAAATGATTAAGCGTCAAACATGTTTTTGTTCCTTTATCGAATCACTCATTTATCGACTTCGGGCAGCAGGGAACATCTGACTTTTCGATACCCGACGTCGTATTTGTTACAACGCTTGCTTGTTTCGTATCGAGACAACATTTTACCCCATTATCATTATCATTTTTGAGATAGTATAGTGTGTTTACTTGAAATGTATGTTAGAATGATACATTATAAACGAGTATGTCTCGATTGACACATCCGCGTAAGAAGACGATAGATATACAGAAATTGAAACATAACATCTCAACAGAGCTGCTGCCGGGAACGTAGCTCAGTTATATATATATACGAGATAGCTTTGGTTCGAGTAGACCCATAAATTCTATTATATATTGTTCATTGACGTCCTTGCTTCACGGTATACTAAATACGAGGGTGGATACGGCTCAATAATTTTGTCCTAATTATATACAGCACGTATTCATAGTCATTACCGTCCGGCACTTGTATAATATCCATAATCGTCGACCTCTGTTAGCTAATGGTTTTTTTTTATTCGATAGGTGTGCCGGATAGATCCCTGCAATGACAATGGAAAAATGATATATCTACAATAGAACGGAGACTAATCAATAAGCTCGAAAGACTTGCAAGAACACCCTTAATGTAAATGGCCTATGTATGCCTTTGAGTTGGCTGAGCTCACACATATGAGGAGTCATACAGAATAATACATATGTACCTGTTGTATTTTCGCGTACTGTGTAGGTCAAGAAACGGCTAGTGATAGCATCCCCACATTAGCACCGTCCCCAAACACCGCGAGTACTATACAAGCGTTTGCGATTACCATAACAAAACAGCAAGTCACAATCAGCCGTCTTGGCTGACTAAAATCATTCAGATGTAGATATTATTAGAAAATAACAATGGTGACGCACAACAAGGATGCCTTGCAGACATCATCATGAGAATGATATCCGCCCATAATAACTAACTAATCTATGTTACGCACACAATGTCCATTAGTCATGTGATTCACGGCAAATAGACCCGCAGAGAACTACAACGGGTAGCTAGATAGAGAGATAGATACAATGGGATTGTCTTTTTTGGCCTGTTCCCTTCTGTCTAATTCTTGTGGCCGTCTCGTTCTCCGACGACGACGACGACGCAGCCGCACGCATACGCCGAAATCGAATATTGCTGCCGAACTATCTGATAGATTTTTCTTTTCTTTGACATACACGCTCGTTTCTTGCTCGCTATCAGGCGCAATCGAAAATCTCACTGGTCTCCGGAGGGACTCTCGCTCGAAACGGGCCAAGTGAGTCGGGGTGAGCGAGCGCGAATAGGGCAATGATTTTATCTGAGGATTTTCCCTCTCAGAGATGAATTTCAAATGTCGGCCGAGTGCCATGGGGGCGAGGGCTGTGCCAGGATTGCGTCTCGCCTTGCCGCCCATTTCATTTTCCTCGGTAGTGCTCCGACAATTATTATTACTTTTATTATTATTATTATTATTATTAGTAGGATTATTATTGCTGCTGTTGTTTGTCGAGTTTCGTCTCAGTGCTCGACTCCGTCTCGAGCGCTTTCACTTTGGGGCGGCGGACGGTCGGGCAGCAAATCCGGTCCAACGACTCGTGTAATTTTCTGTAAATTTACTGTAGTCGCCGCTGTCGACATGGGCGAACGTCTCAGCCGTCGATTCTATTGCATCCCATCACATTGCACCGTGTGTGTGTCCGCGATGAGAGCGGAACCAAATAAATGACTTCGAGAGGGAGAGAGAGAGAGATAAAACATGGACGTGATCTATACGGCAGATTGTCGGTTTGTTCATCGTCTGAACTCGCGTAAAACGTGAGTATCCCAAAATAGGGCTAAGCCGATCCACGAAATGGGAGGGCCACCCCGTGTCCCTTATGCACCCCGGCCGCCGGGCAAATCGGCAGCAATAACAACAGCAGCAGCAGCAGAAAGAATGATCATTCTAAACTGAATGTTCGCGGGCGTATTTGTCTATGTATCAACGTGAGCGCTTGCGAATAAGCGTCGACTCCGCCGATAAATGCTGTCGAGTGGAGGTTATTAGCATGAGAAAACAACCCGCGCTGAAAAAAGCTGATTCGCCCATCCCTCCATTGTAGCCGTACGTGGTCAGGATGGTCTCGACTGCCTAGCTAATCTTGAGAAACGTGGCAAATCGAAGCAACAGTGGAGACGGTGCTCGTTCTGGGTGCTCTCTCCTAGTCACATACTATCACCGATGATGATGTATGGGTGAAAGACACAGCGAGACAAATGACCAATCTATCGTGTGTAGATTTGACCATTTTCGTTCCATTTTTGTTCTTGCTCTCCGGGATTCGCTAATGGCATTATTACTATCCAGTAAAGCAACGGGAGAATTGGTCTCGAAGATGCCGACTAGTGATGTGTGCGCCATTTTCGTTGAGCCGCCATCTCGTTTCTCTTCACTCACCACACTCAAGCAGTGAGGTAGATGTTCGTATTCATGAAGGTCAATTGATAAGAGCATATATATATATATATATATATATATATGTAAGGCACCGTATCATGTAAATGGAGTCGGGTCGAAGTTTGAGCGTCCCTGTACATTGTATATTTACGGTTCGCACCTGTGTCGCTTATTTATTAATCCATTGGGATCGATCGCCTTTTGTTTTACTGGAAGATGTGGTAAATCTTATTATAGTCGAACACCTCCGCCGTATCAATATTATACCTCTTCGTAAGGACTAATTCGATGAGCTGTTTATTTAAGCTGATATACAAAGGTTGCGTCTGATCAGATTTTTAAATATCATTGTTTGTACGTACTATGGCTAGAATAGTAATAAGGTTACTGTGCTAATTAGGTGGATGGGCAACCGACAGGATCGACCCTACCTAAATTCTAAGCTATTATTTTAACGCTTATAATTCTACGCCATTATTAACCCATAACGCCACACTGAATGCTATTGTAGATTACAATATGACGCTTTCATCCAATAACGGTATTGTAGATTCGTACGTCGAACAATTAAGGCTATAGTTGGTTCAAGGGCCTCATACTACACTTCTAATTACCTCGAACGCGGTGATTTTCCTTAAGGGCAATATACCTCGAGTGAACTATTCGTTTGAAATTCAACTTAATAGTTATATATCATAAACACACATCTCCTGAGGAGTGCCTCTAAATCCACATCCGTAACACAAACTCTAATGTAAACGACCTTCGGTGCAATTTTAGGTTCAACCAAACGATCTGTCTATCTATGTGTCTATATCTCTATCGTGCCCGACCTACAACTATTAGAGCGAGTTTATGTGGCTGCCTGAGAGATGCGATCACGCCAACAACTCTCAAGCCCATAGTGTCGCTTGTTAATAACGATGAAGGGACGGTAAAAGGCATACTTTGTAAGATGGAGGTTAGCAAGCGCCAGCGTAATATCGCAGAGGTAATTTAGATCTGGCAGCCATTGGAATTTAATGGCTTTCGACTCTTGTACGGTGATTGCAGTAGCGATATTAGACACCGGAATGGGTGTTACAATTCGTCCACCAGATTCGCGTGGGGGCAACGCCAAGGACTTGGAAACATTGGGTCTCCGGTTCGACTCCCACAGGACACAAATGAATTGATGAGGGTTTACTTTAGGATTGCTGATGTCACGATCGACATCACACGTTGTCACCTGACCATGCCAGTACTACTGGTGCGGCTCAATAGGATCATTATTGTTGAGTCCTGCTTTTCATACTTTCCATGCTTACAAACATCATAAATTGAGCTGCAACGGTCATTTCGAGCCAGACGAATACCTTTCACAATGCCAAGCAGCTATACTATTTCTACGCCTCCCTTATACTTCGTGCCTTTTCTTGTAGCTGTCACCCACCTATGCGAAATCTTCTAGCCAACCCTATACACCGAGAAGGTGCTCAAACATAATTCGTATGTTCTCGCGTTGTAGTTTGTATTGTACAATCAATACTGCAAGGTCACGCAGTGCGAATACGTCTTATGGCATTTCCTGATACGGCTTAATTAGCATCGAAAGAGCATCTAATAACGATTACATTAAACAGTCGACATTTTAGCAAAATGAGAAGCTAAAATCCGTCACACGCCAACAATTAAAATGCATCAGTGTATTTATTATCACGTGGATACTCAATGGATGAATCCGATTAATCGCAATCAATGAATCAATCCGATACGTACGGGCCCCCGCCTTGTTCATCTCCACCCCTGTGCATTTTTCTCAGAACATTGTCTATCCGCTGGACACGCGAAACGCTATGACATCGAGCAAATCGTCAATCGAGTACGCACGCCTTCAGTAATCGGTCGACGATTTCAGTAGGAGTTTCGCAAATATATGCTCTACGCCACATGGGCCGCCATATAATCTATTCAGCATGCTGCATGCTCGACGTCTATAAGCAGCTCGATCTGACCGCGACCGTAGCTCTGCACCAGTGCGTGGTACAGTGCGTGGCAGTGGCCAGCATTATCCGGACGGCGACAACAGCAGATACGACCGCAACGCTGTGTGGACACTCTGCCGAAAAGCAAGCGTACAAAATCGCATCCTGCCGTGTCCCCGCGATTGCGTTGTGTCTAAGCAAAATCCCTATGTATATCCAATCGCTAAATCATGGATGTCAATGCTACTTGTATGCTCGTAATTATTTTAAAGGACACTAACGAACGCATAAACAAACGCTCGAAGTAATGTGCGTTGATTATGATTATTATTATTATTAGTATCACCCATGTATTATTGTTATTTGCTTATGGGGCAGGCAGACTTGGTGACGCCGCCCTTGCGACTCGACGATACGAGCGTATCGCGTATGCGAGAGGGGCGCATGGCAAGGGAGTGCGCATAAGGAGGCGTAGAGTATTGCGATGGACACAAACAAATATAAGGCCGCAAACTCATCGCTGGTGAAGCAGAACACTCTATAAGCAACCATTGGATACGCCGAAGTGACCCGGAGCAGAAGAGCGCACCCGACGGATTCGATATGGTATGGCAATGTACACGACGTCTGCGGCATAGTACACGAATTCGTCTCTCTAATATATATATATATATATATATATATAGATATAGATATATATTGAAATGAATACCGCCCGATTTGTTGTATCGGCCTCGGCTGGTGATTGTGCGGTGCTGAGCGCCATTCACTCTTATATACCCCCATCCAATAACTTCGTTTTTTTTTACGTAACATCACTTACTTATTCGTTTGCCACAAGTGCTGAATGAGTCCATTCCGATTGAACAAGTTATTCTATACGATCTCGCCTATACAGAGTAGGTGAAAAAAAACCGCTCCCCAGAGTCCACCAGACTGTAATATAACAGAACTACACGTTTGTTGTTGAACCTGTCTGTCACGGTAAACTCTGCTGGCAACTTTCATAACTCTTTATCTAGCAAGGTTTACGCTTGCAGATACACATAATACAGTTAGGGACGTTAGAATTCCATCAGCGTTACATAAATGCAGCGATCTCCGTTCGCTGCACATTCACTGACAGACGTTATTGTTGTCGAAAGCAACTGAACTAAAGTGCACAACGTCATTCAACAGTGAGTTAAGTCTCGTCGTCTCAAGTCGAACATATCAATTTCAAAAAAATATGTGGTTATGCCACGTTGACATGATTATTACCGTATACCATATATAGCGTTTATAATTATAAACCGAGTATATATATACAATTTTTTTATTCATATATATATATATATATAAATTACGTTTACGAAGTTCCACTGTATGCCGTCAAATTACGCATGGTTAATTAATAATGAAGTCTTGGCTACTTGGATTCGATTGAGATGAGCGATTTTGCTTTCCACCGTGTATCAATAGATCCTTGCGTGTGTGTCACTTACATAACAAAAGTCCGATCCAGAGATGAACCATGCATCCTCCGAAAACGAATATGTGTTTCAGGGGTGCATTGATTTACATGTACAAATAGCCGCTCGTCAATGTTATCTAATGACTCGGTAGGCGTACTTAGTGGGTAGCGAACGTGTAGCCTAAGAAATTGCAAAGGTTGCTTCGTATCATTGTGCAAATATCTGAACAATATTTTGAAATATGGGATCCCAAACTTTGTTTGTGCCTGAAAGCCTAGCTGGTTTTGTTTTTCATGTTTGGCTCCCACGAGCCAGCGGAGCGAACACAAATACGAAAGGTATTCTTCAACGTTAGCGATTTATATCTGGTGGTCTTTACTTAAAGGGCAATTAAGGTTTAAATGGATTTTATTAAGTCGAAGTAGATAACTAGTATTGTTAGGTCACTTCGGGCCACGTAGAAGGCCTGTCGCGTGCACAAAACCTTGCTAGTTAACCACTCAAGTCGAATCTTTAGGGCTAACTATTTTAAGTTCGTCATTAAACTTCGTACCCACATTGTCTGTGGATATGTACGTTGTGCGAGCCCAACGCGGGCGTTCCTGTTTCTAAAGGGGACATACAGTACGTAGGCTCAGACGCATTGCAACCATCTACCTGGACAATGCGCTGTTGTTAATTAATGCGCTGTAGTTAATTACTTCAACAACCTCCAAGCAAAAAAACAGGCTCGTTTGTCAGTAAGATATTGTACAGTACTTTGCCTAAAGCAATTAAGAGCAATGGCATAATTATCATTATTATTATTATTATTATAACGTTATTCCTTATTATTATTTGCTTTATAGTCCTTTGTTATTGCCACAAGTACCCTTGATGTTAACGTGTTCGTTGCATCGGTACGACCGGAACCCGCTCCCGTTTCCACGCTCCAGGCTAAATCTTTTCCAGGAGAGCTCTCTCCTCTCCCACATCATCTAGCGCCAGCGGCCGTAGTCCATTGCAGTTCCTTCGCGTGTCTCGGCGACGACGATCTCCGAAGGATTCCATCCGTCACTCGGCGTCTGCCCTTCTATCAAGTACACCCGTTTCTGGCCAACGCCAGCACCACCCTCTACTCCCGCTCTGTTCACTCTCCGTGGTCCTCCTTCATCTTCCTCCCATGCTTTGTACTCACGAGATTTTTTATATATATATATATATATATATATATATATATACGGCTCGTTACAATAGCGAGGGTTGAGAGCGCTCGTTACCTGCGTCGAAGCCTTCGTCCGGTAGCAAAAATGTTCGTCTCCCTTTTACCCCTCCTGGCCGAACCCTAGGAAAAAATGGGAAACTGATCTCGTTAAGATACCTCCCTCATCCGCTTGTGGACCGCGCAGTCGTCGCCGTCTGCTATTACAGTTACTACTACTGCTACTACTTGTAGTGGTACTGCTGCTGGTACGACCAGTTCAACCTGCTGAGACGCGTTTCGAGTTCCTTGTCGATGAAAGACGTCGTCGTCGTCGCTGCCTTGGACGTATCGTGCACCCTGCACTCTCGGCGCGTCCGATCGTGGGGCGGCGAACTCCGGGGCCCTGGTGAAGCTGGACACAATAGAGAACGAAAGCGGCCATGGTGGTAGAGATTGAGATTTGTGAGATGTACTCGCTATATAGCATATACGTCGTAAACCGACGGTTGAAGAAATGCTGACAATGCTGATAAATGAGATTGATGAAGCTTCGCAGGGTAAGCCAACCTGGGTCTAGAAAACCGCGAGAGAAGCTAGTCGTATCGTGTGTCACAAAGATTAGTGTAGCAAAATGAGTATCCTGCAAAGCTCCACTCGTGCTGATGTCGTCGTGAAGGGACGGCGGCCATGTTGACTTATTTTGAATATTATTATTATTATTATAGCTGTAACAGAATTATGATACAATCAGACTAGATATATTCAAGGAAAAACATGTTTATTGGAAGGCAAGGAGGAGGACTAGCTGTCGACTTAAATAGCATGCTTATATTTAAATGTTTTGCTTCTATTGTTAGATTTTATTAGAAACCTTTACGTGTTGACGTCATACTGAGTTCAGTGTTGTCTCTTAGCGCTAGGATTAGCCTCGTCTGCTGTTTGTTCACATAGAACGCAAAGAATGGATATTGTAGTCCAGTTTCTTAGCTACCCGTTTGTTAGCTGATAGGTAGGAGTACGTCTTCGAAAAGTTCGAAGATACACCATTTTTGCCGTATTGTATATGCACACACATCTTGTGAAATGAACTACTTGACCGCAGCTCTACGAATATTGATCGAGCATTGGCTGTCAGCGTTACTTGTGAACTTTCGACGAGAAAGAACTTGCCGACTGTAGCAGCTGATTAGATCAACCAGGCTTGAAAACGATTGCCCGCACCCTGTGGGCAGGTGCTTATTTAGGTGTGAGCACATCGAGTGAGATACGCTTTAGGTACGCGAGATACGTCTCCTACGCAGGGCCTCTCAACGGCCCCTGCTCGAGGTGGGGCAATTTTCTCGCTGTAGCATGAGGCGCCGAATCTGCATAAGATTATTATTTTATCGCATCTCAGTCTATGGCGTGGATAAGTTTGAGTGTGAATATTGTTTGAAGCTGTTCAAAGATGCTGTGGGGAATGGTTCTATGCAGTGAGGAATATTTGTTATCGAACCCTGGACTATGTCATCAGCCTATCGTATTATGAATTTTCAGTTACCCTTGGTCATCTTCGTTACCTCTGGCCTCGTTGCGTTAGCCTCGGCCCAGGTTCGGACATCGTTCGCTAGTCCCCACGCCGCGTATACGACGGAGTATAACCTCGGCGGCTACCACTATCACCCGAGGTAAGCTGCGTAGGTCCGAGAAGAGGCACCAGTTCCCTCGCTGCTGCTATATAAATATTATAAAAGCGTGCGGTGTACTTACTATGATATATATATATATATTTGTCTCTTCGAAAGCCCTATATTACGTTCGGTAGCTTAGCTAGACAAAGAGATTTGGCCGTATTGGCAGCTAGTTCAGAAAGAAGACGATCCGAGGCAGCTGGATAATAACATACTAGTAACACCTATTATAAAGCACTGCCAAAAGCAATTCCGTGGACGTTAAATGTTGGCTGAAAGTCAGCCCGGAAAATTGAGTTGGTAACACCTATAAGAGTTTGGGTATCTCAGTATCGATAGATAAAATACACGTGCTCTGCTAAGTTGAACTAATTAATTTAGGATTAACATGCACAAGAATATATAATAATATATCACCTATAGCTCTATATTGTTTAATTGAATGTTGTGTTGGTTGTGTCCGGTCGTTGCGTTTATTTTTACAACGGTTCATTTTATCGAATACCCGATAATATAATGAACGCGTGCGAACAATGTTGACAAATTTTGTGCGCATCACTCCGTTGACTCGCTCGCAATACGAACTCTTTCAAAAGCGAGAGAATATAGGCTTCCGCGGTAGCGTCTTAGAAACAGAAACGTGGAAACGCATGCGATCTTAACAATATAGAAGCTAACCTCGTGGCCTTTCGATACTGTGAGCCCAGTCACCGCACTGATAAGCTCGCATCCTTCTATGAAGCGTCGTCTGGACATATGGCAACTTTTTGGTGGTCTCGTATCGGTTAAGATATCACCCAAATTGCTATCAGCTATTGTACCGGCCGTCTTCAACGTTAGTGATGAATGTCCATCTGTATCCACCTGTTTGATTTGAATGAGCATTGTTGGATTTGCTGTACTTATTCATATTACTGTATTCAATACCTTTATCCGCTTTAAATGCATCCTCTGACAATCTAGGGCTGTTCAATCACAGATTTCTATCGATGACTGTGTCCGTCGACCAATCTTACCATTCGCGCCAATGCTTTATGGACGTCACTTTGTGTACACTGCTATCCAGTAAACACAAGCCGTGCTTAAGCAATCAACGATTTCCTGCTGCTCTTAATAATAGTCCGATATTATATGCCGTGACGACCGAAGTCGTTATGTCCTGTACAAGCAGAAGAGGACCATACCTGAAGAAGGTTGGGCTAACGCTTGGGTCTGTTCGATCGGCTCTAACAGGGGAACATGCCGGAGGCGCAGCCACTCCTTGAGAGATGGTGACGGCTTCTTGCTACCGTTAAACGGAGCCCATCTTCATTTCCTTTTCCGTCTGTCTTTTAAGCCCAACCGTCGTCTTCTTCGGTGCCGACCACCGGCCCGCCCGCCCGCCTAACCTAACCTAGCCATTATCATCTGCCACAGTCTTTGCCTGCCAGCCAGCCAGCCGGCCACTGTAGCCACCCCGGGAGGAGATAGAGTTATGTGGCCTGGGAGTGACTTAAGCTGGCTGCTCCCGTAAAACAGGTGGTCATCGTCAACCTTAGCTTACTCGTTGGATCGTTTACGAGCGATTGACAACTTCTAATTTAATAGAAGCCGTCAATATTCTTCACTTGTATTTCTACTATACGATTTGAACATCGCATCGGCCATTTGCTAACACCACATGGTTTACATAGGAATTGTGCAGGCGGCGTGTAGCGACAGGCATCTGTGGCGAAAAGTAGGTTCACAATAGGACAAAGGTTCGGTTTACAGTTAAAAAAAGAAATCTAGCCCAGCCTCTGCAAACGGCGCACTTCTGCTTCAGATGCTGTTACTCAGTCGTAAACCGAGTTTCCTCCTATAGCTTTACGCTCAGGCGTGTCCCAACTGTCAAAATACATTGGTTGGTCTACGCGCATTGATTTGGATTCGTTTTCTAATGCAGCAGGGATCTGGGGCAAGCAGGTACGTGGTTTGGAGTCCCTTGTTCGCTTCGAATTTCTTTGGATACATGCACATCGGTGTAGCCTTGTGTTGCCTTGTATTGTGTGCTTCTAAGAGAGAAGGTACCATCTAATGATGTTGTGGTGCTTGATTGGAGAGATGACCTTATATAATATGAGAGCGATTCATGTACTTCGCGTCGTTCTTCGTTTTGGAGTGGGCGGGGGGGGGCTTCTCACTGAGAAGATTTCAGTTTCATTCTGGACAGAATCCTATCAACGTCTGCTCCAAGCTTAGGATCAGCTCTGTCCTGCTAGAATAATGGTAACATTCCCTTTTGGAGCTTGCATGTGCCACAGTTTTCAGCATGAGTACGTCTCGAGGTTATATTATTGTTGAACAGCTGCATTCGCCTGCAGCTGTCTGAGCCTGTCTGCAGCTGTTTATCTAAATATGGTAATATACACATAATAACAGTAGAGAGAACAGTACTATTAGTTCACCCTACGAGATCTGATGTAGTATAACAAGTCCTACTATTACGTTGCCGTTTGTGCGTGCTTGGGTCAATTCGAACACAAGGCTTGATAATAATAATAATAATAATAAAAGGCACCCATCAGAGCAAAGTATTTGCTTAGGGAGGCTATATGATGTTGTTAACGTAAGTTGCCTCTCTATGTACATCATGAATGTCAAGGTAATTAAGGATTATCTTAAAGAATAAAGTTATCCAACTAGTGTGTCAAATAGCTACACGCATCCAGCTTTCCTTATCAGATTCATATTGGAAATTAATTTGGGATTGCCACTGTAGTACCGAGTGAATAAAGAGACAGAGAAATAATTTCATATAATAAATACAATAATATGATTAATCATAATAATCATAATACTAGTAAAGCAAGTTAAATTTGAATATATTTTATAATTAATTTGATATTATTGGTAATTAAACGAGTACTTCAATGAAAATAATCCCATTTCCAATGAACGACATCTCCGTGAACAATGCGTTCAGCCGATGCAGTCTCGAGGAAGCGACCACAAATAGTCCTGTGGCCACATAAAATCCTTTCCAATGATGAGGAGCCAGTGCCAACTTCCGATCTATCCTCACCTCTCTAGAGATGGATGTTTCGCATCCGCTCATGCCACGCCTCATAGTCCTGATAGATGTATTTATATCTACATCGCCTTGTGACGTGTTCGCGCTCGTCTCTATGTCAGAACTAACGACGACTCAGGCAGGGTGACTGAACCACTTTCCATCTCGGAAATAACGAGGCCGCACTGTGCTCCAACAAGGGAACACCTGTTCGTCTATGGCGACGGTGGTTGCTGCTGTTGTTGTTGTTGCTGCTTGTACTACTTGTCGAGTCCTAATGTATGTATGATACTAGGCTGAGGAGGATTTCTTCTGACCTTTTCAGGCACTACGACGCGGGGCATGCCCATCACCACGGTACGTATGGTCGTTACGCTGCTTATGGTTACCCTTATGACTATGCGCACGGCTACAGAGACTCGCACGGTCACTACCATGGCCCCTACGGGGAACACGCCCACTACCATCCTGTGGGTTATCGAGGCAGCTTCTATCGCGGACATGACGGCAATGGGTACCCCTATAACAACTACCATTATGGGTAAGGGAACTGCACCGCATTGAAACTCTTCATCTAAACATGATGCTACCTAGACCCCGCCATTCGGACGGATAGTATAGTACATTTGTCCACGGGACGTGCTTTTATCTATAATAGTATATTTGGTTAATTTTGATTTTGCTATGTAAGTCATTCTAAATGTAGATCTGGCTTTTGCTTACCCGAGACACACCGTTCCCATTTGAAATCGTCACCATTTTGAGCACACAACTGTGCTATCTTATTATAAACAGGACGTCTTCAAAAAGGCAGGTTCACGACTCGAAATATGCTATTGTACATTTGTCTTGTTCATATCTCCAGATACTCTCCCTACAGCACTGGCGTACGACGCTTCAACCCACCAGTGATCAGTGCTGCCAGGTCTTCAGCGCTCACAGGTCCCGCCATCGCAACCAGCCAAGAGGCCGCCCAACCTGTGCCAACGATTCCTCGTGCAGCTCGAGATTTCGAGACTCGCTACGCTGCTCCGACACCGTATCAATTTGCCTACTCGGTTGACGGCGCTGACGGCGCTCAAAAGAGACAGGAGTCAGGTATGACACGATGAAGAAACCCATATACGTCAATGGGTGAATTTCTGTACAACATTCAACCCTCGATCTGGGGAGGTCGTCCGCAGGTTGAAACCGATGATGGATCGATTAGTTTAGCATACAGCCACTTGCTAGCAACACAAGCGGGCACGCGAATGCTGAGAGATGAATACGCAAAAAGAGGTGCAAAGTAGCTAGCTAGCTGGCCATGTCCTACGGCTTTCAATTAGGAAACTGATCGAGAAAAAAAGCCTGCGTTACAGCTGGCCTACATGGAGCATCGAAAAGCTGCTGTGGGCCGGCAAACCCACGAGCACACTTGTATTATAATGCAAATTGACTTCTTATTATTATTATTATTATTATTATTATTATTATTATTATTATTATTATTATTATGCCTATCCTCTTATATTTCTTTCACTGCCAACCAAGCATTGGCAAATCATGGAGTCCTGATTCGTGCTTTAAGTAGCGACACACGAACAACGATAATGAACAATGCTCACCTGGAAGGGAATATAAGGAGAGCTCTATGATCTATAATATTTACCCGTTGAACTTATTAGATCATAGTTGCCCAGTAATATATATCGTAAGGTTAAATGCACCGAAGTCTGTATCGTATATTGATGTGGTTTTTTTTCTTTTTCGCTACGTGCAAAACTACACAGATATTTCAGAAAAATAGTGACCTTTAAAGATCGAAAGCATTTTGGCGACTGGCGGCTGTTTATACTGCCAAGTGTTTTCGAGCGGGTGTCAAGCGCGGGTTGAAATCAGCCCGATTTTGTTGCAGCATAAAAGACGTGGCCTCCATCGATTCTCAAATTTAGATGTATATACCTCAAGGTTTGATGTACTGAACTACCATACTATCGTCTATTGAATATCCACCAGTTATCCCCATTTTGCAATGTACCGTTGATTGAATTGGAAACGCCGTATTGTATTGTTATTCATGTCAATTTCATATTAAACATACGAGCTCAAGATCATTTTTACGATTGCATTGCATATTCTCTGCATTTTAGGGGACGGATCCGGCCGCGTGAACGGCGCATACTCATTCGTTCTGCCTGATGGCCGCCAGCGGCGTGTCGAATACACAGCTGATGAAGCAGGATTTCGTGCCAAGGTATCGACTCACCCCTCAACAGCAGTAGCGTAAAACAACATTTAGTCGAGGATCTGGTCGTAGCCAGGGGCGAGTTAGACGACCAAGTGAATTAGCTTTGCTACGAACGTATACGCCGTATGCGTGCTTACGGGCTTGAACCTTGTCCCGCTCATACTGTTCCGTTCGGTGTGTGTTAGAGACATGGGAGAATTCGATTCGTGGTCAAACGATCTCTTCGTGTGATAGCGTGAATCGCCAATACTGGGCCATTCGTTTGGTAGCTAAGATCATGAGTGTGGACCGGACCGTTGGGGTCTACGGTGGTCTATGGTCGCTTGCAGAGGATTGCTGTGTGTTGCCTGCTCACCACAACCTTCGAATGTATCCATTTCTTGATGGGAGGTTTCATCTAGTTTCAGCAAATAGTGACCAGTGACTGCGATGTGTGCGTCTCACACTCCTATGTACAAAACCCATAAAATCACGAAACACTCACTTTGCCCCATCCCCAGGGCTCTGAAATTTCCAAGTATTCGTTTATACGATAGCGTCCTTTCGCCGTGTCTCATTCCCGTCATCTCCTCCAATCGAACTCCCGCTGCGTACGATAGAGACCAGATTAACTCACTACCTCACCAAATATACATATTTTATGTCGTGCTTACATGATACAGTTGAACCCATTGGATTCTCCAGTGTGTCCAGACTAAGTAGTCCCCTTCTCAACACAAACCTCTCTTTAGTCTTCGCGGTGGTTTTCAGCTATACGGCCTTCCTTCGTCGCCTTTTTAATGCTGCTGCTGCTGCTACTTGCATTGCTGCTGTGGTGGCTGGCGCCGTCTCGGGTTCCGGGTGTAGTCGCTATTAGCTTTCGGACGTTTGCTTCGCTTAGCTAGACCTCTCTTACACCCCTCTCTCGCTTTAACTCGGCAGGCGCCCAATCTTAGCTTAATGATCCTTAAGATTTAGCGTGCGTTATTCCCATTAAGTGTTCAGACTCTCTACCAGGCTAAACTCTCTCGAGCGGGTTGAACACCGTACGATAAACTCCTCCGCACTAATTACTGCTCACAGGGCGGGTTTCAGCGGTGACTATGTTTTTCTTCCACGAATACGCATAATTGCAATACAATATGTGGCGCCTCGATGGCGATTTCCGGTGCGGCCGTTGTTGTCGCCGTAACGGCAGCAGACGACTCACTTGCGGCTGGTGACTGTTGCCAGGTCACAGTAGTAGTGTGATAGTTGATATCGAGAGTAAAGTCATCTACACGCTCGTGCACATTAGATATTCCGCAAGTTTGACGGCGACCGGGGAGCGTATCGGTTTCACTCGTACAACTGGAACGGTGTCATTTGGGCCTGCTGCCATTTGAAATCGTATCGTACCGAAGTGCACTTCAGGGAATGATCTTAGATAGCATTAGCTATTTGCAACAAGCTGCTGCAAAGTTAAGAGCGAATTCTAAGCATTAATATGCGATGGTAACACGGTAAAAACCACGATCTTTTTCAGCTAAAATAGATCCGCTAGCATTCGTAAATCGGTCGGATGAACAAGACCAAGATTATATATATATATATAAGCAAGGTTGCAAGGTCACGGGTTAATTGGCATGCTACGACGTGATACCTGATCGTAGAGAATGAATCAACTGTTGTGACGGGATGACAACTTGTTGGAGTAACCTAGCCGGAGTAATTGGGTAACCACTAGGTCACGGCTGGTACAGCTTAATCAAACAGATGAAACAGGGCAATGAGATAATATGAATGTTAGATAATAGGATGACGAGAATCATGCAGTAGGTTAAGTGAAAAGACGCAACAGAGAGAACTGCGACGGGAAAATGGTGATAAATGCAATAGAGTAATGAGACAACGAAGGTATAGGTGGTTCAAACCGAACAGTGTCAGATAGCAGCCGGTGCCCCTGGCAGCCATGCAGCATATCGAGATAACAATGAAGTATTTAAGCATGGGTGTCTATAGCAGTTAACAATTAACTAGTATGCTTAGGTGTGGCGAGGTTCGCTAGCATACAGGTCGGGTAGCGACGAGCGCTCGGTCTCGGTGCTCTATATATGTATATATATATATATATATATATATATATATATATATATATATTATACTTCGTTTTCATATGAACGCAAACCTCCACTTACCACGAAATTAATCTATTTTCTCTCTAAATATTTCGGTGCCTCATGCTACAGGTGGACACTAATGAACCTGGAACCGAAAGCCAGCACCCGGCCGCTGTGCAATTGTACTCGAGTGCCGTCCCTGCAGCACAGGCAGCGCTTCTATCCGATCCTCACCGACATCCCTAAGGGGATTGGAGAAAGGCGACAACGCCGTCACCACAAATCGACCGATTCTTCTTAAATTACTCAAATATTTTTGTCCAATGCTGCTGTTGGGCGAATTGCGTTCAGGCTAATGTTTCCATGCCTGCTCTGGCTTACACCTGGACGAACACTAATGACAGCATGCGAGAGCTGAACGAAACAGGACCGGGTAATCACTCCTCTACATACAAGTGTATGTAAACGGTTGTGAATATGTGAACATGTCGAATAAACAAGGCTCTATTTGCTACATTTCCCCTTGAGATCATTTGAAACTAGTTAGCCGATTTCTGACTGGGACGAACACATGGGAAAGATTCGGGGCTCACAATGTCCGAACATGCGGCCACGGGGCGGTCGATGAATTCGGAGGAAACTATACTTGACTGTAATTATATGGACGAAACCCGAAATGCTTATAGCTAGGCATCTAGAAATGGCGTAGCGTTTGGCATTCTAAAGATAATATTATTCTATTTTTTTTTGTTCAACAACAAAAGCGAGCGACGATTGTACGACCCGCTGAACGGGAACCGAATCTAAATTCATTCTAAATTGTTTTTGTAACACTCATGGTTTCAACTTCGTCCAGAGGGAACTATGAAAGAAATATGACAAACATGAGTGTAAAGTAAATACGACTTTCTTTAGAGAGAAAGCGAACCCCCGAAGCGAGGTCACAGCAAATATTGTTTGCTGAAACAGAATTGCTAGGTGTGTGTATGTCAACAAGATGGGCTTATTTACACGGTAGTCTTTTCAATGTTCTTTTTTTTTAATAAGACCAGCTCTATTTGAATGAAGCCCGTCTCCATTCGCATGCTAAATAATATTGGAAAATGTCCATATTCATTTCACAGGCGGAAAAGGGGGAGCTCTCGAGTTTCCTCATCGTGGAACGCAAAATCTGAGTGACAGAAGAATTGAACTTATAATGGTAGATAGGCTAGATTGCTATTACATAACAGTTACATCCAGCCAGAAACAAGGACAGCTTAAAAGAGAGTCTATTATTCTTTGCATTGCACCGTCTCACATCCCTGAGTAAGATAGCTTTTTGCCTCAACCAGCCATTGTAATCCGAGGATAAATGTCTGGGGATAAACTCTACCACAAAGACTAGCATGCAAGCTGAGTATGCCTTGCAAGCTAAGAAAGCTAAACGATCCTGGTAACCCTTCAAGAATTTCTTAGCAACAAGTATATCGACCTGATTTGTTTTCGATTTGTTATTGTTCTGTGAATGTGTCGTACTTTCAACGCCCGACGTCTCTCGCTAACTTCCAGTCGGGGGTAAATAGCTATTTTGACACAATGGGGGATAGAGTGGTAAAAACATCGTCCTAACAAAAACATTTCGTCCAGGTCTGGAGCACACGCAGCATGTGTATATAATTAGGTAACCGATGATGATAATGATATTGATCATTACAACACAAATAGACGAACATCACGCATCTACCATGATGTCACATCTGAGGAATTAGCGATAGATGATGACACATTTTTTTTGAGAGCATTACGACTTAGATACAAAGCTCAACATAGAATTTTCCAATATGCAATCCTATCTAGCTCAAACGACTACAAACGCCAATAACGCAACCGATCTTTGAAGTGATCGCGTCAAGCGTCCGAAGATTCGCATCACTCGAAGGGTAAATGCCATGCGTTTAGATTGGATATTTTTGAGCGGCGATATCCTCGTTAGCTGGTGTCGCATTTTGCGCCGACCCACGAAATGAATTGCATTGAAAAATTAATGGTTTTACACCCACCGTGTGCGTATCTTTTTGTCGACGTCGGCGCGTGACAATTAATCATTTGAACGTCGAAAAATCGAATTTCAATATCGACTCGAACGGTCGCTTGACCGTTCATTTGCAGTCGGTATACTTGGCAAATAATGATTTAGGCCCGTGTTGTGTATCGAGCGTGGCGCATCTGCTATGTTATCGGCTCCGTTAGATAGGAACGTTTTGTATGCGATGTGCTGGAAGAAAATTTCCACTGGCTGTAAATCTGGGCTTGGCATCGATACACTGAATTGATTTGGTAAGGGCTTGGAACACAGGCGAATGCTAGCCAGACTCAGCTAGATGTGCCAATCGAAACCTTAGTAATAGTGAGATAGTGACAAACATGTAGTTCCACGTGTACCCGTCCATAGCAGCGGGGTTTGACAGGGTTACCATTGTTATACTTTATGTATAATTGCTGTTCATTATTTTTGGGATGCAGTTGAACTGCATTTTACTGCTTGTATCGACACTAACCTTTTGTTTAAACAGTTTAGTTAGCAGCATTTTATGAACAGGTATGCGACTAATATGATACAACACTAGCAATCCTTTGTGATTAACAGCAAATGGAAAGAATATAATTAAATTTCAACACTAATTGTTTTCATTGTTGTTGCGTTAATACGCGGCATTAACGCGCATAGCACGTGTCAGTCTCCAGGCGAATTCACTAGAATTGTTTATGCGTTGGGAGCAAAAAGCACAATTGAAGTGGACGCCCCTGCGCTTATGGTTCTACCGCTCTGCAAGTTACTTTCGCGAATTACTAGAAACTGGTTGATCATATTTTTAGCTTTAATGGCCTATGAAATATTCCAATGTCAACACCATCGTGGAGATCGCTTCTATGCCTTTAAGGACAACAAGCTCTTTAGGCATATTGCATCCGACGCTAACCCCACGAATCAATCTTTCCTGAAACCTATATATCGTACTAAGGTGCTTCCTTAGATCGAAATAGAATAAAAGGAACATAACAACTGCCAGATCCTGAAATGTCTAATACTCTTCTGGAGATGGGGTTACCGTTTAGGATGTAAACAAAATCGTGTTGAGAGAATGATACTAGCACACACGCGGGAACGGTTATCAGCATGCCGAGACGCTAGCACCATCCTGCGACGACGTTAGTGGACAACTGAAAGGACTCCCTGTCTATAATACTATCAGAGAGGTCACACAATTTCAGAGTATCTGCATAGAGTTTGTGAGCAATGCCTTTCGGCATAATTTTTTTAAGGTCCAATATAAATACGCCAAAACAATAGAATGCTACACAAGAACCTTGGGGCACTCCTGATGGGCAATTGAAGATAACTAGGTTTTCCCTTTACTTTGACCGTGAAACGATGATCCCTTAGACAGTTAGACACCCGGACTATGGTCTTACCATCAATCCCTAGCCCGCGGAATTTAGATATTAGTCGTTGATGAGAGAACGCTTTGTAAAATTGAAGCATGTACAGCAGAAGTTAACCCTTAGCTTTTGATATTGAGTCCAATCATGAGACATAACAACGAGTTGGGCAGAGGTAGATCCGCCCTTGGTTGGGGCCGTGCTGATCATTGTCTATTAGGGCATACACTTCAAATTTTCGCGCCTTTCGAATGGCGCACAATCCGAACTACGCGATAGAATGCGTTCAACGGGAAAATCAACGGGAAATCATCAAGTTTTTGTTTCTCCAAGGACATCCTCTAAATGAAATTCATCGGCAACTAGTGAAGGCGTACGGTAGGTCTGCCTTATGCCTGCGAACGGTGCAAAATTGGTGCAAGCGATTTAACAGTGGAGATATGGACACCGATGACCATCGAGGTTCGGGACCACAAATCAGGTGCGACAAGTGACGAACGGATTGAAAGAATCAAGGTAGCTTTTGAGCAAACTAGAGCTTGGTCCATGGAGTCTTTGTCGGCTGAAACTTTGATTCTTCGGACGACGTGTTATAGAATTATCACCAATATACTGAAGAAGAAGAAAATCAATGAAAAATGAGTTCCCCATAAACTGAGTGCTGACCAAATGAAAATGCGTGTGGAGTGTTCGACATCTAATTTGAATACTTATACGCAACAAACCAGTCGCTTAGAGCACACCGTGTCGATAGACGAGACATGGGTTCGCCTGCATAGACCCCCTGAGAAGGACCAAGCAAAACAGTGGCTCCGACAAGGTGAAGTGGCGGCGTCTGTGGCAGTGCCAGATAGACTCGGACGAAAGGTGTTGATTATACTCGCTCTGGATAGCAAGGGTGTTTGCTATTACGAAATATTAGCGGCAAACGAAAAACTCAATGCTCCCCGATATCTCGATTTTTTGAAGACATTGATGAACAAATGGCGTGGGGATCGACAGCACCGAGTGTGGTTACTCAATGACAATGCAAGACCTGACCGCACTGCTGAAATTACGACCTGGATGGAGGGGAACAATATTGAGCGATGGCATCAACCCCATATTCTCCTGATTTAAGCCCGTGTGATTATGGTTGTTTCCATGCATTAAAGAGGGCAATAGGTGGGTTTCCATATGCAACCGTCGACTTACTCGCAAAAGCACTAGATAATGAAATTATATATGGAAATGCAAATGGTAAATACTTGGCTATTTTAAAACTCCCAGAGCGCTGGAATCGGTGTGTCAATAAAGCTGGAGAGTACCTCTAACTCATATCAAAAAATCTTTGTTCTAACTAATTTGGTTCAAAAGTTATTGGCATTTAAAGACGCGAACGTTTGAAGTGTATGCCCTAATAATACACACCCTTCTGAGCCAGGCAATTGAAAATCTGATCAACCACAATCTTCTCAGGTTTGCAATTGTCTATTTCAAATTTAGAGGCCTTTTTGTGCACGCGTGTAAAATTAAACAGAGCGACTCAACTATGGCAGTGAAGAGCTTTTTTTTTACCCCCAATAAGAGGAACACCGTCAGGGTTGAGGTCGCACTTAAGAGGAAGAGATCTAACTGTCACAATTCGCCCTAACCGCTAGGTCAGTGTGGGGCAATCAGAAATAACGTTAATAGTGTTCAGCACGCCGACGGAATGAGAAGCGATATGGACACGTGCGAAGTGGTACCTAAAAATTTCCGGAACTTTTTCTGCATCGTCCGCCACCAGCTGTTTATTATTTTCGTAGCGAGCCAATCGCTTCCACGCCTCGTATTCTCTCGTTTGCATATCTAAAAAAAAAACCCCTTTGGAGTCTCGAAATGAGAGCACTGATTCTTCTAGAATTTTCAATCCCATGGACGCTTTTCGCAGCCAAGTCTGAGTCTTGGAAGAGAGATTGTTGAGCAATGCGATCTTTGAGACTCTGCTGCTTTTTAATACCCTCACGCTTAGGTTTGAAGACAGCGAACAAATTATGGATATATTATACATTACGGTTATACATATCGTCATAATCTGCCTTGGAAGTCGAAAGTAGTGAGGTTTCTAATTGTGCACATGCAACGCACCGAGGTTTCACATTGTAGCTTCGGGTCGAATTGAGCTGATGTGAACGTGTTTCACAACCTACGGTTTATCCGTAAGCACGAATTTCTCAGCGCGTAGCCATTGAGAATTAGTATAAAGGAAACTTTCGCTTTCCTGCCAAGCCCATATTGATCATTGAAGAAAATTACACTTACAATACCGCTTGTGTTCGTAAAGTTCGCCGCTTTGTCGAAAATCACAAGCACAACCATCACTTGCACCAGCATCGTTTTGATAGCAAAGGTACCGCTTCAACATGTTCATAATGAAGCTGCTGCACCGGTTGAGCAGGTCGAATGTCGGGAGTCGGCAAGATAAAATACAATATTTCTGCTTGTTCGCGAGTTCGATACCATCGCTATTCCGTACTCGAAAAAGGCCCGCAAAGTAAGCAGTCCTCCATCGGTAACACGCGAGCACAGATGCTTTCCCTATCATGGGTTGCCGCGAGGAAAGAATTCGACAAAAGCTGAAATGGTTTATAAATATGTGCGATCTGTCGAGGCTCTCGTTTGATATACATAGTATGATATAGATAGCCAAGTGAGCGAAGCTCCTATGAGAGGCAACATGTGTCCACGGGTAGTAGCCCAGTCACAATTGATTCCCAATTTTTTTCCTAGATAGTAGAATATGTATGACCAAACCGCGGACTCCTTATATAACCGCCACCGTTTGAGTATTGAGACAACTGAAAGAAGTGATTGTACCGTTGTTTCAACTAGCGGACGCTTTGGTAAATCTGTAGCAAGTCAACTCTAAATTTCGCTAAACGAGTAATGACCCGTTAAAAAAGGCGATTATTAGACTGTGTTCTTAATTGCGATAGACCAATAGACAATAGCGTATTCTCATGTCCATGACACAATGTGACACAATATCACAGAAAATGCAGAGCTCACATGATACAAATGTAATGTGATTCCTGCTCCATTTTGTAGAGGAGCCTTTCGTGAATGGCATAAATAACATGGCGCAGGGATGGCTGAAATGGCTCTGAAGCCAAAGCTTTGTAAATCCTCAATGGATTTTGGTCAAGTGAAGTGCGCTGGAAAGCTCGACCTGCGTGCTTAACCCACTGTATGCTGTCATCAAATGATTCATTAACCGGCGACACTGTTGATACGAAAATTTTCGCAAGCTGTTCAGAATAGCGATGCCTTTTCGTAACAATCAGCGCTGTCTTAGCTAAGAACACACTGAAAACGAGGTCTCTATAAAACAAATTGTTTGCCTCATAACTCCGAACAGACATATCATAAGCAAGTGAACTGCAAGGCAACCTTCTGTATTTTTTTAGAATGCATGTTTCTCTGAAAGCCCGCAATTCGCCTTTCAAAAAGGTACTATTTTCTTCGCTAAAATTTCCTTATAGCACGAGAGAGGTTAGGTAATACCTGAAGAGCACTGGAATCGCCTGCAAACGGATTTCTGCACAACGGAAGATGACATCGTTTTGTAAGCCTGATATAACTCACATCAAATCGACAATGTTACAGCGTAGAGCGAATTTCCCGTCGTGATAGTTACTATGAAATTTAGAATATCACATTAGGTGTGAATCGAATTTATTGTCAATTGTGTAACGCTAGGAAAACTTAGTCGTTTCGAAAGTTCTTCATCGTCACGCAGATGATCGGTAGCATAACGTTGTGGCAATTCTACAGTGTTTATGATGTATTGACGAATAATTCCCGTTTCGTAGGAAAACTTTTGGTAAAATATGTAGTAGCACTTTGAAGAAAAGTTTTGCACTTGTAGTTTTATCCAAAAATGGAAGGTCGCCGTGAATTTGGGGTAAGTTCGAAGTGACTTCCGTATCTTACGGTGAAAAAGTTTATTTCCCGAACGGGTTTTTTCTGTGCTTATGTTAGGTGAGACTGCCATGATTACTGTCCCCTGCCTATACTTTTCTCGACAGTTTTCTCTTGTTAAATTATTCGGAATAATGTTACACACCTGAGACTGGTTGTTGGAACCAAGATGAAAAACAAAGTCAAGTTGTACATGGTCAAACGCGAGGCGAAGTCCGCTGTTCCGGGCACAGTATTTAATAGAAATCCGTTCGGGATTTCCTAAGTTATTCGGCTTCCAAATCCGTTTTTTTTTAAAGAATTTCCGACATCCCGAGTGGACTGATTTTAAAGGTGTGTAACCTTGAACTGTCTGCACCAAATAGTCGATGTTGGTGTCATTTCGGTTACAAGTTAGTATACACATGTGCCACTTGTGAATTACCGTGAAGGGGGGGTCACCGTTTAAGCACCCTAGGTATAAGAAACCCGCCATGACATATTTTATATTTTTGGCAATACTTGGCATGCAACCTGCTCCGCCTGACTGAATGTTGAACGGCCACGTTATAGTCGCTGCGTATACCATCTGGTAAGGCTTGATAGTTAGATTAGCTTGGTATGAGACAATTCACGGAGGACCATAAGGTCTCACATCTTATTATTCGTTAGCATTGTTTCCATTGTACGTGTTGCGTTTGGTCGTCAGAGACCACAAATTCATTGAATTCGATTGAATATAATACTGGATGACTTTAGTTAAAGGCTATATATGTATAATAATTACCGACCGCTATATATAATACAACTTCAACAATGATCTCCAGAAGATGCATGCATTTGCATGTATGTCGGTCGTAGTAATACAAGCGTTTTTTTTTAGAATTAGAATACATGGTAATAAAGTACACAAACGTCTAACCTTTAGCTGGTTTAGTAAAAACATTACAATTTTTATTATTATTATTATCATTATTGTAAATTTCACACACACACACCTACACAAACCACTCCGCTCGCCTTCACGTTCTGATTCTACGTTCACTATTTCTACCGAACATCATAGAAGATGCACGCTTGAAAATCAATGTGGCCCGCATATCACATTATGAATTCTAACCAAGTCGTCTACTGAAGAATTTTTACTAATGGCCGCCGTTTGAGCTGTTTAGTTTGAGCACTAGGGGGACCTCGGATTTCGCATCAATGGCGGCACAATACAACAACGCCACTAACCATTAACACCTACGATGTATCGTTGACTACAGAAATAGCCAAATGGTTGTTTGTTCTTCGCTGAAACAATCAAGCAGTTAGGGATTCACGTTTATCTTTGAAGCTCACCGAATTGAAATGCCACCCTCGGATGATTTGCCCCCTCGACCGCGAGTCGGACGCCGAATATATAAAACGGTCGGACGCGATCAGTCTAACCATCACTAACCAGCGTTGTCAGTCTGTGCCCGAACGTGAGAGACTTCAACAGGCTTACGCTATGGTGAGTCGAGTGGCGTATTTCGATGCTGGTTGTTAGTATTACATGAGTCATTTAACCAGTAACCAGTAGTGGTAGTAGTAGTAGTATTAGTCATTTAATCAGTAATGCTTGTTCCTTAGCCGTAACGTTGAGCGTACGGGAGTGAGTAGAGGAGGCGAGATTTTGTCTAACGGAGTTTAATTAACGAATGTTGTTACTTCCGAGAATCTACTCTCGGGGCACTACCGAGTGTAGAAGAGCCCTCAGATACAATCACTCGACTCGTGTGTACGGGGCAACGGACTCATGTTCGATTGTTGCCGTGATCTTGCAAATTGTACCATGAGAGTGGGTGGCGTCGCTACTCGGAGTGCATCCGAAATCATCTCGACGCAAGTAAAAAAAAACCACGGATGGATTCAATGGATGAAAAATCTATAGTCAACGCTGTATTTGTTGTGTGGACAGCTGTGTTCTCCTGCTTTCGATTGGTATTGAGAGGCACGATAGCAATGTGCCAAGCATAAGGTGGCGCTCATTAGATTGGACCTGTTGTAATTGTTCTAATTAACTTTAATGAGACAAGATCAGTTGGATGTCGCGCCGCTAATAGGACGTTGTAGCCTGAACAGGGAGACGATATGGACGCCTCGGATGTGAGATCGAATCGAGAAGTAATATAAGTCAGTGAAGTACTCTAGGCCTAGCGTTCGCTTCTGCACACCTGATCGAACGTGAATGATTTTGACATTTCAGTCAAACATCGAGGATGAACACGCTAGTAGTGTCAGGATTAGCTCTGTTTTATGCGACCCCTGCAAATAGGACTGAGATATAGTCCGATTCTAGAAGGACTTGATGTCCCGTAGACATGATGTCGCCTTCCGGCGTATGTCAACAAGTTGGCCGATACACGTTCCAACAAAATGCTTTAATGATGTGGCCCAGGAAACAACAAGTAAAGTTGTGTAGTACCGATCGAGTACCGATGTAGTTCTGCCGGTCTAAATCCTGATTATTACCGTCGTTCTGGTAGCAAAATTCTGCAATTGCTCGTAATAGTAGTGCTAGTTGTTGTTGCGGTACAGTGGACGCTAAATGTTGGCTCAGAGCTAGCCCGAAATAGTTTCGTTATTTAGTAGTTGTTCTCATTCTTCTCCTGGTGCCGTTGTTACCTGCTCAATGCAAATCGAGTGATCTTCGTAACGTCTAACTAACGCTGTATGTGCTATCCCACTTAGATACCGCATTGTTATGTAATAATCGTTACGGATAGCTGATATTATCCGCATAACTTTCCGCGATCGACGTATTGTCCGTGAGTAAGCGCGTGTGCTATCTGTTTTTCAGTCTTTCAATTATACTCACGCTGTTTCGCGAACGACTGTCGTCCCGATTTGCCTATAAACTACATAATAAATCAACACACCCGTACACAATATTATTATTTATGTTCCTGCTGGAGCAGCCAGCCGCCATGCAGGGAGTTGCACAGTCCTGTTACGTCTGCATTCGAAACAGGACCTCGGGATTTATCAGAGGGAGCGTAAGAGGATTAACGGTGACTGACCGCACTTCGAAATGGACATTGACACTACAGCAGCAGACTTGATTCAAGCACACACGCGATGCTACTTTTCCCGAACCGGGGACATGCCACGTGTGCAATTTGTCCATCGTCGCCATTTCCTGTGACGTCCTCTGAGCGTATCTCAACATATGCGTTTATTGTACGAGTGAACGTGGAAGAGATTGCATTGGCATATATACCGTAGTTTGTGAGAAAAAGCCGTAATTCGATTGGACCCGAGCTCAAATGCCCCCCTACGAACACTTATGCATTGCTTGGACCGATGTCATGTTAACGCTTTCATAATCAGACCCCTTCGTCGTGAATGAATAATACCCCAGATATTGATTAGCATTGAGCGATTGTTAACGTCATTGTTAATTAACACAATTAACATCATTGTTATTATGTTGCTTCTCTCAAAACATTCACTGGAATTCACGCTGGCCATCTGGAGACGATCAAAGCATAGTGATTCCAATAAGGAATATGTACCAATGTATGCGCAGAATGCCGATACATATACCGATTGTGAAACAATGCATCTGTACAGATTCTCCTCGTTTACTTACCTCGTTTTTTGTTTTGCGTCACAGTTTCGCTTCGTCGCTATCCTCTCGCTGCCGTGCGTGATGGCTACAGTGTCACATCAATCGGGAAATACCATCTTCCGGGGCAATCACTACGCAGGTCTTCCCGGACAATACCCTGGAGCAGTACTTCCTGGTTTTCAGCCATTGCCACGTGGTATTCCTGTTCGTCCTCATGGACAGATAGCCGTTCCGGCGTATCCCGTGTCAGCTGGCGTTCGGCTTGCACGCCCTTCGCCGGCATCGCTTGTCGGCCCGAGATACGATGACGGCCTCAGGTATCCTCCGACCCCATACGCGTTCGACTACGCCGCCAATTCCGTTGACGGGAGCCATAGTCGCACCGAGCGCGGAGACGGAGCTGGCAGAGTGACGGGAAGCTATTCAATCCAGCTGGCCGATGGTCGCAGCCGCCTGGTGGAGTACATCGCTGATGAAGGTGGCTACCGTGCGAACATCAGAACCAATGAGTTTGGCACAGAAAGCCAGAACCCGGCTGATGTCGTCCTCCAGTCATCGGCTATTCCTGCAAGGGAAGCTGTTCTTCTTGGCGAGCGAGACCCCGCCTTCCGACAGTACGGGCCGGCCCATCATAAATAAGGCTTGAACATAAGCATATTACATCATCCGAGTTGACTGAACTCTCTCCGAACAAAGCTGCACTACCTCATATTCAGAATGTGTAAACAAGCAGATTAAATTATAACATATATTAATTAATAAATAAGTTATATTTGTACCCATTCACTCGTTATTTGGTTTGGAAAAGTACAAGCCTAATCTGTATGTTAGGCGTGTCTAACACTTTATATATATATATATAATACTTTATATTTAATACACGATGACGTCAGGTAAGCATTAAAGGTATATAAGTAAAATCCTATAAATAATTCCACTTTGATGTACGTGTGTTAGTAGGGAAATTCCTTTCCAAGGTTATTATATGGTTTAGCAACGCCCAACAAACGTACTCGATCTGATACCCGCGTAATCTAGCAAAATCCGTTTTGTCAAGACCGATTTCAAGTCGGTATGGCTATCTGGGAATGACATCATGACGGAAACGTTCATGAGGCCCATGGGCACAGTTGCAGAATAAGAAGAGAATACATACATCTGCAGCATCGAAAATGAAAAAAGTGTGCCCATATTTTGACAAAATAAAAACTACCCGACTTAAGCAAATGATGCCATAGAGCCGAGCAGGCCCTAGTTATAATAATTAGTTCAGCATTGATGCCTCGATTGGAACGATGCCCTAATGAAGACGGAAATGGAGTACACAATTAATCAACATAGTAGTTTGATTACAAATATAACATCTTGAATGATTACATTTCAATCGGCACAATTAGCGTTGTTTAGTAGCGGTATTTAATTAAAACAGGTTTAAATAAAATCGCTCAAGTTAATCTCAACGGTCGCTGGGTTGGCATTCACTTGGACATCAATGGTGAAATAGTAAATTAAATATTGTAATTTCTAATTAAGGCAGTTGTTGGCATTACGCTGATGAAAATGGTTCGCTCTTTCATTAAGTTGTAGTACGTGAAATAGCTGAAAATAAACATCGATTTGGTGATAAAACATTTCGCCGACCTTATGCAAGACATGCTTAATGAACTAATGTTTCCATGTTTTCGAATATAAGTAATATATTATCTAAGGTACACAATAGTAGACTCAAATCAGTAAACGTTTTATGAAAGGATGTCTGGGCCTAGAAAACACTCAATACGAATTCGACTACAAAGCTGTTGGCCGAAAATCGGGCAGAGCTGAGAAAAACAAATTTGGGGTCATTTGCTAGGGGTCAGCAGGGTTAAACCTGAGTGCTCATCTGAGGACAAAGAAAATTTCATATTGAACTCGTACACATGATGTTAAGTCCACACGTGAAAGACGTCGGTTGAACAAAAACCGACGGTTGGACAGGATTCTTAATGAGCCTAATTAGCTCCGGTGGTGTATTCGTATGTACCTGCGTTGCAATGGGAGGATAGGGACGTAGGCGAACGGGTTCGATCCCCACAGTTGCACACTTGCATTAAAGGGGAGTCCGTCTTATGAAGCGATGTCGAAAGCAATTTCGCTGTACACCATTACAATACATATGTGCACTTCCGTGAGCGAGTAAACAGTATCCGAGAAGATAAGGTAATCATGTCAATCGACATAGAGGTGCCATCCACCAAACAAATGTGCATGAGAATTATCCAGCATGTTTCGCTATGATGAAGAGCAGATGATATATTCGACTTTCAAATAGATCTTACACACGTACGATTTTTGGTGTATACGCCCAACTACGTGAAATAACTAAATCGATTATTATAGCCGATCTTCATACAGTATTATCCCGTCATATTATCCCCACCCTCCGTCGATATCAAATTATAACCGCACAAATACGCGTTAAGCCCCGTAAAACATATATAACGAAATGAACACATCTTAGACGATAATCGCACAATGGATAGTGGAATCTCTCGCCAGCGGAACAGCTTGCTGTACAAGACATATCGCTCCCTCTAGTCCGAGATAGATAACCATAAACGGCAACGAAGAAACACACTCATAATACCTATATATCTATATATGATGCATTAGTACCCCGTTCGTGACACCGGAACCTCTAGGTCCTACGAGTGCATAGATTAGCGAACTCATTTGTTATTGATCTCGCCCAATAGAGCACTAACATGTAAACATACTGTAGCGCACATTAACGCGAATATTAGCCACCAACGAGACAGTAACTGGCCAGAGCGGCTACCGTTTCGCAATGTTCTCAGGTCACGTAGACCCGAGCATCATTCTGTTCTGTATGAACACGCACGCGCGCAGATCGGACAAGCGTACGGTGGCCACAACAACAACAACGACGACAACACAACACAATAAAGGACAGCCACGTCCTGTCAAACGATTACAACGACCCACTCGCTGCCGTGCCGGATGCGCCCCGGGGCCCATTGTGTTCTGCCGGAATCCTGCAGTACGCCAACGGCAGAGACAATGCGGCATAGTCTCTCTCTCATCCAGCATCGTAATTGGTTATAGCGTTATTAGTCACAGCGCACGGAGATGATGGACGGGCAAGCTAACCGATATCGAGTTTGGCATGAAAATGCTCATCCCTTTAGCGGAACGACGAAATGAAATGCTCAATGACACCGACGGTGACTAGGGGGCGATGCCGTCTGGGCGTCACTGTAATAATAATATAATTATTAATTGTTCGTGTACTTGTTAAAATATATTTAAAGAGAAATACGCGTGTGTAGAATACGTGAAGTCAGTCGTTTGCGTCCATACACCAGACACCCGTGGTGGACTCTCAGAGAATCCTTGACAGTAGCGAGTGAGTTGTTGGTATAAAGCTCCCTGTGCAAAGACCTCTGTTGTACATTCGACGTATGCCCAGAACAATGGTACGTGTGTGTATATCGCTTCACGAGCAAGTGCGCATCGGAATAGCGGTCACACGAGAAATTTAATGGTGGTCAGACAAAACATTGAGTTGAAACTCATGCTCCGGCAATGAACGCTGTTCGACGTGCAACGAATGATCGCTGATGTTCGTTTGCCCTGTTCGGCCCGTATAGCGTCGTCAGCAGAGGACCTCTAACTACTGGTTGATTAGTTAGAGGTTTTCTGCCGATGACGCGTTCTCGCTGTCTGAGAACTCATACCGTTCTTGTCTATGCAAAGCGGAGAAATTCACAGATATACTTTGTTTCGTTTTTTTCGATGTTGGCTTTTTACAGATGACGCTAATCACTGTTCTCTTGCTTGTTCCCGGACTGGCATTCGGCCAGCAGGTGAAAACCTTCTATACCAGTCCAGTCACCTCATATTCTAGCGAATACGCCCTCGCGGGGGTCCCGTTACGACAGCAGCCTCAACCGGCGGCACTTCACAGTCAGACGAATTTCGTACCATTGGGCCCGACGGCGGCCGCAACCCCCGCCGCCTATGCTCCTCTTCGAGCGGCTACTTTTGCAGCGATTCCTGCTTCTGCGGCCGTTCCCTCAGCTCGCCTAGCTCGCTTTCCCCAATCTGCGCCCATAAGGCGTATTCAGTTCTACCCCACTGCGCAGGTTGCATCTGTGCGAGCACGTACACCGCCGTTCCATGTGCCTGCTGCCGGTGCTGTCAACACGTTCAGCGGCGCAGCGAATGTCGCCGCCGTCCCAGCGTTCCCTTTAACTGCTGGAGTGCGAGCAGTTTCAGCCCTGGGCCGCGCGACTGTGCCGTCACTCCACGAGCGCATCAGTTACCCTCCGACACCGTACGCCTTTGACTATTCCGTCAATACAGCTGAGGGAAACCACGGACGCCAGGAGAGTGGTGATGGTTCTGGCAGAGTGACGGGAAGCTACACGATCCAGCTGGCGGATGGCCGAACTCGCGCAGTCGAGTATAGCGCCGACGAGGCTGGATATCGGGCGAACGTAAAGACGAACGAGTTCGGAACTGAAAGCCAGAGCCCGGCCGATGTCGCTTTCCTCTCGTCGGCTATTCCTGCACGTGAGGCCGTACTCATTGGTGAACGCGACCCGGCATTCCGACAATACGGACCTGCACATCATAACAAAGCTTAAGTATATATAATATATATATATATAGAGTACTTCGTGTCACTGGATAAGCGACTCGTCCGTAGATATAGTAAGAATAGATCAGACAATATGTTGAGATATATATATATATATATATATGATAGCACTATGAACAGCGTTTTGATGATTAAGAGCAAGAATAGAGAATAAAAGGGACCGTTGAATTGAAATCACGACGCAGTTCTGTATTGATGTATGCTATAGAAAGAACATGTATGTAGCTTTGAGAAAGCAGTCATCATTCGTTTTGACTTTTCGAAGAAAATACGTCCTTTATTATTTGATTCAATACGATAAAGGGGCTTATGTGTCGATATATGATACTCTGAAATGGACGTAATATTTCAAAATTGGTTTTAGCTTCCGGGATACGTTTGAATCGATGCCTTTACATTCATATGTCGGCTCGATTGAGACAGCATGCACTACCCGCACAAATGTACTATTTTCAATAGCAGACTCGTCGCCGAGCGATCTGGACCGATTCAGATCACATTACCTTGACGATCCATAAGGTCCCCTGCAATTTAACATGCTCGATCAATGGTCTAGGAAGCTACTTATATAGGTTGCTTACGATCCTACTTATATTGGTTGCTTAATACAATCTCTCTGTAGATCTCGAATAAGTCATAACTGTCGGAAAACAAACGACTTAGTTTATCGATTCTCGTCCCGGAGTTGTGTTGTTAGCCAGCAAAAAAGCGCGTCTTCGCAATAGGTTCCGCCGGCCAGGCTAGCAACTTGGAAATTCTCGGTATCTCGAATAAGTATCCAGCATAGGCCTTGTGAGTGAAGTTAAGATGCGTCTATCGGGATATTCTACCGCCAGGAGGGAAAGCATTTCCTAGAAGGTTACTTGCTAACAACCTACAGCAACAAATATCTCTACGGCAGTTGCAGCGCAACGCTCAAAGAGAGCATTTCAAGGAAAACATCTTATGTGTTTGGTTTACAATCTCAGGCAGCCGTCTGAAGGCGAATGCCGTTAGATTATCACACTGCCCTATGCCCCGCTTCGTGCCATTATCGGAGAAAAAGAGTCCTACTAAACCATTTCGTCAATGGCTCCTGCTGACGTCACAATCTCCAAACATATCTGTGGCTGTCGGCTTTGTGAGGCCTGGACTTTCGATAGGAAACGACCAATAAGGGAACGCTCATTTTATGAGACAGTTTGCTGCATACAAACGGGGCAGATCTACAAAAAAAAAAAATACAAATATATACACATTGAACATTGCAGTTTTATGTCATGAATCTTCTTTTACTAAACTCCGTAATCATTAGAAGGAGAAAATCATGAATTGGTACAATATCATACCTTTAGTGATATTTCGCCTCCTCTCAAAAAACAAGAAAAATATTCTCGTGTCTGTCCACTCATTTGCGCCGACTTTAGCGTTAGGTGACACCCTCTATGTCTCGTTTGCTTTGCTTCTCAACATGTTGTACGTGCTTAGCCTATTATGGCGGCGCATATCAAAAATCCACAAAATGACAGTAATTACAAGGGGCTGTTGGCCGGGAGCGGAGACGTGCTGAAACACAGCCTATCTCCGCAACATTGGTAGGCACCCTATATACGCACAGATCTACTTCCCTTCAACAAGTGACTGCCAAAAACGCACGGATTGTCACACTTAGTGTCGCTTTTATAATAAAGTAGACATTCATCCTCTTACCAAGTACAATAAGTGTCGAGCCTGCACAAGACAGGTAGATCGTCAAGTTCAGCACTGTCTCCACTGCGAGACTGACTCACTGTAGGTACAAGCAGAGCGGAAAACTCAGCTAGATAAGGTACGACTGGGAGAACTGTGCACAAAGTTGGAAAAGATAGGATAGATCTACATAGCTGGGAGGGAGGTAGTCCCAGATAGTCCCAGAGGCCTCCAGTTAAATCCCAAAACGGGACGGGTCTTAGTGGGTGCGAGCGCCACACGACCGGCAAACCTAACTTGAAAGGAGAGGACGGTGTGCTCAAGGTATTTTCTCCCAGACCTCCCATAATATGTATTAGAAAAAAGTAGCTGATAGCAAGATGACGCTACAGCGTTGTGCGGCAACGCCCAACACGAGTTGATTGTAACAGAATATCGGCACCATAATCATGTTACATGGCGGACACCATTATTGTCGAATTGTTCTCATTCTGTCTCGATCTCCCCTACGCGTCCCTATGCCCCCCTCAGAATTGTTCTTTGATAAAAGCGAGAGTATAAATTGTGACTTTTACGAGGGTACATCTAAATTGGAGTATCTGAAACGGCGAGTCATTTTCATTTGCTTGCTTGCACATGCCCTGAAAGCAAATTGCGCTCTGCTTCGCGATCCTCGCAATTTGCTCTGTGGAGGGTGTGCTATTCTTGTCCCTCTTGACGGCTCGAAGCACCTCGAAATATCAGATATCCCAACGAAACATCGTTGTTTTAAATCTTAAATTGCCTATTCGTTGTGATGATATGATGCGTGTTAGATGAAGGCAGCGTAGACATCGGAGTTCCGCTGCTGAACCATTCAGTCGAGCATCTGCACTTCAATGCAATACAGCGGTGTGCATAAACTTAACGCACCCCTATACTTCAACAAATCGTTACAAAAAATACATATTTGAGGGATTTATTTTGTATCAGATTAATGTATGTGTCAAATAACATACACACCACGAAGAACAGCGCATATGACGTCGCATACAGCCTGCTACAATAAAATATGTCATATTTCGGTTGTGAAAAATGATAACGCACCTTCAGTTATCGAGTGTTCTCGCCGAATTAATCCAGTTTGTGTTGAGCATTCAAACTGTACTGCAGTCATGGGACACGCTTCAAGCCTTACTGATGCAGAGAAAGCAGTTAGTACTGCTTTACACCGAGCAAGAAAGACCCAGGCTGCAATTGCCAGAGAAATAGGCAGAACTCGTGACGAAATTATTTACGCAGTCCGTCGACGTATAGTACTAATAAGTCTAAAGTACGTTCACGAGAGATTAGCCAGCGAACTGCCATGCAAATCTGTCGATTGGCCCCAAATTCGACCATAAGTTGTGAAGCAATCAAGCAAGAGCTAAACCTTCAGGTTCATATATCAACAGTTTTAAGGGCAATTAAGCGTTAACCACATATCATCGCAAATGAAAATAAGACCGCGTCTTCAACATCTACCCGACTAAACTTCGCTCGCAACAGTATGGCCAGAGACAGGGAATTGGTGAGTATTGGGGCAACGTCTTTTAAGTAGTTTCTTGTGGGTGCACATCTATCGAAAAGGTACTGTATTGTTTCAGATCATCTTCAGTGACGAAACGAAGTTCAATTTGGACGGGCCAGATGGATTTAAAGGTTATTGGCATAATGTACATAAAGAGCCGCGGTACTTCTCATCGCGCAACTTCGGTGGTGGTACTGTTATGGTTTGGGGAGCTTTCACTTCTCTTGGCAGACTCCCACTCGCTTTCATCTCATCTCGAATGAATAACGAGGATTATCAGCAGATGTTGACCAACAACCTACTACCGTTTAGGAGCAGGTTTGATCAACTGCCAATTGTTTTTCAACAAGATAACACTTCAATTCACGTCAGCGCTAATACACGTGCGTGGTTAGGACGGCATGACATTGAAACCCCAGACTGGCCAGCATGTTCTCCTGATCTCAACTCGATCGAGAACCTCTGGGGCATTCTTGTCCGACGAGTATATGCGTCGAATTGACAGTATACATCCGCGGAAGCACTAAAAGAGGCGTTGTTGGTGGCCTGGGGAGGTGTCAGCCACCAGATCCTGCTAAATATTATTGATCGTATGCCAAACCGAGTCTTTGACGTTATAATTACCAGGGACGGACGCACACGGTACTGATTAGCACAAGAAAATGAGAAGTAATTCAGCGAGACTGCCACGCAAATCTGTCGATTGACCTCAAATTCGACCATAAGTTGTGAAGCAATCAAGCAAGAGCTAAACCTTCAGGTTCATATATAAACCGTTTTAAGGGCAATTAAGCGTTATCCACATGACTCGATAAGTGACTGCGTTATTATTTTGCACGAAACTGCGTTATTATTTTAGCAGGCTACATGCGACATCATATGCGCTGTTTTTTGTAGTATGTATGTTATTTGACACATACATTAATCGGATACAGAATAAATCCCTCAAATGTGTATTCTTTGTAATGATTTGTTGACATATAGGGGTGCGTTAAGTTTATGCATACCACTGTATAATTTAGAAGCAGTGTTTTTGGATGGATATATAATAGAAAGGTTATGGCGGACAACTTTCATTACTGTTGCTTGGGCCGTTGTTATTGCCAGTCATGAATTCGATGACATCCTTCGCTGCGGTGAAACAGTTGAATAATGAGAGTTCCGAGGCCATGATATCGTCGTGTGTCTCGACTTGGAGCCACGCTTCACTGTACTCGGCTGGCCGATAGCAGTTGCCGATGAATATTTCCAAGGGAAGCCATCTGAATTTCGAACGAGATCGAGACGCGTCGAGGAACCGATACCCAGAATGATCCGATGGTCGTTCTTGCAGTCGCACTGTCCCATTACGTCCCCTGCAGCAAGAGACACAGCGAATTATCGCAATAATCTATTTAATTAATTTGTAAGTGGATCAACGTTTTACGATTACTAGCTGACCATCTACAAGCTGAACTGCCCTTCCCATTTGTTCTCAGCGTGAATTTTACCCAATTGAAAATGTGTCCAAAGTCGCTTAATGCAGATATTGGAATACACGGCCGCTGTTCGTCTTACTAGAAATGTTAGCATTTTTTGTGATTAAATATGAATGTGTAGAGGTTCATTGCATATACGTCTAGACCAGATGTATATTATAACGGGATTATATATACATATATATATATATATATATATATATATATATATATATATATATATATATATATATATATATTTATATAACGGTATTATATATCCTAATGACACAGGAAGCTTTTTAGGCCAATTTATAAATTATAGTTATTATTAGCGTAATTATAAATGCATTGGTTTTCCAACGCGAATGTGCCAGTTAGTCATCCGTCTATACATGAATACATGCTATTAGAATCATAAACAAGGCCTTATGAAAGACTTCATTGACTGCACTAATAATACTGAAGGTAAATGTGCATTCGTTTGTCTTACGAATTAGCTGGAACCAATGTGAACTGTTGCATGAGAACGTGATGGCTCTCTCCAGTGAATGGATTTTGGAATGTTAATTCAATGTTGTAACATTTTGGGAGGATGGCACTTGGCGTGGGACGCGAAGGGCTACTCTTGAGTCAGGCGTAAAACTGAATTGGTCCGTTGATGAGCTATAGATATTCACGTTATATAATTTCTGTGTTATATTACGATTTTACTCAAATCATCGCAAAGGTACCTGCTCACTAGTGCATTAACCTATATGGCAATATGAGACGCTTTCAGACAATCCACCATTGTTAATCCCTGCATTATGGGGGCGACTAGCTCTTAATGAAAGTCAACAATAGACAAAATGCACTGGATAATATTGGTAGACATTATGACATTAGACACTATTATCACACCTCTTCAAGCAAACCTGTACCGTCTCATGGTTGTGCAGGCGATGTAGTTCGTCCAATTGCACAAACAACAATAAGACGCCCAATTGATTTAGCAATAGCAAGCACCCTTCAACCCTATGACGAATCGAAGTCATCTTTAATTGCACCTTACCGAAACGACTCGTTGGAACAGTTGAGAATTACGGCCCGATGAGCTTAGACGACGATTCCCTAAGCCGGCCCGTTGTCAAGTGTCATACTCGCAACGAGCTCGGACGTACAATATGTAAACTGTTGTCAGACGATGGCGTTCATGAGCAATCACCTCTGCTGTGGCATGAATGACAAATTCAACACCAGTTAGACGTGGGATGCGTCCGTTGCGATGATCACATTCCCTGTAGATTTCGTACAGTCCGAGGGCGTCGCGGAAAGCATTAAGCATGAGGCTTTCTCTTCCGCAACGCACTGAGCGAGCCGAGTTCCACCCAGTGAACCGTAACCTTTTTTTCAACACTATGCTAGGAAGAACGTAAAAGTCTAAAAGTATCTATGTACCTGTGCGGCATCGTACAGCCCTGAACCACAACAGCAATTCAACGTCTATGATTTTCGAATCCCAATCTCTCAAAGCCATCGACGCATTATCTCCACAGCAGTTACTGTCAGAGCAGCAAATAAGGTTGCTTCAAAATCATTAACACCGTTGTTCATTTTCCTTTCACCGGCTTCATTTTCTCCTTAATTTCGGCCCTGCCACTATATATGGAACCCGAGTAGAATATATAATAATTATAATAATAAGCAAGTCTGGCGCCAGTCTAGCGCCGGTCTCTCGGCTTGCCCGTCCGTCTTGTTTTGCGTCTGCGATCCGCCGGAACTCGAGAGCTCTGGGCAGACTTCTACTCAGACGAACGAACGAACGAGCGGCGCAGGACGGCTTTCCTAATCTTTCGTACACAGCTATACAGCTAGCTATCTATTATACCTAGCCCAGCATCTCACTCTCCACTCAATTCATCACATGCGACTCGTATGTAAATTACCCGCCGGGTCCCCACCGCGTCCAAAGCTGACTCGCTCGCCTGCTAGCTTCTCGAGGAAGAAGCGCGGCAGCGGCAGCGACAGCAGCAGCAGCAACGTCAGCTATTGTCATGCAAAATGACCTGAAATGTATGACCCCGCGGGCCCCGGCACTTTAAAGCAATATGCCATTTTCCCTCCACGAATAGTGTGTGCGAGTGGCAACTTTGTCTTGGACGCTCTGTCACTCGCGTTTTCTTCAAATGGAGAGAAGGGTCCAGGGGAGGAGGGTCGCTCCGGCCGGGCAGTATTGCGTCGTCTGCTGCTACGACTGTTGCGACTGTTGTCTCTGTGCACCCCTCTGTGAACTGTGTCGGCATTAGTGTGTACAGTTCAAGAGTTCTTCTCGAAATTGAGTTGCTGACTATTGCCACCGATGTCATTGTTCATCGTTCGAACATGTATCTATCTATCTATCTGTCCATCTATTCCCTGATTCATATAGGAGAACGGTTCAAATGCAATTCCATACGAAGCATTGAAAATTATATCAGTTGTACGCGAACAGCTTCTCTATGAACAGGACACTTTGTATGCACCCGCATACGAGTAGACGGCCATGCGCACACACACACACACACACACAAGAGACCAATTTCTTTCCAATTTGACCGACCTATAATCAAGCAAACTGTCACGTACTGCTGTGAAAGAGCAATGCCCTCGTAAAATCGTGCAGTTGCCTCTATAACCCGCGCCGTGCGTTGCCTAAATACAGCCATTGACTGCTTCAGTAAATTATCGATGGTGGAGGGTCGTTGTGAACCGCTCCTGTCGAGCTAACAGTCAACTCGCTGAAGTTTACTTGGAAAAGCGTTTCCGCCAGAGAACGCCCTCTTTCATAATATTGTTGTAGAACTTCCCTTGGGCCGACGCATCTCATGAGGAGGATTCACCTTCATCATACATCGCTTGAGTGAGTGAGATTCCCTTCATTGCCAATTGTGCTGGATGGCGGCGTACGCGCAAACTTTATTATCCAAGAAGAGTTTTCGAAATGAGGACACAGTGTGTTGTGAAATGTGATGTGTATATACATATATATATATATATGTTCCGCATGTTTAATCATAATTTATTTAATTACGTTGGCTCGGGACCGGGTTGGGTATGAGCTCCTTTGTCTCGGTACTTTATTAGAAAATCGTACTTTTTGCTTTGTCAAAATACATACGCCCACATGAGCGACAATTGGCAGATACCTTTAATGATCCCTGTGTAATGCCCTTACGCGCGTCAACGAACCTTCCCAATTAGCAAAGCCTTCAGGCAATAAAACGATATACTCTTTGGGGCTATGATCAGAAATGCTCGAAAACGGAGGCATCGGAGACATCCTGGCCGATTGAAGACAACCTCAAATGAAAAATACGCGAGCTGCAGCCAAAACCTGGAGTGACTCTGTGATAAGCAGAACAATATAAAGGGTGCATACGCTCTGCTACTATCAAAATTGGGACCAAGTATCGTAGTTAAGTCACTCAAGCTGCCATGGAAACACCCTCTTATATAAGAGAGCTTAAGCATTGTAAAATTGCGGCTCCTTTAATAAACCAATAAAACCTTTACCTTACCTCTCTTTCTCCCTCTCTCCCTCCCTCCCTATATCTGTCATATATTTGTCTAAATATCTCTCTTTCTCTATAAATATATGTTATAGTATATTTACAATATATTTATAGTCAGCGCGGTGGATTGAACGGCTGAGTCTCTGGCTATCGAAAGCCAGAGACCGCAGGTTCGAGCCCCGCCGCGTGATGACATATATTATAAGCCTTGTAAAATTGCAGCTCCTTTAATAAACCAGTAAACCTTTACCTTTACTTCGTCAACCCAAACACTAGGGAGTGGCTGATATCATTATTATTTATAGATTCCTCTTTTGGATAGTTGATGTATCCAAGACAATCAAGCATATGGTCTGTACATCCATCACCAAACGATTGACCATTTCAATTAACACAATTGCGAGCTGTCGACTCAGACACGTAGCGTCAAAATTGACCGTTTGCAATATCTCGAAATAAATCAAATTCACTCTTGGCCGTCGAATCCTATCAGGCGACATTATAATTTGTAATGTTACACAGGAGCGTCTCAAAGAAATGCTCACTTTGCTCGCACTCTCTGCTTTGCAATATTAATAAGACCCAGTCCAGAGTGGATGAGTATATGTACAGAATGTATAACAATCTTCAAATATTCTATCCCTATTTAAATATTATGCGTGTACTTTGCAGTATAACATACGCCTCAGCGGAAGTGAAATAGTGAATAGTGAATCCGTTGGTTGACAACAGAAATTTAAGTAGTATATTAGCTTGCCGGCCACCTCGCATACCCAATAGACGGGTCTCATAATTAAAGTAGCACATAGTACATATAAAAATTTAAGCTCGGGGCAATTACACTAATATATATATATATAATTAATCATGTGTGCGTCTGTGAGAGCACAGCTGGAATAATAAATTATCGAGCTTCGGTACAAAGGATGACGGTGACATTGACGACGTATAATAATTAGATAGCGGGTGTCGGCGGATGTGCTTATCCAAAGAAGGAGCTCAATAAATCCAATGGAAATAGCGTCTTGGATTGTACGTAAATTATGCGAACGCATGACCCATGTACATCAGTATTCATGAGCTACGATCGACGGGTTCAGGATGAAGTACTATACATGTGAACGCTTGAGGAAAACATCGGTAACCATTGAGCTCGCGGATCCCCTCACGTCTATAATTGCTATTTTGTCCTGAAAAACGTCCATCTAGCTAGCAACGTGTATTTCATGAATTTTCAGAGACAAGAAAAAAATCACAGCAAGCTATTTAGCTAATGAGCCTGCTCAGCGTAACATAGCTCTGAGGATGTCAAAGCTCGGTTAACATCATAAAGATATGGTGGAATTTCGAACGAAGTTAGAGCATTCGCCAGGAAAATATTCTCTTGAACCACTCGAGGTTGTTTGTAGTTTTTATTGTGCGACAGGCGAGATACTATCGAAATATGTACTAACAAAGAAACGAGAAGAAGATATTACACGGGACGTTGCCTTCGAGGCCATCAATCTCGGGCTTCGTGTTCTATAGGGCTGTGTTACTTGTTCGAGCACTCGGTATATATCGTATATTCAAGACGGCGGAGGAGGACGAGCAGAGCGCATTTGAGCCATATTAAGCAAGTGATATTAACGCATACTTCGTCCCTGCGATCGCAGTAATCCTAATATGTGCCTGTCAACCACAGGAACGTTTTCAGGATTACTCTGGCTGTCTAACAAGTGTCGTCCCTGGGCACTGGCCCTTAATCCCTCCCTGCAGAATAAAACTTGCATTTCTGTCAAGGCATCCTCTACTCGAGCCATGCACCGACGCTAATCCCAAGACGCGAATGCTTATACCTTATTCGATTTGCAATTTATCCCCAGTTGTCTTGTTTGAATTACCCACGCAGCGTTCCTCCATGGGTTTCTCACCCCCGCCGCGTCACTGTGGAAATCCCCAAATTGCGGCCCATGAACGTCTCAGTCTGTTGAATACAACAGCAGCAATAATAATAATACTACTAATAAGAACAACAAGACAAAGAACGCGTGGTTTCTCTTCTATACGCACCTCAACTTTACTTTACATGTATTGTACATACATCATACATCGATATCGATATTATTTGTTAACGAAATGATATTATTCATCAGCTAACGTCTCCGGTAGCATGTCGGCTTCCGGAGACATTTAAGCGTGTCAGCTTAAACCTTCTAAACGGTTGTGGAACAATAGACACATAGTGGACAAGTAGTACCACTACATCTATGCCTTCTTGTGGTGGGCGGGTCCGTACTGCCGGAAGTTGGCGTCACGTTCTCCGAGAAGCACCGCTTCTCGGGCAGGAATCGCCGACGACTGGAAGGCGACATCCGCCGGACTCTGGCTCTCGGTTCCGAACTCGTTCGTTCGGATGTTGGCGCGGTAACCGCCCTCGTCAGCGATGTACTCCACGACTCGGCTTCGGCCGTCGGCCAGTTGGATGGTGTAGCTGCCCGTCACACGGCCGGCACCGTCGCCGCGTTCGGTCCTGCTGTGTCCTCCCTCCGACGAGTCGACCGAGTACTCGAACGCGTACGGTGTCGGAGCGTAGTTGACACGCTCGTCGATGCCGGAAACTACGCGAACGGGATTGGCCACACGAACGCCAGCAGACACCGGGTAGGCGGGGACGGCGATGTTGGATACGCTGGCCGGACGGAACGACGCGGTGTTTGCTCGGATCGGCGCCGCAGGAAAATAGCGAGCTCTGCCGATCGGCGCAGGGGCGAATGCGGGCGCTGCCGAAACAACCGGAACTCCAGGCACGTCGACGGGTGCGCCGCGGACGGCGACCAACGGCTCGAATCGTCGGGATACTGGTGCAGGCCTATAGGCGTATGCGGCTTGGGGCTGCTCCCTGTACGGTGCGTAGTGTGCTCCGCCCAGACTGTACTCGGTAGAGTACGAGGCGATTGGGCCAGAATAGAATGATTTGACCTGTTGGCCGGCAACCATTGCCAATGGCAGAGACAGGATGGCCACGAACGGCAACTGGAAAAGAGCATATTCAATAATCCCATATTAGCGTTACCGACGGTTTCGATGAATGGTCATTTTCGCCGAAGTTCTCAAAATCAGCTTCGAGTAAGTCCTTCATATCTCTGGTAAGGTTCAGGTACGCCTATCTGTGCAAGTTCATCTGAATACAAACTGCCCTGGGGACAGGTAAATGACGCTTCCCTAACATTTATCTCGTGATCAAACGTAGTCGAGCTCTTCTTCCAAGCAGCGACTTGATAGGAGTGAAATTGTCCACCTGAATAAACTGGAAATCGATAAGGATAGATGACTAATGAAGTTTCAACTGAACGACAACATCTCGTTATCTCCCTATCTGTCTATTTCTATTCAGCAAAACACGGACGAACACGAATCATGGTTTACGATAGGCAAGAGCATAACACAAGCACGCATTTCTCCTGTTATCGATAGTCCATGAGAACACGGGCAATTGCACACAGCGTGTGTGTCAATTGTTGCACACCACAACAGTAGCAACTCGTTCCTTGCTTTACGTTGGGACGCCTCTATCGTCCGTGTCGAGGAGCCACAAGAGCACGACCTCGAACTCCTCACTCGGAAGCCTGTGAGAGCTCCGAAACAATACTCAACCACATACCATGATGACTGGAGCACAGGATTAACAACGATTTGTGCACAAACAACTGACCGCCACTGATTGTGCTGGGTGGCGCATCTATATATACCAGCTGGATGAGACTAAGCGTATGTAACCCACTACAACGCCGTCAAGGCGACTAGAGGGCGACTGTTCGACGTAGATCACTGCTCGTGTATCCGGCTCGCTTGTATAAGCGAAGTGTATGTATGCATGGGCATATGCGGTCGATTGCTGGTCCGTTGCCCCACAGAGCCCCACCGAACACGCCGCAGACAGAGCAGAGCGGATTCTTCTGACACCGAATCGGACCGTTTACAAGGCGCGGGGTGCTCGCTGCTTAGCCAGCTTTGGTAAGATGAGGCCAGCCCGAAGCTTGTGGTAGTCACGCGTGGAAGCATCATGCCAGCCTGTGGGGCCAACGGAGGACTGGGATCAATTCATTGCCACGGTGCTCTCTCTCTCTCTATCTCTATCTGACTCTTAACTGCGAGTGATGACTCACGTTGTATACGGTAGCATAAATTGCGAGACAACAATCCTATAACACAACAACGGCGGTATCATATATTAGCATCAGTACAGCATATCTTCATGTCTGTCTGCGAATCCTGCGGGGGATGGTGACATACGTTATTAATGTGAGCAATGTATATGTGTGTATGTGTGTGTGTTTGTGTATGACAATGGGCGTCGTGTCACTGCTTGAGACGGCGTCAACTGCAACGAGACTAAGGCAAACCGCTCTAACAGTAATAGTAAGCAGTATTCTAACTGTTTGTATTTAATTATTTACACGAATCATAGTTTATTTATAAGGTTGAGGCTATTCGTTTAGCTGCGTGTTTACCAAAAGAAGAAATGTCCATATCCGTTTTGCAATACGGCAAATTGTAGGCGAGATAATGTGAAATATATCACTACATGTTAATATATATATATATATATATACTATGACTGTTCATCTCAGTACGATATTCGGAGGTCAAGAGCGGATGAAAACTTAAGGTTATAGCTGGTTCTATCAAGTCGATATTTCGGCATTGCTTCAAGGCAGACCCCCTAAACGGACGAACTACTGTACTTACGAATTTTGTAAAATGTATTCATCTCGCATTTATTCGCGGCACATGTCACTTAAATATATTTATTGTATATTTAAGTGATGCGTGCCTTCAAATTATCTGTCACAGTCACGGGGTTCATTCCAACTCTATGGACTGCCGAATTTTAGATTAAAGCTGGCTGGCTGGCCAGTTAGCTGAGTTAACGTAATGCGGGTGTGCACATCAATCACGAATAGCAAACGCTACCTCGGGGCCACCAACGGAGCTTTCTCCACTATCAAGAAGAGCCTTTCGCATCGGACGTCTCCTCCCGCAGCGGGATTTGTTCGATATCCGATCCACTGAAGGATGGCGACCAGTTCGCAGTGCTTTTGGGCCTGTTTTGTTCAACAAACGTCTCTGGAAATTTTGCGCGGTCTAATAAAAATCATCGAGAGCGACTTCCGGAAATCAATGGATCATTGGTAAAGCAGTGCATTTGTTCTGCCGAGAGAAGTTTAACGGTTGCTAGTGAATTGGCCTGGTTTTACTCTTCCACATCAGATATTTAGATTACCAGTTGTTACTCATATATATATATATATTTTTTTTTGCGGATATTTAGCGAGCTTAATGACGCCCATCTGCTAATTCCGCATGCTTGGTGACGATTCCCCTTTGCAAAACGCTTTTGCTTTCTTGATATGATAATTAGTTTCTGGGCAGTCCAGAGGCTCTACAGTTTCAAGATAGCGTTGAACTGAATAAAGGCATCTTATTGTCCCGACAAAAAGGTAGAGACAATGATCTGAACGAAGGGTTCAATTCGGGTCATCAGTGCATAGAGACGCAGAATGAGCCATAAGGCTGTTATCTTAGTTCTTCGAAGCAAGCCCTTAATAACAGATCAACGCAACAGGTCCGTGTGACTGACATCACCCTTAATTACCCACTATACGCCTAATGTAGCTCGATTACTTGCACTAGTTGTCTGCTAATGAGTGCATGCTTAGGGGCCCATCGAAGCTAAGCATTCTCCTCACAATAGGACATGATCTATATATATATATACGAATGGCATGCGCGTACAAGCAACGCCGATCTACGCAGGTTGTGATCAATATTTCAAGAGTGTTCTATAGACAGTCTCGTTAGACAGGGATGCCTTAGCATACAAGTCAAGCTCAACATAGTCAAACGAGCATTGAATGCCTCTAATTAGCCATTGCAGCCCATGGTCATATATTTACCGACTTTTTTGGTGGAGTCCTCATCAAATTTGAATACACACGCCCGTATTCGCTAGGGTTCTCGGGCTGACTCTCAGCCAACATGCAGAACCTGGAGAGGACATCCTGACAATTAGATACGAACGGAATCGTATGCGCACGCATATCATTGGCACGACCACAACCGGTAGTCGTCCACTGAGTAGCCTTCCTTGGCTAGCTGCTATCGAATGCCGGTCAGGTAATCGGCATTGGGGAAATATCTTTACCAATTGCTCACACGCGGTACGCATTTTTTCAACGTTCGTTTCGCTACTGAAGTGGATACAAACACAAAGAGTAGCAACTTGCGACTTATTGCAACAATGTACGACGAAGTCTTCAGGTTCAAATGAAATAAAATGTTCACTGCATCTTCCGATTTGTTGCTGTTGTTGTTGTAGCTGTAGCTGTTGTTATTGTGTTCGAGAATACTCCAACGAGATCCAAACGAGCAGGCTCAACAATGGCTAATATAGATGTATGCAGAAGAAACGCAGCTGCAGGACTAGGTGCATGGCCACTCGGGTTCAGGAAGGACTATGGCGCTGTCCAGCGTTTAAGCACGTTCATACAACATAATTATAATATAACACTTAGTATACGATAATAAATCAGTTGACACCCAATCGACATATATATACACATACATTTTGTATTCGTTCCTCGCCTTGGTGCACCTGTGGAATATTTTATTATACATATTTATAGGAATATAGCAGATAATTGAACTATCATCTCAGTTGCTCCCTGCTTATCTTCAATTCTACTCTAGTCTATATACATGCTTGTTTCCGGTACGTTAGCCAAGATAATGTCTTCCGCGGAGTTTACAGCTTCCACCTACAATTTCCACTTAGCTATTACCAGTATTATTACAATACCACTCGTATTGATGCTGCGAGTTGAAATGCATCCGTTGAGACTAGCTCATTTGTCTTCTTATCACGCGTGGCCAAAGGGAGAGAGAGAGAGAGAGGACTTCTCTCTCTCGATTTATTTCGATGACTCTCTCTCTCTCTCGCCGTGTTTCTTCCCTGCTCGCGCTTTTTCTCTGATTGTAGGTCCATCACAGAAATTGTCTAAGAGCTTCAGTCTTGGGCGCGTAAAGTGGCCCCGGCAAGCCAGCCGTTCGTAGCGGCTCTTGGGGCGGCGTCCTCCTTCGTCAGAAGGATCGTATTCTGCCGTGAGCGACGAGAGAGTCAAACCGAAGTGGCTGGCCACAGCGGCACAGGGGAAGACCACCGAAGCGAAGAAGGCTCACCCAACGCTTTGGATATCCGCTAGCCAAATGCTCAGTTATCCGCTAGGCCCGAAGCTTCTTCTGTGGGGGCGGACCACTTCTTCGGCTTCGATTGCTCATGCATTGCAGATACGAGGGGAGTGCTATGGGGCAAGCTCGGCTGCTAGCTAACTGTATATTTTCGCACAAGGGCATATATACGGATCGATGTTGCTAAGATTCATTCTATCATACGGTACACATGGGCATACATAGACATGCACACACGCGCGAACGTCTTTAATAATGACTATTTATAGATGCCACCCCGCTCGGCTGTACACAGCCAGGAGGATACTACCGAGATTAGACATCACAATATCTATGTGATATACACACACAACAGAGTTGTATCCATGCGCGTACACTAATGATGATGATGAACGAGATGATTCTTATTCGACTTTGCAATCTGACATTAATTATTATTGTTATTATTATTCTTCTTCTTTCATATGTATTCACATATGTATCCACACTGTGGCTTACACCACCACGTACGGTGTAATGCAATCAGCCGTCAGAGTGTCTGCTATCGAAATCCAGTGGCCGACGCCCGCCTGGTCAGGACCGAGCGACTCTTCGGGTTCCGATGATGGCGGCTGCACTTGGCAGCTGGCTAATGCCGCATTGCTCGGCCGTGTCTGCTCTAGCTGTTGACTGGCTAGTTGGTTTTTTTGAGTTTGATCGTAAACATTTTATCACAACATCGCATGAACTCCTCGTTTTTATAAGTATGTTGATTATCGATACTGGTATCTGGACATTCATTGCGCTTCCCAATCCAACCCGGCGCACTGTGGTTCGAGCGTAGGGAGCAGGCCCAAAGAATGAGCCTGTCCCCGATTGCGTATTGGGGCGAAAAACATTCAGGGGTCTCGCATAGCCGAACGATTGTTATGCAAATCTCACATGAGATAACAAACGGGCTCTACTTACAACAAAGCAAATCTAATTAAATAGGCGACCACCGCAGGGGTGTGTAGACCTCTTAAAAACTGGCCTCCCTGTTATATTTGGCGCTGATATTTAGTGCTCTGTCGGAAACGCATGCGTATTTGTCTAAAAAAATACAACGTACTTACACCCCTCCCGTATTACCCCGAGGACACATAAATACACCCAGATATACAAACACACACACACACACACACAGATTTATTTATCACGCCTTGATGTTACTGGAGTTCGCTTGCCGCACTGCCGCTAAAAATAGATGGATAGTCCTATTATATTCATATTGACCCGCGCCACTATGTTATATGGTCACTCAAAGATAAACATCTTTAGCATTGCAACCGGACAAGCATCGCCTGCGAGACGTATCGAGCGTTGACCCATCCCGTAGAAAACTATAGAAATGCTACGAAGTGTGAACTATTTACGGCGAACTAAGTGTTTTCTTGAATAGACCCTCTTTTGTTGCAACGCTTGCAGCCTAACTGTGTTCTAAGCTCGGACCAATGTCGCGGTCGGCGGAGAAAACCGCTAGCTGTCTTCCCTAAGACCTCTTCGCTCCTGTTGTTGGTGACTAAGGTATCCGTGCACCGCACAACAGTCGAGTCACGTCGTTCTCCGTTAAGACAAGGTGCACTCAGCATTTTTCTTCGTAGCTGAGCCATCTCCGGACGAATAGCTTCGCTTCTCTACCACGGTCAGCGGAATATCATTAGAGCTTCAATTTGAGTTGTTCTTTATTTTCGTCGGTAACGTAGAAACAGCAGGGGAGAGGAAGCAAATCTAAAAGTTTGCCATTCACGTCATGTATCCAAGGTTTCCCTGCGAATCGTTGCGCTAGCAATTGACAGCTGTTCTGCTCTGTTTGGCATTCGACGAACGATTTGAAATAAAATAATCTGTGTGTACATATATGCAGAAAATAACAAGTTGTCACAAATCGGTCTATTGTTGATTATTATTGGAACTATGGAAGGGGCAACACCAATTGTGCCTGGGCGGTGTGTGTAAACAACATTTGGGTATATTAGTGAGTATGCCCATGAGGCAAAGGATGCAAAGGGGCCAAAGTGGACTAGAGACGTTCTTTGTAGACAGTTTGATGCCATGGCATAAACAAAAGCCATTTGCAACAAGTGCTGGTCACGCCAATTGTATGAACGAATATAATAGAGATTAGAACATTGCTATAACAAGAGAGACTAGTATTTTGCGGGAGACTAGTGGCGTAAACATGAGACGTGAACGGCAACGACGAGACTAGAATTGCAGATGTAGGAATAGAAGGGAAACAACACATGTAGTTTTCCTTCATTTTTCTTGACACGCCATGCGTGCCATTATTACAGACTTGGTTGGATATTAAATGTAAGATTTAGCTTATACGTAAAAGTATAGGGTACTGGTGAGATTATTGGAATGAGCGTAATAAAATTACGAGGGTAACAGGAAGCTTTAAAATGTATCGTGAATGAGAGTATAGTGCAGTGTCCTGGGTTAAGCGTTCTTGATTAGCTCTTCAAGGAGATGTTTTTTCAGGACAAATTTAAGTTGGGGCACGGATGTGTTTAACGAGCAGATGCTAACAGGGAGTGGGTTCCAAAGAAGAGAACCACGCACTGCAAAGGTATTTCGACCGGCGTTTTTCTTTTACAAGGCACCAGTAATAATAAGCCAGTGACACTGACCCGAGCGTTATCCGAGGCGACCACTAGGCGTTCCGGGTGAACCCATGGATAATTCTGGATATAAGACAGCAGTAGGTAAAAGTAATGTGATTAGGGGAAGATCGAATGTTATTGGAAATGTATATTGGTGTCGAGGATTCGAGGGGAGAGGTGCGAAAAATGGATCTGCGATCGTGTTTTTGGAGAACGAGAATAGGCGTGATGGTAGGGGCATGATACAGGAGCAGGCAGTAGCTAGCCTCCAGGAACTTAGGGACTCCATTAGTTCCAGCTACGGCGCCCGCCAATTTCGGTCTGAGACTAGGGAGATGCGCTGTTCCTGTGATCGTCGAGAAGAATTCCTGGGAAGCGGGCTACCGTAGAACGTACAATCTGGGTGCCTCAAAGATTTATAGCAATTTCGATAACACCACAACGACTAAGAGTAGGACAAATATGTAAAAATGTAGACTTGAAAAAATTGAGGGAGAGGCAGTTTAGTTTAAGCCTGGGCAGCTTGTGCGAGAAGATCTTTGTTGACTTTACGAATCAGCTCATTAGGATCCACAGAAAGGTATCGTCTCCATGGAGGAGGACGCTGTAATGATGACAGACATTGGCTATATGATTGATAAATATAGAGAAAAGTGTGGGGCCTAGAAGGCTTCCCTGGGATACACCTAAGCTAAGTTATCTACTGGAAGAGAGCATGCTTGATATGGCGACGCGTGTTAATTGGTGACATGCAAAACAAAAGACAGATTTGTGCGTATGTGTCGAACACCAAATCGCCCTGCCATTTGTCGTCGAACAGGTACGGTCCAAATATTGACGTATTCCCTCTAGCTAATCGGATATTCGCGCAATGTATGAAAGGCAAGTAGAATTGACGTCTGTATTTTGCCGAAGTTTTCCTTGTGGATATAAAATCGACACTAACTGTGTGCGCAGCAGAAGGTGTCATAAAACAATTTACAACCCCTGTGGATGGTTATAGCAGGCGTGATTGGCACGTCGAGACGACTATAAAATATTCAACTATGTTGGAGAATTAGCACAGATGTTCTCGGAAATGGACCCAGCGTCAGTTAATGTAATTATGTGTGTCGCTCTCCCAAGTCAATGACGGCTCGTAACAACGGGATTAAGTAGTGCGTATTGCATATCGATTTGTACACATCTACAAATAATAATAGTAATAAACATTCTGTAAACATATGGCATAAAATTGCAATGTCATTTATCGTGCCATAAAAGTATGTTGCACAAAGTAAGTGCATTAATGCGAACAATCCGACAATATAGGTTGCTCCTCTGTAATACGATGTGCATCGAGCTAGTTGTTGGGTTTTTCGTTGGTCCTCTAGCTCAAGTTCTTACTTAACTCTTAAGAAAGGACAACACACTTTGATTCGAGGTATATTGAAGGATGGGAGTACGGCAGCGGGACTCGATGTGCACGGGTCGAGTGCTGGTCACCAAGTGAAGTTCCGAGACCCCTCCTTCTCGTTTATTAGTGCCTTCTTACATTAAACCGAGTGGGCCTCCCAGAGGCCGTCGTAGCCTATCCTTGCACACTCATCTCCTTCTCTCTCTATAATGCTTAAGGGTACCAGCTAGTTCGCTAGGTGCACCTTTCGTTTCAACTTAAGGATCCTAGCATTAGGACAGAATATTACTCAAACTACAATATGCTATACCTATACGCGCGTACCTATCTATACTGAATATCTAGTTGCACATACGTTCTGCTTTAACTCTATATGGAAGCGTCGACAGTGAACAACATTCACAATTTCAACACTCCCCCGTTTTCCTGTCGGCGCTTCTTTCCGTTGCTATGAGGATGTGAGCTTCGTGTTACACTGATTTACCTATCCACTCGTCTCTTTGTTGTGTTCAGTTCATGTTGTGACTTTATGTCACGTACTTCAATATTTCGTGTCTCTCTCTGGTTGAATCCTTGTATCCCAATGTCGGTTGGTATGTCTGGGTCCGCATCCCGCGACTTGGCTCACTTTCTGTTCAGCTACCACAGAGCATGTTCCACGTTCCGCGTGTCAACGGCCTAGCTCCGGAGGAGCGATGTCAACCCACACTTGAACTCGTGCCAGTCGATCGTCGTTCATCGCACTCCTCTGAATCTGATGAGATCATGATGGTGAATGACCCACCTCGGAGTCAGCCTTCCGTATGTCCTCGGCAGCATCCTCGATCCCGAGTCGGTGTCTTCAGAACCGTCGCACGGGCCCTCCGACGCAGATCCGCCCTGTGTGCAATGGCCATGGTGTGCGCGACACTAAGCGCTGTAGGCGCACTGTATCTTGCCATGCCCACAAACCAGACAAGCGAAGAGAGTAGTCAGTCTCACCCGTCGGTCCCTGACAATGCCACTAGTGCAGCAGCCATCGAACCAGTCATTTCAACAACCATTCAGACGCCTTGGATCGAGGTATCTACCATATCTGCAAAGCCTCATTCTGCCCTGCCAACAAGGTCGTTCTCCTGTGAACCGGTGGGGGACATGCTGCTATGCCAGTCTCGGGACTTAGGCCTATGTTTGCTGCGGCGGTCCGGCCGCATGCGTCCCATCTGGACCTCAGTGATTCATCTACCCCTTAGTGAGCTGGAGCGGCTTGCCGGTCCGTCGAACGCGCAGATCGTCAGTCGCACCTGTCGAAATCGTCGTCTTCTGTGGTCGCAGGAGTAGACGCGGTCATCCTTTTTGTTTACTCTGTTGGCTCTGTAGTCATTGTGTACGTATTGTCTGTTATTTGCTCGTACTGTAGTGTCCTGTATAGGTCATGCATCTTAAATACAATATAGCTCACAATAACTATGGTCAGTATCAGTGTCATTATTCCATTCACTATAATCCACCGTTCATATGTAGGTACGGTTGGGGGCGTCTCTGTCGTTGTGGTGTGATGATTGTGTTGGTTGTAGTCGTCCCATATGTTTTCGCCTCCTATTGGCGGCTTGTTCTTTCTCAGGCACACTTGGTTTCGTGATGCCCGTTGCTTACACACAGCTTCCGACTTCATGCACTCATTTGTGAAGCTCTCAGGGCTAGATTCCATTATCATGCAGCTCAGACTACCCCTGCGGCATTCATCTCTACAATCTTCATAGTCAAAATATCCATGGGTACATGCGACCATGAAGCTCAATACCATCGCGAGTGCCATTCCCTTCATGCTCATGTCTCACCAAGACCACTTAATTGTCTCATGCGTTGGAACGACACTTTCGGTAGTGGCTTAGTAAAGATGTCCGCTTGTTGCCGTTCTGTAGGAACGTATTCGACCTTTAATTCTTTTCGTTCGACCAGATCTCTTATGAAGAAGTACTTGGTCTCAATGTGCTTAGTACGCCGGTAGAACTGCGGATTCTGAATTAACTTTATAGCGGACTGATTGTCTACATGCAACGTGCTCACCCCCTCACACTCCAGTTCATGCAGTAGGTTGTTGACCCACAACACAGATTTGGCCGCCTCGGCCGCTGCAATGAACTCCGCCTCGGTGGTCGAAGTAGCCACTGTCGACTGTCTTGTCGAGGCCCAGATTATGGCACCTCCCTGTCTCTTGATCAGCGTTCCACTTGTAGATTTTCGAGTGTCCACGTCGGATGCGAAGTCAGAATCTGAGAAAGCTTGTGAACCGTTAGCTATTTCCTTTTTATACGTTATCCCCAGTGTGGGGGTTGCTTTGAGATATCTAAGGATGCGTAAAGCCGCATTCCAGTGATCGCTATTTGGTTTTTCGAGATATCGTGATAAATATCCAATTGAAAAAGCTATATCGAGTCTAGTTCCCATTGCCAGATACATTAATGAACCAATGAGTTCCCTGTACGGATAGGTTTCTTCGCTAGTTTCCGTACTCATGGAATAGAGATTACTGTCAGACGGAGTACATGCCGGTCTGCAGTCCGTCATGTCGAATCTGCTCAGTATCTCCCTAGCGTAGTTTGCCTGTGAGATATGGATGTCTCCATTCTCTCTTTGATCATTATTTATTCCAAGGAAGTAGTTGAGAGGTCCGTATGTTATCTCTAGGACACTTTCAACATCAATTAGAAAATCCCTTATTATCTCCACGGAAGTTCCGCAAATTATCGCATCGTCTACGTAGATGCATACTATCAACCGTTCACCTCCCTCAGAGTAGAACACGCACGGATCAGCTCTGCTCTGACGCATCCCTTTTCGCTGAAACACCTCTCTAATCTTGTTGTGAAAACATCGCGGCGCCTGCCTCAAGCCATATAACGCCTTATTCAACCTGCACACACGATCTGTTCCGTCATCAAACCCTTCAGGTTGTGACATATATATTTCTTCTTCCAACTCCGCGTTCAGGAACGCCGTCTTGACGTCGAACTGATACAGGACCAAGCGTTTCTCCGCTGCGACGCTTAGTAGCGTTCTTATGGTCTCAAAACGTGCCACCGGACTGAACAACTCTTTGTAGTCAATCCCGGCTTTCTGAGAGTACCCTTTCACCACCAGTCTCGCTTTGTAGCGGTCTATCTGGCCGTCTGCATCTCTCTTTAGCTTATATACCCATCGACATCCGATTGGTTTTCTTCCCTTCGGCAGTTCGGTTAAAGTCCAGACTCTGTGGTCGTTCATGGACTTGAGTTCATCTCTCATGGCTTCTAGCCAATGTCTTCTGTGTGGAGAGTCCAGAGCTTCTCTGAGCGTTCCTGGCTCTATCATCTCTTTATTCTCAGCCACATTCGCCTCCGACATGGTACCATCGCCGCTAATAGGCTGGCTTCGCATTCGGTTGCTGTTGCTGCTTTCTTCTGGTTTTCTTGGCCGTAGCCTTTCGGGTTCAGCTACTGGGGTTTCTCTCTCCTCCTCAGTCAGACGCTCCCCCGTGAGAAAGTCGGTCTGCTCTCTCTCTCCTTCATCGCTTGCTCGTTCTTCAGGCCGTCGTGACGACCCGGGTTGCTCGGCATCAGTTTCTTTTGGAGGGTGAAGTGGGCTTGTTTTTGGGAACGACACATCCTTACTGGTTATAACTGTCTTTGTGCCCGGAATCCAAATTCTATATCCTGTTCCTAGGTCAGTGATTCCGACCATTATTCCGGGTAGACCCCTTTGTTCTAGTTTACCTTTTTGGAATTTTTGATTGTAGTAGAAGCATCGCGACCCAAATGCTTGCACTTTTCCAAGGTACGGTTTCGTCCTGTGGATGATTTCGTATGAGGTCTTATTTTCATCAGGTATAATAGTTATCGCGTTGAGAATCTGCAGACTGAAGTTCAAAGCTTCGGTCCACAGTGTTTTTGGGAGACCTGTGCTGATTAGTAGCGTGCGGGTCAGATCTAATAGGGTTCTGTTAGCCCTCTCTGCTATACCATTCTGTTGCGGGGTGTAGGGGTTAGAGAAGGTTTGGGTGGCTCCTATGGCATCCAATATCTTGGTAATTTTAGCATTTCTAAACTCGAGCCCTCCATCAGAGTGGAATTCCGTTATGTTTTTTCCAGTCGTGTTTCGAAACCAGCGTGTATATTGCTAGACGCAGTCAGCCGCTTCGTCTTTTGACTTGAGATAGTAGGCACTCCTGTACCTACTGTACTCATCGGTGAGGCACATGAAGTGCTTTGTACCTCCCATTGATTTTACAGCCGGCGTACATAGGTCAGCGTGGATTCGTCCGACTACCTTTGCCTTTGAGTCTTTTGGACGTGAGTGGTATGTCCCGCGGTGTTGTTTGCCCCTCATGCAGGCTTCGCAGTTTTGCAGGTCATCATTAAATTCGATCCCCTCTCGTTTTAGGATCTCCTTCACCTTTTCTTTGCCTACATGGGCTAGTGCCTCATGTGCAAGCCGCAGGCTCACCTTCTCTGCCGGTTCTGCCTGCAACCCTTCAGCGGTTTCTGTCGTTGCGCTGAGGATCGTCCCATACATAAGGAACAGACCGTTCTTTCGTTCAGCGGTCAGTTCCTCATTTTCTCTCCGCATTCTGAGGCCAGTTTTGTCAGCGTGCACCGTGTAGCCGGCATCTATCAGCATGTCGGCTGAGATCAGGTTGCGTCTCATCTTGGGTACGAACAGCACCCCTTGGAGTTCCACGGTTCTTACACAATCGTTTTCATGTACTTCGAACCTAACGATTCCCTCACCATGACATTTTAGACTGTGAGCGCTGCCCACTCTCACATGATCTATACCGTTGGTTTTCTTAATGCTCGTGAACCACTTTTTGTTGTTCACGACGTGGTGACTCGATCCACTATCTACTACGAACTCTTCGGCTTGCCCGTCCAGATCGGATACAAACACCTCGGCTCTTCTGTTCGTCTCATCTGTGTTAGGTATATCTTTTCTGACTCCTTCTACATTATGCGTTTCACCTTTCTGTTGCTGGGGTGGACACCGACAGTTTCGTGCCATATGCCCCTTTTTGTTGCATCTAAAACAGCTTCCTTCAAACTTTCTGGGCTGGGGGTAACGGGAAGGTTGTGTCTTTGGGTGCTGATATTGTTTCGCGGGGAAGTGCCTGGTTGATTTGTCCTGATACATACTGCGACGTTGAAAACTGTTATTAGGTCGAGGGTTCAGCCCAGCGCGCGCCATTAGTGCTGTGGCCGTGTCGGCACCGGTTCTGGCTTGCCGTGCCGCTTCGGCATTAACCATTTCTAAGAGCGAAGGGAGATTTTTGTCATCTGGTGATTTTGTACTCCACGCCATCTTAAATGGTTCCCATTCTCTGGGTAACGCATCCACGAGTCGTGCAGTTGCAATGTCTACATCAATACTTGCTCCAACCTCATCGAGGGTGTACATTAACTGCTTAAACCGGTTGATATTGTCGACGACTGTTCTGGTTGGGCTAAATTTGTAATTCATGAAACGGGATATCGCCTGATCTTTAAGTACACCACTTTGTCTACCATATGTAGCTTTGACCTTAGTCCATATTGACGAGGCATCCACACTGGCAGTGACTCCGTAGAAGAGGTTGATCACAATATGGGGGTGGAGTGACTTAAATAAGATTAATCGAGCACGCTTATTTCCAATGTCGTACTGTTCTTGCTGTTTTATCTGTGCATCAGTGGGCAGTGTGTTTTTTGGTACATCTGGGGGTGTAAGGGTTCCCGACACTACCTCCCAGGCATATTGTTCAGCTTGAATGTATATGGGCATGAGGGTGATCCAAGAGAGATAGTTTCTACCTCCATCTGCTAAGACAATCGGATTGTCTGAGCTTCGTGAATTACCGCTACCAGTACTTGACTCGTTAGTATGTAGTGCCATCTCTGTTGGATTCTTTTGTCACCCTTGGTATTTCTTATCTATAGTACTTTGCACACTAACCTGGTGTGTTCTGTTAACCGTTGTCCTTGTCCAGTCCTAACTTAGCAATTGTGCCGATAACGTGTTGGGTTTTTCGTTGGTCCTCTAGCTCAAGTTCTTACTTAACTCTTAAGAAAGGACAACACACTTTGATTCGAGGTATATTGAAGGATGGGAGTACGGCAGCGGGACTCGATGTGCACGGGTCGAGTGCTGGTCACCAAGTGAAGTTCCGAGACCCCTCCTTCTCGTTTATTAGTGCCTTCTTACATTAAACCGAGTGGGCCTCCCAGAGGCCGTCGTAGCCTATCCTTGCACACTCATCTCCTTCTCTCTCTATAATGCTTAAGGGTACCAGCTAGTTCGCTAGGTGCACCTTTCGTTTCAACTTAAGGATCCTAGCATTAGGACAGAATATTACTCAAACTACAATATGCTATACCTATACGCGCGTACCTATCTATACTGAATATCTAGTTGCACATACGTTCTGCTTTAACTCTATATGGAAGCGTCGACAGTGAACAACATTCACAATTTCAACACTAGTAATTAATTATATCATTTATTTAACAACTTGTTCAGATGCACACATATGTTTTGATCGAAATCGGATCGAAGAAGAACCGATTGACGACGGATTCAGAAGATCCAAAATTATAAGCAACTGAAATCGAGGAGACACGAGCTTTCCACAACCCTTATGGCTTATTGCTTAGTCTGGCACAAGTACGAAATATTTCTTCGAAGGGTTCTCTAACACCTGCGCACTGTAATACAAGCTACTAATAACACAATGGATCGCCTTAGACCGGCTCTACCGCAGGATACTTTGTGACCCATTAGACTTCATTGGTGTGCCTCTTCATGACGAAGTTGTTCGAAAATTTTGATTCAATTTAAAAACTTGATGGGGACATAGAAATAGGGATGACCCCCTCCCACACACACGGGGGGGGTTATCCCTACCAAGCTAATACTACAGATGAGTTTGAAATTAATCAATAGATATTCCGAGAGGACCTCACTCGTTTTGTAACAGTCAGTCTGCATTTATACCCATCGGAGTATTTTTTATGAGATATTCGATGTCAGCAATATTCTCGGACGGTTCGGCTGCTCGGGACCTGTCCAAACATAATGACTTCTTGTAACCTCAAGCCTTACATGCTTTCCTTAATGAAAAACGATTCAACTGCAATATAAAGCAGATCGATCAACGATAAGCTTCGGTTGCAGTTGAACCTTACTCTGCTGGGGATATAGCGTTTAGTATCTTACCTGCCAAAGCAAATCTTGTTCCGCGATACCTCGTCGAAAGGGCAGAATTCACAAGTGGAGGGAGGCAAGGTCAGTAAAATTTAACTTTTAACAGTTGGTGACGTCACGTCCTTTTTGCTAAAAGGACATTGTCATGCTGCCCTATTAAAGGTCTGTAAGAAGAACGTCCGTCTAACAAAGCAGGATTGATAGCAATAGCCCATACCGGAGTAGAGCCTTGCCTAGAGGCAGCTCCTTCAACATACACTGGGAACTGCCTTGATGACACCAGTATGCGAATTGCTGTGAGCATTCGCCCAAGTTCTCAATTGGTTGCCTAACATACCTGTCAATTTGGAAAAGAGGTCGACGGACGTGGCCAACATGACCTCTTGTGTCGACTCATTGCAGATCGGCTACTATAACACTCCATGCTCAAAGACATGTTGGCCGGAGCATTACGTAGTGTCTAGATGCCATGTGCTTGATATCCCTTGGGCTTACGCCGAGATGATGCGCATCGTCGAGATGGAATGACCCCGATGACCTACCATGGTGACCACAATTTCGTCTGAGATGGTATTATGGTTGAAACTGAGCCTAATCTTAAGCTACACTGCGACACCGTCCAGCTAGGTCATGCAGTTATTGCACCACAGCAAAACAGTCACGGAACTACGCGGAGCTTCACGAATCCTTTACATTTTGCCCTTTGGCGTACGAGACGTCAGGTTATCCCGGGCTACTCACATTGGCATTTCTCGCAGATGTAAAATTCATCAGTAACGTGCGGAGTGACTCAAGTAAGTGGTTTCGTAATGTTTCTTACGGACTTGCCTACAAAATAGGTTCCTAGATTGGTAACATAAGGGGACAGTAAAACATATTTCAAATCCCCCCCCTCTCTATACATTTTATTATATTATATCTAAATCAACTAAGAGTTTAATATATTTATTTTTCTAGCAAGGAGTCCAAAGGGTCTACTTTTCATAGCGTCCCCGTCCATTTGCATCGCGGAAAGTATAATGCCGGAATATGTCAAACTCAAGAACGCAGCGTACGTTCACTAAGATATTCGACTCTAGAGAAGAATTAATAGCACCAGTATTTCTTCGTTATATAAGTTTACTTTTCTTAAATGTTGCTTTTCTCGACACTAGCAGGAGGTTGATTAAGGTCCCTTTCCGCAGAATCGCATCATCTGAAGACAGAAGACAAATATAATATTCGTGCCCCTTAAGGGACGCCAAACTGCCTCGTTTCTCGTCTACACCGAATGTAGAGATCCTGACGATGATCACAACGATCAACAAGGTCCGCCATATTTTGGTATCGAGAACACACAATTACTTTTTTTGTATTCAACACGAAATTTGAAGAAACTCTTCTCACATTCACCTGAGTTGTAGTGAATGCACCAAACAATATCAACAACAAATGTAAATGGTTACTCGTATTACTCTTTCTACCCTTCAATAAATTAAAAGCCCTAGCCAAACCGTATCCGCCACTTATATACGAAAATGAAAAGATGAAACCCACATTGCTTCCCTATACCTATCGCTGTATCGGGAGTTAGCGGATACTGCCGAGTAAGTTGTGTTATTCATTTTCGCACCACTCCTCCACCGAATTCGATGTGATCATTTCGCCACCTCCAATAGCTAGCTCGTACGACCCGCGCGCGAACATCGAGGTCAATTACGTTTGTCTATTCTACGTCCATGCGTGGAATCATGCTGCAATCGCCTGCAATCCACAGCGTTCATCACGGTATAGACGCAGCGAGGCATACGCTTCGGTACAACCAAGCTTGTTATAGCGTAGCTACCTTCCTGGCTCCAGTACTCGGCGAGCCTCCTCCCTCTCTCTCTCGCTCTCTGTTCCTATCTCCATATGCGATAGATAGCAGCGACTTCTCTCCGCTTCTAAGCTCTTCCGGCGATCGTTTGCTGTAGCACTAAAAATACGCTAAATTATTCACGATAATATATTATTCATTGAACGGGTGGGCGTGTCTTCTGTGACTGCCGCTCCCTTATGAACTGTGTGCATGCGGGTACACACAGTTGTGAAGGTATCGTATGCAAGGATACAGCGGAATGATCAGGGGCCGGCTGGCCACCCTTCCCCGTCTGTTGTTCTATTGCATCGCGTCATATCGCCCTCTCGCTGCCTCCTGTCGTAGTCACACCGGAGTCTGGCTATGGCTCCGCAGATAAATGGATCATTTTATCAACTTGTCATCGTGCGTGCAGAGGAACGCATTGAAATGGCAGCTGCAGACAGCAAATACTAACCAAGCGCTAACTCGAGTCGAGCTACGACGCCGCCAATGCCGATCATATCAATCATTCAAGGGGAGCGTCGGACCCTGGGGGTGCGCTCGCTCGTGGAGCGGTGAAGGGGTACGAGCGTTGGGGGTCTGCGAGTTTGCGGCGCAGCGTGCGAACATGCGGCCACAACTGCGGGTGGCCAATTCATTAGTCAGCGTTCAACATGCGTTGCACCTCGAGCTATTACATAGTTTTATGGGGCAAGCGGGAATCAGGCGGGGCGTGGTGTATCGCGTCCTCTGCTGACCAAAGAATGACTGATGATTAATAGCTTTTTATGAATTGTCTAGATGATGGTTCGATGTTGATCACTCGAAAAGAAATAGCCTAGTCAGCTGCAATGGGATCGTCAATGGAGCACCGGCCTTCCAGCAGTTTGCTGATGAGGTGGTCACTTTTCAACAACTGTACTACTCTCATCCATGTTCCACATCTCCATATCCAGGTGCTTTCCAGGTGGGGCCTTAGTTTATTCCAAATTCTGTCGGACTGCCACGGAACGAACTGTAGATAGAATAGTTGTAGAGTGACATATAATTATGGCCGCCACTTGAGTAACCCTTTGCTTGTCTTTCGCCCGAAATTTAGTTGTACTTACTTCTATCGCTGTATTGTAAGAAATATCGGCAGGAACAGTATGCACCTCATTAAAGCCACGGCAAGATTTGAACGAGTAGCCTGGGAGATATCCCGCAGCCGCTCTATTTACCCAAGCTTTCTCCCTCGACGTCAGCAATTGCTGGCCGCATGGAGAGGTTTTGCGCTTATTCGACCTAATTTTCACGCAATAAACCCAATGTAGTCATTCGCCCATTGTAGCCCCCTTTGTAATGCGGTTTGTCGGTCAAATCGAAGTATCCAATTCTAAAGCCCAAGCCACTCATACCTGAACGCTGTCCAAAATAGGCATTGGCATCCGTTTGCGCCCAACCCTCAGCCCAGTTCCCACAGCAGACATTTCTTGGTACTTAGTCGTGTGAGGAAAAATCCACATGCATTTGTCTAAAAGGGAACGTTATATATCTAAAATGTGTACCTAATATCTGACGACGTCTTCACGTTATGACTCCAGCATCTCCAAAGCCTTTGATCCTTTAGGAAGGCAAATATTTGTGTTGCAAAGCATTGAAAGTCATCGATGTCAGATCTGAGAGGTCTCTTCAGGAGAGGTCTCTCAGGAAGTTATTAGAATCTCTTCCGTGCTATTCATTGCACAAACGAACCGCATACTGGACGTTGATTTGGCGTGTAATTTTATATGCCCTCTGCTATGCATTAGTTCGCTTCTGTACCCCTGGACGACAGATTATTGAGATAATGTACGTGTTATCAACACCGCGTGTCGTGTCTACAAATTACTTCCTATATCTACTGCCTCAAGCGACATGTTCATATTCTATTCGAAAATATTGGCTATGCTTAAACGATTGCATGGTCTCATTTCTTTTCCTCCTCGTATTAGTTATCCTTCAAATACTTTTGTATTTGGCACAGTTACAAGTGGCTGACTCGGCGACCGTTCATCCAATTACCTTACCCAGACACTGGAACCACACGTAGCAATTCGTTCTAGATAATCAGACGCATTGTTTATATGTGACCTTGGATGGCCGTGGACATCCAATGGATTGTCTTGACAGTAAAATTGGAACGGTGAGTTTCAACGGTATTGTATTTGCTTTTCTCATTGTGAGGCCGAACCTGTGGAATTGTTGCGGCTAGCACTTCTAACCAAGTGAGTGCAACTCCCTTGTGGATTGAAGTCACTAGAACGTTTGTATAGGTAACAAGAAGTACGACCTGTTCAGTTTTTCATCTCTAGGCAACTAGTACACGCCAGGCTGGTTCGCTGATGGGGTACTCCCAAAAGCCACATGGCACATTGAACTTCAACTAACTAAAGTGTTTGAGCACAGAATTGGATAACATACATGCACTTATGTTGTGGCTATATGATGACGGCGGTGGTTGACTGACAGCAGTATTTACAGCCGCTGGCTGACGTCGAGCCGGTAAAAAATGATTAAGCTATAATCGTAACTGATTGGTAAATTATGTACGCGTACATGAAGTTAAAATGAGAATATGTATAATAAAAATCAAATGTAATTAATGGCTATATAATATGTTCGCCCTCAGCTCGCCATACTCGCCATTAGGCATGTGGTTGGGGCTGAGGGCTTTGATGACCCTGCTAGGGAATTGAGGACGACAGTGTGAAGAATGGTATTCAGCGCAATGACTCTCGTATCGCTGACGGCTACATTCGCTTTCGGGCAAGGCCGCGTAGGGCGCCTGGCACAGCATACGATGACAGACCCATGAGACGCTGGACTCACAGCATGCCTGTTCTACCACTCTATTCCAAGGCAGAGTTGGCCATAGCGCCGAAACGAAATGAGTCTGGATCTAGTATGTCGCTCATTTTCAACTGGTTTTCGCGAATGAACTCTCGCTAGGTTTCTGCCAGCTCGAACCGCTGCCCCAGCTCCTCGACAAATAGCGACATCTCACAGAATTCACGAATTTGTTCGTCGCTGAAACGTGGAGGCCAAGGACGTGCTTCAGATCGGCGGGCGTGACGCGGCAGAGATAGCACAGCTGATATGTTGAGTGCTGTCCCCAGATTAGCGCTCGACTCCTGAGAAGCGTCCTCTTGCACTATGTAAAATGTACACGGGTCGAATTTCAAGTTAAACACGGTCGGCGCCGTTTTTTTAGGGAAAGCTTTCGTTGATCGTCGATCGCGGTGGCCGCTACGAAAGCGTTTCACGTTCGTTGGTTAATGTGCTCTCGAAACTAGCGTCCGCTGGCTGTCAACGTGATTCCTACGCAAGTGAAGGAACTAAAGTACTGGAGCACCGCATGGCCACGCCCGATAAAGCCTGCCGCAGGCACTCGGAGATCATGGTACACAAAGCGTTGGGTGCTAATTATTTTCCATATAGATATAGTCATATATTATTTTGTAACGCCGAGCGCCTTTGTCCGGCAAATAAACAATTGACGTGCATGACAAGCATCATTATACATATAACCGCTTTTAGTCGTCACGCATTACAAAAATAGATCCAAGTTATGTTGTGTGTGTGTTGTGTTGCATAGTTCTCCGAAGGATCAGTTTTCCTTTATAGTCAACTAAATCGTTCTAAGTAAGTAATATTTAAGTAGATAGTACACCGATAAGAAAAACGAATAATATCAATTGACACCGCCAGTTCATACATAGGAAGGTTGAGATTATCTTGGAATACAAGGACGTCTCAAAAACCGAATGAAATTACACATATGAATTGCAAAGCAATTCGTTATAACAGAAAGAAAATCAAATTAGAGTGCCACACATCGCATTCGGCTGTCGCGAAATACTGCAATTCTTAAAATAGGCGGTTCGCCCTTCCGGGGAACACACGCCATGTTACCACTATGTCGCAAGCATGTTCTAGATTCACATGCAGGTTGATGTGTTTTGCTTGCACAAGTTCCATTGGATATTACCTCTCTATCGTGTGCAGTAGAATAGAAATGCTCTGCGACTTTTCCCGATCGTGTGGCCATGCATGGAGGGCAACCAACCGCGATCGGCAAGTCGGATTGGATTTTTAAGAACACCTGTAGCATACTCGTATGCTTGTTATATAAGGCGGAATACTAGAATTGCTTACGTTTTATTAAAACGACTGAAACATGAATTCGTTCACCTTGTTAAACTTAAAGTGATACTTTAAAGTGCCAATAAGTGTGTGCCAAGACTTGCTCTCGCTCTTTGTGTGGCAGGTATCCAGAAGAAGATCGTTCGTCGCAGCAGCCAACTGATAACTACGATCAAGACGGCATTTCACGACGGCGACGATCCAAACGTTTCAAAATGAGGTTTCTTCAAGTGTATTCTCGCTTTCGCTCTTCAGGATTGCACCTGTGAAACATGTGTGATTACTGGACGAACTGTAAAGACCGAACATATTTTGTCGAAGATACATTGAGATTGAGAATTAGGTTTAAGTCGAAGCAGTGTGCCTCGTCTTCGGATCGTCCACGTCTCACCGAGAAGCCGATAACCCAATATAGATCTGACAGAGTTCACAGAGAGTTTGCTGATGATACAAAAGTCCTTAATTAGAAGTGCATCGACATTGGCGGCGAAGACGAGAATAGACGCTTGGGAGACTTAAGGGTTGAGTGAACACTGAGTCGACGCTGACGCCAGCCAACGCATCGTTCCCTAATTTTTTGTTTATTGGCTTTCACGTAATATTCGAATCGCTTTATAGAAGAATTTGCACGTTAGATACTTTGGAAATCTATGTAACCTTCATGGAGATCTTTCAAGTCGCATTTGCAAATATCTCTGTGAAAAGGAACAATATTCGCGCGGCATAGTAATGAAGTGATATCATCTAGGTATTCACTAATTCTCATTGTGGTGTATAGACCCAAATGTAGTTTTATAAAGCTTAAGTTCACGGTAGAAAAGAAGGGAAAATAATCAAAATATCGTAGTTACAGTGAGTCACCTCATGCCTGCAGGGTGCGTGACTCAGATTCCATAATATATACACTACTACAACATTGCACAAAATTATTCACAACATTTTTTTCGTTCCTTTGCGAGCGCAGGAGGTAGCTGAGTTGCGTTTCATTCTTATAGAGGAAGCCCCATAATACTGGTAAGCGCTAAGCGTTAAAGAGTCGGGTAGACACTTTAGGTCTCACGGTAGATTCGGTATCACGTCGAGTCGTCCTTCTGACAGTGGCGACAGTTGGGAAGGATGTGTCTGAAGGGATGCCAGATCTAACTCACTAATAGGAAGGAGCTTATACTTATGATAGATGTCCTCGACAGAGTCCCTGCGGTTTCTTCCAAGCACTGTCCGAAGGTCATCGTTTTGAGGTACCTCGCCTCTACGGATCACCTTGTAGCCACTGCCTCAGACCGAAATCCCGTAGCCCAGCAGAGGAATCAACAGTATATTGTGGATAGAGAGAAAGCACTCAACTGGAGCCACCAGGATTACCTCACCACAAAGCTGTATCGATTCAACGCGAATTGCACTTCGACGCGAGCGAAACAAAGTGGGACTCGCTCTGTTAGCATTGAGAACGAGGTCAAACCTCTCAAAGGTTTTAACAATCATTTCCACCTTATAGATTGCTTATTTAATGTCTAATTCGAGAGGTGACGTCTGAATACGAAATAGGAGCCTTGTGTCATAAGCATATGTAATTGTTCTATAGACGATATCTTAAGCAAGGCAAAGTTAATCAGAATAATAAATATGTAGAGATGAATAACAAGATGAAGCCTTGCGGCTTTCCGATGTTGAGCGCCTTCCAAAAGAGCGCAACCAACCAGTGACGGTAGAACTACACCCCAGACATTCACGCATTTGCAGGAAGGAAAGATGAGGCAGACAACTGAAGGCAGCCGCATTGTGTAAAAAGACCCCAATACATAAGACATGGCCCTCGAGCGAGTTCACAACTACTAGCCGTAAATGCGCCACGGTCAACGGTGGATCTAGATTGGCGGAAGCCGAATTAACAAGCAGAGAGGACGCTCATTGCAGTAAGAAACTGCTTCAGGGCCAAGATCACAATATTTTCGAAGACCTTGGACAGTAGTCCACCAGTGCAGTCGGCCGACAATTGCAGGCAAACCTCCGTTCGCCTTTGTTCTTGAAAAGCAGGACTATCCATGCATCAGTTTAACCGTGAGGGAACCAGATCGAATGGAGACGTTGATCATATGAGTTATAAGGCAGATTCGAACGGAGGAGGTGAGCTTTACCAGTTTACTGGGAATCCCAGTGACGCCAACGTGCCTGGATGCCCTTGTGGAAAACAGAACTTTCTGAATCTTCTACTCCGTAACTTCAGCAAAAGCGAACGATGGCTCCCGTGCATCCCAAATATACCCCAGGTTAGGTCCTATGTTCTCATGCAATTGATTGGAAGGCGCCGTCTTAACATCAACGGAAGTTCTGCTTTCGTATCACCTCCGCCACAGGAAGAATTGATAAATCTCCAGATTTGGGTCGAATTGCTCCAATGACTCTTGAAGCAGTTTCTATAAAAATATGATCGGGCAGAGCGGAGCGCCTGCCAATATCTGAGAAGACTACTATAGTAGTCGAATTTCGACTCCTACGACCCTACTCGTAGGCGCCAACGACTCAATTTGTTGGCATTCTGCCTGGGGCGCTTGAACCCCGACGCGAACCGAAATATCCGCTGCGGTGGAATTGAGCAAGGTACAGTCTCGGTGAAGCAGTTCTCATATTCAAGGGAGAGCACGGAGTTCATCGTATCAAAAGCTGAGTCGACAGTGTCAACATTATAAACACCAAGCCAACTTAATTGACCCAGACGCTGCTGAAAGAGCAAAATACTATTCTTGTCATGCCTTCTATTAAATACGTGTGATTGCGACGGAGCATACCTTAGTCAAGCGGAAACGCTACCCGTCAACATAACTAGGACCGGCTAATGATCAGAGAACAAGGCGCTACACCAAATCACAAGGGAGATATGCAGGAAGCTATCACAGTTGCCAATACCAAGGTGGTCAATGCAGGTTCCAGAAGATGGACGGGTGACCTTATTAATGACGTGATGGAAGTTCGTAGCAAAGAAAAACGTAGAACAACTTACTAAAAGTCCATGCCAATAGATTGACACTTAAGTCTCCTATAATAATGTACGGGAGAGGAATATCCTTGGAAAATAAATTAGACATTACCATTCTCACTGCTTCGGGAAAAAGATATTGCATCCCGATCGAACAGAGATTCCCACTACACCACCACCTTGCCTGTCAGCTACCAGACTTGACCTGTAAATCAAAAATCAGAGATACCAAAACCATCCAAATCAACCATCTTAAGGCCTGTCTCGCTTACTACAACTTGGCCAAGGCCGGCGCTCTAAACAAGCGACTCTAACTTCCTGCCATTCTGTACAAATATTCATATTATTACAATTACGTTTACTGATATTATCGGCACAAGCTATAATTAAATGCTTACCGATTTTGACTTGACCCCAACGCTTAATGTAGGGATTGTTGTTAACAATGGCCCAAGCGTATCCAGCTAAATCCCTTCGATTATTTGCTGCGCGTAGACAGAGAGCATTAAGGATTTCTATAACAGGCGTCAGCGGTCTGGATAGGACCTTCCTTGACAGAAAAGTTTTCTTGAGCACGGCTTTGCCCTTCACCTTTTTTGTCAACCTTACAAGCTAGTAGGCCGGGATCACCGCCACTAGGGGCAGATTCTGTCGGACTTCTGGTCCATTTGGAGAGTCCACCACTACTGAACGAACTACCGAAGCGCGTAAGACGCCTTGGGTGCATCCGCCCCAGCAGGGCAGGGAATGGCCAGTCGAGAACGGTCAACCTGAGGCAGGGAGTTTACCACTTCCACCTTGCTGGCATCGAAATGCTCGTCCCTAACTTGCTGAAGGGGCCTGTCGCTCCATAAAGGCCTTGCGCTTCTCTACTTCGCAGGCTCGAAGAGAGCAGCTAAGGAATACCAACCAGTGAGCACCTTTACAGTTGATTCATTTAGGCAAATTCCTACATGGCCTACATTGCCTAGGTAGCGAGATTGACCGCATCTCCTACAGACGACCTCATTTTGACAGGAAACCGCTATGTTGCCTGCCTTTCGAATCTACTGCGGGACACAGAACTACCAGAAAACATCACGACCTTATGGAGCAGGTGGGAGTATGTGATACCAGATCATTAAGCGTGAATTGGCAATTGGATTTCAACTTTGTGCCCAATAAGCAAAAACGTTTTCACTTTTAATCGAAGTACGCACCCACACTATTACGATACTCTTGCCCTTTCAACGGCAGTTTATTTATTTCTCTAACAAAGTATTCTGCGATACGATCATAAATTGAGCAAAGCTTAATTTCTTTAAATCCCCTTGGTTCCTTAATATATTTAAGGAGCGTCACCTTTAAATTTCGATGTACGAGGGACGAACTGAATATCAATCCAATATTGACTAAATTTGACAATATAGATATGCGTAAATATATTTATCTTGGTAAACATCTTCCCATGCTAATGAGTGCAATGTTTGATCTAACTGTGACGACTACTAGAGCTGGCATAAATGTCTTACCTAAATTAATAGCTAAGAAACAATGTGTAAATGACTTATTTCCCTAGAGAGTGTCTCGCGCCCTACGTGAGGGGTAGCTTTTTCACAACATATGACTTCTTCTTGACAAACACATGGCAGCCAACTCACATATTGTTAAACCAACTTTTGAAATAAAGCGTTAATTATTATTATTATTATTATTCACTTTTACAAAGTGGTAAAAGGCAACAAATGTAAGTCAAATAAGGCAAGGTCTGATCGGCCTGCACTGTTCGATAGCACAGAGCGTTCAACTAAAATGTCAATTTTGCTCCTGCGAGTACTGTGGCCTGGGTGGCCTTAGCGTTACCATGAAGAATGGTCACCCACTCACTATTTATCATTCTTGGTTGCTTAGTGGCAGGCTGGTGCGTCATCTTTTTTATTTATTTTTTTTTTTTATCTCGGTACAGGTTTGTTAAAGGCATATAATGCCATCCACTAACTGAAAGCGACTGGCATATTTTGCTGCGCGTTTGTTTTGGATCGTTTGGATGCTCTCGTGACGATATACGACTATCATATAGAGCAAGGAAATGATCTAAACAACATCGCTACTTTTAATCATCAGAGAGTTCGTGAGGTAGCCATTTGTACATTTTTTTTGTCTATTTATTTCGGATTGTGGATCATTAAGTGATGCGTGCGCGTTCAGCGCCGTTAACAGCTGCCGCCCGCAGTAATAACTGAGTTGCTTAGTGACAGTGTCCCGTCGCGAGTGGATCGGCCTGGTGCCGTAGAATCTACGACACGGCAGAAAAGCGTGATGTGGATGCACATCGTTTACGAGTCTATTGATGATTACAGGGCTGATGCGGTGTGTGGTGACGCCTCATGACGCTGTACCGTGCGAATATTTCGATTTTGCACTGGAGGGTCTACGATACGATAAAGAGAATGGTTGTCGTACTTGCGAGACACTCTTGCCGGTCGAAATTGATTAGTACTTGGTCTCCCTGTTGTTTGCTTACCACGTGGACGGCACGTGCTTCTTCTCGATCCTGGTCACGGTACCAATTTTGATGTTCGAACGCGGAGTTCTTCTTCCGGTGCCCATGATGGACATTTCTTTGACGCCCTCCGAAAAAGGTGGTGCGCCAATTCAACATTTAACGCGCATCGTACTAAGGTAATTTGTTACGGACAACGAAAATAAAAGACAACGACACAAATGGCAAACTGTACACATGTTTATTTGTATAGGTTAAAAGTACTAAGCCAAAGTACACATCGCTATTTCTTTAATGTTCATCATACATGACATTTCCTAATGGTCAAGGGCTCCACGTACATCTCGGAACATCGTGTCAAAAATGCACGAGCGAAAACGGAAGAAAATGATCACCATCCCTCATCACCACTTTACCACATTCGCGTAGACAATGATGGGCGTCACTATCCATATGGCGAGATCTGCCACCATCTATTTTCCGCAGTATCCACATACGTTTATATAATGTATTGCTTGAATATTATTTACCTGTATGGGTAAAGCGTTGGACACAGGTTCGGGGATGATTTACCTGTTCGATAATCTTTTTCCTGTTAATCCACGACTCCCGTCATCTTTGAGCTTCTGTTAGGCAAAGACGGATCGGCAGCCGGTTTTAGTGCATACAAACGCTACTCTAACAATACTCTTCGTACGGCGATAGTTCAAACGGGATTTCGCCCTCTAAATGCGCAAAATAAATTGACTGAACATTTGATAAACATGGCACGTCGAAAACCTTTCAGCTCGAAATCTTCTCGACATCTCCCTCATGCTTCAGCCAATCCTCGAGACCTCCACTGTATTCCCGACAACTGGAACAAAATGATTCGCATTTTGTTGAATAGTCAATGTTTTTCCTTCATTTTCCTGTACAGGGCGGACAAATTGTCACTTGCAAAAACACCCGGTTAGAAACTGCTCAGAAACTCTGCATTGAGTCGACCTTGGGCATGCTGACTTCCCCTAGGCTCATTGTATTCACCGTGCCTTATCGACTTATACCCATTCAAAAAGTTACCACACTCAGGGGACACCCTTATTGCACAATAGAAGAACACCCATTGCAAAATCGCAGTTTATTAAAACCCAATAAAGCTTTACCTTTACCCGTAAAAGAATATATATATATATATATATTGCGGATTCAATATTTCTTAATTGAAGGCAGCATTATATGCAGTACCATATTATTTTATATACAGTACCTGAAACCGCTTCAGCAGACTCCTACGATTAACTTAGTGCTTTGGGATAGTTTCATACGCAATGGAGGTAGCACTGAGCCAGGCAAATAGAGGCACTTGCTCAAGGGCAGTAGAAAATCTTTGTCGAACACCGAACGAATGAGTAATATTAATATTAGTAATATCTGAGTTCCCAACTGTACATCCAACGTGCAAACATATTAGGTTTGGGTGGATCAATTTGACACGAGTTGTTTCGTTTATGCTGGCGCGTCTCTTACCTTTTGTAGCCGGCCTTACGAGCTAGCTCGACTGCAGCCCGACTCTTGATCGGCCCAAGACCGTAAAAGATGAGATTCGTGTCATGCTTAAGCGGTTTCTCGCAACGGAACCGTTCCTGGAATATTTCATCCTCGAGGAGCAGTGCCGGCTTTACCTGACCAACTGAAAGTTATATTATTACATTAGAATCCAGAATTCTTACTACTGTTACTAATCAAGTAATAATAATTAATCTAGATTACACCAAATGTCAAAAACTACGTTTGATTGTTGCTATATTAGCCGCTAGCGGCGAAAACTGTTCAGCATCGCTTATCTGTGCTCGGAGCATCGCCTATGTGAACTGTCAGAGTCCGATACAAAATGCTTCGAACGTACGTGGAATGTTTATAGCGCTAGGAATCTTGCCAGTCTCCAAAATTTCGCTGGGTTCTCGTACGTCGACAAGGTGCATATTTCCTCCACTTAAAAGCGCTACCAGATCTTCATAACAGAGTTCCGTCATCATCGTGGCTGATCTGTGCAGCATCGCTGCCTGGAAGACCTCGGTACCTCCTGCAACCAGCCATCAAGAACGACCATAAAGAAGAGAGCTATGATCAATCCGTTAAAATAGCACAGCATGATTGGTGATACGCACACGGCGTGGGTGATGCCGTTCACCGGTGGGTTTGATTAAACATCGCAAAATGTTTTTAGTCCGCACCAATCTAGAAAACAGACCATAAGGGACCTCAGAAAACATGTGACAAATGCCCAGCGCTTTGACAGCGAAGCTGATAAAAAAGACAGACAAGATTGGCAAACACAACAAGGAACTCAGCGACCAAGTGAAATTACAGTCCCCTAGTGCATGTCTTGCCGAACGGCAAACGTCAGAAATACGGGCGCTAATTTTCACTGAATAATCAAGGAAAAGCTTGTACGCGTTAGGTGTGCTTCTAGTCAGTCCTCGAGATGAATTAAGTTAATGTTACATTCGATTATAAATGAGCTGAGTTACGCGGAAATGAAGAATAACTCACGATCTTTGCGATTTGCTAGCACGCCTGCGGACGGTGTATTGGGAACGATTTTCCGCGTAGACTGATTAAGGACGCGGGCAGTCAGACGCATAGCCGCTCTGAGGGACATGATTCTGAAATAAAAAGTTTATAAGCAATGTTGAGTCGACCCAAGATGGCCTCACCCAGCAATCTTCGGGAGTGCCGCTGTTAGAATCGCACAATGCCAACAACACCCTTGTATGAGTATTCTCTTGGTGAAATTGTTCACCGAGATAGACACAGCCAAATGAACAGCAATAACAACAAGAACAATTAAGTATCACACAGATAATTACCCTTCAACCTCGCTACGTGGTCAGAACACCGGTCAAGCGAAATGAACTCCCTTTTTCTCAAGAGCAGTGACGCTACGACGTGTCAATTCCTGACTTTCAGTCCGCCTCGTCGTGAGTAGGGACCGACTTCGAATGTAGTTGGCAAAATGCGAAGTATAGATGGCACTCTATGGTAGTAATGGCATTGGAAACGCTCGCAGTTGAGATTCCCCATCAGTATGTGACTAGCGGTCTTGGAAAGGTGTCATGGATGCTAAGCACGCGAAACAAAAATGGTACACGGCATCTGGACGATTGAAAGTTACAGATTGCACTGGGTTGCAATCTCTAATTTCAGAGGGATGTTCAACCGGCGTGTATCACACTACCCCTATTGGTGGCATAGCCGTTTGGAGCGCAATAACTAGGTGGGCACAGTTTACACTTCAGTTCGTAGTTACACCCTCAACGTCGCTGGTAAAACTCTGGCGCGTGTCAACAAATGTGTCTAATTCCTATATATTAGGTGCTGATACCTTGGATAGCCATAATCTCACTTCTACCTAGATGAACAGTGTGGCATATTGTCAATTGCGTGAATCTGACCAGCAAAGACAGGACGATCTCAAACTGCTTCGATCAATTGCATGAAAACCAGAAGGTTGGTTCTGCCAGTCGCTAGCGACAAAAAACGAAGCAAAGCAAAAAATCTATGCAGCGAATACTCTCATAGAATGAAGGATGTCAAGAGACGACACGAGAGAGAGAGAGGACCAGTCGAAGTTAACAGAACAGATTCTTGAAATATGGAAAGAAGATCATTGTTAGCTAAATTCGTCTTGCACTTCACTTTAGCCATCACCTTAACGCCAATGATCGTGCACCCTTCTCTTTGACACGTAGGTTGATGTGTACGTGACCGTCTGAGCTTTCCCCTATGTCAACCAATTTCGAAACAGACAAATTGTAGCGAATAATACCTTTCCGGTAAGATTGATTTGGTACCAGGTTAAGCTTACCTTCATACGTTCCGAGAGTTAAAGCCGTAATAAACTCAACTGTAATAAACTGCTCAACAGTAATTCCAGCGAAATTTCGATATATCCACAATACAAGCAAATGATGCTTCTTATTGACACTTCCAGTGCGGTCCACATTTAGCATGGGGCAACGTTTATAACACTACTGCCTCAGATAAACAAAACGGATAGATTTTCGCATCTAATCCCATATAGATTAAAACAACGCGGCCATAGCTCTTAAAATGAGCATTGCACATTGCGGGATATATATATATATATATATATATATATATATATATAAATGTATATAAGAATATTTATCAAGCTCCCCCTATGTTAGACATAATACACGCACATTAATATATCACCTTTCAACTGAGGCTCATATAGTAATTGAGTGCTCACAAATTAACGTAACTCACAATTAATGTCACTACCATGTAGCAAATACTCAAACAGCGGAGTTTGACAAACACAATGGAGTCCGATACGCTCACGCACTAGTTGTTTTCATCATAACAAATGCTTTGTAAAATCATGCATCCCATGGACAGCGCAAACGATAAATGTATCTGGCTCTATCTTTGGATCACTCCAAGATGAAAGAGATTACATATGACACGACCAAGTGCCCATGCCGCTGTTTACACACAGGTACATAGCGGTTATCATATCAAGGTTAAAAATATGCTCACCGTGTAGAGATACCGCCAGCCAGGATTAAACCGTATGAAATTTTAGCGACCACGAGAGCAAGAGGTCATTGGACGGTGCCAACAATTTCTAAAAATCCTGTCGTATCGATCTTTCGCTAACACGATGCGTGTTATATTTTAAAAAAAATGGGGCAAAGCTTTCACGGCCGTATGCCGCTGCGCACACCGAGCAATGTATTTACGTGTATTTTGCAGCGTTTATTTGAGCAAAAACAATAAACAAAAAAGGTTGATGTATCGCACTCGAGGCATGTGACCTCTTTTCTCAGGGCGGTTTAACCGGCCTAATGGTCCGGCCTAACCCTGTCGTCTGTCAGGGAAAAGGTCGTATCAGCCGTTAACGCCGACACCACCATTTGCGTTCTGCTGACGGTTGTTCTGCCATCCATGGGCACAAGAAGACAACGCCGGGGAGCGCATCCGTGTTCCGTTAGCCAATCCCATGTTCCAGATAGATTCTGCAGTCGAGTGACGCAGGCTAGAACTGGGAACACCGCGGGCCCTCCACTACCTTCACAACGGTCGACCATTCTGGCAATGTATCATTTTTGGGTTATCACTGCCACCATCGGCAGTATCGCAGTCGTTGTTCCATACAGGTCATGCACGGGTTTCTCGGATGCTTATCAACTCGTGAAAAACAGGAGATTGCTTTGCGCTGTGTCTACGCTTGGATAGCTTTGTCACGGTGATGTTACGACTGTGATAATCGTGTCGACGTCCTCGCGAATATACATATATGTATATATATATATATATGTATCTACAAATCGCGCTAAAAATTGCAAGCCTCGACACCTTCGTGTAAAGTCAGTCAATTCGATTCAAAAATAGCATAGAGATAGGTTAGAGATCGGCTCCTCTCAAATATCTTTAGCGGTAACCTAGCCTGCCGTTTTCTCAGCGAGTCTCTGTTTAAAGTTGATGTTGACCCGCTGAGAGCTCACTTATTTTTAGCAAGTTATTATGATGATTGTCAGAGTAGACGAGCTCCGACTGCGACGCAGTAAACGGCCACTCGAATACTCCTAATAATAATAATAGCTCAATAAATAGCTTAAAAAACCGTATATATTGTTTTAAACAAGAAAATAATAGCTTATCTTAGCTTCACAGCCTCATTCAACTTGATCGAATAAGGAACTAGTTAGGTACTTCGCTACTTATTAATAACTACTACGTATTCCAAGCAGCCCTGCACCTTCACGCTACGATACAACCTACAGCACAAGCGAAACACCGGGCAGACCTAGGAAGCAACAACCTGTTCGCTGTTTGGCTCACGAATCCCGCATATGTGTTGTCGAATGCACGTGTTTATTTGTCTGTCTCTTTCACAGTCAACCTGCTACTACCATTAATAGCTATGATCCTAAACGAACGACCCGCCGTCGTCCGAATTAGCAAGCAACGCTGGTCAGACATCTTCGTGAACTACAATACTATCGATCTCTATCGATAACAAGCTCGGCCGAAAACCTTGCAACGGAACATCATGCAACGAGGAGAATCTCAACTCACGCGGTGCAGTGTTAGCGCAGTTGGTGCCAAAACGAATGACGAGACAACCAAAATCAGCCGCGAACAAACGACACACCTCAACAACTAGCACCAGCAGCAATATCCAGTAGTATTATAGCTGGCGCAGCGATGTGGCAGCACCGCCAACAGGAGCGCGTCGGCGTCGTCGTCGTCGGCGGCGGCTGCGGCGGCGGCTGCAGCAGCAGCAGCGGCAGGCACCAACTCCGTCAGATGTGGGTCGCTCAGTCTGCAGGGTACGTCGATCTTTTGGTTGCTTGATAGGTTTGTCTGGCCGTGTCGTGCCTGGTCGTCTTTCGTAGCTCGTCCGCCCTCTACAGTCGTGCGCCGCCGCGAAGTCATCCACAGCAGGCTGAGCTGGCTGGCTGGCTGGCTGTGAGCAGTTATTGTCGTTGTTGTTGTTGTTGCTGCCGCTGCTGCTGCTGCTGCTGTTGCTGTTTGAGCCGCTCCTCGTGCGCGGTGAAAAATCCCTCTCCCCCGCTACTTTGGTGCTGCTGCTGCTGCTAAATACTACTAAAAGAAAGTTGTTCGAACTGACTCTCTCAGCCAACAGTTATCGTCGACGGAACCACGTCCGTAAATACTGCCACTCTGCCCCTGCTGCAACCACTGCTTCGCTCTCTGTTGGCACTGCGAAGCGCGTCTGAGTGAATGGATCCTCGTTGGCCGGCGTGCGCGGTCCACCGCAGAGGAACCGGCGGCGGTGGTGACGGCGGCGGCGGCGGCGGCGGCGTTGCCGTCATCTCTGTTGCTCTTTTTACGTCTCGTAAAGCGCTAACAGAATCTCAGGGCAATCTCTCCGTCCCCCTCATTCTCTGCGCGCTCGTGTGTTTCTACAGCGCGAGTAGGACAAGCGAACGAGCAAGCTGGCGGGTGATAGATGCATCTGTTATTTTGTTCTGTCCGACGAAGGATGCCTGCTGGGCCTCCGGGTAGACTGGCCCGGTGAACAGACACCTACTAGCAGTGATGGGCAGTGAGTCGCCTAGCGGATGCCAGATATGGCTGGATGTCGACAAAAGTAGCGGATGGGCTGAGGGTGGGCCTGGGTTCAGCAACCAGATAGCCCGACGTAGCAGCAGCAGCAGCAACAGCCGTCTGTCTAGGTCGGGGATGACTGGGATGAGTTGAGCGGCGGCGGCGGCGGCGGCGGCTGCTGCTGCTGCTGCTGAGTTGCTTCCTTACTCGTCATCTTCTGTCATCCGATTCACTAGTGACCAACCGTTTAGCGCCAGCAACAGGCACTCGAGAGCGCGAATTTCTCCGCTGTTTCTCTCGTGTAATAACTCGCGCGGGCGACTCGCTCCCGTGAAATTTCAAGTCTTGTGGCGGCTTGGAGGCTCGCAAGCCTGCGCGACAAGATAGCCTGCCGGTCTGCCAGCTCATCAGCCCTATCCGGTATGAAGGGTCCTTCGATTTGTGGATGAACGTTGAGCCAGCAGAATTTAAAGCCACGCAACTTAACGCTAGCCGGCCAGCAACAATTGTCTTTGTCAGCATACACGACATCGACGGCAGGACAACGCATCAATCAATGCATGAATTGATTTGCTAACAAAACTCGTTATCAATCAAGGAGAGCTGAACGCATTACAGGGATAAATTCATTGAGATTATTACATTTTCTACCAACATCGGATCGTCAACGTTTGAAGCCAGACATGACGATCGATTACGGTATGACCACGTGCGTTCGTCCGTTTTCGTGAATGCAGCTAAACACAGGGAAATAACGTTCAGCATTTGCAAAGAAAATATTTATCAGAATTTATCAGTCAAAAAAAAAGTCAATCAAAATTTTCATCAGAATTTATATTCGTTTTCTGGCTTCACAACTGTATGATATACTCGTATGATATTGTATCCTCCATAGGCGCTCCATATGTTACGGCGCTATGTGAACGTCGGCTGGGAGCATCCTGTTTATTCCATGCGAAATTTTCAAATATCACACAAGGCTTATCATCATCTGTTAGATCTTCCCTAAAATCAGTGGGATCTATGGGTTGTTTGTGTATTGCTCCCGCTTACAGGATGCGCGACCGCTTACAGGCCATACAGAACAGGGTCCGCGCTGAAGCAGTGGTCTTCGTAAAGACCTTCCCACTTAATGTACAACGTTCATTACAACGACCTGTCGATTTCCTTGCCAAAAACATTCATTTCACACCCCTCGTGGTCGCATAACATTCAAGCCAATGTTCAGATTCGCTTGGTGGAACGCACCAACGGTGTAACTGTTCAATCATATCCCTTTTAAATACGGCGCTTCCATGGTGATATCGGTATAGGCCGGCTGTCGGCGCCGTAGACAGCGACTCAATTTGGAACGTGTAGTCTGGTCCGTCCGTGTTCTTCGGCTCTGCAGAGCAGGCCAAAAGAACAGAGCGGGAAGCCAGTAGGCTATTGTGGCCCTTTATTATTTATATTTGTGCTTGTGAACCTTAATGTCTGCGTTTTGCTCTCTCGGTTAGCGCATGTTCATGTCCCCGTAATGGCTGGTGACGATGTGAGACTCCTGTTCGCGTGTGGCAATCGCGGCCTACTGGTGTATACACTCGACGACAAGTCACACGCGAGCTTCAAGCAGAAACTCGACGATGAGTGTAAATTCATGGATCAAAGTGGAGATGGCAAGACACTTGCGTATGCCAACCGGAAGGTAGACCCTGATCGGTGTTTTGAACAATATGATAATCGCTACTGAGCAATAGAGTTAAAACGAAACAGAGTTGCTGCCACCACCAGCACATGTCGACGTTGTGATGTGAACAACGTTGTTGATAAAAGTATAGCAGGTGTACATAGAAAGTGTACCCACCGGAAATACCTCATATGAATGGCACAGCTGGGAACGGCTAAAAAAATATTACACGTTCCATAATCCACTCTATTCATTACATTAGAGGTTCTAGTGTTAATTTGCTTTTGTTGACTCGTCCATTGATGTATAATTTATTTACATATAATATATATATATATTATATATATATATAAATTAAATCCCTGTGTTGAAATCGGACTCATATTTAATAAATGAATATTTCACGTGTAGCCGATTCTGCCTGATAAAAATTTGCCGAAGTAAACTGCGCTAGATTTAGATTCTGTCAGGTCATCAATCACTTAATTTTAGCCAGCTCAAAAACTTGAAACAGCTGTTGAAGTTCTCAAATATGGCGCCTAGTTCAGCATTTTTTCCCGAGCACGTGCTCGAACCCCACGGTCCATGTTTTTGTTTGTTCCCTAGGGAATATACACATTCTGTACGCTGTTGAATCTTCCATCTGTATATGCTATTCTTAAGAGAAGGAAATAAGCCGCCTAATTTACCCACGTAAATTAACAGAGTTACAGAAAATTGTAAATTCGAGTAACCCACTCATATTGCTCGTAATGCTAATTATAATGGTTTCAGGGCGTCCATTTGGTCGAGATACCGTCACTCAAACGTCTTCGGAGTATGCCATTCGATAGGGTACACGGAATCCAGTTTTCTCCCAAGTCAACTTTCCTGAACATTTTCACCGCGTATCTCTGTAAAGCAAATGAGCAGCCGGAGCCAAATCTTTTCATTGTGGATTGTGCCAGCGGCGGTGTCGTCCACTCGTACGTGCAGCGTCGGCAGACGGGCTGGGAGCCTCACTGGTTTTCCGATGAAGCCTACTTGGCACGGTCATTTAGCAATACAGTCATGTTGTACGAGCCTGCTGATTTGTCGAAACACGTCAAACAGGTGAACATCGAACGGGTCGCTGATATTCGCCTGTCATCGTCGGTGACGAAGAAGTTCTTTGCTTGTTATGTGCCAGCAAGTGCTAAAGGTCAACCCGCATTCTGCCGGGTCTACGATATTGATAATCCCAAAGACCCTTTAGCGTCGAAATCGTTCTTCAAATGCGACAACGTCACGTTCAAGTGGAACACGAAGGGTACAGACTTGCTAATTCTAGCTACAAACGAGGTCGACAAGAGCAACGCGTCGTACTATGGCGACCAGGCGTTACATTACGCGAACGTCAAGGGCGACAGCTGCATTGTTCAGCTGAAGAAGAAGGGCCCTATTTACCACACGGAATGGGGTACTGACACGTTCTGTGTTGTCTACGGCTTCATGCCAGCTAAGGCGACCATTTTCAACCTAAAATGTGACCCAATCTGGGATCTGGAGGAGGGCCCGAGAAATTTAGCCTACTTCAACCCGCATGGCAACATTCTACTAACGGCGGGCTTTGGCAATCTTCAGGGCACCGTTGAAACGTGGGACGTCGAGCAGAAGAAGCGGATCGGCATCATGAAGATGCCGGACACGACACATCTCGAGTTCACTAGCGACGGTGTACATTTTCTCACCGCTACTCTGTCACCCCGCCTTCGGGTTAACAACGGCTTCAAGGTGTGGCATTACTCGGGAGCGATGAAGACCGAGGTCGTCTCGAATAAAGATAGCGACGAGTGCTTCGACGAACTGTGGCAGACGCTCACTCAGAGAGAATCCGCCAATAAATATGCCAAACCTGTGATTGTCTATAAGAAGGTTGCAGGTGTCGAGCAATCGGCACCGAAAGCGTCCAGACAAGCGTACCGACCGCCAGGCGTTCGGGCTCTAGAAGAGGCGAAAAAAGAGGAGAACAAGAAGACGAAGAATAAAAAGAAGCCCAAGGCTGCCAAACAGCCAGAGCCACCGGTCGGTGAACCTGTGATAGATCCTGCTCTCTGCAAGTTGGACGAGGATGATCGTAAGGTAACCATCATTTATATATATATATATATATATATACTCGTTAAGGGTTACGCAAGCAAAGTTTAACGAACTCATTGCTGACCTTTCTTCGGTTAAGAGTGAACGAGAAAAATATTCCTTTGAATGCCGAGTAAGCTTTGTCTGACACAAATACTTGGACTGACGTCACTGTTTGTCCGACATTTTGTTTGTTTTGTTTTTAACGCAATCTTAGTGTCGGAGTATATTCTTAAGAGAATACTTCATCTCTCAAAATTTCGCTTCTTAATTAACCGATTAGCCTACTGTTCGGCTTTAGTTAAGGAGTGAAAACTAGACAAAGTAATGATATTCCGTTTTTGATTCTGTGCACATTTCCAGGCAAGAGCTATCAAGAAGAAACTGTCACAGATTTACGTACTCAAGCAGCGGTTGAATGAAGGAGAGTCCCTTGAGCCAGAGCAGATGGAAAAGATCTCTAAAGAGAAGGAATTGTCAGACGAACTCAGACAACTTGAACTTTAGGTCGACGTTGCCGTTTGCGGCTCCATGTTATGTTCTATAATCTCTAAACTCAATATAGTATTGTGTCCGAGCATGTTACAGCCGTTATCGAAGTGTTGACAATAAGCGCACTTTGTTGACATAATACACAAATATAATATACACGTCTACGGATGTATATATATATATAAGAATAAAGACAGGTTATTTTCATTTCTCATAGGTTTTCCTTTTTTCTTCATTAAAAAGTTCGTTGTTGTTGTTGTTGTTTGATCCACATTTTTTGACAGCATACACACAGCAGACTCTAGCTGACTCGGGCACACTCGACGCTGGTCCTGTCGGTCGCATCCTTCGAGCAGATTTTCTTACTGGAAACGTTTTCTGGATTTGCACAAAATCCCTATGAATATACGCGTATTTTAATCCTTACCATTTTTCCTATCCACGTGTTCCCTTCCCGGCAATTACAATATAACTACCTAGTATATATATATATATATTCAAGTGGTAGCTTCATTCACGCCCATAGCTAATTATTATTATTATTATGACAATAGTTTACACTAGTATTTACACGATTCGCACAGTCTCCCCCCCCCTCCTCTCCTTGACTGCATCGTCTCATTCGACAGCAATACAATAGCAGCAACAATCGTAGGTGATAATGACATACAATAGCACTGAAAATAATACAAACGATGCTCGGGCAAATAATCCATGATGGGATAATGTTAAAATAATAAATATACTAATAATTTACATGGAGAAATGACTGAGATCGGCGACGTATGCACTCAACGTTTTCGTTCAAACGATTTTGTCTCACCGTCCTCCCCCACTCCGTCTACCTGTTGATTAAACTTGAAAGGTGTCAAATCAACATACACACAAACACACACACCTACACACGCGCACACCAGACACACACGCGTTCACATCGGTTCACTGGGGGGTCGGTGTCGATAATCTTGGTGTAGATCGATATTGTATGTCCACTTTGCTTTGACCCATATGACATATGATAAGCGTGAGCTTATAGATCTCAATATGACAGAGAGTGTTGTTGTATTTCAGCTGCAATCACCGTTGCACTTGTAGGTGTGTTCATTTTATCGAATTTTACTTCTCCGTTGGATATGCCTAACGCTACCCAGTTCAATGCGATTCGACGGTGAATCAATTGGTAGTAAAGTTGTCGGGGTTGGAAGCCGTGACAGGTGAAGTATGGTCACCGTGTGCAAACATCCAGCTGTCCGGATATCTCGTTGCTTTCGTTGGATCGATCATTTTTAGCAGTTGCTCATCGTCGAACTGGCGAAATCTGATCATGAGAATAGGTTTAAGTGGGTCTAATTCGAGAATTGGACAGTTTTTTCTAATTTGCAAACAGTTCGTCACAAAATGTTCGCCGGTCAACACAACTCGGTACAATGTGTCGTACACATTTACGAATTCGCACAGATCTACGAGACCCGACGTCTCACCGTCAATCGGCCCCCTGTCAGCTAGTACGATTAGAAACACAACACAGGTAATAATGTAAATTCACACTGCAAGTACACCCGTATGTTACTTATGATTGAAAAACGCATCGTTTTGGTTTCATTTAATGACTACATGTGATAAAACCAGGTTTTTCGTAAAGGATTTTTACTAATGCCCGCATGAGGAATATCCGATAGCAGTGTGATCCAATGAATCAGGTGTACCAGTCAAGATTTCGTCGTCGCGTCAGCGCTAAGAATAAACCACGACGATGTGTCTTCTTCCATTGTTTTGTTCTTTCTCGGGTATCTGCTCTTCACCGCGCACGCTACGTAATCACACTCGCTCATGAATCCTCATCATTTTCATACAATTCCGTACCCTTCCGACACGGTTCGTTCATGTTTACAACCAATTAATTGCATATATATATATAATTAACTACTAATTCAATATACATTGCGTGCCCGATATACGCCCTTGGATTCTGTCGGGCAGGATTGGGCAATCGATGGACAGAGCGGACCTTCCCTATCGCTCAGATTCCAGTGCAACTTCCTCTTTGCGTCTGTCTAATTACACTAGTGTTTAGTTGGTTTCAGTAGTTGGTTCCGCGCAGCAGCCTTAACATAGCCTATCGCGAACAGTCACGCACAACTCGGAAGGACAACCTTCTTTCTCTCTCTCGCTCTCTCTCTATCTCCATTCCTCTGTAGTATTTTCTGCTATCTCTATTCAAATGCAACAATCGAGCACATACTCGTCAAGTTCAACCTTTTGCCGAAGTATACTCGTCAGGATCACCTCGACGTTGTATAGCCGTACGCCCCGATCCAGGAGTTCCTTGCACATGTACAAATCGTCCTCGCATGTTACACATATGAATTTGCTGGCATTTGTCCCGTCGGTCGTTGGCATCGGCCCGCCATTCACGCTGGCCGTCGGCGTCGTCGCCGCCATCGATCCAGTCGAGTTTGTTGTTGTTGTTGTTGCTACTATTGTTGATGCTAACGACGTTGTTGTTGTAGTTGTCGTTGTCGTCGTTGCGGTAGTAATAGTGGTAGTGCTTGCTGCCGCATTCGTCGATGCTGCCGCTGTCACCGTTGAATCACTGTTATCCTTGCTGCTGTTGTTGTTACTGCTGCTGTTGTTGTTGTTGCTGTTGTTGCTGCTGCTGCTGTTGTTACTGCTACTGTTGCCATTATTGTTCGTACTGTTGCCAGTGCTATTACTATTCACATTGCTGTTGCTGCTGTTAGTTATGCTACTAACGTTGTTGCTGTTGTTGTTATTGTTGTTGTTGTTGCTGCTGCTATTCGTATTGCTGTTGTGATGATTGTTGTTGTTGTTGTTGTTGTTGTTGCTGCTGCTACTGTTGCTAAGCTGGTTGATATGCTTGAGGGTGGGCCGCTTGTTGAGGAACATGCTGCCGCCAGCCGCTTCGACGACTTCTTTTAGAACCGGAATTGTCGGTAAGCAACCGGGTGTCACGTAAAACATGTAGCCTTTAAGTGGCGGTGGAGCGTTCCGTTGTCTCTGCACTTGAATATAGCGCAAACTAAAGCCGAATTGCTTCTCGGCATCGGAATCCTGCAGCCAATACTCGGTGGGATCTGGCAACGGAGAGCGAATGTCGTTTCAATAATTGATCTCGGCCAATTAGTAACATAAGCGAATGAGTAGCACAAAAAATAACTAAGCCTGAACATTGTATACTAGTTAAGAGCGAAATGACATAGGAATTATTACAATAGATGAACGCACGACAATGAGCGGCTACTAACCAAGGAAGGTATTCGCTTTGTGTGATTCGTGGACCCATTCAGGGCAGCAGATATGCTTGACATGGTTGACTGCGCACATCACCTTGATGGTGCGCGAAAATTTGGCAATGACCAGATGCGTCGCTTCTTTGGCGTTCTTAGCGATTTGACCACCGAGTTGAAGAATCTGCAGCAAGGGATCGGAAAGCGTGTGTGTTAGATAAGGACAGCGTTGTCCAGAACGCACTAATATATCGTAGGGTTATTCTCATGGTGGCAGATCGGCCGTTGGAGGTAAAAGTCAGTATATATGTCTACAGATATTCGTAGTCAATAGATGTGATAAAAGTGGACAACCCTTCCATAGGTTGTTGTGTACATATGTGTTAAAGGATATGAACGCGAGCGCCAACACTGCCCCATCAGAGATACCCCGATGGTGCGGCATGGGATAAAACTGTCACCACGGCGAGGGTGAACATCGTACAGCAGTTTAGCGTCGGGGAGGTGGCCGCAGGTGTTCACTACTCTGGCAAGAATAAAGCGTCGGGCAGGTATGAAATTCGGGAACTAATGACCTCCACCAATCAGTGCTGGTCACCTGCGCTGCAGGTGCTCTTCTGCGACGTCTTGCAGCATGCCTTTCTCTCCCGGAGGCATAGAGAGGGAGTGTCCTTGGCGTTATTCCAAAAGGGCAAGACGATTGAAAGCCATTGAAAACCTCACCGTTGAGGAGTATAACCGGGAAAAGGTTTGTTCGTCAAATTATGTATGCAAGTGTTCTCATAAGCAGGCTGGAAGCTTTTCTGGACGTTGCCAAACGTTTCCTGGAAGAGCAACACAGTTTTCTTTCGGGGAAGTCAACAATGACAGCCTGTGCGGCTCTCCTTAGTAGCGTCGGAATCCATCTGCAACGTAAACACTTCCCTCTATACATAGGGGTCACCGAGAACGGCAACTCATACTTTCTGATGCTTTCTGTATTCATTTCAGGCCTTAGCACCACGCCACATACACATCAGTGTACTCCTATATGCGGACGACCTAGTGCTATTCTCAAGAAGTCATTCCCATTCGCAACAAGCACTAGTGACGTTCAACAGTATCTTATTAGCTATTAACCGATAATTAACATTGCAAAAGCTGTAAAATTCCGCCGCGCAAGCCAAACAGCCGAGACGGACGGACGTACGGTTGGAGGCGAGACCAGCCTGCAATTGAGCATGCTGAGCCATTTCCCCTACCTGGGTGTGGAGTTCTCAGACAGTGGAACTTACTTAAGTCATCACACATAAAAGAGGAGGATCTTATGACGACATATATGCAGACCCAAGGCTATATCAAAGCTGCATCTGTTAACTGACTATGTAGCGCACAGAAAGAGTAGGAACCGTTTGGTCTATCTGATCTTCCCGGGGTCCCACTATCGGTGGAAGGGAGCACTGGAAGATGGAAGGCGGCTTGGCATGAAAATTCAAGTTTGATTTACGGGGTATGCAATGCATGTTTCCATTACCAGATATGCGTCACCTGATGGCCTCTAGAAGACAAATGAGGGATTGTATCTGCCACCGCCACGGATTTACCTGTGGTACTTGCCAACCACTGAAGTGTCCAAACACAGTGTCTTTGCACCAACTATTATTATAATGTATTAATGTAACCCAAATTTAAAATAGCTGAATGGGGCGCATTCCAAGGAATGCTTCCGTTTGACGGTACAGCAAGCAAGTTTGTTTCAACAAAATGCACAATATTAATAAATCATACACTTATATAATAGCGAACAACTCGGAACGCCGCATCGAGAACTTATGCTTATATAATCTAGGTACGCACCATCTTCTTGAACGGCTCCGGATCTGCTATTCCCGAGAAGAGTACCAACGGCCTCTGACCCTCGGACGGCGGATTGGGATTTGTTACAGTGACGCAATTCTCATCGTTTGCAGGTTTCTTCTTGCGAACAACTTCATCTTCCTCGGCCAACTCGAGTTTGCGTTTCTGCACACGCTGGTAAACTTCCGAATTGGAGAAGCTCTTCCACTGATCATCGGATACCTTTACAGGCATCTTCCACGCCATCAATAGAGGCTGTGCGATCTCAAAGTCGATATGGAGGAAGGGTATTTCCGATTCGCTCACCTGAGAATCGGTACAATGCGCCAACCGAATGGAGACTTTTACATTATGTCATCAGCAAAAGTTCAAAACGTTTTTAGTAGCAAACGCCCCGTGATACGAATATCGCATGCTAACTGTTCAATGATTCGGCAAATATTAGCTGTAAGTTGCATGAAAGTGCCAGCCGCAGACAACGCACCTTGTATTTAGGAGACATTGGCATTCTAACAGCCTCGTAATGTCCAAGCATGACATCGCTGAGCCACTGCGCGCTGACGCACGCCATATTCCACTCGTGGGCCTTCTTCAATTTTTCGCCACTTTCCGCCCAGCGGCGCGATTTCACGATGAGTAACGAGTTCTCCCGTGTCATGCACGCTGAATACTTTGCGCCCACCTTACTGATCATAGTTCGGATGCGCAACCGTTCCTCGCCACTGAAACCTGTCGAAGAGATGATGTGTTGCACGCAGGGCTGCTCACGAGGCCCGAACGCGGCTGGCAGATGCAGCGCTTGCCACGGGGGGGCCATCCTACCCTGCAGTACGCAATCATTCAGCCAGTACACGGTGATGCAGCGCCTGCCATCCCGAAGAGCTCGCTCGACGCCGAGCTGACTTTGGTGTGTACACACGACATGTGTCACATCTGGGCCATACGTCTTTACGACCACACCGCCTAGGACCGAACACAGGGGTAAAAGATTGTCGACATCAGCATTAAACAACATCGAGAACGATAACTACAACAACAATGACCAACGTCGAAACGGGTAATGAGACCACCTGGATATTACTTCTCTCAATTCTACCTGGGGATATATATATATATATATACATATATATATGTAGATCTAATAAAATATAAAGGTGGCTCCGACAGGTCCTCATAGTAAGACCTAAAATGTTAAGAGCTGAGGCCTGTCAGAAAATATAAAAGTAATAAAATATACAAGAAGCCAATCATCACGAAAAGTGAAACTACCTTTCTCTTCGCAAACGCCCTTTGCTATGTTGATTTGCTCCGAGTTGAATTCAGTCGAGTGGCTAAACAGGAAGAAGAATACACATCCGAGGAAGCAGCTGTCAGCAGACAGATGCATTGACTGCTCGTGCCCGACCAGCGCCTCCTGAGCGCTCACATGGCCATGAGGGTGTGGTGTATGAGCCCCCATGAAAGGGCCATGCATGCTACTATCCGGGCGGACCGCTTGAACCAACGGTGCTCCAACCGGTCGATAGGACATTGGTCCACCTGGATGCAGCTGGCCTGCTTGTATTGGCTGGCCCTCGCCAGGCCCCGCCGGCTGATAACACCGCATCCCGCCTTGCATGGGACCACCCTGAGCCTGTGGCTGCATCCCCATTGCAGCCTGTGGCCCATTTTGAGGCCCCATAGGGCCCATTTCGCCCTGTTGTCCACCTCCTCCTAGTCTGTTGTTGAGCAGATTCGCCAGAGCAGTCTTAGTTTGCGGGTTGACCTTGACGCCTGGCGGGGCCTGGCTCTGGGGTCCCATAATTTGTGGTCCCATAGGTCCCACGTATCGTTGTTGACCACTCAGATGAGATCCCACCATCGTTCCCATTGGACCTTGGGCTCCAGAAGGCACGAGCTGCATTCGCGTCATCGGAGGCCCGCCAGGATTCATTGGCATGCGTTGCAGGTGAGGAGGCGCCAATATCATGCGTTGGCCATTCGAGCCCATCTGCGCTGCTATCTGTAAGTCAGTGCAGCTACATGAGTGACCTATCTGTAACAGGAAAAACGCTAGGTAGCTGTTATTTCACACAGCGTTATTCGTATTAATAACGACGGTGGGTTGGGTGGATTGAAGGGTAGGCAACGACTGCGTGTTGATTGGGGCAGTTGAATTGAGCAGCATCAATGGCGCTCAATTTTTTTCGGTGGGTGGATGCATCCACCGTGTCAATCAAGTAACAAGGGGAAAACGATCAAAATGGGTGATGAAATCTAAGAACAGCTAGAATCGTCCACCTCCGTGAAGGGCATCGTGTTTTCACAAGAGTTCTGCTTGAACAACGCTGTAACAAATTCATCAGGAAGTGCCCGCCCAAACATGTGACCGCTATGGTTTCAACTACAGCACCTCGTTGATCACCTCGGCCGAGTAAGATCTCAGTCCCGAGCTGGCTGTTTTACGCTGTATTGTGTTACCGTGCAACGTTTCTGCCTGCGTGTGAATTGAGTGAGGCTGTTCGCCAGTCAGCAGCATTCGTGTCTCTGCGGTGTCACAATGAAGACGTGCCTTAGGTATTGCAAGTAGCGCACGAACGGTTTTGTCTAGATTTGTTCTTATTGTTATTTGACAATATTTATTCTTAAGGTTCGGCATGTGTCTATCGGAATTTGTGTGTGTGTGTGTGTGTCTCTCTATGTTATCTCTCTACTGGTAAACTCGCTAATGTCGATGATTAGATCGGTTGATGACTGTCGGTGATGTGCGTCTACCTTCGGGTGCACGTTGCCAGCCAGCTGGCCCCCCTGAGAATGTGCCTGTTGTTGCGAAGCCTGATGATGCTGGCTACCAGGCTGCGGTTGTTGCTGTTGTTGCGGGTGAACGTGTAACGGCGGCGCCTGTGGATGTTGCGGATGCTGGCTAACGTGATGCTGGTGATGAGGCTGCGGAGATGCAGAACGCAGCATCTGGTTGGACGTGGCAGCGCACACCGCTGACGCCCCTACGCCTGATGCGACGGAGGGAGACATCGGCATCCCTCGAGGCGACATCACCTGATTGACGGCGGAATGATGCTGTCCCGGTGAGTGATGAGGATGCGGAGAGCCGCCGTGAGGGCTGCCATGGCCATGAGGGCTTCCACCATGTCTATGAGGGCTTCCACCGTGACCATGAGGGCTTCCACCGTGACCATGAGGGCTCCCGCCATGGCCGTGAGGACTGCCACCATGATGCACAATACCGCCGGGGCCGTGATGCGGGCCGTGGGGTCCACCCATATGATTCGGGTGACCCCCGCCGACGCCTGACGGCGGTGTTCCGGTGTCGCCTCTGTGCATTGTAAGCACACCAACGCCTACCCGGCCAGGAGGAGGCGTTCCTGACGCCCCGCCCTGGCCGCTCGACGGACTGAGCCGCGCATGTGGGTGCGTCTGATGAGGGCCTGGGATGTGGCCGACAGCGCCGCCAACCGCCACCATCGACTGTTCACCGGCCGGGTGGAGGACGGTTATTTTATCCACAAGAAGCAATCGATCATTAACGGCCCGACCGTTTGTGATGGTGGGGCACACGCGTGTGTGTGTGTGTGTGTGATTATATATGTTTGTATGTGTGTGTTTGAGTGTGTGTGTACGAATTGTCAGAAGCGTTGAGCGTCGTTCCCGTCGTTTGCATCGTTTCGAATTTGTTAGCGCCAGCCGAAGTGGTCACCGTGTGCGGCCGTGTCCCGCGAGTGCACGCATCACACGCGTAAGCCGACCGGGACATCACAGATCGATGGTGCCGCACCGAGGCAGAACGGCACAACACGGCGTAGAAGAGAAGAGAAATAGTGAGATACACAGAGAGAGAGAGAGATACAGAGAGAGAGAGCGAGATAGACAGTGATATAAAGGTCGCCAGCAGAATCAGCAGCAGCGTCAGCATCAGCGGAGCCGGCAGCATGGGAAGGAAAAATCGAGAGAAAGAAACAGCAGCGACAACAACAACAACGACAACAACAACAAGAGAATCAGATAAAGCAAGAAACGGCAGCAGCAAACGACAACAACAACAACAACAACAACGACACACTTTAGATAGAAACTCTGTGATGCGGTTGGAGTGCCACTTTGTTGAACTTACGCCGGCAGAGAACTACCACCACCACTGGGCATGTCTCGTCCACGGTGAGGCAGCAGCAGCCGCCGCTGGCTATTAATCGTCGTGAATTATTGTTATAAGTGTATAAGGCTGATGATGAGTGCATGATAGTAGGCACATGTTAGTATCATAGTATAAGCTCTGGTTAACCACCGTTTATACACAGGTAAATTGTCACTTGTGCAAAATGTCGGCTACCTATTTGTACTACGAACTACACTAGTACCGAACTGGTGTGGTAAGCAACAGGTGTGTAAAACGGGGTGTTTGAAATTCGTGTTCATTCATGCAGGAGAGTTCATCGTTCGTGTGGTTAACGGGTAGAGTAGCATAACTAAGGCTTTCATCAGCGGCTGCTACATCAGCTGCAATAGCACAGCACAAAGGTTCGTGGGAGGCATCGGGGGCGAGGTGGGGGTAATATATACGATGGGAGAACATGCGTGAAGAGCGCGGATGCAATTGTGCTCAGGGTAACCGAAGAACTTTGTGTTGGTTGCCAGGCTCGCCCCTGCAACGTGGCTCAAAGCGAGGTGACGTCGTCCAGGGCGTATCAGCACCACAGAAAACCATTGAAACACAAGCATGGCCGATCTTCTGCCTTTGCGAGCCTTCTGTCCCTTTTATGAATGAGACGTTGCTTGATAAGAACGAATTTGTATTTTTGGTAGGTACGTCGTAATTATTTCGTGTTGGCTATCCCTTTAATGGCGATGTAGCTGAATATATATGTCCTAACATACGATACGCCTGAGATTGCTAGCTATAAGGGGTATTAAGGGGAATTCTCGTTATCGATGGTTATGGACAGCTAGCAGTTAGATCCGAAGCGAGACTGAGTATTCTGATGTAGATAAACGTTGCTCTCGAGTCTGTACTGCGTCATTTGAAAACGGTACCGAATCGATGAGAGGCGAGAAAATCATGTCCGGCTATCCGAACATTTTTGCTAGCGATATATGAGAGCAACTCTTCAGTGGAAATGCACACGTCAAATGTCATAGGGAAGAACGATCAGAATGGATACGACCATGCTTGTAGGGGGTAGGCAAAACACGGACAGTGTTCCCATTGTTTGATTTCTCGTCTATTTGTCATTCACTCATTAATGTTGCTAATTCCTCCCTCACCTTAATCTCGCCTGATTATTTGTCTTATGGCTGTTACATGGCTGGGTTACTCAATTGGATACCTGAGGCTGACTGGCTGTTTGCGGGCTCTGCATTTGCCCCGCTTGTGGCACCTGCTGCTGCTGCTGTTGCTGCTGCTGGATTTGTTGCTGCTGCTGCTGCTGTAACAGCTGGCCAGTCACCGCTGCAGCAGCTGTCTGTTGCACCACCACCTGTCCGCCGAGGCCAACAACGCTGACAGTGGCAGCGGCAGCGGCAGCGGCAGCTGGTAGCTGTTGCTGCTGCTGTAGCTGCTGCGTTTGCTGGACCACGGCGGCGGCAGCAGATGATGACGATAGCCCTTGTAGCTGAAGGGCTGACGTAGGGTTGAGCTGAATGGCAGCAGCGGCCGCGGTGGCCGGGGTAGTCAGGGGTTGGGTTGTCGGATTTATCGGGATCTGGGCGGTGGTAGCCGTAGGAGTGGATGAAGGTAGCGGCGCTTGCTGGACAACGGGACTTGGGCTCTGGGTAGGGGACGGAGCTGGGATGTTGGGGTTTTGGGCAACGCCCGACGATAGCGTCTGTCCCACGGCGGTCGCAGGCGTAACCGGCGACGCTAGGGGTTGCTGAAGCGAGATTTGCTGCCCGCCGATGACGAGTTCGCCCGCCGGCGAGGTCACCACCGTCGTCACCGACGTGCCCCCCCCAGCGCCACTTGCCAGCTGCGGCTATAACGGTGACAGATATGCGGACGGACGTATGGACGGACGGACGGACATACGGACAGATCAATCCATCGATCGACCGGTTACGACAGGCACACATCCACACAGCCACATACACACACGCACATACACACACGCACATATGTACGTACACGCACGCATCCAATTCATAGTGCGCGTCGAAACAACGGGTTTGACGCATCAACCAACGGTCATTAGCCATTTTGGTCGATTGGTCGGTTCATACAGAGAAGAAGAAGAAGAAGGCGGCGGCGACGACGACGACGACAAGAACAACAACAACAAGAACAACAACGACGACGACGACATCAACAACAACGACAACAACAACAACAGGAATAACAAGAGTAAAAACAGAACAACATTGATGATGTCAATAACAATCACCAGTAGCAGATCGGCCATAACGACGACAGCAACTGGCACATGTGAAACGCGGGGTTTGCAAAAACGTTCTCATAATAAGTAAATGAATGAATAAATCGTGTGATGTATATGTTTACAGTAAGCAAAAAAAAAAAAGTCAAAGAAATTCATTTACTAGTTGCAGTGTTGTGGTACGAGATTGGATTCAACATCGATACGATGATGATGATGTGCGATTCAGAATTAGGCATCCACAAAATAAATTGATTCTGTCCTGCTAGCTTTGGAGGTTGCCGGCGCGCGGCGAGCGGCACGAATCAATGGCAAAGTCCAAATGTAGAATACCTACTTCGCCGTACGCTGACGTAAGGTCAACACAACCCATTTAGTTACAACGAAAAGAAGAGTGGACTTCAATGAATGATTACATACTTATGGCGATGGCATATTGATGATGCTTTTGTTACAGTATGACTGTAGCGTATCTCCCACACACATTATCGTTATGGATATCATTTAAAATTAGTCATTACCGACCATAGCCAGGCTGAAAAAAGCAAACAACGCACACTCGAGATTAGATCGCCCAAGCGATATTAGTCAATCACCAAACCACTGCTGGATCTACTCAGTAGAATCATGCCTATATCGGCTTTAGTTTATTGCTACTACTCGTTCGATCGGGAAGTTAATGAACGCGCAAAAATCATGAACAATAGCATAAACGTTATTGTTCAGATTGTCCCACCAAATTCGCCGCGTTCGTCTGATTCGTCGAGGAGAACTCATTTTTTCGACGTTCGATTGGAAATCCTTCAACTGGACAAGGTAGGCAAATGTCTTCCCTTGTAGTCCATATAAATTTACTCATGTAGGAGTCGCTCAGTTCAGACGACTTCCAGCATACACAAACGCCACAAATAGACGCAATTGCTAAAGAACACGTCGGAGAAGGAACCTTTCACTTTGCGGAATAAATGTCGAAATATAAGCCACCGTTTAGATTTACGTTATCAAAGCACTCACTGCGCTCTTTTAACGTCACCGTTGCTCACCAAACAATAGCACGAGACGCTATATGCAATACCAGTAAAATCAATGGTACAATGACGTCGGGAAAATGTTCACTTTTTCATAAGACAACTCGTAAAAAATCACGGGTAGACATTGCTGAAGCGAAATTGCGGGCAGAGGTGGCTAGAGACAGCAAGAAACCAAAGCCAAAAGTAAGCTCAATAGGTTCACCATAGCTTTTGAAGGCCACCATAGGCTTTTGTCTCAGAGCACAAAAGTTCGATCACAAAGATTAAGCGAACCTGCAAGATGACGAAACACACTAGTCAACTGATTATAAGCTGGAACTTTGCGGCAAAGTGGGCAGTTAGAGAGAGTTAGTAAGCGTTCCTTAATTGGCGGACGGCGTTGGTTAAATGAGTTAATAAAAATGGTAAGAGTACGTGATGACGTCGAATGTCTTCGGCAAAGTCGAACATCACTACAAAAATGCATCGGTAATTACTACGAACTATTTATTAAGCCTAACGGAGACGTGCTTTCACGCCCACTACAAGACGGCGGTCATTTGGTGACAAAAGCTGTTCATCTGATTTGTTGTTAACAACACAAACTCGATACACTGACATAGAAACATACCCAAACATCAGCAGTATACTCAATATTAGGCACAGGCAAAACATTCTGCTCGTTACGAGCAGAACGAGCAGCGAGAACGTTCCCTTCGTTAAATCATTCAGTGACTGGGCAGCTGTCACAGGGGAGGGCGCAGGGAGGATCAGACGAATGTTGATTGTCTTTTGCATTTATCACTCGATTCGATGTGTTGGATCAGTCGTCCGCCAGCGGCGTTAGTTATGGCAATGGGTTAAGCATTGATCAGGGCAACAAAAAACCACTAGCAACATTCGGTTTGGTATATGACGAACATGACAAGAGGGTATGAGGATGGGATGGTCATCGTACTGGATTGTCATTCTATCCATTGGCTACGGGGTGGGTGAGTCGATCGTTGTGTGCTGGTCTCGTGTGTAACTGAACCTACCTACCTACCTACTTATCTCTCGTAAGTTAATAAGCTAATACATCATATGGTAAGGTAAGCAAAGAAATAAGTTAAGGAAAGAAGCGTCTATAAATATTTGATTGTTGATTTTCCTCCACCTGCCCTGCAATGGGTCTTGCTTGAATGACTAATACGACGTATGTAATGATACGGTATACGTTGGGGCAGTTAATATGAACATGTTCATTGACCAGTATTAATATTGATTTTGATAGGCATCGCCGCTTATGGAATCACCCACCTGCTGCTGTTGCATTTGGATATGGCGCCGTTGAATCTCCATCCGCTGTTGGTAATGAGCTGCAAGACATTCATGGGCCATTAGATCGAGCTGGAAGAGTCGACGTAAACGCGCGTACGCACTGGGCCATCCCTCATACTTGTGGCTTCGTTGATAAAGTTCGTTTTCGAATAGAAAATTATGACAGCGTCGATTTCAAGCCAAAGAGTAAAATGGACTTTATCCGTGTCTCTATTAAATGTCTCTTCCCTCCCACGTACGAATATCTATACTTGAAGTGAAGCGTTCCTCGTCTGCACAATATATTAAACAGCATGATAACAGAACATGTGTTCGCCTTGTGTTAACTCACGATCATGTTGTTGCTGCTGCTGCTGCTGTAAATGTCTTTGCTGCTGTTGCATCATAGGGTCCTGGGGTGGTTGTTGTTGTACTGGTGAGAGCGGTGGCGTACCCTGCTGCGACGGTCCGCCAGGCTTGCCTCCCCATGAAACACCCATGCCACCAGCAGGAGCGCCGGGAGGGCCGCCTGGGAAACGCCACTGACCGCTCTGAGATTGATTAAAACAAAACAGCGATGAATGTCAAGTAAACAGTATAGATGTCAGTAATACTTTCGTAGTCCTTGGTAAATGTGTAGCTATAATAGTAGTTGCTATAATAAATACTTGAGTAGGACATTTCTGAAGAAGGAGTTGTCTTCGTATCATAAAAAAAGAATGCTGCTGCTCACCTGTTGCATTTGCTGTGGCTGTTGTTGTTGAGCCTGCTGCTGCTGCACGAGTGCTGCCCTCTGCTGAATGAGGGGCTTACCCGGCGCAGGCGGTCCCATAGGTCGAATCGGCTGTTGCATCGGTTGCTGTTGTGCACCGGCCATAATCACCATTTGCCCTGGGGCGCCCTGACCAACACCAGCCTGCATCACTTGCTGCTGCTGCTGTTGCGACTGGACTAGACCTGGACCCGCCGTCACTATCTGACCACCGCTCTGCGGCGTCTGAACCATCTGTTGGTTAGTTGGTGTCATCATAGGTTGGCCAGCGCCCTGTTGCTGCATATGAGGTGGACCTCCAGGGCCAGGTTGGCGAAGCCGCATCTGCTGAAGCTGTTCTGGCGTCGCTACAACTAGACGCTGGCCGTTCGCTCCCGGAGGACCGCCAGCTATAACCATACGATGTCGTTGCTGTAAATGCAAACAGATAAAACTGTGTCGTGAAATAGTCAGGCCAGCTGTGCTAAGCAACACCAGCAGTGGCAGCAATAACAGCATCACGTGTTTAACATAAAACAATCAAAGTCTAACAGTATGCAGGATCGGGAAATGTATAATCTATCTATACAGGTTATATACAATATATATATATATATATACGCTGCAGTGACGCTTCAGCCCTTCCCTCAGATCATCCGCAAACAATAGGCTACCACTAACCTGACGAATCATTTGGATCTGTTGTGGAGTCAGTTGTTGGCCTTGGGGTCCTGTGACCCACTGCTGCATCCTCACCATCTGTGGACCCTGTCCTCCCTGCGACATCACTGAACCACCTGGCGTCTGTTGCTGTTGCTGCTGGTGAGGGGCCATGCCTACCTGCTGACCAGGAATCTGTTGGCCTCCCCCTGGTTGAAACATCATTCGTTGTGGCTGTTGTTGTTGTTGCTGCTGTTGTTGGCTCATCGGCACCATCTTGCCGCTTTGATTTATCATTACCATTTGTGCTCCTGGCTGTACCTGGCCAGGGGATATCTGCCCTGCCGGAGGGCCCTGCCCCTGAACACCCATTTGTGAAGGACCATTAGGCGATGACGCCATTCGTTGGCCGCCAGTCAACATCTGCGCGAGTTGGCCGCCCATATTGCCTTGACCAAACGCTTGCCCGCCCGGCAGATTTACCATGCCCATGCCGCCGGGGCTGATCTGACCACTCTGCATTGCTCTGCCTATTGTACCGGGTGGTTGGCTCTGTGGTCCAGTGGTGGCCATCGCCTGTACCCCCGCTTGCATCGGTTGTCCTTGTGACACTGATAAAGGAGCGCCACCTGGCTGTTGGCCGGCCTGCATAGACCCCTGTGTGCCCGGTCCAGACATCACTGGGGAGATCTGTCCCCCTGATTGCATCTGTTGCATATGGCCTCCAGTTGACCCCATTGCTTGTGGCACCATCCCCATCTGTGGGGCAGCTCCCATGTTGTTCGCTTGCTGGGCTTGACCCGGACCCAGTGCTTGTTGCTGTTGCTGCTGCTGCTGCTGCTGCTGTAGCTGTCCAGGTATTTGCATCTGCTGGCCTTGCTGGTGGTTGTTGATGCCCTGTATTTGCAGAGAATACTGCATTTGATTTGCCATTGAGTTCGCTGTTTGGGACTGAGGTTGGGCCTGACAGCTCACATCGGGCCCACCAGGACCGTGTAGCTGGCCTGGAGCTGTAGACAATGGCTGTTGCGCCATGGAGTGCAGCTGGGTCCCGCCAGGTGGTGTTGAGTTCATCATCTGACCGGTAGATGGAGCCGGCGACGGAGTTGTCGAAGGTTCAGCCTGAGGTGACAAAAAATAGGATATCATCTTTTAACATACGTAGGACGTTCCCCAACGTTCTCACATCACGTTGCTGTACACGGTGCTGAAAATGATCGAAACTTATCAAATAGGCCTCACTTGACCCCTACATTACCAAGCTGTGAAACGCTGTTGATCATGCCGTCGGCCACAAACGGGAAATATTCGCTATGCCAGGCCATAAGTGCGTTTTACCAAATGAAATACTACCTAAAAAGAACTGTCCGAGACAGAGTGCAAATGATCTAAGTCGCCTTTACACCTAAATACAATGTCATAATCTGAGAACAGCACACTTTCACCTCTCGGTTTGGAGGTTATCTGTACATTGGAAACCCGTTGCGATTTTACTGGGCCATACCTTCACTTCCGTTAGCACAGCAGAATTCGTATACGCATGCTGCTGTTGCGGCGGTGTCGATTTTGGCGGAGTCGTAGATTCTGCAGCCGGCGACGTCTTGATAAGCAGAGTAGGGTGGAATGGTTCTGGAGGCCGTAATTCTCGCTGGTTCACGCACTCAAGAACCCAATCGGGTGTGACGATCGATATCCAGGGGCTGTTAGCAGCCCGAGCGTACTTCGCACCGTTCACCCTATACGTGGACAGACAGCGACAAAAAAATAAAGGACGGGATACGCACAAATTTAGAAAGATTATCTTCCAATCACTTGTTGCCAAATTGACCCCCACCCGCCCGCAACATTACGTAGATTCATTGTACCATTGTTATGTCGAATAATTAATAATAATATAGCCGAAGTGGTAAGCCGACACGGCTAACCGCGCGTCAACTTTTACGGTTCCGAGAAAATGATCGTTTCAGTAATCTAGCTCCAAGTTCCTCCGAACATCTAAGTGATCAAATGAATTAGCTCTCTGTCATTTATGTCATATAAAACCATACAACATTACGATTCTCCGTCAAGAAATGTTCGAAAACCACCTCCACCTTTCTTAGACACTTTATATAGAAGCAAAAAACTAGACCACTGCCCTACATATTAGTTCTACCCAAGATGCCTACATACGAGTCACTCATTAGATTCTAGAGTTCGAACCTTGTCGTTAGTAGGTGAGTACATTTGTTATCAAGTTTTAATTGCATCCTTCCGCCGTGGTAGGAGATCATGCCCCAGAGGGCGTGGACATCTTTCCTAGTTAACGCCGACGGGCAGAACAGTTTGCCATGGAAGAGTCGCCGCTGCGGATTGAAGCCCTCCAGAGGCAATAAGCGATTCGCAGCTAACGACAGCGTCACCCATCGAGGCTGGAAAACAAGGCAACAAGACGAACAGCAACAACAACGACAGCACATAGGAGAGGCACATAAACATTAATAATAATAAATAACTTATATTCACATAACATACGAATTCTATACCAATACACCCATCTTTGCTGTGACTGCAACTCAACGAATATTTAAGAGCTCACGCTCTTCGGCCGTTCATAGGTTGAATCATAGCATACCGTGATAACAGGCTTCTCGTAGAGGTCCGTCGCTTCAAGTATCAGGTCCGAATCTCGATCATGATCCAGCACGACAACGTGCGTCGACATATCAGTCAGATAGTTGTCAAGTCGACCGCCGTGCGCCTCGATCTGCCCCGCCAAGGCCGGCCATTCTTCGGCCGCCGCCGGCGACACTCGGAAGCGACACGAGGAAAATAGCGTCGTGTTGTTAATCATTGGGGCCCCCGCAGGGTCGTGAATGCTGGGGCCGTTGCTATTATGCATGCTACTGTTGCTCCCATCTGCTGTGAGTCCTCCTCTGTCGTCTGGAGGGGACGACATCTTCGAGCTGAAATTCGTCATCATCGGCACCACACACACAAGAAGAATAGTCCTCGATAATTCGCAACCAACGAATAAACATCACGGCTGTGGAGATCGGTGAGGTTGTGAGTTGGGTGTGTAATGTACATTATACAGCTCTGCATAAATAAATGATGCTAAAATCAACGCCGGTTTTGACGAGAAAGCACTGTCATACACAAAGTGAATTCACTTCACCTCGCAGTATGAGGAGGTGATCGAAGTGCATGTTTAACTTAGTTAGTTACTTTACGGGACTCGAACCTGTGTCCTCCGGGTTTTTACAGCCAGGGACTCAGCTGCTGTCCACGCCAGCGGGCGAACATTTAGTTCTCTTCTAGACGTTCTAATCGATTTTCCGATAGTCCTTCTTAAAGGGAATTGTCATTCAAATGCCAGTGTTCAACAAAGGGAAGTCCCACCAGGGGACTGGTGTCTGTAGCAAATAGAATTTGTGCTTTGCATATCGCTTGAGTCAGACAGTTAAACACGGTGCACCGTTCCCAGTTACAGAATAGAAAAGCTTCTTTATTGATAAATAAAGGGGGATTGTCCTCGCCCAGCCATCGTACACCAGGCATACATAAGACGTGTATGCTCGTTCGATCACTCATTGCAAGATAAATAGATACAAATGTTCATTCTGTCAACAATGCGCGGGTCGATATCTCGCTCCACTGAATCATCTTCACAATCGTCGCGGAATATGTACGTATACATATATGGGTTCTGTCCGCGCAATGCTTCTAGCTAGCAAGACCGGTGTATCGCGTAGTAGCAGCTATTATTACTATTAATATATTCTTATTTAATTAGGAGCTATTCCCGAAATGAAAACTTTCTTTGGCAGCATTGCCAGCATGATCCCCGCAGGACGTCTAATCGTTTTCGACGCTACATATTTTCACAAATTTTTGATAATTACGAATCGGTGTACACTTGCTTTGCCATGTGTGTGTGTGATATGAATAAAACTCATTAAACACACATGTCTGCTCCTGTTTACATGTATCCATCGGGTCTCTTCCGATGGGATGGCTAGAAATAGCTAACGTAGTAAGCTTCGCTTTAGAGAGGCATTACTGCCAGGATATAAATGCTTTAATTGATTTTGCACGAATCAATGGACTCTCGGCGAGAAATTGATTTCAGTAGAATCCGCACGTCTTAACTTACGTTATCGGCTTCACAATCGCGTCGGGGCAGAGCGACGTTTCAGAGGGATATTGAGCGGGCCACACAGCCCTGTTCTGCCGTAGGGCAAAGCAGCTCGTTCATAGAGTTGTTTATTTTTAAGGTGAAGAAGACAAACCCAGCGCCATTGCAGCACTAGTGCTTAGCACTATCAAATATGAATCTGATAGACATCGCATGCGATGCTGTGTCTCTACAAACACTTCTAGGGTTTTGCTCAAGTCAAGCTCCAACTACCTGTCGACAATCTCAGCTTACGGCTACTGGCTATTGATGGCGGCGAAATGTAGTGTCAACACAAATTGCGAGGTGCTTCATGGTATATGTTTCAACCCCATGATGTTATCCCATCTCAGCGCTGCAGGGGTGTCCATGTGTTCGTGTACTCATTCCACACTCCGAGCTTACTATAAGGCTATAATAGCGATACTCGATGAGGCAACTAGGGACGAAATGCACAATCGAAGCAGGCCAGGCGGCTAAATGAGTTGTTATCTAATTGTCGTTTTTACTACGCGAAATTTCAGAGAGCCACTCGTACGCTCGCGCCTGTAGGATATGAACAACAACAACATAAGAAATCGCCGCAATGTCTGCTATCCACCTTGTATTGGGAATTCGTCAATTGGAGAAACAGACATTGTACCCCCGTAGCAGCGAAAACTCTCCACAAATATTACAGACAAGTGTCCCGATTATCAACGCCTGCGTTCAAACGCTTAAGCAGGAACAAATTTTAGCGAGGCGCGAAATCGTACGATCAGAAAAATAGGGGAATGCGATCTTCAGTGCTTTGTTGCGTCTAGCACGAACCTCTCGCTGAGGTGGCTCCTTTCCGTGGGTCACTTTCCAAGCCTCCGAACAATTTCAACAGTATCAGCATTAGATCGCCGACAAGCAGAGCGTGAGAGATAGATAGTTAGATAGAGAGAGCGAGGGCAGTTTAGCTTAAAGTTCGTTGTCAACACTTGTCGATTGCCGCCATCCGGACCCCTCAGCGAACCGCACACTTTACCCCCCCCGGTAGCTCAGTCAGGTGGTGATAGCTGTAATGAGTAGTTTGACATAGATAGAGCGTGCACTGCGTTCCCATCATCACGTTAGCTGCATCTACCTTAAAAGAAACGCAAAGCACGATATAAACTCGGGGTCGAGTTTGATTCCATCGTCCGCGGCGACTTACCCGTTGCAGCTCTAGCAGCCCGGAGATGTCACGAAGTGGCCACCGTCAAAGATAATAACACCGCGGCAACATTACTATTATTATTATGACTATTAGCAGCGGTGGTGGTGGTTGCAGTTGTCGCCGTCGTCGTCTGTTTGTCCATTCAGCATCGGCCGTATCAGCGCCACCAGCACCAGCAGCAGTGATAGCGGTTGTAATGCAGCATCGAGATACATCGAATGCGAGCTCCGACAATCGAACGAGTCGTCGTAGCAATCCCACTGGGTCGGTCGTGGTGGTCAAACGAAGCGTAGCAGCATTCAACACTGTCACGGAAGGAACTAAGCTCGTGTTAGTTTTCTTCACGCAGAGCGGCCGGGCACACAGACACGTAAGGTGAACACCATAGCACACTCGAGTAATAGCTAACAGTACACACGCACCTAGGGAGAACGCCCCGCAGACAGAGAATAATAGATCCTCTATTGTAGATGGATGGATGTGTGTGTATATATATATATATGTATCGAGTTAGGTTGTGGTCGTGCTAATGACGAGTTACCACGGTGCTGCTGCTGCTGGTCGTGCACGATTAGAAAACAGCTCGAGAGCACAACCACCTCGTTCCGTCGCACGGTATGGCCACTGTCGTACGTAGAACCCGACGACGACGACGACGACTACCAGCCAACCTCCGTTCTCTTCTTCGCCAGCAGCGGCGGCGGCGGCGGCGGCGGCAGCAGGAGGCAAAGAGCAGCCGTCTCCGTACACAGAGAAGTCTCAGCAGCAGTAGCAGCAACAAGGGCCCGTCCGCTCGGCCGTCTGTCTCCCCAGTAGCAGAAACGTAGCTGGCTGGCTTCTGCAACGCACCGTCAACAGCCTTGCAGCTGCTGCCTGTGTGGAGTACCAGACACCGCACAGCAGCCGCAGCAGCAGCACATCACAACAACAACAATAATAATAACGGCGAGAGACTTAGCAGCGACCAGCAACGCTCCACGGTCCCTGCGTATGACACAGACACACGTAGGGTGGCAGATTCAGCAGCCAGCCAGATCGATGGACGGGCTGATCCACACACGGTGGGGCCTGTTCTTGATCGACGAGATTGGTTGTTTTTGTTTGAACGCTAACCGCAGAGCGGCCTGATTCGCGCTCGCGCCATACGCCTAATATCTGAGCGGTGAGTAGGATGTCGACGGACTTCCGTGCTCACCATGATGACCCATCGCTGGTGTGTCTGGCGCCAGAGGGAGCGGCACGCAAAGCGGGTTGTCGCGCACTAATTTCGAATTATTCGACATCTCATTAATCTATCTCTATCTCTGTATACGTGGATGTATGTTTGATGTATGTACGTGTGTATATGTTTGATGGCAATCGTGTTGACATGACAGAGATACGAACGTACAAGTTTATGTCGACGGTCGACTTCAAACGCTCAGCACTTGAATGAAGTCCTGCTGATGTTTTCATTGCGAGGAGTCCGGCGGCGGCGGCGGCAGCAGCAGCAGCAGCGAGAGCGAGTAAGCGGTTTCGGTTCAGCGATAAAACTGAGTTAGCTTTTGCGAGCGCGATCGGCTCGAGCTGTTCAATAACAACGTGAACTTTGATTAGCTGGCATTCGTGTCAGTGAGCGATTAACAAGTGACTCGTCTCTGCACTCGTCGAACTTCGTCAACGAGTTTCTTTCTGTTGTTTTTGTTTAGAGGTGACGAGGTACGGATCGCGTCTCGTCTTGGGATCGCGCGTCGACAACGGATGAACAGATCGGCGTATAATAATGACAACTGCGGCGTAAGTGTGTGATCACTCAATAATCTAAACAATATGTGTGTGGTTGTTGTGAGGCGTTGTTTATGCATGTGATTTTTTTTTTTCGATTTAGCGTATTGTGAAACATGTACCCAGTTGATTTTAGACTGAGAAGAGAGTTTTTTGACTGAGTAGTTCTTGTTAACTATTATTGGACTAGTTCTTATTAACTTGTAGTGATGTAAACACCTGCTAGTTCCAGTGATTGGTCGCATTTTGAATAAAATAACACACGGAGCGACTCTTTTTTTATCACTATTATTTTTACGAGAACTTATCTACGTTGTTAAAAAAAACTGCAGTTCGGATAATAAACCAAACTTTGTATTTTTAATATTTCTGGTTGAAATACACACAGTGATTAGGACATGGTGTACTCTTAGGTTGTACTATATTTTAATATAGTATATTCAACACAGTTTATTATAGTTTCAACAAATGTCAATCTAATCTGTCTTCTACATGGACAAAAAGCCGTCTGTATATATATATATATATATATAATCCGCTTTGCTAAGTCGGGATACCGTATTTTCCTTTTAGAGAAATGAGTCATGCACGTGTGGTGACTCTGGAAACATTTCATCCATACAAAATCAACTCTGGTATTCTTCTCAAAGTTCTCGATACACGGCTAGCTGGCCTGTCGGAGGATAATCGCGCTGCGCTGTACAAGGTAGTAAAACCGAAGTTACATTTTATGGGTTATCCGAAATACTAGTTGCCATTCTAAGCCATTATATTCTTATAAAGGTCATCATAAAGCTACGCGAACGTTGATTAGAAGATCAAGTGGCAAGAGAGAGATGTGGGCTGCGCACGAATAATTGAATGCTTATGCGAGAATTGATAGTGAGATAAATCTGGCTTTGTAAAACAAGGCAGGCTACGAGTCGAGTCGATAGGCAATCTGCTGTTGTTTAGATTTGGTACGTTTCGTCTCCAAAGCCGTTAAATGGTAGAATATAAAATATCCCCGTAGGCACAAAAGCGGCTTCGTCATCTACATGAGTAGAATGCATTTTGCTAATCGAGCAAGCAAATTGCTACACTTTGCATGCATTCATCTAAAGAAGTGGCGATGGTACGATGCGTTCATGTTGCAGTCAAACATTAATACAGTGGACTGTTTTCTCTAGGTTCTTGGTGAGTGTCAGGACACCAAGGAACTCATCGCTCAAACACCGACCACCAAGAGCATGCACACATTCGCTAACGATGACCTGGAGTTAATCTATAAAATTCAACTCTGGGATAGGTAAGCCTACGATTCCGTATAGCCTTTATCCATTGAGCGCATATGCACTGGTTGTCAACCTGCTCCAACAGTTTATCGAGCAAAATTTCGTTCAAAAAACTTCTATCTACTTCTAACGACTCCGATGCTAAGTAATCAGCTTGGCTATGCCAATGTGTATATTAAATCAATAGTTTCATTATTTGAACGATTATTGCTTGACTAGATCGAACGCTATTTGCCGCTTTGTCGCAAAATGCGCCGATAATGCATACCTTCATAATGCATACCTGACAATAATACATAATAAGAGTTCTCTTGATATCAATTGAAGATAGTTATACTTAGCGCACCACGCCCCTCTAGTTAATAAGGGAGCATGTGAATTGAATCGGTAGTGAGCCTTTCCATTTGAGCGTAACACGTGCCCAAAGCACACTCAGAGGCTTGAGTTCCGTATGGAGTTCGGCTCTTGTTTTGACTATTGCTGGTACCGCCTCTCTTGTATTCGGATGAACAGGATGGGATATGGAGACGATGTACTGCGCGACATGCTTCAGCAGCAGCCTCCAATGAATCTTCACTTATGTGTCTACAGTCATCTCTTTCAATTTACACCGCAGGACGTGACATTTCTTCAGGTGAGAGAGAAAATACTAGATAGATCATAGATACTGCAGCCGGTATTCACAAATTAGTCGAAGCGGCTGGCTCACGTGATATAAACAAAAAAAAACTTTAAACCAGAGAATGATTAGAAAAGCTTAGAACTTCTTCCAGATGTCTACAAACCAATCTGATGAATACAAACTCCAATTCAGCAGTAGAAACGTACGCCTTGAAGCATATCCATTCTAACCCGTTTGTAGCTTGGGATTCGAAAGCTAGGCTTTTCGCGCGTCAATGAAACCACTCACACGCACATTGATGATGGTGAGCACAACGGAATTCTCCAAAGTTCTGTTATGTGACCTGATCGATACAAATGTGCTATCACTAACAGTCCATTCTATTTATATATTTAATTCAAAGTTTGTTCATACATTTGTTTAATGCATAATATATATATATATATATATATATATATATATATATATATATATCATACATTTGTTTAATGCATAATATATATATATATATACACATCTAGGGTCACATATCTACCTTAGTACATTATTACTTTATAGGAGGAAAAAGCTATCCACGAGCTGGCCAGAGCTGCAATTTGGGTATCGGAGATTCTTCGGTCGTTGTCTCTATACACAACTTGCCTGCCCGTATATCTCATTCCCCTGCTGCTGGGTGCGTACCCGCATCAGAGGGCGTTGAAGAGTATTGCCCCCGGCATTTTCGTCTTTGACATGCTCTTCCTGTTTCCCGAGCTCTTTCCATTCTGCACTTTGCACCCGAAGACGTGCAAGTAAGTTTGAGTACTAAGCGCTTTAATTACTAGGTTAAATTATTATGTGTCGTTTCGTTGTGACAATTCAAAATCAGACACAAAAATAGATTTGAACCAAAGTTCGGAAGAATCCCATCGAAATCCCGGGTGGAACTTACTGAGCTGTTGGACCCGACTGCTGCCATCTATTTTCCATGAGCATCACTAATGATTCAAGCAAAAACACGGCCCACTGAATTTCCGCAATGAAACCAACAATAAATGTAATAAAATAATAAACTAAGCAGCAACATATATTCATATCAAACTACCTATTCACATGATGAATGCGGACGCCTAAGTTAAGATCTAGCGTGGGTACGGCCGTGCCTTAAGTGTGATCTTACGAAGCCGCTATCTAGCCTGCTAATGATTGTTCACTAATGATAAAGCACTCCGCATCCGATTATGACTTGTCGTTCCAGAAACTTCTGTCTAAACTACAACCTCTCATTAGTGGGGAAGAATCGCCTTCTAAAACTTGTCGGCGGTGTGCTGACACTGACGACGCTAAGACGGGTTCAGTTGCAGGTCCTTTATGAGCACGCAAGTAAACTTGATCCGACAGCGCCCTCGCCGTTCAGCGAGTTTCTCATCAAAGCCAAGTTTCTCATACAGCCCTTCGGTGATGATTGGTGAGCTATTTATGGATGATTCATGCAAAGATTGTTGTGACGTCTTATTTTTGATTCGACTTGTTCTTCGTTTATGAGTGAATATTGTCGTATTCTTCTTCTCCCGTATCCACCCTCTGCCACCCGTAGCAGCTGTGCCGTCTCCAGCCACTGCTTGTATCAATTGTTAATTGCGTTCTGTGAGCCGTATTGCATGAGCAAGTGTCTAGAACCGATGTAATAACGTATTGCCTATGTGATAGATAACGAAACCTGGCACATGGAAGGTGAGCCAGGGCAAGTATTGTCAAGCATAATTTTAGCTCTGTGCTCCGATCACTATATATAATATAATGTTATACGAAGTTGGATGTATTTTCGAGCTTTTAATGATCAAAGATGTGATGCGAAAGGTATGGTTGATAATGTACTAATAACATATCCAACCGTAACATAAGCATCGCACATTTTTTGGATTTGGAATTTTTGAATAGATCTGATCGTTGACACGGCCACTTGTCATTGTAGTACTACTTTAAACCTAATAGATAGCACCATCCAAAAATTTAGACGAACAGATTTTCGTACATAACAATAATCTTCGTAGGAAACCTAGAAAACTATATGTTGCTGAATTATTATTATTATTATTTATATTATATGATTACTAACAGCTCTTCATTTATTCTGTTTAGGTATTCTTTAAATGTGTTGAGGATACGGGAATATAGTAGACAGAATAAAGCTCCGAACAGATCGGGCAGTGCCTCAAGCAGCGCTCGACAGCTGATGGACACGAATTTCGTTTCTAATGGAACGGAGCCGACTTCGCCTCGTTCTCCAAGCGGAGGGCGACTCTCATATGAATCACTCGTCGGAGCTAGTGGCGACCACGCAGATGACTTACTGGAGCAGCCCGAGATGATTGTGAAGATTGCTCGGGAGGTTTTCAAGAACAACGGCGGGAGTAGCATGGATTTCAGTACCTTGGTGGTGCAGGTTAGTATAGTAGTCGATCGCTTTATTGTCGTCTGTTACTGTGAAACAAGCAAGATTCACGCTGAAGGTAACCGAAAGATGCTGGCATAGGCAGGCAGAAAATGAACTCGATTCCGAACTTTTGCTGAGCTATTTTTTTTCGAAACAGCGCGATACAATACTAACCCGTGACGATATTGTAAGCTTCGAAACTATAACGCTCCATTGGCCAATCGAGAATCTTGTGGTCGTAAACTAACGACTGCAGCATGTCTTTTACTGGACTTTTTTTTCTTTCAGATCAATGACAGATACGTTGTGGCGAGTGAGCAGTGTGTCTCTAAAATGGACATCCTCAACTCGCTGAAGGGGTCACGACACTTTAGCTTTAACTCCGGAAATACGGAGGTCTATTTTACATCCTAGTCGGTAACTCGCTCTCTCTCTCTGTGGGTGCTCTCAGTCAACACCACTTATCGTGAGTGTACCAGATGGGTTCATCGCTCATCTTGTAGTTCGTATGCCGCACGTGATGTATTGTCGACGGTGTACTCAGCCTTCGCTATGAGGGTGAAATGTTGTCAATATACGAATGTTTATACCGAATATAATTAATGCGTTAGGAATTATTTTCTAATACATTGTTCAGTATTCTATTTTTGCAGAAGGGCGGTCTCGAGCAAAAGTTGTGTTAAATAAGCAAGCTTGAGAAACATTGCCTCATCGCGCCCAAGAGACTTAAAAAGCTAGCCGCTCCATATTGAGGACTTGAACGTCAATGTTAAATGAATCACTGGTGTGTGAATAAAGGATAATCATGTTGCAATAAAGAAATGAAGAGTGGCACTACGTTCTACAATGCACAGCGTCGTTTTTCACCGGGCGCAAATCGTAGGCGGCTATTCGTATCTTTTACGGCTCATGTCAACTATCAGCGTACGCTTGCCACGCGGGAAATGAGTTAGCCTACGTAAATAGTGAGTGCTTAAGAGCACACGTGGCCAGAAGGATTCCGAAAGCGCCTCCAGAAAAATCGCTGCCGTGATTTCTTGGAAATTTATAGTCATCCGAGGTGTAGGAAGATGAATGAGTCAGCAACGCATCATATACGTTTGTCACGTATTGATGTGTATACATCACAAACGTACATGATGGGAGACTATTATTAACAAACACATACACATGCGCAGAAGTTTGCACATTCGAAACGATAGGTATCGCATAATGGTGTGTTATATTCTCTACGTCGTAGAAGCCTGGGACAGTGAACCAAGGCAAGTATTTGATTTAAACTTCGTGCTCAAGGCAGACCTAAATTACCACATCAGCTTCGAGTTCGAGTTGATTTCATAGAGAATTGAACAGCTTCCGAGTACCTGAAAATACTTGTCCATCCAGAATATAATACTATTCTCGCACGGTATGGTCCCATTGGCATACGACTCAGAAAACCGCGCTATACGATTATAATTAACGATGCCTGTTGATAGAAATTTCATTTATTTCGTGCCATCAACATATAGCATCACTGAACTTATCTCGTGATCCCATCAAACGCGGCCTGAGGAAAAACCGATCCACCGTATTCCCAATAGGTAGAATAGCATCTAATTGTCATTATCACATTTGTTGTTGTTGTTGTTTGAAAGAACTATTGCTACCATCAGCATTTTGTGTTAACTTCGCACTCGATAATGCCGGGAGATAGGACATCCTTTTTGAGGTTTTCTTTTGATCACGTACGGCAAAATAGCTACACATTGACTAATTAAGTGAGCTCATTGTATTCACCTCCTTAGATAAGCGGTTTGTATAACAGATCCTGTCTGTGTAACAATCTCAAGAGTCCATATATATATATATATATATACGGGCTCTTATATATATATATATATAATGATACAATGTATACGTATAAAGTCTAGGCAACCTATAGACACATGACGAAATCAACCCTTGATCTTATCCTCGTGCTCTATGGAATTTATTTATAATACAAAATACCCAAAAGCGACTAGATTAATGCACAATAATTACTGTCATTTATACACTCATCTGGCTGCCGCGATAGAGCCAGTTTTCCTCCTATCCTATACTAATTGACAATTAGCATACGATACACCTATCCAGCACTGCCGAATACCAACACTGATCCCGTATATTTTGCAAGAATCAGAGCACACTTGTTGTTTTCGTGTTCGGGCGTTTGGTGAACGGGCACGAGCGGCTCATCAATGAACTAATTTTTGGATACAAATCTACATACATATATATATATATAAATTTTTTTATTTGATTTAGTGAGCAGAAGATTCAAATTTTATTCGTTCTTTGTTATATGAGCACGTGTGTCGACCGGGATCTTCATTCACTATATTCGTGACATACTTTACACATCGCTAAAACTTTCTTTTGTAGCACGCCCATTCTTCAGAAGTTCACATCACAGAAGAAGCTACCGGTTTTTTTCACACACACACACACACACTCCACCGTACTCGTGTTAGATATCGGCTTTAGTGTGCAAGTCTATATAGCTGCATATTCGTATAGTATTGCCCAAAAACTACAACGTACATGTTCATTACTTGTCAAAATATTTTGTCTGTGCTACGGTACTCATTAGTTCACATGTCCAAAGAATGTGCGTTAAAATAATGTTCGACACTACTGCTCAAATACTTGCTAGTTTTGCTAAAGCGTCCCCTAGTGCCGTGGCTCCAATACTTACTACACCACTGAGACAATTCGCCATTGTAGCGCGCGTAGTGTACCACAACAAACCCTAAGTATGTTATCGTGCCGTGAGCTCGATGAGTCATACGACTAAGATGCAGCGGTGCGTTGGTGGTCGCCCAAAAATGTATCTTCTAATGTCTTTAGATATAAATATATTGGTCCCATCTCTTCACATCGTTGGGCGTATATGCATGGACGTTCGTCCGTGTGTCCTCGTATCGAGATCAGAACACACACCGCAGAACAGCACCGGGTTTAGCAGTGGTCATGCAACAATAACAACAACAACAGAAATACGTCGGCTTCTCCTAAAATCTACAAATGACGGGTGATTCCCCAACGGCGAACACGAACACAGCTCGGCGAGAAGGCCCGCAGGCGCAGGCGGGAAGTAATCACGCCGTATACGCGAGTAGAGTTTCAGCTCCGTCGAGTTCTCGGAGCGCTCGCTCAGTTGGCAGAATGCCAGAGAGAAAATCGAGAAAAGCTCGGATGTTTGTTCCTTGCAGCTCACTCAGTGCATTGCAGTGTTTCGTCTTTCCCTTATCAATTGAACGGCTGACATTTGGGAATGTATTTGACGGCATCACCGGGTTATTGCGGAGTCGTCCCCTCACCTTCTACCGTATTCTATCAAGAGAAAAAAAAACAACCTCAACAATCGATGCAACGCTTCGTTTTGCCTAGCTGGGAGACACTGTGAAGGCACACAGGCTTGTGCAGTCGGGTGTGGGAGGTTTATCGGGGCATTGCCCACGCGTCCGGTCTGAGTCGTTGGATATAGTGGGCTATTCGCTTGCCGAGCAGCGAGAACCATAAGAAACCGACGATAACCGAAATGACTGATACGACGTAATATCCATCCAGAACCGTGGAGCACCGTCCTCCGAAATCTGTGCACTCCTAGAAACACAAATCAGGCATCGTCGCTTCTTATTTGTGTGGCCATTGTATGTCACCATGTTATATATATATATATATATATATATATATATATATATATATATATATATATATATATGAGATACATTGAAACAAAGCTGCCGGACATTTTTAATGAAAAAGTGTTGTCATCTTAATAAAAGGTGTATAGTGCACACAAGTATGATCCCAGAGAATTCATTACATCTGGCTGACATCTTGTCGGTGCCTCTTGCACAGTTCATATGATCTTCATGTGCGAGGTCATACACTATCTCTCTGGGTGCTTGCTAGAATTCGTTTCAATTACTTGATGGTTAGACTGAAGTCTAGCTGTCGAAATTCGCATCTAGCCGACCAGTTTACTAACATTCGACAGATGGGTGAACCAACACAGTTTCGTTCACAAAACAGCACAGCCATTACTGCTGTACGGTCTTTTGAAAATCTGGCGGCTTTGTTTCAGTCTAATATACCTAATACATGATATATATATATATATATATATATATATGGGCAGTGGTTCACAAGGCTTACAGAAGGCACACATGAACATACGACTATGTACTACCACCGTTGGTCAAAACGCCATAAATTTCCTCCACTAGACGAGAAGTAGTTTGTGTCACCTATTGACATGGAAGGTGTAAGTCAAATAAGCTCGTTTCTCCGGGGAACACTTAACTTGCGTTCGTATTTCTGATTTCTGTTAAATAGAAACAACAACACTCCCTGACAAACAAAGGACCAGTACAACTGAACACGAACCTGTCGTCCTTCTGGTGTAGAGCACTCGCTCCCACCAATGGTGCACGATTTGTACGTCGTATAATCAAGTACACAAAACGCTAGGGTTGTCGGCCAATTTCCGCCGAAATTGGAAAGGGTGTTGAGCAAAGTCATATAGGTGCCTCCCAGAGCAGGATCCGATACTCGAGCGAAGAAAGCCATGAGCGCTACGTAACAACTGTACACAAACACCTATGTGTATGTAATCGAAAGCGCAAAAATATAAGCACATACACACGCAAGATCACGACAACATTAAAAATTGTCTTTAGACAATCATCATCGCATAAATATGCTGACCGAACAGTTCATGATGATAATGTTTCAAGATTTGGAAAAAAACAACCGTTTATGAAGGGTAATAAATAGCACGGATGTATCTGCATTTCGACATGGCATTTCAGATGTGCTTAGCCAAAATATTCAAATATAATGCCATACAGTATGTCCTATCTAGGTAGATCACGTATGTCTTACTCTGTGCAGCCTGCACTAATGACGTTCTCATCAGACGCCCTTATTCATGGCGTCATCACATGCGATGTAAGACTCACCTGGTGGACCGCATACACCAAAACAATGACGGCGTAGTAATAGGATGGGAAGCTTCCACCAAACGAGAACGTCCACCAAACGACAGCCGAGAAGACCAAACCGAAGAGTAGCCTCGGTATGTAGGCCTTCATGAAGATATCAAGTGGCCGATCACTTGTGATGTAGCGAGCCAAGAACAAAGGGAGTAACGTTTGCAGAGGCGTAATCGGAATCGAGAGAAGTGCCAGCTTGTCCTTTGGCACGCCCGCTTCGATTAACTTCAGGTGCGTCGCGCCGTCCGTGATACCGAAGCCTAGAAGAAGAAGAAAATGCCGACGGTTAGGTCCAATATGAAGGGGCATTGAGCAGGACCAAGACAGAAGGGGTAATGTATGTATATATATATATATATATGCGGTTTCTTTGATCAAAGGCTGCTATCGTGGTTGCCAATATTTTATGACGACGACGATGATGAACACGGTTGCTAGCAACGATTGGCGCGTTAATACACACCAATTTTTGCTGTGACCAGGAAAAGTGCCGTTATGAGGACCGACGGCAGTTTGAGGACTCGCGCCGTCACCCGGTACGTTTCAGCTACACCCATCTCGTCATTTTCTTCAGATGCACGCTCGCTTTTAAGTAGAGCAACGAGTGTTGTCGTCACAAAGAATACGACGGCCCAGAAACGTAGGAAGCCCTCCATCGTCACAAGACCAGTCTCTTGCGGCTCACTATAGATATAGGTGTTTGCGAAATCTTTGGACTCGAGCGTCATGAACACGACATAGCCAAGGAACATGCCCGCAGTCTGGCCCACAGAATTACAGGTTGAGGCGTGACCAACATTGCGCCTGTCGAAAGAGAATAACAACAACATTGCAGTAAAGCATAACTGAACCAGTGAAGTTAAGGTTGAACCGCATAGCCACTCTTGTTACGACATATTAATTAAGAATGATAATAATAATAACATATAATAGAAATAACAATGTAATATTGATAATAATACGTATCGCATACATAGTTGCGATACGTATTATTATCAATATTCCATTGTTATTTCTATTCTTGCGAATTTCGATACGAGTTCTTAATAGTTGAACTACATATATTGAACTTTGGAGGCTTGTTAGCACACCTTTGCATGCCAGAAAAAATTCAATGCGTTAGACCTAACGTAGGTGCAAAGAGAGGCGCTACGGGCTAGCTAACCTTGACAGCATGGTAAGGGCCCATCCATCGACAGCAATATCTTGCGTGGCTGCAAGAACACTCAGAGACGCGAAAACAATCGTCAAGAGGCGAATATCAGGTTCTTGGTTTTCCTGACCAAACCAAGTGTCGAGATGATATGAGAGGGCTAACAGGAACAATCCGATCAGGTACTGCATAGGCACGAGCCAGGATTTCCGCCTGAAACACACGTGCAAATACAGGTGGTCGTGGTTGCTGGTTAGTGAAAGCGTTGGCTTTTTTTCGCTTTTTGTTTCCACTACCAAAAATCAAAGGAGGACAGCGTTTACCTATTCGAGTTTCGAGTTCAGCTCATTCATTCACAGAGTAGTTCACATACAGGGCGATGTATTATAATACACATAATGACTAGAACTGTGTGTGGTGCCACATGATGAACTAACCAACTAACCTGCCGAATGACTTAAAATGTAGACTGTCCACTATCGGGGCCCATAGGATTTTGACGCTGAACGGCCAGATCGCCAAGCTAAAAATAGCTTGTTGCGAGTATGAAATGTTACGATTCTGCAGGAACATCGTAAATGCACTTCCGATACCAAGTGGCACACCTGAAACCACATTAGACAGGACATCTCCTTAAGATCGTCGTATACAAGCAAGATCGCAATGTCGTCTCGAGCTGTACCGCAAATAATAGCGTGAATATATAGCCGAACCTTGGAGAACGTATAAGAAGAGTAGTAACAATATCTCTTGCCACTCATCGCGCCAGTCGCCGGACCGCGTTTCCTCATATTTGTCGCTTTTCGAGTTTTTTTTCATCTGATTTTCTTCATCGGCACCACTCGATTTGTTAGCGGTCCTGACGGACGATGATGTCCGCTTATGGGCGTCCATCCCCTGCAAACAGAGATTAGAGACAATGGTGAGAGAAGGGCGAACGGGAGTTTAACCAGTTTAAGTTTTCTACAGGGAGTTTAATTAGTTTAATGGAAGGTTTCCTACGACTGTGACCGACACAGAGTGGCGTTCGCTTTTCTTAGCTAGTAAAAGGGGTCACGGCAGGCAAGATAATATAATGATTAACTGGTAGCCAGTGGGTGGCTCACAGCATCTACAGGCTTTGATGGGACGGTTAGTTTTCAATGTAGGCTTAGGCGCAGTGATCGAGGAAGACATGTCGGACTATTCGCCTACGTTACGGATCTCAGAACCACAGAGGCGGCAAAGCTCTCCTTTAGACGTCAGTACCACTCAACAGCACCACAATGCACCAGAGTAGCCAAAAAAAATATATCAAAGTCTTAATCATACTGGCTCAAGGGAGCCTTTTCATTGTCTGGCAAACTGTCACAAACGATTATGTATAGCTAATACAAGGCTAATACAAGGAAACGCATAAACACGTGTGGTGAATACGTTTGGCGAAAATAAATAGATATATTGCCTCATAATAAGCAGAAGTATAAAGATAACGTTATTCGTTACATCTTCTTCCAGACATGTATTACGAAATATAGCTAGACTATAATATGATTTAAAATCGAATATTGCCCGAGTATCGTTCATCTATTGCCGGCGAAAATGATCAGGGTTAGTTCAACTATACCAGGAGTAGTTCTGTTTTAATTATATGCGACCTATAGAGTTTAGGTCGGCAATTAATGCATGTATCATTTTAAAACATCCGAGCCACAGAAGGTAATTCACGATTGGTTGAGTAGGACATTTTTACACAGGTTTTGATTGCGGTTGCCGAATGAAGAAGATCACTCTGAATCGAATTAACATTTCCATACGAATTCAGTGGACAGATTGCCAACACGCTACCTCGTTTAAGCAAACCCCGCGTTCACCCCCTATCCATGCGCCGTTCGTAGCACGAAGCGGAACACTCGTCTGGCCGGCGGCAGAACACTTCAACGACAATTGAAGGCTGACAATCTGATTGGCATATTGTCGATGCACGCGATCACAAACGATTTAGCAGCTGAAGTACACGTCGACTGTCAGCTGGGACGCGGACAAGGATCGAAACAGGATCGCCCGCTAAACGGCGAACGTCTCTTTGCGCGGCGGCGACAGCACCTGCAGTGGATCAGTGGCCCCGATTTGATGTTACCATATGATATCGCTTCGGTGTCGTCTGCTAAACCACTTCTACTTGATGGAGAACAGCGCGAACGCAGTGGGCGATTTGACACTCGGCGGGGGGGGGGGGCTTTGGCAATCTGTTGTCCAATTCTCTCCAGGCTATCCATCGACGCATCAAAGATCAAGAGAAACTCGCCGGCCGGTAATCATACACATGCTGGCCGTGTGACCGTGACCGAAGCTGAACCGATCGTTTTGCGCTCGCAGGCAGCGTGCCAACAGGGTACGACAAAATTTTGCCAACATGTAAGTAGTGCACACTGCTAGATTGGCAAGTTAGACATGTTAGACATGCTGATTTGATAGATACGTAGAAAATAAAAACAACATGATACATATTGAATTGTGTGAATAAATCAGTGTCAACGATCCTGCCACATTGCCCACAAGTGCTGATTGTGCGACGGTGAATCCCGCGATCGACGACAAACGAATGATATGTAACTCCTTGTCGGGGAAAGAAATAACTGAATTCAATTAGGAGATAGCCATTAGGGTGTGTTTAGCTGACGGAATTGAATTTATGCCCTGCTTCGCCCGTTTCAGTCGATTCACGGGTTCTTGTCCGAGCCATCACGTGCGGGTAGAGCTAATCATTTGTCATATCTTCTGCTTCGTAATGGGCAAATATCACAAATATTGAAATGCAATAGCTCAGTAAGCACAATTGACTCATCATATCTGAGCCAAGCGTTTCAGTGTTGCCAATGTGCATCGGCTCGAAACGCTCAAACGCCACAATGTTAATTTGTTTAGACCTGGATTTAACAAAGGTATTTTTTATACCACGAGGCCCTACACTCTAGCGAGGCTTGTACGTAAAAATAACGTGAGACATGCAGCGGCGCCTTCAAATTATAATTTTCATTCACTATAGCTTCGTACCAGACATGAATTTTTTTTTGCGAGAACTTAAGCATTGTAAAACTGCAGTTCCGAAAATAAACCTCAAATGAAATGGAAAAATTAAATGACCGTTAATATTATGGCGTAAATGATAATGTCTGATTCTAGCAATTCGTTTTATGCAGCTGATGTGCTTACCATAGTAAGTTATCGTAAGCTCTGCTGTGTGAACACGAACACACTTCCCAAATCATTAGAAGGTTGCCGGTTCGGTGGTTCCGACTGGGGAGCCCTCTTAGGAGTATATATATATATATATATATATATATATATATATATATATATATATATATATACATACATATATATACATATAGATATATATATATATTAGGCTGTCCTGTTCAAACTGTCCGGGCATTCGAATGGCGCCCAATCCGGACTACGCGATACAATGCGTTCATTTTTGAAGTGGGTACGCGGCGTGAACGTGGCTTCCTTTCGAACACTGAGTGGTTTCGATACGATCAGAAAGATGAACGCTGCAGCAAAAAGTTCAAATTCCCCCAAAAATCAACGGGAAAACATCAAGTTTTTGTTTCTCCAAGGACACCCTCCACCTGAAATCCAACGGACAATTAGTGAAGGCGTACGGTAGGTCTGCTTTATGGTGCGAAGTTGATGCAAGCGATTTAACAGTGGAAATTTGGACACTGATAACCACCAAGGCGGGGACCACAAATCAGGTGCAACGAGGGACGAATGGATTGACAGAATCAAGGCAGCTTTTGAGCAAACTAGAGCTTGGTCCATGAGGTCTTTGTCGGCTGAAAATGGGTGACATGTCATAAAATTGTCACCAATATACTGAAGATGAAGAAAATCAATGCAAATGGGTTTCCCATAAACTGAGTGCTGAGCAGATGAAAATGCGTGTGGAGTGTTCGACATCTAATTTGAAGACTTATACGCCTCTAACTCATACCAAAATATCTTTCTCCTAACTAATTTAGTTCAAAAGTTATTGGCATTTATCCAGCGGACAGTTTGAACGGGACAGCCTAATATATATATATATATATATATATATATATATATATATATATAGGAGTATTCCAAATTTACATCTTGTTTACATGGTATTATAATATGATCCCTCCGAAAAATTGTTTCATTGAGGCTGAGTGATCGAATTTTTTCGCGAGGGGGCGAACTCTATATTGATGGTCTGGTGGCAGGCGAGGGCATACCTAGTAGAGATACTCGAAGTGTCTCGTGAACGTGAAGAAGACGCCTAAAGCAACATCTTAGATGGGTTTCACATGTTGCCCACAGGGTGTGACTTTGGCTGGTTGCTGGTTTAATTTAGCACAGGGTATGACTTTGGCTATGTCTCGTGCCTAATCACCGTTGACGCTTGGTTCAAAATCATGATCTGGTTTCCTTGGTGATTGTTGGCCTACTCTTTAGATAGTCTCGTGCATTATTTAGTCATGCGTGACAATGGTATTCGATCTAATCGCGTGTATTCTAACGTTATTTTTCATCGATAGGGACGGTGACGATGCGCCGGAACCCAAGCTCACAATGAGAATAACATCGTCATCGAAGATCTCCCCAAAGGTCCTAAGTGAATCCTTCGGATTAGACCTGTTGGGCAAGCCGAAATGCGAGGAAGTGAAAAGTCACTCGCGTCTCGACCTGTCAAGGTTAGTTATGCAAACCAAGTAATGCGGCGAAACCAATATGAACGAGTGCCATAAAGGATAAAGTAGGTGGTCCGATATGGCTATCATTGTTACGTGTGAACGCATTTGATTCCGCTCACCTGGGAGTGGTCGGGCTTAAATTAGGGCTGACATTATGAAATAGCCTATACAGGGCATTCACAATTCTTGTCTCGCGAATTTCAGAACAGTAATATAATGTCACGGCTAATGCTTCCCTGTTATGTGTGCATTTCACAGGTGGTTACACACGTGTACGTTCGACCGCGAACAGAGCCTAGACTCATATCTACATGCGGTGGACCGTTTCTGTAAGCACTTCAAAGAAAGTGGTTATGTGGACGCGGACGTCCTTCTAAACGATATCTCCGATATCATCGAAATGGACCACAAGTATCTGTATGTCGACCACTTTGCGCTCGGACTGTGGACCGATCTCGACGTCTTTATCAAGCGGTTCACCAGCGTGATTCCGAGAGATTCCATGATTCAACTGAAGAAAATTCAAGCGAGTTTCTACCATGACCGAGGCTACCTGGAAATTTACTTCAGAGATGAGATGAGGGGCTCTACATCTAAATTTCACCCTGTGTACAAGCTTCTAGTACGCTATTCTGATATAAAGCGAATCGTGGTTCGTCGCGAATTGCGGCATAAAGATGCATTCTATGACGATAAACATAAACGAGAACCTATGGATGTATACCTTCATGTATCGACCGTATCCGTCTTCCGTTGGAGTTTGGCGGAATGCGCTTATGAGAATTTCTTCGAAGGGCCCTGGACTCGCCAAGCGAGCTTCGGAACTTCGGAGAGCGTCACCCGCTGTAACGATGTTGGAAAGAACAGGGTTCTGAAGTTCAAGCTTCAACACAAGGGAGTGCAGGATGCTGACGCTATTTATTCTCTATTTCGTGCATCCCGTGCCCCGGTGGTCTTCGCTAACGTCAAATGTGTCGATATTCCGAAAAATTTTCAACCACTCCCAAGGGAGCGACTCCCTGACGAGCTCCAGTATGCAATCCAATGTATTCAGAGCGTGGCACCGGAACTTCCCACGCAGGTACATATGAAGAACACCCGAAAGGAGATTCAGACTATGCTTGAACATTTCGCTAAGGAAAACGAGGCCGCGCTTCTCGATTCCATCTACGAAATCTATTACGAAGCGAAGAAGGGTCTAATCCTTGACCTAAAATCAGCTATTGAGAACTCGTTCAAATACACTTGTCAGGCTAATCAGGGCGGCCACAGAAGTGGCATAACACAGGATTCATTGCCCCCCGAACTCTGCCTAGTAAAGAAAGCCACCCTATGTCTGAGCAACGTCGTTTTTGAACCGCCCACTATAGTTCAGACGAGCCCGCTGCTACAAGAATGTGACCTCGGCTGTCTGTTGCTTGTTGATATTCGTGATGATGACTACACCAATATAGCGACCGAAACGGGGGTTGAGGCATGGGATCTCGTGGAGAGGTTAATCAAGGTGAAAATTCAGAAAGGGCTGAAAGTTGGACAGAAAAAGTTCACCTTCCTTGGTGCCTCCAAGGCGCAATTCCGCGAACACTGCTTTTGGATGTATGCGGACGACAAGGATGGTAATGGAACGGAGCAACTACTTAACAGACTTGGCGTTTGTGGTACCCTAACTAGTCGGATGAAATCACTAAACGCACTGCTAACTGAGGTCATTGGCATTGTCACTATAGATCCAACTTGGGCTGAAGAAGACGCTTCGTCGGCGGATACAGACTTCAATCGAGGTCTTGGACGCATTTCCCAGCGCGCTCTTGACTATATTTGCGAGGCCTGTGGGTTGGAACGCACAACGGCTCTAAGAGTTGTTCATGGCAATTACGTCGGCACCATTGTGCTAGATCCCGACCTGAAGGAGTCCCGAATCATTTACCGTAAGTCACAGCGCATCCTCAATTGCGGCGGTGATATTCTCCATGTGGTAGCCACTGCGGAGTGTGAACCAGCACTGTTGGACAGGGTGTTCTTGTCGACGCTGAGCAGCATACAGAAGGATCATAGCCTGCTGTTCAGCCCCGACAAGTTTGAGAATCTCGTCACAGCTACACTTACTGAGTCCGCTGCTCCCTTCCGCGATGCTTCGTTTGACCTGGTCCCTAAGATTGAGGAGGTACTGCCTCACTTGCCGGTGTTTTCAGCTGAACGCCGCAACTATGACGTTCGAGCGGACGTGCTCTTCCGACAAGCTCTCCGATGCAACCAGCTAAAACGGATGCGCGACCTCAAAGAGTTGAGGTTAAGAATGCCGAGAGCGTTCAGGTTGATGCCGGTTGTCGATGAATACGGGGTCCTCGAGGAGGGTCAGATTTACGCTCGAGTGACTGACATGGATGGAGATGTGAAGGTCATTACTGGACTTGGCATGGTCGTGGCTCGCAAAGACGCTATGCATACGTCTGAGATCCGTCGATTTGAAGCTGTAGAAACCGGCCCAGCAACTGATAAGCTGAAGCACTTGATTGACTGTGTGGTGTTTTCCGCGAAGGGAGCGGTGCCGCCGTTGAAATACTTCTGCGCCAATGGTGATTTTGCCGACGATTCCGACGTGATACTTATCGCAAATGAGGAGTTTCAGCTTCGAAGTCACAGCTGTGACGAACCAAAGGACCAGGAAAATTTGCTAGTGAACGAAACCCCGAGCGAGAATAAGAATCTTCTAAATCATTACTTCGACTGTCTAAGATATGCGGCAGCGAATAACATATCCGACGTTTTCTGTGCCCTCTCGGACTGCCTACCAGCAGGGGCGCACTCCAAGGCATGCGCAAAGATATGTGCAATCCGCGATCAGCTGGACAAATTCTATTGGGGCACGAGTGGGAGACCAGAGTCTCTCCAACCGTTGGCAGCGTACCCCGATTTCCTCGGAAGAATCTCGGACAAGAAAACCTATTGTTCTAAAAAGGCACTAGGGGCGTGCTATAGGCGAATGCGTCTGATAGACGTCGAAGGCGTCACAAGCAGGGGACTCTGCAACCTTCACCTGGAAAGTAGTAAAACAGAGCAAAATGTACGACTTAGTGAGATTGAGGGGAACGAGGAGTTCAAAAAGGAGGCGGCAAAAGCAATGGCCACGTGGATGAAGCGCATAAAGTCTATCGAAGCTGTGTTCGGGCTTACCACGGAAGAGGTCCTTACAGGTATAATTATTACGACCCATTTTCGAAAGTCGATATATCGTGTTAAATAGCTCGTTGAACTGATTGCTGCAGGTAACGAAAGCGTAGTCACTTCCGCTCGGGATACGGTACTACTATCTAGTTTCTAAGCTTATCTTTACATGGACGATACAACCGTTTTGTAAAATCTCCAACAACTTGGTAAAGGTAAAGGTTTATTGGTTTATTGAATGAGCTGCAATTTTACAATGCTTAAGCTCTCTTTTATGTCACATGGTAGCAGTTCAGTGATGGTTGCCAATGTATTTGTCGTTCTGCCGGACTCGATCTTAGCTGTTGTCATGTCCGGTTATCTTCAATCAAATTTCTTGCTTTTACTAGGGACTATCTTCACGCTCCCCGAGGCAGTGTGCCCCTCCAGTCGCATTTCTCGGCTCGAATCAGTGATGCGCTGTTATCTTTGTCACGTGTCGCTATTGACAACGAGGCAATTCGCTCGAGGAGGGATGGACACGATGCCACCATCGAAACGCGCGCTCAAAATGTCCGCCTATATTGCCCATGCCATCGACAACCCCGCCGATGGAGGCTACGCGCTGCCGTGGCTGCTGCCCGACGAGATGATGACACTGATCACCGAAGCTGATCTAACAGTCAGTTTTTCACCATATTTATTATATATATATACATGTATGTGTGTGTGTTGGTTATTCAATTTTAAAAATGGGCGATATATTAATTCCTTTATATCAATATTGAACTTTCGAGTTTCTGGCCAGTCGCTCAAAAATCCAACCTGGAGCTGTGGCCTTCAGCCACGATCGTGGTTCCTTTGTATATCAAACCGAGTCTGTTCATTATTAATTTTAATTTACGATAATGATCGTGCGCTGCTAGCAGCCCTGACAGATTTTGTGCCGGGAAAACCCTATGAGAATGTTTCGTGTGAACATTTTCGTATCACAGTGGCCTATTATGTGTTCAAAACGGAGAAAATGACCGAGTACTAACGACTGGTGTCTTAACATATCAGGTGCCGATATCTCAGGATGACTCTGTTCAAAAGTTTCTGCTGAAGAAGATGAGGGATACGGACCAGCTGTTCGATTTACAAATGCGGATTCAGGACCGTATCTTTAGACTAATCCAAAGGTCAGTCATTATTGGTACCTTGTGGATGATAATGTGGGTAAATGTATCTGCTGTGAATCGATTTAATTCGATTTAAGTGGTCTCAGATGATCATTGTATGATTGAATGAAATGCGGTTCTCGTATACCAACCTGCTGCACTCGATGGAAACGGAAGCCGTTTGCTTTTCGATTCTTGAACGACGTGTGCTGTAATAATCATTATTAGACATTCTACAATTTAGAGAGTTATATATAATATAATAATAATTAATAATAATAATAATAATAATTAATAATAATAATAATAATAATAATAATAATTAATAATAATAATAATAATAATTAAAGTATAATAACAAGCACACTATTCAAAGGTAGATATAATAAGATAATATCTAGCTCAAAGAGCCGCTGTCGGTGCGGTTAAAGTTGCTCCGAAACTTACGAGATATCGCGGCTTCACGCGTACAACAGCTTTTGTTTCAAGGCGTGTTTGAGTAAACAATGAACATGATGTAAAGTGAACCAGTCATGTACTCTTTGCTATAACTTTTAAGGTGGATAAAGAAACATCTGGATATGCTCGCGTTGGCCCGTGACGATAAAGTGGTCGTTGAAGATTTCCTGACGAACCTCGCGGAGAGTGCTTACAATCAAGCTTGGGATGACGTTGGGCTCGAACGGAAAACGGGTCCATATGAACGACGAAATGAATGTTTCAACAAAATTGTTAACGATCCACAGGTCTCTGTACAGCTGCTCGCCAGCACTCTCAGGTGGGTTGAGTCAAGGGCAATAATATCACATTATTTTTTTCTTACGCACGGCATCATTTCAAATGACTCTGAAATACAAAAGCACAGAAAATTGTTGGAAGCACAGAAACTTAAAGGCCGCCGACCGGTGAAACCCCATCCTGAGATTCGAATAACTGTCAAAGCTATCGGATGAAATTTTGACGCGTATCAGAGTTACGGCGAATATGATCAACGGGAGATGTATTCATAGCTCAGCCCTTCATGGGACCACCACTATCTAGTCACCCCATTATCGGATGTTTTATAGTAAAGTCTAGGGTATGTGCAAGATGACACGATTTCGCGTCTAGTTGAAATACTTGAGTGTTATATCTACCGTTCGACGACTTCATCGTGTGCTGGTTAATGCGCTCACATTTGCAGCGAGACGAATTCGCCCCACACAGACAAAGAGACCACGAGCAAACACAAGTTCTTGAGAATGCTGCTCAAAGCTTTCCTATGTAACATACTTGTGAAGGCAGCCGCATATGGTTCGCTCGCACCGCTTCTCGAGGCCAAATCCATCATTCGAAGCAAGGTACGCATATATTATTAACTGCATTAACTGAACTGGTGACTAGATTAAAAAAGAACAAAGAAAGACAAATTAAAAATGTATTCATTGAAGGTGAACGTTACTTGATCTCTAAGGTGGACAGCTAGATTGTATTAATCGAACGTCTCTGTTCAATGTGTGATGAAGGGCCGAATTCGAATCAATCGTTATTTCCACTCGTCTTGTCTCGACCTTATCAGTGTTCTGCTTCGGCAAATGACCCGTTCGCGATTAACGGCATCTTGCCCTGATCATCATGTTGCAATATGACAAAAAGCATTTCTGAATTACTTGACAAGGCGTAACATATTTATGCTGACATCGACATATGGGCATGGTGAAATCGAACGGTTTTCTATCTACGAATTCGACAGTTATTCCCGGCATAACGGACACCGGTCTGTCCCAGAGATCACTTTCGGTGTTGGGAAAATCCGAAATTTGCAAAAAATATCCAGAGGTTGTTTTGTTGCCCAATTGTTATACACGCTCTCTGAGCAACCTGTGCGCGATAGGAGTTATCTGGTCCGGACGCACCGAGCACCGATTCGTAATCACTCAATCAAAGTGTGAGATCGAGGCTCGTTTTGAGACCCATTCGATTTTTATCAATACTTCCAATATCAGTACGTGGTTATGATATGAAACAGGGAACGACTCTATCATCATGTTGATTTTTTCATAATCTTAAAGCGGGGGATTTTTTTTTTCGTTGTCTCCATTTCGCCGGCGCGAAGATCGTGAGTGGCACCTTCCTCTTACCGCTGACTGACTCAGCGACGGATACAAAGTACATCAGATACACGCAAGGCGATCTGACAAACTTCTGCCGCAAACTGCAAGAGTTTAGCCTGTGCAAAAAGGTAACAACAGCTCGTACAATGTGGAAAGGTGTTTGTTTCTTTTCTCTCTTAATTTTATCTGTTTTCTTGCGAACAATAGTAATAGCCTGATATCAGAATTCAGCCAGAAACGACATTCCGTCATTTACCTGTGAATAGTACACCGTCTTATATAGGCACTAACTTGTGGGTGTGCTTGTTGAACATTCGAGCAGGTGGCCGTCACCCTTATACCGCAAGGCGATGATGAGACTCCTTTCGAGCAGGTGTTCGCTGAAGGCGAGTGGTTTGCAGTCGAAAACCTAAAAACGATCATGCTGATGCCAGACTTCCGCAAAGTAATATGCAGCCAGTTGGAGGACAAGTACAAGGTCAGCTACTATGAGCATCAAGAGCATGCAGATGCACATTATAACCCCGAGCTGTACTAACTATGTAATAATAATCAGAAGGACACATATGTAACTGTAAGTGGTGATGATGATGGGTGTATATCATAAGCAAAACAACGTCGATGGAAGATGTGAATTCGATTGTCTGGCAGCTGTTGGAGGCATAAAATATAGAGACAAGAGAAAAAGTCGCTTTACTGTTCATGCAGCATCTGTTGAACTGCAAACTCACTGTTGTGTAAAAGACAAATGTATATATATATATATATATTATATAAATATAGTAAATAAGTACAGTATTTATTAATATAATATATAGATGTATATATATATACATACATATTTGCAAGAGACAGTGTCAGTGGCAATTGTATGTATATTAATGCATTGTACACAGTTGACGACGCGAATACCCTGACACGTGTGAAGTTCAGGACAAGCTCAATTGTGTGGTAATTTTTCGACACTTTCGGTGAACGTTTACCATGGACCAAAGTCATAACTCAATGGTCAAGTAGTTAAGGAGATGCAGATCCAGATTTTACCAATTATTATTATCGTTATTATTATGATTGCCGAACACCATGTTGCCCCTATTATAGATCTATTTCAACAAGCGAACCCAGCTATTTATATTAAAGAGCAAACGACAATGCTCATATACAGGGAAGAACCTTAATACCGTCTACAACCATATAGATTAAGTAGGTCAAAACAAGCGTATTCGAATATATTGACCTATATTAACGAGAAAGAGGCGGTACGATATTCGTAATGAACCACATAGTATATTTGCATGGACATGCTTAGATGCTTACTATTATTTTATTATTACTATTATTAGTATATTAAGCAACATTGGCTCAATCGGAAGTACCCCGCATCAGGACATCAGAATTCATGTTTCCACATTACATATTGCTAAGTTTCGCGGTATGAACGACAGCCCTGCTGCTAGAGACAGTTGCATTATCTTGTGCGAGATTGAGTTTGATATTTAAGCATCTTACTAATAGGACCATTGTATTACGATTTGGTTCTGAATTTGTTGAAAATGATGGATTTCGCTAACTGCAGGCAGTTCGACACACAGTCCTTCTTTGGGATAATGGAACGCTAAGTATACGAATGAATCGGACGTATATTATGCTCTGTGCAAGGTTGCACTACGTTTCAATATGTAGTGCAGTCCCCATACGACTGAGCAATAGAGATATTTGGGTAAATCCAATATAAATATCAACATTGCTAACAATAAAACCTTCGAATGTTCTGTTATAAATCAGCGAGACAGAGTGCACTACTTGAGTTTAATCCGGATATCAAGGTTTTGCTCAGGTGTGACAAGCAGGCCCAGGACCTTCATGGACGTATTGCACTTAATAACCACGGTGTTGATAGAATAATAATCGAAGCATGAGCTAGAACACAAGGCTCCGCACTTAGGAATGAAGGTAAGCATGTAAATTTGACGATATCACGCGCCCACAAGATCTATCATAGTACCGCCTAAAATAATGAACTGTCGTCTGAGGAGCCAATTGGCCCGTATAACTTCAAGTCGTCTGAATACAACTTATAGGTGACTCGTTCAGGGAAATCATTATTGAGGTCAAGTACGAAAATACAGAATAGTAGCGGGCCCTCACAATGGCCTTAGTTAACTTCTACGGAGTTCATAAGGGTGTGTTAAGCTTAACGTAAAGCATTGTCTTTATGAACCGGTGTCATCATTGACCGCCGAAAAAAGTCGGGAACTAGACTTTCCTCGTGGGCACGAGTAAAGGTTAACCCAAAAGGCTATTTAAAGGGAATTTATGGGAGATTGTCAGGCGCGTGGCTACATTATGAAGCACGATGGCAATCTCACGAAGGACAATCTCAGGTGTCGTACCGAACGACTAACTAGAGAGGCCTTTAATCTAAACATGGTTAACGTGCAAATCACCAGCCGAATTAGCCAAATTTGACGGTTTCTATTAGACAGGACCTTCTGTAGGATCTTACTCTTTCGTTTTTAAATACACATCACAACTCTGTGATGTATTCAACTAATATGTGAGACATAAATACAGAATAAAACGCATTGTCAGCGTGAAGGACGTGTGGGTCAAAGAGCGAAACAGGTGAACCAGGCGAAAGCCTGGATAGTTTGATTACACAATTCTCGTTGAGTGATTGCATAGTTTCGTGTAGTACCTTTAAAATGACGGAAATTAATGAAGGCGCCAATCCGAAGCAACCTACCCTCTCAGGTACAATGGGAAACGTCAATCCGCCGTAGCTCTGACGGCAGATCAGACTTCTTAAGCAGCGTTCTGAAAAGACATTAATCTGGAAGTGCCTCGCTCAAGCCATCTCTTGGAGGGCAGTAGACATACGGCGTTCAGCTTTCGTGAGGAGATTACCTAGCTCTTCGACGCCATAGATACTCCGGCTCGTACTTGTTACCGGGTGGTGGTCCATTCGTCTACTGCTGTGTTCGGATGGTTTCCGTCGAACAGTCTTTCATTTTTCGGCCAGCCCAATGAAGTCATTGCGGCCCAAGCGCCCTTGCCGATCCATCCCCAGAAACGTGTCTTAACATCGTGATGGTATTCTCTCAATATTCGAAGCGCATCCCCGTCTCACTCCGCTTTCGAGCTTGCAATTACGAACGTTCGATGTTTGTCATGTGTCGTCCGTTCGCGGTGAAGATTTTGTTGTTAGCAAATCTTAAAATTGCAAAGATTTTTGAACTCAATCACTCAATAACTTGATATTAGCATTCGCCAACGATCGTGAGCATATCGCCACCCAAGGGTCGTTCAGAGGTACTTACTTAGTATATATATATATACACTAGTACTCACTTAAATCAAATAGTATATATATATATATATATATATATATATATATATATGTGTGTGTGTGTGTGCGTGTGAATTCCATGTGTAGTGTAGTCTGACAATATATCTATGTATATCCAACTGGTACAAGGTGAAGAGTAGGTGAGAAGAGCACGCTTAGCTGAATAGTCGATACATTTATTGAGAGCCATTTAGTCACTGCTGTTACGAATGTCGTACAAACTGTAATTATTACTAATATTGTTAGACCGTATGCCGGGGAAGCTGTGGAAGACACATATTGTAAAACGACGTCTTGTCCCAGAACGTTGACTGCTTCCAGTTGCACCATCCCTGGAAATCAAAGATTAGATAGGAAGAGTAAGACCGCATTTCGATAGTTTGGAGACACAGAAGCCGATCAACGCATCCTCACTCTGCAGAAAACATGCGAGGGCCTGTATTAAACACCGAAGTAGAGGACACCACCTTAGAGGTGCTATTCAATATGGGCAGCTCACTGATTCAGGCTGTTACCCGTAAAGCAAAATAACTCGTGGTGGTTCACCGGCTGCAGAACGGTACCAACCTTCCCATTGACGGTGTGCAGATCCTCGGCACCAGTGTAATGAGGATCGAGAATCAGGAAATGCGTTTCTTCTGTTTCACTGTTGACGGCAATTCCTAAAATTGTGTGAGCCAGCTGACCTCCACCTGCGGTAATAATTCATCAATTAACGTTTATATTAAATGAGTGCAACGGTGTTAAGCTGTCACGCTACGATAAATCCACGAAATGCCATCCTCTCCGTACATCGCATAGGAGTGACTACGCAGCGTCGATATCAGTTTGGCACTTTGGTTTCCAGCAGGCGGAAACAAGCAACAATACAATGGCAATGCTTTGCCGTTAAACTGTTCGGTTTAAGATGGCGTAAAAACTTTAGAGCGAAGCGTTTCAAAGCGTTTCCTGTCGAAATCGAAGTCTGCACTCACGAATCGTATGTTTTCAATAGAGCAAACTCTCTTCGATGTCCATCAGGAATAGGAAGAGTGTATAAATTCGTTGCAGAGAAGTTGGATGCAATTGTTATAAACGGAGTGACGTTCTGTCACCCCCTTGTACTCTACCCCTTTCATCATTGAACCTACGATCATCGTGTGGTTGCGCAAGGTGATTCCTATAGAATTTTAGCGCCCTAGGCTGTTTCTTGTAAAGCTACTGTTGACCCGCAGACTCACCGATCATAATGGGCGTCCCATGTGTCCTGAAGTGTGCGATAAGATCCTGAGCTTTGGACGGCAACTCGGCGCCCGATGAGACGCAAATTGTCTTACAATCGATCTTCATTAATTGATTAAGGACGAACGACACCTCCTGAGAGCCGATCCATTGTTTCGATCCAATGAAATTGCTCTCCTTGTCGCCGATTTCAACCAGTGTCTCCTGGGTATTCACATAAGGTACAATTGCTCGGTTCAGTCAATTTCTCTCCTATTTAAGAAATGTAACTAATCAACCAAAAAAACTATATACATTTATGTATATGTATGTATATATGCATAGGTTTCCTTAGAAATTAGGGAATTTATTGAGATAAATCTCGGGAGCGAAACGAGTCTCACAGTTAGACAGCTTCAGCGCGCGTACCTGAATTTTCTTGTGGTCCGGCACCTTCAGGTCAGTGTATCCCTGAAGAAGGAACCACGAGCATATCGTTTGCAGAGAACGGTAGGCACAACCCCAGCCATTATCGTCAAATTTCTGTTGCATATAGTGGAAGTAGAGATAGTTGCCCCGGAGAGTTGCAACTTTATCGGCCCGCGCCGGAAGCTTAAGCCTCGAGTGCGGATTGACGAGTAGCTCACTATAGATCGGTGAGTCTTTTGCAAAGTATAGCGGCTGTCCCAATGAGAACAACGGCTCCTTGTTATCGGAGAGCAGAAGATCCGCCTGAAGCGCGACCTTGCATTCAGGTAAAACGCGATTAGCGGGAAACAGCGCTGTCGCAAACGATCGAGCACCTCCTGCTTGGAAATGCATCGGGATGGGTGGAATCAGCTGGCTACCGTTGACAACAGAACTGCAGATCGCCTCGATGCTTGAGAACGCCTGAAAATCCGAAGAAGCGAACAAGCTGAGGTAAGCTATAGAGATATGGCATTATGATTTACTTGTCATCGCAGATTTAGCTATAACATCTGTCCTACTTATAAGACTACTGGCATATTACTGGATTCAAGACACCGAATTACCCTAATCTCTCTAACTAAATGAAAAGTAATCGATTTAATTAATTTAAGATATAAGCCTCTCAGGAATGATCCAGCAACGCATATTTCTCAGACATGCTTGTGCGTCAAGTTCGTGCATACGTCATGGTGCATATTTATGGCCAAATGTCTATACAGGGATTATACTTTAGTCCGCTTGAATCGTGTGGGTAAGAAGCTCCCCTATTAGAGGAATAAGCGATTAAGGCCTCATATACCAATGCACCTCACATCTCATATTATCAGGTGATTGTCTTAACCGCTCAGCTAGTTGTAACAGCACATCATGCTAGCACGAATGAAGGCGTAGGTAAACACGAAAGGTATAAGAGTTTACCCCTCCAAAATCCTAAAAGAACGGGTGAAGGAGACGATTCTGATACGAGGCACAAATATAAAGCACAGAAAGCACTATGAGTAACAACATTGAAAACAGTACGATGGCATACGCGTAAGCGTCACTTTGTTTCATTACTGGACAGTAGTGGGCGCCTTACCTGCTGATGGAGGCACTTGGTAAGTAGTGTAACGACGTGCTGTACTGTTGCGCTGTAAGCGGTGAACGAGACCACGTCAAGATTGAGACGAAACTCAAAGCGCTGCGAGTTGCGCCGTTCGACAGCAATAACAGGAGTATGAGGGCAGCCAGAGCTGAAGAGGACGTCCTCGCCGCTCAACAGGCGAACGGTATTCACCTCCTGTTTGTCCTGGATACGAATCAACAAACGCGTGGAATACGTGGTCAGGGCTAGTTTTCTAGACTATATTAAACTTTCATTCGAATACTAGTTGGGTTGCCCTGAAAATGTGCTGAATCAGCCGCTTTTTGAAATTGGCAGCACCAGAACGATAGGTGATCAGATTTTGTTCAAGACAGAGAAGAAGTATGGGAAAGCCGAATGAGAATTTGGGGCATTACGTCGGAGGCTACGGCCTCGTTATGCCCTGGAAACCTCGTTGAGGGTTCGGTAACATTTCAGGAGGTATTCAATATATACGCTTTATAATTAACTCTCTTTTTAAGAGGTTTATTGCAAAATACATTATGCAGACCAGACCTCACGATTATTATTCGTATGGTTTTCGTATTCGGCTGGTACTGGAGGACTCTCGCCCACTAAGACCCTGGACGTCTTCGACTTGGGTCTTGGTCCGGAACTGATTTTATATTACTTCAGACGATAATTAGCCATCTAATGAAACTTAGCAACAGTGGCACGCACGGAGATCGTGCGCGATTTTACTTACCATGCCATCAGGTTCAGATTTCCTTTCGAGGACCTTCCGCAAGAATTCCCCAAGTGTCGCCTGCTCTTGACCCTTCATGAGTTGGCCACGTATTTCGAACGTTACACACGATGGACCTAGCCATCGACATGACGTTTTTACAGCGTGTTCGATGTCACTACGGAACTGTCCTGTTGGTGATTACAAAGGCCAACCATATACCACAACAACGAACAAAATAACTGTATTCCTTTACACGTACGTCAGATGAACTCGCCCAGATGAACACATAGTATCCTATATCAATATGTTGCATCAACTAATTATTATACAGAACCACTCAAATGAGTAGTCTTTGGAGTCATCGACGGTTGCATCTTGAGCTAGCATCCCGTCATGACTTATATATAAAAGGAGCGTCGAATTAAGACGCTTGATTAAATCGTCTTTAGTAAATCGCCCCGTCGGCTTAGTTACCTTCCGCTCCAGTATACTCGACACTCAAGGGAATGGTTAGCCGCGTCCGGAGCAGTACTCCCGACGTTGAACTGAGGTCGGCGAGCTCGCAGTGAGCCGCTTCTTCCGACAGGGCATCCTTGGCCACCAGTCGAGCTGCGGGCGAGCCGTCAGCGTTGGCCGTCAGAAGCACGAGGTTAGGCAAGTCGAGCGCGTCCAACGCCTGCACAGTGCGGCCACATTTAGTATTATTATTACCCATTGGCTACTACGTTTCACCTTCGTAGGAATGAAATAAAACGGGCAAACCCTTGACGGCAAAGATGTGACGTCCGAACGGGTGCGAACAAATGATCAACTTGTAGGTCTAAGCATGAAAATAAGAAACGTGTCCTTTGCAAAGCTCCATTGGCCCGTACAGATAAGATAGTAATAGGCTGCCGAGACAGTGCGCAAGCCCACCTCACGAATACACTGCAATCTCTTCTCGCAGTTGGATATGAGCGTGTGGGCGTCAGCCTTTGAATCTCTGGCGAACACGCCGAGCGCTGGATGTCCATGCGGGAATGACTCCCGCAGAAACGTGCATCCTGTCACATGATGTACACCGTCTTCAGCCACGAAGCCGTATATTGTCCGGAAGACGTCCGTGCAGCCTTGGATTCGCTAAATAGATACAAATACAAATATGTCAAGCTAGCAAAGCTGTTGAACTGTATCGCTATGACATGGGATATTCGTTTTTCTGCCCATAAATCGACCAATGGGAATTAATTACGTCAGTTGAACAACTACAATAGTTAACAGTTCTGATAATCGACGAGATCTCGGCGCGGAAACCGCCGAATGTCAAAGTGCGAAACGGCAATTTCTAATTCGTAATATCTCTTCGTCCGTAGATATTACTATTCAACGAATGCACTAACTCCACAACGTTAAAATATTAATTAGAAAATATCGGTGCATACGAACAAAGAACAACTCTTGAATGAACGCCACTTGGTTCGCGATTTACTAAAGTGAAATTGGTGCACACAGATATTATCTCAGCGTATTTACACACTGCAAAATTATTTTTCCCTCTATGGGTGCTAGTCACGCTAGCATATGGATGCAGTCACGCTCGCCGTTTGTCAGTAAAACAAATCAAACACGTTTGGTTGCAGGTGTAGACCTGCAACCAAACGTGTCTCTATTCGATTATCGATTAGTGTACAGCGTCATGAGATAGTATCGTGGCAACTCGCACTCGTCCAAGTTGTTTTGGAAAAATAACACTACCACAATGCTTACAATCGCGGAAAGATTCACGCGGTTAGCATGATAGGCGCATATTATTGAATTGTTCTTGTCAACGTCCCCTCTCGTTAAGGTGGCCAAACAAGATGTCACACTACAATTATCTCTTTCTCTCTCTCTCGAAAAACGCGACGAAAGATAATCACATATTTTGTGATGAGACTTAAAATCATTGTCCCGTGTATGTGGAACTTACAAGCCAACAATACGAAACGGACGATATAGGAGCCTAAGTATTCTGGACATTGATACGCTATTCGTGCATATGCCATCGTTAGAGGTGTGTACGATTTGCGTACAGCAGCTGTCAATACGTATCATTGTTTGAACGGGCACGTATCATCTTTTTCGAGACATCACAATACTGATATAGATTAGCTACGTAATATTTGAATATTTGCAAGAGGTTCGCAGTGATTGTCACGGGACAAGGTGATTCTAGTGTTGTACTACTGGTTTCTTCAGCCACTCTTTGAGCAGGCTTCCTCAAACGGGTTGTTCCATCAAGTTATTTGATAGGATATCGAATTAATTTAGTGATACGCACCCTCCAAAGGTCCTCACATACCACAACCCTAAGCCCGCCCATCTTGTGATTGATTCACAGAAACGGCACGCACAGGTCGTAGTCCAGTTAGCAGAGAGGAGCAGTTCGTTCGTCGTCAATATATGCATACACTGTCGATAGCCAACGGTGAGTGGCGGACTCCGACGGCGTTCGAAGGAAGCCTTCGTCGCCTGAGCCAGATATGCTTGCTTGGGCCGCCACAGCTGACCACGTTCTGCCAACCCCGTGACGTTTGACGATGTTGTTTGTTGATGGCTTTGATGGCGCCGAACTGCCCCGCACTTGATGGAAGCGCGTTAACGTTGGCTCGTGCCATTCAGTGGCGAAATGCGTTACGATTTCCGAATCCCAGTTCCGCTAACTTGCGCATCAAATACACCGGTGTGCGACCTGCCTACCGGGAGGGCGGTGGGGGGTCTGCATTTGGTAACGAGAAAATGTGCATAGCGCATAGTTGGTGTTCGTTACCAAAAAAGACTGACAGTTTTGACAGTAAATCTTTGCACACTAGTGGGGCGCGGTTTATTCAAGCTGACGTTTGAATTCCTGCATTGTCCCATTCTCAATTCAAGTTGTCGTCGTTGCTTCGCAGTGCCGCATTGCAACTTACACGATTCAGAAAATGTATGAATTTGCATCGATCGATGGAGTTCGCAAGAGTATAATCGAGCGAGTTCTCAACCCGCCTCGCTCCGCCTGCTCTGTGTCTCTGCACTTAGCGCGCGCGTTCGCCCCAACTCGATGATTGCGTTGTAAACAAACCGGCTTGCTTCGTTTCGAACACCCGACCCTCGCTGTCTCCGACTTGGGATAACAAACTGGATCAAACAACAGTGATGCGGCCTTTAATGTGACAAATTAGCGTGTGTCTGTGTGTGTGTACAAATGGAGGACTACAGTTTCGAAGAGCAACGACATGTTGTTGTGAGTATGTGATATCAATGTGAATAGTGTCTAAGTAACGAGTCTCCAGGTGTGTCCGCGTGTGGGGGTCGCAATGGCTCGCTCAAGTGATTCGGACGACTATCACCGGTCCTCTCGAAGGAGACGTTACCGGAGCTCGAGATCATCGTCGAAAAGGTAGCTCCACAGTGACAGTGAATTTGTATTTCGTCACGACCAGTATTTGCCTATATTGAATCGTACAAAGTCAGTTAATCATCATTGCATTTTGTTTCTTTTTTGCATAGGTCCTTAAACTCGTTTGGGACGACGAACTAGAGTAGGGTACCGGTAACTGTATTTGAAATCATAGTGACGCAATGATACCATCAATGGCAAGCTTGGACAAAACACACTGCACTGTGCGCGCGGTTTGACGGTGACCCTCTAACTTTCGTGCCTTCTAAATTTATCAAGCATATATGTTCAAAATATAAGATAATAATAATTATTGACTGTCCTCTTTGGTTGCCATTGAGTAACTGCGATTCTGAGCTTTGCAACGCCATTGCGGGAACCTGATTAGTTATGGACCTTAACATAATCACTGACGAATTTCTCGCAATTACAACTATCCTGCCTTCAATGTATCTATTTCCGCTGTAAATAAACAGCGAAATAATGATACGAAGAACAATATTAAAAAAATATTTGATTATTCGAGTAATTAATTATTTTTAGAAATGTTAATTTTAACAAACTGCAATGCAACTCAGGAACTGAATACGATACATTATTGTACATTATCCGGTTGTTGCTGCCGTAATTATTCAGCTACTACTGTCAGCTCAGCAACTTAAGTATTACGAAATGGCAGTTCCGTAATTAAGATGCTAGTTATATATCAGATCATACCGGGGGGTGACATCGAATTGCTCTCACGCAATGTTAGAACAAAGTTGCTGTAAATGTTTTGTGCAAACTGATATTGTGTTTTACTCTGTAATGTTTTTTTAATACACGAGGCAACTCGAGGAGACACAATGTACTCGTAGCGATGTATTAAGCACTTTTACTATTATTTTTACGAGAACGTCAGCATTGCGCAACTGCTCTGTTAATAAATCTCACTGAATGAATGAATGAATGAATTAATTTGAGACTTATCCTAACGAGAGCAAAGAGCGGGTATGTCGAAAAAACCGAACTGATAGTAACTGCCATCTACAGACTGCAATGAGTGTTGGGACTGCTTTAGGGATCCAATGCCTGCCTGAATCAATGCGACATACTACTAAAACAGTTTATTTATGATTGTCTGAATTGGGTTTTGTTCGTGAGCTTCTTCTCCCAAGAAAATAGATGAGCAGGACATAATTAATGGGGTTGGGCGCATACTGTGGCGCTTCTTTCCTACTGACTGAAATTATACCATGTTGTTTTCCTTCGATTTTTCACGACAGTTCATCATCAAGTTCCTCCGACGACTCACGGGAACGACGCCGCCGCAGGAGATCCCGCTCGACTTCCCGACGAAGACGAAAGTCGAGAGATCGCTCGCGAGAACGGTGCGTGATAAGGGGGACATCTGAAATAGCAAATTGAGCCTTCTTGCCGTCAGCGCATCCGTGTACCGGGGTTGGCTTTGATGATCATTAGGTTGGTGATGCTTGCCGGCGAATTCTAGCCGAAGTGATGTCCAGATGAATTCTCGAACATCATATAATGATTAATCTCATTGCAGAGGTCGCCGAAGCCGGAGTAGATCGCGGCGACGAAGCAGTTCGAGGGATAGACGCGAACGATCAAACAAGAAGGACAGTAAAAGACGACGGACCCGCTCAAGGTATGGTTCCCGCCGAATCTAATAGACACAACCATATATGTGGCACAATGACATATTATTCATTGAACAAAGCCTGCAATCACTGGATCGTTTATTGACCCAGTGAGAAAAGCGAATGAGCTATAATATAATCAAGGGGATAAAATATTTACTTAGATATTATATATCACCAATTGATGATGTGGTGTCATAATACAAACAAGCAGCGAAATTAGTATATGGTCGTTGAGTGCTTATCCGGTCCTCCATATCTTTATTTAGTTCTCTCTCTCTCTCGCTCGTTCGAAAGTTACTTAGCTTCTAGGGCTGTGGTAAACACACACTTTATCGTCTTGTAATTGGTTTGCGGTTGTACAATAACTACCCCGCTCGGGATTTGATTCTACGCGACGTTTTTGTGATACGACATAGTGAGAGCTTGTTGAAGTTAATGCGGAATGCAATCCGCGGCTGTTGATGCAAAGAAAACTTTTTATTTTGGAAAAAAAAGCTGTCCAAATATCAACACCACTCCCCGATGAGGTCTTTTTTGTGCATAGCTTTCGTAAGAAATACTGTGGAGCCGCTTATTTGTTAATATCTTATACAGTGGTGTGAATAAAGTTAACGCACCCCTATATTTCAACAAATCGTAACAAAGAATACACATTTGAGGCATTTATTCTGTGTCAGATTAATGTACATGTCAAATAACATACATACGACAAAGAACAGCGCATATGACATCGCATGCAATCTGCTACAGCAAAATGTGTCATATTTCCGTGGCGAAAAATGATAACGCACCCTCAGTTATCGAGTGTTTTCGCTGAATTAGTTCTTGTTTTCTTGTGCTAATCAGTACCGTGTGGACTCACCCTTGCTAATTATAACGTCAAAGACTCGGTTTGGCATACTATCAACGAAATTTAGCAGGATCCGGTTGCTGACATCTCCCCAGGCCTCCAACAACGCCTTTTTTAGTGTTTCCACGGATGTATACTGTCGATTCGACGCGTATACTCTTCGGATAAGAATGCCCTAGAGGTTCTCCATCGGGTTGAGCTAAGAAGAACATGCTAGCCACTCTAGGGTACCAATGTCATGCCGTCTTAACCGCGCATGTGTACTAGCGCTGACGTGAATTGAAGCGTTATCTTGTTAGAAAATAATTGGAAGTAGGTGAAATCTGCTACTAAATGGTAGTAGGTTGTTGGTCAACATCTGCTGATAGTCCTCGCTATTCATTTGAGATGAGATGAAAGTGAATCCAAGTTTGCAAAGCTTCCCAACCCATAAAGCACTCTCCGCCGAACATGTGCTTCGAGAGTACCGCGACTCTCTACGTACATCATGCCAGTAACCGTTAAATCCATCTAGCCCATCCAAATTTAACTTCTTCTCGTCACTGGAGACGATTTGAAACAACATAGTACCTTTTAGATAGATGTGCACCCTCAGGACACTATTTAAAAAACGTTGCCCCAATATTCATCAATGTCCAGTCTCCGTCCATTTTGTTGCGGGCGAAGTTTAGTTGGGCAATCATATGGCGTTGTTGAAGACGAGGTGTTGTTCTCATTTGCGCCCGTATGATATGCGGATAACGCTTAATTGTATTTAAAACTGTTGATCTATGAACCTGAAGGGTTAACCCTTGCCTGATTGCTTCACAACTTATGGTCGAATTCGAGGCCAATCTACAGATATGCATGACAGTTCGCTGCCTGTTCTTTCGTGGACGTCCTTTAGACTTATTAGTACCATATTTCGATGGACTGCGTCAATAATTTTGCACTACGTGACGATTTTTGCCAATTTCTCTGGCAATTGCAGTCTGGGTCTTTCCTGCACGGTGTAAAGCGGCAATAACTGCTTTCTCTGCATCAGTAAGGCTCGAAGCGCGTCCCATGACTGCAGTACTGCTTGAATGCTCAACACAAACTGGATTAATTCAGCGAAAACACTCGATAACTGAGGGTGCGTTATCATTTTTCGCCACGGAAATATGACACATTTTGCTGTAGCAGATTGCATGCGATGTCATATGCGCTGTTCTTTGTCGTATGTATGTTATTTGACATGTACATTAATCTGACACAGAATAAATGCCTCAAATGTGTATTCTTTGTTACGATTTGTTGAAATATAGGGGTGCGTTAACTTTATTCACACCAATGTATAATTGAGGAATTTCTCCGTCATTTATTAACATAATTCCACCGTTAATACCACCATTTGTGTGGTAAAAATCTCATTTCTGAAAACCAATTTTTTGAAATATATTATATTTTTATGGTAATGTACATATCGAAAAATTGCGATATTTGTAAAGTTATTGGCATGTTTCAGAAATATTCCTATCTTCGTATTCTTGTCTGAAAAAGTCTTGAACAAAAATTCGAAAATAAAATAAATATTCAAGTTATCCCCAAAATTAAAGCGCTAGTGGGACCCTTAGATGAAGCACTATAGGGCCATACAGAGGTCTTAAAATAAAATAAATACACAGCTTTCGGCCGGCGGTCTATATTTGGAATGCAGTTTACATAGTATTGCATATATCTGTACCATTTCCCTTGGAAACATGGATACGCGAATGCAACTAATGTGTTTGTGCCTCAGTGTGACATTACAGAATCAAAGTTTGCCTCTGAAATGGTTTTGTGTCATGTGAACACCTCGTTTTGTGTTCTCATTGAGTTTTGAAAGTTTAGCCGAGAATGTGGATGAGGTTAGCCCTGAAGTTTGCAGTCGATGTGTAATAACTAAACGGATGAACAAATCCGCTCCGCTGTTTTGGGTTGTGATATTTTTGCTGTTTCTCTCTAAGAGCTACATGTCTATGCGATCCGAAAGGAACGTATGATCCCGCTAGAGGAGACAATGCTAAGTCTATGAATATATATATATGTATATATATATAACAACCCTTGAAGGGGGGCACCGCAGATACCAAAACCGCGTCTGTTGTGGAACCCTTAATATACGTTTTTTAAAACGTTGATTCGAACCTACCCGAATAGAAATACTTTCATATATTACCCAATGGCGGTCATTATGCCCTGTGTGGTCTAGCACGGAATATATTGATTTACAACACACTCAGTATCTCAAGAGGCCAACACAGCAATAGATGGTGGTATTCGTCTACAACACTCCTGAGCACTCATTTCGACATTTCGAGTACAAGACCAGCCTATCCCAGCCCAGCCCAGCCCAGAACAGTACGGCGCAGCCAGATCGCTGTCGTGGCCTACCATGTTGCATAATGATCTGTCGTCGATTGGGGAGGGGTCGATATGGAAGGACTCTTGCGAGTGTGCCAATGAAAACACTGTTTGCCCGAACCACTTTAAATACCAAGACCGACAGACAGAAGGCCCCAGCGTACGTTGCTGGCGAGGGGGCAATGACGAATCTGTAGAGGAGAGATATCCGTCGCGCCAAACGGCGCAGACCGGCGTACCGCCGAGCCACCGCCGATCGTCGACGTCAGTAAATATGCGAGCGTCGTCACTTCTTAATTATTCATTGAGCAAGTGCGCGGAATCCACGAAGGACGACGCCGCTCGCAGCCGCAAGCGAGGTACCGCCGGCAGAGCAAACACCCATGGCCTGGACGGGCTTACGAAACGTCCAACAAACAATTCCACACATGGATACGTTCAGTGTTATATGAGTGAATGAGACAGTGTTGTGTGTGAAGGAAAGAAGAGAGGGAGAGAGAGAGAAACTAAGAACGCGGGTATCGCAAGAACGAACGGAGAAAAATACCGGAGATGAAAAGAGCTAATGAAAAGACGCAATGAAGAGGACACCGGCACGGCTCACAGTGAAGGAAAGAATGGCGGAAAGGCCGGGGCTACGAGGGAACCCTGCAGAATCGACAGCTTCGCTGTCGCCAGACGTCATCGGCAAACAGGTGATGTTTGCGGATCGGATTTGCGTACAGCCGTTGTGCAATACAGCCAGATACGTGGGTGGGTGTCGTCTATTGGACGACAATTTCGCTGTTCGCTGGTTGCTTGTTGTTGACGGCTGAAATTGACAGTTAGTTTTCTACTTTATCTTCGTCTCTCTCTCTCTCTCTCTCTCTCTCTCTCTCTCCCTCTATATATATATATATATAATATATATATTTTTTCCTTTGGCTTCTTGTCCCGGGCGGCGATGAATGAGAATAATGCAAACATATTATTATACGGTTTCGCGGGTCACCGCTGCTGTGCCGAGTGTTATGCGTTATCACCCGTCCGTGGATAGAATGCTACGATTGTCTGGTAATTTCGATGGTCTAGGTAGGGGGTTGTTAGTTAATGCTTGTTAGTCATTGCTTTTTGGACCGGGTTGGCTTGCGATTGGATTGCACGGATTTCTCATGCGAGCCGCGCTCACGAGTCAGAATGACCAGTTGAGTCCGTTTTTGAGAAAGCTTCAGTCTTCTCATTCTGATACGAGTATTCGAAGCCACCGTCAATAAAAGTGGTTACCGCAAATATGGTTGCGATTGCTTAATCAAAAATACCTTTCGGAGGCGATCTCTAAATACGGCCAGATGCCACCCGGGAAGGTAGGGCCTTATATTTAGAAATGACGGCGAAACAGCATTTTCATTTTAGCATAATTTAAACACCGGATTGTTCGAATCCATGAGACATTATAGAATATGGGATGAGATGCAATGCGCCAATTCTCATCGCGCTATGCTAGACGCTTTTACGTACCACGCTTAAAATGCACTTATATGCACATTTTAGAAGTCGACGCCGCCGTTCCAGTAGCGATAGCGCTGATTCGCGAAGGAGAGATACAAGGAAACGCGAGGATCGCCGCACCGAATACGCAGACACAAGCAGAGCTTGTTCCATATCCAAGGTATGTGCCAGCACATCGATCAGTGGTGCTTCACAAATGCTTCATCTTTTGTAAAAATATATTAACGCCTCAGTGTGAATTATTAAACAAACGCTTCGGCTGTATAATGCAGGACAATTAGTTGTCGCTGTCGTTTATTCTATTCTTGGCACGATCGCATTGAATATTGTTTCCTCCTAGTTTATGTTATGTGCATTGTTCATTTATCTGAAATGGCTAAGTGTTGTTGTTTTACCTCTGTGTGCGATGAATGAATCTATATATATATATATATATAGATCAAACGAGAATAAATGGTACATGGTGTGTTTGTATGTTTAATGCGAGACCGTTTTCAAATCCACGGCTATGCTCCATGTAGTCCTTACTAGCTTAGGGTAGAGTGGATCGATTGGGCGAACCTTGGTCTGTAACAAGATCTGATTATCTTTTGATGACATTCAGGAGGTCTCTCGGGATGACTTTGTGGTGGAGCTGCCGACCGCGCAAAATGAAGCCGAGCGTACACGAGCGATCGACGGTATCAACAGCGCAAGTTTCAGCCAGCAAAATTTTGTCTCCAAACGCGGACAGCAATCGACGAAAGCAGATGAGGTTTGGAACCCAACTTGTTTGGGGGGGGGGGTGTTAACGCATGTCAACAGAAACCCAACTCGCATACATTAATTTGTCCAGATTTGTACTGAGATCTCATCACGTTGCCCTGCCAACAGACCACCTCTGTGATTGATCGGGCGTAGTCGTTCATGTAGAATCGACATATTTGCAAAAGACTCTCCGTAGTTTAATCTTAACGCATGCCACTTGTAGTGTTCATCTGGGTTTCCTGTTCTGAGTGACATTTCGAACTAGTTTGCGTTCAACACTATCGTATGGCACTAGCATTTTACCAACGAGAGATTAGATCAAAAAATTAGATCAAAAGCAGCCACCGCTGCTATTTCCACTTAACCGATAATCCTGCATCGTAAAAAGTATTCCGCTCGTTTCATCTGTTGAGTAGTACGATGCCATATTTTCGGCACCATATGATACGGCTCAAGAAATTGATAGTACCATAACAAGTAGGTCGTTGTTTCGTTGTTGTTATGTTGCATATTTCAGGGTGTTGCCGGTGGAGGTGACTCTCACATGTCAGCGATGTTCGGCACCACTTCTCTCGAGGAGTTCCTAGCTGCACAGGCTAAAAAGCCTCCGAAGATAACTGATTATAAGGACACACCAGAACTCTTGCTTCATGAAAATGTAAGGCTTTTAGGTGTTTATTTTTATTCATAACGATCAATTAGGAACGATGAGCGTGATGTATGCTAACGATAGGCGTCACAGACAGCCCTAGCTAAAGGACACCCAATGGTTTCTCGATGATAGGCCATTCAAATGTGATACGGCACACTACTTACAACAGCTTTGTGAATACCCGTTTCAACACGGCCGTGCGTAACTGTGCACTAAGTAGTATTTGGTAGCGCGTACTCATTCTAGACTACCATCTCAAACCAGCGACCACCTTAGGCCCATTTTACGAAGATCATTTTGTTCCGCAAATCTACATTACGTCTGCTCGTTTCGAAGTCTCGCGACGCTTGACAACTCTCGGAGCTATTTAAGACTCAGAAGAATATCACAATACTTGAAATACCAATATATACATAAATATATATATATATATATAATGTATCTTCTCAATAATTTTTTCTTTTTCAATTACAGTTGTACGACGAGCCCGAACGACGCCTCGAAAAATGGAAGAAGAAACTTCAAACCGAACGTCGTAAGCGTCTCGTCAGTCAAAATGTGCCCTTAGTTGCGTAAACACATCAAGGCTATCCGAGTCGGCCTAATGGGGCAACAAATACGCTTTCGCCTATCTTTGCAATTGTGAACAACCACAGATCCGAAGGCACAAAGATACTGCCCGTTTAGTGTTTTACTTCGGGTCTGTACTAGGAGTGCACCAGAACATCTAAGAAAATGTATGCACAGTTACCCTACCTCCGTATATGTATATGTATGTATATATACAAAGTATTCTTGGTGAGAAAGTAATAAATTATATTGTACTGAACACAACATATTGCATATAATATATACCCATCGTAAAAAAAAATTAGCCTTGATAGTTATACAAGTGTAAAATGAGAGCACATTTTTGGGTATTAGTTAATGCATTGGGTGAATTTGATCTTATTAATAGTATTATTATTGTGTTCTATGAGTCAATTTGTGGATTGAATGCGTTTCAAGAACGAGGAAAGGTGGCCACGTTTATTTATGACGCCAATAATTCTGAGGAAAAAAGGTCCGCTGATAGAACCGGCAAATATGATAGTAGTAGTAGTTGGATCTTAATCTAGATCCGACATTGAGGTTCTTGTTCAGCCTTGTGGTATGATGTTTAGTGAAGTAAGTAAAAGATAGAGAGGACTGCGCTGAGAATCAGCAGCTCAAGTGCTTTCACCATGACATCCTTGTGGTTAGGCAAAGCAGACATATATACGTTTGGATGTATATAACCGGCTGTGTAAAGGGTGTTTTCGAAGACGACCCTTCTGGGAAACTGTCTCATGCCAATAAGAAGCACCGAATAGGCATCGTAACAACGTAACCATGTGTGTCGTTAGGCTCACGAATCCAAAAAGCTGCCGTTTGCTAAAATTCTATAGATAAGCTTTATCTATTTGATCATTCATGTAACGTTGGTATGTGTGGCTACATAACGTAACTCAACTCAAATCTGCGAATATGAAATGCAGATTCGATGTGTAAACTCCTAAGCGGCACATCATTAGGTAAATGTGATGGCATAGCAATAACTAGGCTAAATAAATTACAATAAATAGACCAGTAACGAAAATATACATCAGGTAATAAAGACATAAGGGACGGCATTGGTGTATGCCGAAATCGATAAAGGTGACCTGAATCGAGTATAGCAATGACACGAAGAATAATAAGTTCTACGACTAAACGTGGGAGAATCTCTGAAGAGGCTAATTCGAGAGTAGCTTAGTTCAGGTTAGAATAGGTTAGGTTAAAGAAGGTCTAGCAAAATTGGCAATGGGATGGCTCAGTCGGTAGCGCGTATTGTAATGTTTTCCGCTAGTGTCTTGCTGGCATGAGCTCGATCCGTGCTGAGAGCTAAATGTTTTTTCTATGAATGATTTCCTCTGGTATCTTACCCCGTGCGGTCGGGAGTTGGTGCCAACCGTAACCGTGTGCAAAGGGTATCCGCTCTCAATATATATATATATATATAGGCACTCCGATATGTATTAAGTATTACTTTATTTTTATTCCAGTACATTCAAACATGCTAGATGCGACAACGTTCTATAGAAACGGCACGTACGGTCTTACGTACGATGTCGAATAGCCCACTTCACAAAAGGTAATTTAATATTAGGAATTCTGTGCATATACGAGCTGGTCTGTCGTTGAAATGCATTTGCTTTCTTCTTCGTTATCCTCTATTTAATCCTCTATCGTCCGTCGGCGACAAGATCAGGTGAGTGCGAAGGCTGCCCATTGTTCTCACAAGAGCGAAAGTCCGCGAAGACTCGAATTTGTCTGTGATACTTTTTGACATGCCATGCACCCAAATGCTTATCGACGTAGCACTGCTATAAACTCCAGCAACAGGCACAGAATGTGTCTCTTGTTGTTGCTTTCATTCCTCGCTCGTGCTGTGCTTGCCAGCGTAGGCGTGCATGAATATTCTCTTTATTTTTGTGCATACATATTATCAAGATGCAACTCTCGATGTGCAACTTCCTGTTTCGCGTTGTATTGCCGATATCACAGACATCCACCGTTGATTGACTTCCTTTGCGACGGTGCGCCGTCGCCGCCGCCACTCGCGTGGGGAGCTTCCTAGCCGCAGTGCGCTGCTGTCAATACTCGTGCAATCAGCCACGCTTCCAAATGTCAGCAGCGATGACACCGCTCACAGTGTCACCGTCGCCAGGCCGGGGTGCACTTGACGGGGCGGTCGATTGTGTCGGTATTATTATTATTACTATTGAGCAGTAGTAGTGGTAGTACCGCATGCATACACCGCCTTATTAGTTATAGCGGGATGAGATCGTAGGCCGTGGTGCAACCGTACACTGAAACGGGACCAGCCAGCCAGCTTCGTGCTACCGAATCAATGGTTGGAATTTCATCTTCAGTTTGTTCGTATCGTCAATTTGCCGCTTGATTATAGATGTAAAGGATGTTGACCCCGAAACCTGGATGGTTTCGTCACACTGGGTGAGACGTTGCACAGGATATCCGATGATGGGAACGCGAGATACTGTTTTGTCGGGAGTGTTTCTATTGTACAGTGATGCATCACACGGCGGGAGGGCTCCCTTCTCCGGGTTTCACTTTTTTTTTACATAGATGAAATGCCTACAGTCGTTTCGCCCTTTTGGCATGTTCTCTTTATTTGCAGCAATCAAAGGCTGAACACTCCTGAAACAATAGGCAATACATAGTAACTGAAGCTCATGGTTTAAATATATAGGTATCCTAGCACGAAGCGGTGGCAGGAATACATCAACAAAATAAGCACCAACACTTGAGAACTGCGGACCTTCTTGGAGATTATGCGGGGCCATTCTTAGTTCTTCAACCTGCTGATGAACGTGATGCTTCCATGTGTCAATGGCGTTTTTAGCATGTTTCAATGTTGCTGAAGCGCTTTATAGCAAATTGGCGATAGACATTGTATGTAGTCTGAATGATATAAGATTTGGTGGAAAGCGTTTACAAAGGGTACTATGGGTGTATCTACCTTTATTGTTTGGGTGCTCTCCTTAGGGAAATGACTCTTCATAAAGGATTCTAAATTGAATATATATAGTGGATGCTGCCTTTGCCAATCAGGTGAGCGTTACGGTTGCTTTGCAATCTGCGCCACCCATCCAAGCAAGCCCACCTGGAGGAGCCTGCCAATATGCAAAAGCAGCAAACTATTGATAAATTAAATCCTTCTTTGATTAGTAGTTCAGTTGCACACGACTTTTCTGCCCCATAGATCAGATATGCGGTTCTCCTTTTTATTCCGAGCACAATTCGCCTTGCTGACTGCTCAGAGAACCGGGGGGTCGCTTACCAACTGACGTTGAGCAGCTCATATTGTCTGCTCCAAGTTGTAAAGACGTCACGCCTTGTTTGTGCGTTATTCAGTGTTTACCGCCAATGATAGTCATATTATGTGTCTTCGTGTATGAGCGCCCAGCTCACTGGCAGCGCCAATGGTGCCGACGGTATCGGTGGTGGTGCAACCTTGGCTCGTTGGAAAGGTAAATAATCGCTTGCTTATGGTCGGGTCGGACAAGCCTGAGACAAGCCTGAGCAAGCTGCTTACGAAGCTCGTCTTGAAGCTCTAGCCGAGACCACTTGAGGTGTGTCCCAAGCGGCATACAACTCACTCTCGCTATCATCTTCGCTTCAACGTGTACATATCGCCCGGCACACAAGGTACTATATGTCCGAATGTCGTCACAAAATATCTTTATATGCCGTTCCCGCTGGTACCATCCATTTCACTGACAGATATCTCTCTTGATTTTCTCGTCTGTCGAAAACTGGACTTGAGGAACAAGTGGATCATATGAAAACATTTGTTTTAAAGTGGACACGTCGCTATGATTTCCTTCGACGCACATATTGCTTCATATTAAATAATAATATGCGCCAAGGCTCTCGTGGCTGTGATACCCCTTGGTATTCGGGGTCAGTCATGGGTATAAAAGGATGGCAAAATTTTGCCATGGGTATGCCACATTTAGCAGCGTTTGTTCCACAATAAATTTGGATTAGTTTGTGGATTATTAATAATATATAGTAATTCTCTCCTCTACACCATGCAAGCTATTTTATGTGCACATATCACCTACGCTTTAGTTGGGCAAGCTATAGTCTTTTAATTAAACTAGACCGCTAACAAAACTTTGCTATACCATCGCCTGCTGCTTAACCATCCGGGTGTTCTCGCTCTCCTCTTAATTTATTCGTCTGACCGGGTATTGCCGGGTGTATACAGGAATATCGAACAAGCTTCTACCTCAAAGAAGCTAGTCGTCATATTCGTTATGTGATACAGCTGCAGAGCTACTTGAGTCTGTAGGCTACCGGTGGGAACGAGAGCCTAACCGGCTGCATTGCCGGTTGGTCAAATCCAATCAAAATCGGCAACAACACAGTTTCTTTGGCACCTTTTGGATCGTCGGATATGCAAATTTTGCATACTTGTCTTGACTCCAAAAATGCACATTCTGCACGTTCGGAGCCGAAATTCATCAATGATTCCCAGCTGCGATATATATGTGCTCTAAGTGACAGGCAAATCATCATTTCTATAGTGATCTCAGATCGCGCAATCGAAGGTTTAGCTGTCATTTAATTTTATGATGTGATCAGCCACGATGCTGAGTAGACCGGGAGTACCATCCTTACATTGGCGTATATATTCGCTACGCCTGTACCTGATGATACAAGCTGCAACTGGCACCAGTTTCGAATCCATTCACGGAAATGATATTTGGCTATTTGGATAAGCTTTGCCTTTTTGCTAGCACTCTATCTAGCAGATGATCCAATCGGTGACAATGATATCTTGGGACCACGTTATATTTATGCTGCGTTAGTGAATTTACCAGGCATCAGAGCATCTCTACGAGACACAAGAGATAGGAGGCACATATTCTAACAAAGTTATGTCAATAAAGTTGATAAGTGATAAATAAATATGACATTTTTTTTTGGCATATTGCTTAATTGACACGAAAGCAAGTAAAATTATCTCCTGCACTAATCATGACGTTCCGTTTGGTCTAGATAGGATTTTTCCAACTGTTTTAGCAGTGGCTTATAATGAACGCCATGTTCAAATGATTAGGAACGAAATATGCACGGGGATAACGAATGGCTCCATGCGAGATTATATCATAATATTTCGATTTGACCTAACCGTCGTGTAATTAAGCCATTGAATGCTTCGAGAACATAGGTTTGAACGTCGTTGCTCGAGTATTGTATTTCACACACGTGCAGAAGCGCCCCTTGAATGCGGTTCATCCACACCGTGTTCAGGTATACCGACTCATTTCGATGATGGGCATGTTTGCCAACCTGCCCGTGATAGATTGTATTGCATGTGTTGGCAGCTAAGGCTACCTCTGCTTCGACTAGACATTTTCTTCTATATTCATTCATAATGAGCCACCGTACGTGGCTCGACTCGAGCCTGCCTGTATCGTCAGCGACCAGGCATGTCCGGCCCGGGAGACGCGAAATCTACTCGTAGCTAATGTCGTCCGCCCTACCGTGGATTGACAATTGTGGCCACGCTATAAGGAATGCACTACGCACGCTCCTGTGCGACAATCGCGACCGACGGAACCGCCTGACTCAATGTTGTGTACGTTCGCTCAGTAGCAGCATCCGCCGCCGCCGCCGTTGATGTGTTGCGGTGTGATGAGGTGTGGTGTCTCAGTACTGGTGTCTCACCGGGTTGTGGTAGGAGGCAGTATTTCGCGTCTTCGACGGCAACGACAACGACAACAAGCCGACGGGTGTCGGTCCCCACCAGTCCAGGTGCCAACGGCAGCTGTACCTCCCTTCCTCGTCGATGCTAGATCTTGCTGGCCCTGCAGGATCAGCCCTTTCTAAATTCCTTCTGCATCTCGACCTGCGAACAGAAGTGAACACCGCGTCGTGCCTGCTCCCAACTCGTCGGATCGCGATGTGCCCGCCAACGTAACGTAAGATGTCGCTTTCCTCAGGCGACACTGCAGGCATCAGCAGGAACGGCGGTGGTGGTGGCGGCGGCGGCGGCGACCGCGGCCGAAGCACCAACAACAGGCGGCGAAGCAGAAGCTGCAGCAGCAGCAGCAAATGCAGAAGTCGCCACTTTTACCGCTGCCACCCCATAAGCACCCGTACGCACAGGTGGCACGTAAGGAGCACTTTCACTCGCAGCCGCCCAGCAATTGGCAATACTGGCGTGCCGACACCGGTATAGCCCCTCCGGGTCGAATCCTGCCAGCAAATTTTGTTTGACACAGTCAAATACGCGCGCGCACACATACACGCACACACCCACGCACATGTAGACAAAAAAGATCCATAGTCGTTGTCGTTGCCGACGTCGTTGTTGTTGTTGCCGTTGTTCTCCGTGGCGACGTACACGTTTTTTTCTCCCCGTTTGTTCCTCTTCTCTTGTCATCTTCAAATGCCGCCGCTATAAATATGCTAACACGATCCGGACAATCATCATTCAGGCAGTCCGTCGGTCGATCGGGTGCCTCCAACAAGAAACGTCGTCGCGCGGCCGAAACGCCAACCGAGTGGCAGGTAATGTGTGTTCTACCGTCGTCCGATTGAGGAGAGCCCACTGAAGAGGAGGCTGAACACTCTCGGCTAGTGAGCGTAATTGTGCGTGTGTTGTTCTCGATACAGTGAGTGATTCGTGGCCCGGCTGGAACGAACGAGCTGGTGATCAGTGGTGTCCTCTCTTGCGGGACGGTGGATCAGAGACGTAAGCGGGTACGGATCTCGCGAATCTGAACGTAACAGCGGAAAGAGCTATCGTGACCTATCGGAGGAGCGGCAGGAATTCACTGGAGAGCAGCCCTGCTTCGAGTGTTCTCATCTTCAGTGCAATATATATATATATATACACACAGACACACGACACACACATATACATAGACAGGAACGTCCCCCCTCAGCAAAATGAAGTTGTTCACAGTGGTCGTCTTGTGTGTGCTACTGCTCAGTTCGGCGGAGGCTCTTAAGAAGAAGAAGAAGAAGCTGCTCTTAGGTGGCGTAGTCGTTGGTGGTCTAGCCAAGCTGAAGCTCGCGGCGGTGGCTGGCCTCGGTGGCGCCGGCCTCGGAGGCCGGGGGGGCCATGGCGGCGGCGGCCAGGGAGGCTACGGAGGTGGATACGGCAACAGAGGCTATGGATACGGTGGGAACAGTTTCGGGTTACCTTTTGGCGGCGGTGGAGGATCGGGCGCGTTCGGTTCTGGTTATGGTTACGGTAACACTGGTTACGGCAGCACAGGCTATGGGAGCACCGGTCATGGCTCTGGTTACGGCAACTACGGTGGCTATTCGAGCACCTTTAGCGGATACGGATATCAGCCTAGCTACTACTACGGGGGAGGAGGAGGAGGATATGGATCGTCATACGGACACTCGAAACAATCCTACCAAGGCTACTACCCGACAAAAGGTGGTTCTCACGGAATTTCCACCTGCAACCCGTGCTCTCTCAAAGATAAGAGCCCACTTTACGCCGGAGGATGGTAGAGAACCCCTACAAGATAATGATACCATCACACACATGATTAGCGCGTCTGGCCGGCGCGCCAGCGAAGCAAAAGCAAGGACGATTTGTATTTAGTGTAATCGTATACAGTACAAGCAACACATGTACAGCATAGCACAGTACCAATATATATATATATATATATATATATATACACACTCACATATGTAGTCATTATATATATATATATATATGTATAACGTCTACATGAGTATTAGAAATATATTACATAGGTAGCTAATGAGGCCAATTTCGTGGTGGACGCCACACGCGCTATAACACAAATGATCAAGGTGACGATGACTATCGGTGTTGTTGTTTTTATGTTGTATCGTTGATGTCCTCCGTTATGTTCCTCCCAGTCGGAACTTCAGTGTTATCATTGAGTCTTGTGTCGTCGTGTTTCATCCAGTCGCAATTGTTAGGTGATTTCTCACATTGTTTCGTTTCTCTAGACAATTTTCCAACTACGTATTGTACCGTGACTAATGCTCTGGGCTCTGTGCCACATGTTTTGTCAACACGTTCATCGTCTCTCTCATTGTGTTCAATGTTAAAATGTCCCTAACGACAAAGACCGCACACACGTCCAAACACATCCGTTATAGACATATATATATATATACTTTGTTATAGCCTTTCTATACATGCAGATGGTATACGCACCCGAAACAGGAGCATTCATGTCTCTCTCTCTCTGTCTCTCTCTCTAAGAACAATTCCTAAGAAACAGTTGGGCAGCTGACGATTGACCGGTCGCTTGGTCAGCGACAAACTGCGAGAAAATCCACGTGCAACGACCTATAAACCTGTTGTCATGTCACTGTGCAATTTTATGTAGGCTCGTGCATGCAGTGAGCCCACACATCGTTACGCTGCTTGTTAAGTCATTGCGTTCTGTTATGTCAATGTGTTCAAGCGTCGCGTTTCACAAAAACATGTATCACAATGTACGTCATCGTCTACGCCACTGTTTGTCTATGTCTGTTTGTGAAGCTTGTTTGTCTAACATTTAACTTAACGTGCTCATCGTCAGCTACAACGAGTTCTACTGATATCGCCTCAATATGGCTCGCATTAATGTTCGTACGCATATGATACTCATATGGCTCATCTGTAATGATGTAATATTAATAATAATGATAATGTTCGGCAACCGACCCTATCAAATAAGTGTTACTATATAAATGATACTTATATAATAAAAATAATTGTAACAAAAAGCACTCCGTGAATAGTTGCAATTCATCTGCATCATAGGTAGACACACGCCTAGATGAAGCGTCTGGTGGAGTCTTCATCGAGGCCAGGTGGAAGTGATGTCCGTATGTTTGAAGACAATTTCCTAATCTCAAAAATCAAGATGAAGAGTATAATCAGTAACAATGTTAGCATCGGCTGTCGTCCCTCGGTGAATTCAGACGTGAGGATCGATCAGCAGAAAGGAAATAGAGTTCAATCCTTGAGGCAGATCTCTGTCTCTGTTCAATGGCCACGAAACGAACGACAGCTAATGAACGTATCCAAGTGTTTCGAGAAAATAGTACAAGCGTTTGGAATATTCATTGTGGACGGATTGGATTTTTCATTATGTTTGACAAATTATGAAATAATCAAAATCATATTCTTCATCCAATTTTTTAGTCACTATAAGCTTCATAATAATGTTCATGGAATAAACTGTAATTGGGCTCAATATCAGTTCAAATTTGCGGCCAGTCATACGAAGCGGGTCACGTAAATTTTGTCGTCTACGTGGTTGAAATTCATTGAAAACAGATTTAGTGAGCTCGAGTGTTGTGTTCTTCAGCAAAAAGGTCCTCGGAACACATTCGGCTGTAGCGGCAATATTACGTGCTCTAGACACCTAGCACATTTGTACGCGTGCTTCCCATAGAGCCATACAACCCCCTGTTGCAATCCACTGCCACCGGCCCAATTCATACACAATTCACTGCACGCCATTCGCAGTGTCAATTACAACGCGAGCCACGGCTCCCCCTCCTGAACGACTCTAGGGCTATGTCGGTTCAGCTCGCGGCTTGTGTCACCCGTTGCTTGAAATATAGGAGCTATATAGTTCGGCTAAAAGTTAGTACCCTTAGTACGGATGAAACTTCCCTAGCCACGCGGTTACCAAAATCATCATTGTCCCGCACCTGCTCGACGTGGCCGTTCCGCACCAGTTGAGAGTGACTCGACACCAAGCAGTGACAGTCGTCATACGCCAGAATGCATCAGCTCGAAAACTTCGCCCTTAAGATAGCGGTATAGTAAATTTCGAATTTTGGTGCCACTCGCGAGCGAGCGAGCCAGCCAGCTTGCTTGCTGTTTGTCGGTTAGCTGTCGTTTCAACAACAGATCAGTAGATTGTCATTCGCACCCTGGCAGCAACGACGTCGCCACGAGCCGTCCATACTTGCTCTGACAACTTTGGTAAGTGCCATACAAATCGATGTGTTAGATCTATGTGCGAAAGTTGCCGCAGTGATTTCCTTCCCACGTCAAACTGTGTTTCGATATCTCGATGTGCTACGTTCCTTCATGCGACTATTTCGCTCAAGGCCATCCGAAAATATGAGATGACCCTTTCGATCGTTTCCGGATTCTTCTTTAATTTGCAATGCATGCAATGCACGTCTCGCCATTGCTCAAAACGTACGTTAGCGGCTACTCGTTTCATTTGGCAATCGGTAGGATTATGGCCGATCTGTGCATGTTGCAAAGCTGAGCTCCTTTTAGCGATTTGATTCGGAAGAAATTCCGTCGCTGGGGTGAGAGGATTAAGAACGTACAAAGCACTTGGGTGTAAGGAACAGTTCCATAGTCATAAGCCTCGAACGTTGAGGACACGAAGAGTACTCAAATCTCACTTTTCATAGGATTGAACTGCAGGTGCCATCTTACCAAAGGCGGCTCAGTGCAGTGAACCCGAGTCAGTGTTAATGTAACATTGCGCTTACTCAGCCTTGTACGAGTGGAACGTGAATAGGTTAGGTTGTTCACTGCGGGGGATTTGAAGGCCAAGGGGGCGCATTTCTCTCGATGTCTACTTCACGCAAACGAGGCAAGAGCTAGGGGAAATGTGTAGCCTAGTCCATATGCTCATTCGTCGGCAACAGCAGTCAGCTGTTTTATCTTCGTTATTTTATTTACGTTCAGTGAGTGACTATCCGGTCCTAAAGTGACTCAACACACGCCATTATACGTGTCTGTCTATCTCATACTGGCGAAATGTATCGCGCTGCGATACCGCCGGAATCTAAGACATACTTGATAGATTTATATGCAGGTTAGGAACTGACGAGTTGTCCGGCAGCGAACACCCGGAGGCGATAGAAATTTGGAGCGTAGAATTCATTTTATCCAATTGATGTCAATGATTATATACTCAGGGTACTCAGAATACGTTTACGTTCAAAATTCTTGGATCAGGCTATGTGATTTACACGTTTTAATAATCGAGTCTGAATATAATTTAATGATTATTTAATCCATAGTTTCTTGGAAAATATCTCTCACACGTAAAAGAGCTGAGCTCAAATAATTTGCCCATTTTTGGGGGGTTGCAACACAACAGTGAACCCTTGCCGAGGGCGAATGTTTATTTTAGCAACACTCACCTGAGTTGTGTGCATCCACCTGTGACTGATTAGTCAGCTTAAGTCCAGTCAACACGCAGTGAATATGTGACAAGCATTCGACATGGATAATACTTGACGAGTTGATGATGAATGTACATGCAAAAAATGTTGAGCCTTGTGTGCCAGTCCTTCCGAACTACCCTTGATAGGTTAGTCTGTAACTAGTGTCCTTGTCGATTACTGACCAGCAAGTCCCGCCTTGATCTTCAGCCGCCGAGAAAGAAAGTTGAGCAAGATCGATATAAGGCCGGATGGGTCGTGGGAGTTCTTTAGGCTACGATGTCGGGGCGAAGGTGTACGTGGGGGGACTCCGTTACGGAGCCACGGAGCGGGACGTTGAAAGGATGTTCGATAAATACGGATCGGTAAGTAGCATTCGCCGGTCATTGATCATGTCTTCCTCACGGTCGACGGGTTAACCTATCTTTGCTTTTACACTATTCGTCAGCGTGACATCCCCAAGCTGACGCTGAAAGCCTTGTGACTCTCGAACATTGCGTGGTAATACTCACTCTATATATATATATCTGATCCGTTCCTTCGGTGTACTTTGGATTGCCTGATACGGTCCACCCAGATACCTTGTGATAGTACGACGTCGTTCTCCTTATTTGTCCTTATTCTATTCTATCTTGTGTGAAATTGCCTCTGTGAACTAGATTGAGCGGATATTCGTCGCTCGTCGTCCACCAGGATTTGCCTTTGTTCACTTTAGTCGCGAGGAGGACGCAGAGGAGGCTGTACGGCGATGCGACGGCCGCGAACTCAACGGTCACAGTATTCGCGTCGAGATGTCTCACGGGAGACGAACTAATCGCAAGGCGTGGTGGAGGTAAGTGGTTGGCAGCTGAGAACCTTGACGATTGACGGCGTCTCGGAAGACTTGAAAGTAGTCGGTGTAATAATCGCAAATTGCTCTAATGAATAATCGCAGGCGCATCAGTTCACTTTTGGCTCCTATTTGCCAGCTGGGCGGTGTTCTGTGCAATGTGACGATTGTCATCATCTGTGACACGCGAGGCGCAATCTGAGACTGTAGTTTGAGAAGGAGGCGAACCAAAATGTCTTCGCGCTCAAGTCGCAAATATCGAATCATGTCGGTGTGCCCTAACCTATTTCGCCTATATTTTGTCAGTCAAGCAAAACCAAATAGCAAAACAAGCAAACTTCTGTGTTGTGTTGTTGGGTCATTTCATTGTTCTGTATTTGAACGATTTTTAGATCGCCTATACAAATCGCCCTTGCTCTCGACTACAGATCCAACATCGAATCAACAGCCACAACAGCTCGCTCGACCTCCTTGCACAGCACGAGCTCCAACCACTTCCACCAGTCCTACAAACACCTCCTTCAGCTACTTCTTCTTTCTTCCTCTTCTTGTGTGCTCATACTGTGCCCACACAGTACTGCTCGACCAATGTGTCTCTCGGTCGATAAACTTTGAGAGAGAGAGACCTCTTTGAGATGGAACGGCCTCAAATTGGGCACTCAAAGCTGCACACGACAGCGCCACTTAGAGAGTGAGAGACAGGGAGCAGCTCTACCGAGAGACAAAAAAACTGCCACGTAGAATTTTCAGGGCTTCGGCCATTAGGGCATAGGCGAGTCTCTACACTGTGGTTGCGAGCTCAATTCTACGAACGTAGTGCGCGCGACATGTCTACATTGTCGACATGGCAAACATGGCATGGTAAACATCTGTAGGGACAGGGGAACCGAGGGGTCATGAGGGGTCCGTCCCTGGGATTGACATACAACTTACCGCTGGCTTTTTGCCGGGTTCAATGTCCAAATACCCTATGCTGCTCTGTTTGGTAATAAGGTAGAGAGTGGTAGGCGAACAATATTGTAAATTGACGGGTCTACACCCGGAGGCCTTAAGTGTCTCGCTGACGGCCACTACACGTGTGACCTTAGGAAGTCCCTCGCTGATATCTCTGACACCTGTGATCTCAGCTAATGCTTAGGCTTCCGATTGCAGTACCGTTCGGTTTGCACAGGGCGTCTTTATTCCAGAACGCGCTGAACTCTTGACGCATGTAAGCAAGTTCCGATTTGAACACAAAATCACTGCGTAGGCGTCGGATGCCTGCCGAGATCGAGATAATTTCTCAAAGCAGTAATTTATATATTCCCGACTGGTTGGGCAGTGACACAATGAGGGCGGCAAATAAACAGGGTCGATCGTTAAAGGCGACAATGTTTGACTTATATGGTCTTTCAGGGATCAACTCTTAGCTGTCAATACTCCCGTTAGAAAATAACAATTTATTCATAATGCTAGTTATACATCCTGTAGTTTATTTACGGATCGCAAGCTTGATAAGCTCCTTCTTTCCAGCGAGAATTAATTTGAATGATAACTATATCCTGAAACCATAAACCTCTTCATTGAACCACGATTGACTGAACTCAGAACGGCTAAAGGTCTTCTTTCTAGATCAGGCTTACTTCAAATCTATTCGATTGATTTCGCACTCGTGACGATAATTTCTATCATAACCCCCCTCCCCCACCCCCCTCCATATTAAGCGCGATACCCAACATGCAAGAAGTTCAATATTGAAACGTATTGCATACCTATTGCATGCGGTATGCTCACCAGCTCACTGTCGATATTTAGATAAGTTGACTACAATTTAACGTGCATTAATACCAACAAAAGGCAAAATCTCAAACACAGACGGGATTCGCGATCTCGATCACGTTCGTCGTCGCGCGGTCGTGCTCGAAGGGTCCGTAAGGACTCCCGAAGTCGTTCGAGGTCGCCGCGACGGGATTCACGAAGCCGCTCGAAGTCACCCCGTCGAGAGACCCGAAGGTAACAACGCTTCGTGTTTAAGCAACTGGAGAATCATGTGCCAATCGAACACTTGCTTGTCAACGCATGGATGAAACATGCAATTTGATGAGGTTGATCATTGATTTTCGCCAGCCAAACGACGGCTCCGTGCGTGAAAACAATGTAAACAAAGAAGCGGCTGTGTGTCATTGGAGAGGGTTACCTATCGTAATTAATATCCAACCGATGCATGAAGGAAGTGGAGAATTCTGAACTGGGGGGCAACCGATTTGTGCCGTCTAGACACAGCGTAATAGCTTCTTGGGCTCTTGACTATTATTTCAGATCTCCTAGCTACAGCAGTTACGATGGTGAACGCCGGAAGTGATAGCACTGGCTTGTGTCTCGGGCCCGTCTGATCGATCTCTACCAACGTGTGAACGTTGGCACGCAAACGAAAGCGTGCTGTTTTGCAAATCAAATGATCACCCAGTAATTTTCTTAAAATAAATTTAATTGTAGTGAACCTTTTCCTGCCGTGTTGGATTCGATTTTCATAAATGCCGAGTCCAGAACAGAAGGACCAAACAACTAACTGTGATTCTAACTAACGAGTCACTGCATTTCTGATTTTAGTAAATTCTGCGATACGTCTACGTAGAGTTGATGTGGCGTAGGGGACCGTACTTACTTGTTGAATCTATCGCTCGACGATCTTTCAATATCTGCTACTAGGAGATGCCCCTCGGCGTTTTTTTGGTTGGAGTGGGTCATTTGCTAAGCAGTGTTTTATTATCTTTATTGACCAGCGACATTTAAAAGGCCAGTTATCACATTGTTATGTTTTATAATCGTTGGGTAGAAGCTCGGAAACTTCCGCTACCGCGAGTTCTTGCTCCAGCTTTACTTAAATTAAATTAGATGTTAATATTCTTTCGTTTTTTTTGTAACCTTTTTTGGTAAGGGATAACGACAATATTTATTTTCTTTTATATTTATTAACGATGTATATATTATATGTTTGTTTTTACTTCAAAAATAATTAATTGTACACTTCACTAAACCCTTTTGTATCCGAGTCCAATGACGATTCTCGCCCATAGCGGGCTTAGCTATTATATTATGAGGTGGCCCTCTCACAATTGTCTGTTAGACCATGCTGTCCTGGACCCATGTGGCACCCATTTGAAGCCTATAGACGAACTCCAATCGTGTCCTCTGCAAGTAAACCTATTTCCATCAAGGCCCTCAGACGTCACTGAAAGCAGCAGTACAAGCCCTGCGCCTTCACATCATATTGGTATCTTAGTCGAACACATACGTTGATTCTGGTACATGTGTGAGAAAAAGCTTTCAAAAATGTATTTTGATCGCATTAAAGCTCTTAACGTAGCGTACTCGAAAGTAGCTAAGGCTTAAGCCCTTTTGACAAGCCGAACCTTCTGTCGGATAGTGTCTGGAACTAAACCTCGAACCGGCCTAAGCTGGATCGTCCCTCCTGGCGACTCTGCCTCAATCGTGAAGTTTAGCAGGATGTTAGTGAAATATAGGAACACCTCAAGTACGGCTAAACTCTCACCTGGGCAGGCCCGTTTGCCGATAGAGAACGCCCACACCTGTTTCAGGAGAAAATGTTCTCAAGCTTAGTTAAACAACGTCTGATCGTCAAGGGTTCGTACAATTTCATTCTAACCTGCGCGAAAGATCCTGCTATACGATAAACTGAAATAGTTGAGTAACAGAATTCAGTAGAGAGATGAAATAAATGAATAAATGTCGGCCCGTGTACATAAGGAAGTTCTCGCTTTGGCGAGGACTACGCCAGCTCCAGCTAATATCCGCGTTAACGTTGGTGCTATTGTATGTCCATTGTCGCCGGCACGCTTCAACCCCGATGATAGCGCAACCATAGATACAGTCGAGTTCTTTGCTAGAGAATTGATTCTCACATCCGAGGACTCATTCGAACCTCACCTTGTCTGTGTTTATGAGTTTGCCGTCGTCGCTTATGAAACGCTCTGGTCTGAATTCGTACGGCTCAGGGAACGTTTTGGGGTCGTAGTGCACTGAGTCGATGCTGAACATTACGGGCTGCTTAGCCGGAATATCGTACCCGCATATCTTTGTGTCGATGAGAGATCTGGAAGATGGCAGATTGTAAATGGGCGCTGAAAGCAATTCCCGTTAAGCGATTTCCATGATTGATCTATGTTTATAATAAAAATAACAATCATGTTTAATACCTAAACTGCTTTTGATCGGTAAGTGTTACTCGTGCAAGTTGCATTTATACATATCAATTCAAGTTTAACCGTAAATTTATATAGCCCATTTTACAAACCTTCTACCAACGCCAGCCGGTGCCACTGTGAAATATCGGTGTCGCTCTGCGATAACGGCCATCGTGTAGACCAGCTGGGGACTATCGGCCCAGGTGACTTCGCGAGAGCGGCCCGTGAGCTCATCGAGTTCAGCTTGTACTTTACGTTGTACCTCAGGCATGTGTGCCATCAAATGCAGTAGATACTCCACAGTGGTACGAACCATTGAGCTGCCAGCACTGAAGAAGGCCATTGCGTTGCCACCCATCAAATCATCTAAAAGTTTGAATTAATCATGAGTAAATATTATCATTAGATTGAGGCATGCTTTGCCACGGATTGTTGAACATGAATTAAACCTTAAAGTGATGACAAATATATTATCAAAAATGTCAATCCTTTTTTATATTGGCTAGAGAGCAGAAAATATGGTCATCGGTCGGTGTAATCGGTTTGGAGATTATGGGGCACGCTCTTGGAGCACGGATTTAATGCTGACAATGTGGGGGCTCTTTTCTATCACAAAACCTCGTTCGTCCGACGACTAGGCCCTGTATATATGAGGCAGTGTACTTCGAGGCAAGGTTCAACAGAACACTATCTACGAACATGAATTAACTCTTGCCCACTGTTCATTTAAAAAAGATAATATCGATATCTTCCTGGCCTCAAAGCACAACACAATTTGTCTCGCCTGTTGGGGGTCGCTCTTGTGTGGAGACGCTCGTGCGGAACTGGCAATGTGGGACAATCACAGTAGTGCTTTCTTGGAACCTGTCGCAGTTGGATTTTCTCTAGAAATTCCCAACTGCGACAGGTTATTATTGCATGACACGAAAGATTCACTGGGCTGAATTTGTTACTCGGAGCTATCGCGGTTCCCATCGGACGCGTTAAGTATTTTTTCAAGATCTGACTCTAAAAGGCCCTTTCCACAGAAAGGAGGGGTAGGAATTACGCAAAGTAAAGTTTCTTTTTGAAGTAGTTTCCTCTACGTGCATTTCTTTCGTAGATATTTTCTACATGTGATTCATTCATCGATCTTATTTCCTAAAGCCAGCATTAGTCCGATCTCGGCAGGAGTTCTCTATGATCTTGGCATTAGCGGCTTTCTGAAGCATTGCTGTGATCGAATGTATTGCTGTTATGTTAACGTGAAGCGGAACAAAAAATCAGGAGAAATCGTATTTGAAACTCTTTGTAGCCTACAGTGGTTGGCGCACGCATACCAACTAATTCTACTAATCTCAACGGTGACTCATAGGAATCGACATTATCTACCCAAATTTCGAATCCAGTGATTGTTTTCCCTACTCACCAACGGGTGGCAGCTGTATACTTAGCTAAACCCGCAATGTCCCATAGACATACGTTCTATTCGAGTATCATTTGGTATAGCTGTAGCCTTAACGCAGTTACCGTACCTGAGAAGTCCTTGTCCTTCTCCTGCTCGATGATGTAGTGGTCAATGTAGTCCCGTGGATTTTCTCTGTCGATCCTGCTCTGATGACTCTGTATTTCTTCCTTAATCATTTTGCGGAACGTTTGCATGAACGACTTCAGTTTGCGGACCACGCCGATGTTCAAATGGTGAAGTATCTAAACCATTTTAACAAAATTCATAGCAGATAATAGTATCACTGTTGGCTGTACTGGACTCTGAATGAATGGTCACACAGTGTGTTGGTGAGCACGTACCCATAAGAACGGTGCAATTTTAAACAATCTTTCAATTGAAATATTCACGCATTCGAGGCATTTATTCTGTATCAGATTAATGTACGTATACAATATACTTATGTACAACAACGCATATGAAGGCGCATGGATCCAACTGTTTTCCAACAAGATAACGCTTCAATTCACGTCAGCGCGAATATACGTGCGTGGTTAGGACAGCACAAAGTTGGAACCCTAGAGTGCCCCAGCATGTTCTCCGGATCTCAACACGATGGAGAACCTATGGGGCATTCTTGTGCGACGAGTATATCGTCGAATCGACAGCATACATTCGTGGAAGCACTAAAAGAGGCGTTGCTGGAGGTCTGGGAAGGGGTCGGCGACCAGATCCTGCTAAATCCCGTTGATAGTATGGGGAGGGCGTCATATGCACTCTTCTTTGTGGTTTGTATATATGTTATTTGACACACATTAATTTGATACAGAATAAATTCCTCTCTTGTGCGCCCTTTGTAACGATTTGTTGAAATTTAGGGGGCGCCTTAAGTTTATGAACTCCATAAATTGTATATATAGTTGATAAATGTGCTCAGTTAGCAGTATTAGCTAATGATTTTCTTAGCGAGTTTCTTCTTTTTAGATTTGTAGGAAGTAACAAGAATTCTTACGAATTGTATGCATGTGACAGGTACCTGCAAAAGTCTGGGGACCAAGGCGATAGCAATGAATTTGCTACTGTCGTCATTAAAGGCCGTGAGGAGATAGTTGAATTCCTTTCGTTTCGGATGCTCGAAAGGTAGCCGCTCGCCGAAAACTAATGATGCCATATTATTAGATGTGGATGGGACAAGCACGTCCTGCAGGTCCATAGGTTCGCCTTCTCTCTTCTCGATAAATGAGACTACGTCTCGAATTTCCTCCTGGATTTGGCAAAATGGCGAGTACAATCGTTATTATAAATGCGATCTCGATCACGTTCGTCGTCGCGCGGTCGTGCTCGAAGGGTCCGTAAGGACTCCCGAAGTCGTTCGAGGTCGCCGCGACGGGATTCACGAAGCCGCTCGAAGTCACCCCGTCGAGAGACCCGAAGGTAACAACGCTTCGTGTTTAAGCAACTGGAGAATCATGTGCCAATCGAACACTTGCTTGTCAATGCATGGATGAAACATGCAATTTGATGAGGTTGATCATTGATTTTCGCCAGCCAAACGACGGCTCCGTGCGTGAAAACAATGTAAACAAAGAAGCGGCTGTGTGTCATTGGAGAGGGTTACCTATCGTAATTAATATCCAACCGATGCATGAAGGAAGTGGAGAATTCTGAACTGGGGGGCAACCGATTTGTGCCGTCTAGACACAGCGTAATAGCTTCTTGGGCTCTTGACTATTATTTCAGATCTCCTAGCTACAGCAGTTACGATGGTGAACGCCGGAAGTGATAGCACTGGCTTGTGTCTCGGGCCCGTCTGATCGATCTCTACCAACGTGTGAACGTTGGCACGCAAACGAAAGCGTGCTGTTTTGCAAATCAAATGATCACCCAGTAATTTTCTTAAAATAAATTTAATTGTAGTGAACCTTTTCCTGCCGTGTTGGATTCGATTTTCATAAATGCCGAGTCCAGAACAGAAGGACCAAACAACTAACTGTGATTCTAACTAACGAGTCACTGCATTTCTGATTTTAGTAAATTCTGCGATACGTCTACGTAGAGTTGATGTGGCGTAGGGGACCGTACTTACTTGTTGAATCTATCGCTCGACGATGTTTCAATATCTGCTACTAGGAGATGCCCCTCGGCGTTTTTTTGGTTGGAGTGGGTCATTTGCTAAGCAGTGTTTTATTATCTTTATTGACCAGCGACATTTAAAAGGCCAGTTATCACATTGTTATGTTTTATAATCGTTGGGTAGAAGCTCGGAAACTTCCGCTACCGCGAGTTCTTGCTCCAGCTTTACTTAAATTAAATTAGATGTTAATATTCTTTCGTTTTTTTTGTAACCTTTTTTGGTAAGGGATAACGACAATATTTATTTTCTTTTATATTTATTAACGATGTATATATTATATGTTTGTTTTTACTTCAAAAATAATTAATTGTACACTTCACTAAACCCTTTTGTATCCGAGTCCAATGACGATTCTCGCCCATAGCGGGCTTAGCTATTATATTATGAGGTGGCCCTCTCACAATTGTCTGTTAGACCATGCTGTCCTGGACCCATGTGGCACCCATTTGAAGCCTATAGACGAACTCCAATCGTGTCCTCTGCAAGTAAACCTATTTCCATCAAGGCCCTCAGTCGTCACTGAAAGCAGCAGTACAAGCCCTGCGCCTTCACATCATATTGGTATCTTAGTCGAACACATACGTTGATTCTGGTACATGTGTGAGAAAAAGCTTTCAAAAATGTATTTTGATCGCATTAAAGCTCTTAACGTAGCGTACTCGAAAGTAGCTAAGGCTTAAGCCCTTTTGACAAGCCGAACCTTCTGTCGGATAGTGTCTGGAACTAAACCTCGAACCGGCCTAAGCTGGATCGTCCCTCCTGGCGACTCTGCCTCAATCGTGAAGTTTAGCAGGATGTTAGTGAAATATAGGAACACCTCAAGTACGGCTAAACTCTCACCTGGGCAGGCCCGTTTGCCGATAGAGAACGCCCACACCTGTTTCAGGAGAAAATGTTCTCAAGCTTAGTTAAACAACGTCTGATCGTCAAGGGTTCGTACAATTTCATTCTAACCTGCGCGAAAGATCCTGCTATACGATAAACTGAAATAGTTGAGTAACAGAATTCAGTAGAGAGATGAAATAAATGAATAAATGTCGGCCCGTGTACATAAGGAAGTTCTCGCTTTGGCGAGGACTACGCCAGCTCCAGCTAATATCCGCGTTAACGTTGGTGCTATTGTATGTCCATTGTCGCCGGCACGCTTCAACCCCGATGATAGCGCAACCATAGATACAGTCGAGTTCTTTGCTAGAGAATTGATTCTCACATCCGAGGACTCATTCGAACCTCACCTTGTCTGTGTTTATGAGTTTGCCGTCGTCGCTTATGAAACGCTCTGGTCTGAATTCGTACGGCTCAGGGAACGTTTTGGGGTCGTAGTGCACTGAGTCGATGCTGAACATTACGGGCTGCTTAGCCGGAATATCGTACCCGCATATCTTTGTGTCGATGAGAGATCTGGAAGATGGCAGATTGTAAATGGGCGCTGAAAGCAATTCCCGTTAAGCGATTTCCATGATTGATCTATGTTTATAATAAAAATAACAATCATGTTTAATACCTAAACTGCTTTTGATCGGTAAGTGTTACTCGTGCAAGTTGCATTTATACACATCAATTCAAGTTTAACCGTAAATTTATATAGCCCATTTTACAAACCTTCTACCAACGCCAGCCGGTGCCACTGTGAAATATCGGTGTCGCTCTGCGATAACGGCCATCGTGTAGACCAGCTGGGGACTATCGGCCCAGGTGACTTCGCGAGAGCGGCCCGTGAGCTCATCGAGTTCAGCTTGTACTTTACGTTGTACCTCAGGCATGTGTGCCATCAAATGCAGTAGATACTCCACAGTGGTACGAACCGTTGAGCTGCCAGCACTGAAGAAGGCCATTGCGTTGCCACCCATCAAATCATCTAAAAGTTTGAATTAATCATGAGTAAATATTATCATTAGATTGAGGCATGCTTTGCCACGGATTGTTGAACATGAATTAAACCTTAAAGTGATGACAAATATATTATCAAAAATGTCAATCCTTTTTTATATTGGCTAGAGAGCAGAAAATATGGTCATCGGTCGGTGTAATCGGTTTGGAGATTATGGGGCACGCTCTTGGAGCACGGATTTAATGCTGACAATGTGGGGGCTCTTTTCTATCACAAAACCTCGTTCGTCCGACGACTAGGCCCTGTATATATGAGGCAGTGTACTTCGAGGCAAGGTTCAACAGAACACTATCTACGAACATGAATTAACTCTTGCCCACTGTTCATTTAAAAAAGATAATATCGATATCTTCCTGGCCTCAAAGCACAACACAATTTGTCTCGCCTGTTGGGGGTCGCTCTTGTGTGGAGACGCTCGTGCGGAACTGGCAATGTGGGACAATCACAGTAGTGCTTTCTTGGAACCTGTCGCAGTTGGATTTTCTCTAGAAATTCCCAACTGCGACAGGTTATTATTGCATGACACGAAAGATTCACTGGGCTGAATTTGTTACTCGGAGCTATCGCGGTTCCCATCGGACGCGTTAAGTATTTTTTCAAGATCTGACTCTAAAAGGCCCTTTCCACAGAAAGGAGGGGTAGGAATTACGCAAAGTAAAGTTTCTTTTTGAAGTAGTTTCCTCTACGTGCATTTCTTTCGTAGATATTTTCTACATGTGATTCATTCATCGATCTTATTTCCTAAAGCCAGCATTAGTCCGATCTCGGCAGGAGTTCTCTATGATCTTGGCATTAGCGGCTTTCTGAAGCATTGCTGTGATCGAATGTATTGCTGTTATGTTAACGTGAAGCGGAACAAAAAATCAGGAGAAATCGTATTTGAAACTCTTTGTAGCCTACAGTGGTTGGCGCACGCATACCAACTAATTCTACTAATCTCAACGGTGACTCATAGGAATCGACATTATCTACCCAAATTTCGAATCCAGTGATTGTTTTCCCTACTCACCAACGGGTGGCAGCTGTATACTTAGCTAAACCCGCAATGTCCCATAGACATACGTTCTATTCGAGTATCATTTGGTATAGCTGTAGCCTTAACGCAGTTACCGTACCTGAGAAGTCCTTGTCCTTCTCCTGCTCGATGATGTAGTGGTCAATGTAGTCCCGTGGATTTTCTCTGTCGATCCTGCTCTGATGACTCTGTATTTCTTCCTTAATCATTTTGCGGAACGTTTGCATGAACGACTTCAGTTTGCGGACCACGCCGATGTTCAAATGGTGAAGTATCTAAACCATTTTAACAAAATTCATAGCAGATAATAGTATCACTGTTGGCTGTACTGGACTCTGAATGAATGGTCACACAGTGTGTTGGTGAGCACGTACCCATAAGAACGGTGCAATTTTAAACAATCTTTCAATTGAAATATTCACGCATTCGAGGCATTTATTCTGTATCAGATTAATGTACGTATACAATATACTTATGTACAACAACGCATATGAAGGCGCATGGATCCAACTGTTTTCCAACAAGATAACGCTTCAATTCACGTCAGCGCGAATATACGTGCGTGGTTAGGACAGCACAAAGTTGGAACCCTAGAGTGCCCCAGCATGTTCTCCGGATCTCAACACGATGGAGAACCTATGGGGCATTCTTGTGCGACGAGTATATCGTCGAATCGACAGCATACATTCGTGGAAGCACTAAAAGAGGCGTTGCTGGAGGTCTGGGAAGGGGTCGGCGACCAGATCCTGCTAAATCCCGTTGATAGTATGGGGAGGGCGTCATATGCACTCTTCTTTGTGGTTTGTATATATGTTATTTGACACACATTAATTTGATACAGAATAAATTCCTCACTTGTGCGCCCTTTGTAACGATTTGTTGAAATTTAGGGGGCGCCTTAAGTTTATGAACTCCATAAATTGTATATATAGTTGATAAATGTGCTCAGTTAGCAGTATTAGCTAATGATTTTCTTAGCGAGTTTCTTCTTTTTAGATTTGTAGGAAGTAACAAGAATTCTTACGAATTGTATGCATGTGACAGGTACCTGCAAAAGTCTGGGGACCAAGGCGATAGCAATGAATTTGCTACTGTCGTCATTAAAGGCCGTGAGGAGATAGTTGAATTCCTTTCGTTTCGGATGCTCGAAAGCTAGCCGCTCGCCGAAAACTAATGATGCCATATTATTAGATGTGGATGGGACAAGCACGTCCTGCAGGTCCATAGGTTCGCCTTCTCTCTTCTCGATAAATGAGACTACGTCTCGAATTTCCTCCTGGATTTGGCAAAATGGCGAGTACAATCGTTATTATAAATGTTATTACATACAATCGTTATTTGACGGTGGTGTCAACGACACCGTAGGTACCCATTGGAAAGAGGATAAAGAAAACTACTTCGTTCCCATTACACAACTGCGTGCACAAGGCAGGAAGTTTTAGAGTGGTCTAATAGACCGTCACCACACAAGTATGCCTCACGTAATACAACTACTTTACACCGGTGGCTTAAATAGATACCGATAGGAGGCTAGGAAAATATTTATTGGTCACATCCAATAGGAGTAAAGCTATCGGAACAACCTACAAAGTGTGCACCTATGGAAATATACGGAGCACCGGGGAATTTTACTGAAAGGACAGTCGCCAACTCAATTTTCAGCCATTATCGAGTTGATTTAGGAATGATTGTGCGAACCACGAAACATTTTTGTGAGAGCCGCTTCGAAAATTCGATCTGATAATCTCGACGAGGCTCAGCGCTAGCACTGCAAAAGGTTCGTTCGTTTTATCCGACAGTCATTATCAAAGACCTTCAATCTAGACAAGGACAGGGGACAGTTGGCCTTAGTCAAATTTGGAAGTGCGTTTATCTGGAAGTTCGTGTTGACTATAATAGCTTTATGTTGTGCTCCTAATTATGGCTTGAATTGGTCAACTGCGAAATATAACCTCCGCAAGTTGAAACCGCCGATAGGTTTTTGCCGATTTCAATTTATTTCACTAACTCACAAAGTGGCCATAAAATGGCAGGTAGATAAACATTTTAGAATTTACCGACACAATTTACCGAAAATAGATCAGGTTGCTTGTTCCTCGAAGAGCCACACACGGAGGCTAAAATCTAAAAGGCATACGTGACCTACGACATTTTCGAGGGTTCGAGGTGATCGACCGGACTGAACTCATTCCTCGCTGCGGGATTTTTTACATCACACTACAGCAAACACTCTCGATTCTTCATATTACGGCGAAGATGCAAGTGGATATATGTTGTAACGATTAGTGTTACATGTTATAATGTGTCGTTGCGACGGGCGTGGCGAGACCATAAAACCTAAGTGCATTCAAGTTAAAGATAAAGAGGAGTCATTGCAATCATAACAGAAGATCGCCGCAAACAACACAATTACTGCTGATTAGGTCTGTGTAGGTTCAGCACAGTACAACGTATCAATTGATTCATACCAGTGATAAGTGTCGTTCGCAAACGCCTAGCTGTGTTGCTATCTAAGCATCTGATTTTGGGTATTTCCAAAGGTTGATGCCTAGATCTCACGAGGTCAATGGCTCGCTAAGGCTACATGAATAGTGCGTGGGCAGACATAGCCTGCCATAGTCAGATGGCAATAATATGCACATGGTGTTATTGACTAATTTAAGCCATAAAGGAGTATTAATGCTCTTATATTCAACACAAGCTTCCATAAAAACGGACTTCCTAATTTGGGTAACGCGAACTGTTCGCTGTCCATCTTCAGATTTAGTATCCATGATAATGACTCTCGGCGCTTCGCTTAAGGTGAATTCATTTATACTCGAACAAATTGAGCAGTGTAGAGGGTACAATTTTGGTTGGGAACAGGCTAGATACCCAAATAATATTTACTTTTAGTAGCGAAAAATGTTGATCGTTTCAAGGAGTCCCGCAAGGTGAAGCTATAATATGAGTGGGCCTATATTTGAAGTGTGCGTCGTTATACATAGGTGTCTCCTGCTATGGTGGTTGATTTGGGAAATCGTGCGGTGTACTTGTTTTATAGTCACGATACGGACCATGTTCCTGATTTTGTGGTGAGCACCAGTAATGTCAGATCCATAATCAGGATAAATTAAAGAGTGCCTGAAGGTGAAACGCCCTGCACAGAGCAGACCGCTCCATTCTACTCCTTCGAGTTGCTACGATACCTGGACGATGTCTTCCATAATTGGTGTCTTCCCGAAGCCCAGATCACGAAGTGTGATGAGCGAAAAGCGGCGATGTTTCTTCCAGATGTCGCCCTCTAGGGTGATCAGAGCTAACGTTATGAACATACGGAATAAAATTACATTAGTAAGCGACTAGTAAGCGAGTTTTCCAGCTTTGCCTCAGTCTATGACTATGAATTTTTAGGATGGTAAAAATCCTCTCCAAAAGTCACAGAGATCGTGGATCCCATGTTCTCACATCCAGTCTGTAAAACGTGTAGCCAATTTCATTCCAAATCCTTCGCGTCACAAACAACAAAGTCGGCAGAGTCCAAGGAAATTAAACTGCTAAACTAGACCCTAGTTTACATAGACGCAACGATTTTTTTTTGCCGGTTGTATAAATCCGAGACCGTGCAGCACGGAACTCGAACCATGTGTGATCGTTATCATCGTAGCAAGGGGGTTTACGTCGCGTCACTTCATCAACGAGCGTAGCAACTAAATCTTGTCGCGAAATAAAAGCCCACTCACAGGTGAATTCGTACGCTTTTCGGAGTTCCTCGTCGTCAAATTCCTGTGGAGGTCTCCCCAGGAGAGCATCATTCATCATTCCCTCACGAACCGCCGCTGTTCCGAGAACTATCGTGGACGTCTTCATTCCAAAACGCATTCTAATACGAAACAAAGTGTGATTTCGCTCAGTTACTTTACAGGGTATAGATTTTTTTCAGTCGCTTGATTGTCGAGAAGCGGTTGCGATCCGCGATTTTTTTGTTGCTGATTACTATTGGGGAAAAAGCGTCCACCAATTGTGCCCCCGCGCGGTGTGTGTAAACAACATTTGGGTACATCAGTGAATATGCCCCTGAGCTAGATGCTTGGTGGGGCGAAGTGGGCAAGAGAAGTTCGTTGTAGATAGTTGTAGACAGCGTGTAGTTGTAGTGGAGAATTGTCCTATTTTTGATCAGAGCAGAAATTCTGGTTTTCTGAATTTGGGAACTTCATCTAACCTTCGCGTATGAGAACAAGCAACTATAGCTGTGCACTCGGCCGACGATTTTGACTGTATATACAGTAATTATATACAATGCTACTAAATATAATTGAGATATAAATAATTTTAATGCAATTGACAATATTAAAATATCGTATTTTTTCTAATAATAGCCGATGCTTAATACCCGCGCAAAAGCATACGTTCATGACTTAAAAAAATATAGATAATAGAAAATATTTTTTTATATATGATGTAGATAATGTTTTTAATAGATAAAATATCAACGAAGATTGTTTAGCAAAACCGTTCAAATTTGTGTCCATACCTCATAACGGGTCCATACTGTTTCGAGAACTCCTCCAAAAGTTCGAAGGATGTCTTTTTGCTAAACATGAAGTACGGAACACATCCAAAGAACGGCACACCGTAAATGCCGGGAGCTGGTCTACCCTTTGCAAATATGTACCCCTTCCATATGAGAAACTGAGTTGTCCACCAAACTCCTGCTAGTAAAGCCACCGTCTTCGTGTCCAAAAAGGACCACACGAGTGACGCTACTGTGCTCATCTTGACGATATTTGCATTCAGCGCAAAACGAAACAGAAGCGTCACCAATAATGTAAGATGAACCTGCCACTCTTTTACCGCCTGTCGCTTTAACCTGAAAGCGGGCAGGTAATTGTGAGCTGGTTTCGCCGCGACCTGAAGCCGGGGAGCAGCCGGCTGAGCTGTATTTACTGTGGCCGGTTCACGTTTGGCTGTACCCGGCTAACATTCTCGCCGTTCATCTATAATAATCGCTAGTAATGCCTAAAAGAGGCGTATGTCTGGTATTAGCGAGAACTGCTATATTCGAACTTATGTGAGGACCGTGGTGATGCTCACAATGACACAGAACATACATCGCCTTAGCAACGTAACACATGCGGATGCTCTCATCGACAGGGGCCCCTTCGTGTCGATAGTCACTAAGCACTGGGTGGCCTTGACTTGGCCATTGCCTCAGTTGACATCTAGCAGCGGGCGTTAGCGGAAAAGCCCTCTAATGCTTGCTATTGCATGAGGGCTCTGCGCGGTGACTCAGAGGAGTGGTGTGCCCTCTCCCAGGTAGCCGGTGACGACGACGCCACGGACGCCGCCGCCGCCGCAACCATCGTCATCGCTGTCAGACTCACGAGACAATAGCAGAACACTGGGCGAAATCGTCACTTGTATGTTGCATCAGATCGAGCGATGGGTAGCGCGCACGCATATATATATACGCCATGTAGAATTTAAACATCGACCTGACCACAAGATTTGAAACAAGCCAAGATGGCGCGGCAAAGTGCTCAGCTTATTCTCGTAGTGACAAACATCCAAGAGACTTAGAGACACTTGCTTGTATTATTCAATTCAATTTCAATTCAAAAACACCTTTATTAACAAAAGGGGGTTATACATTTGGTGTACAAAAATTTGTTAGTGCATAGTATATGCATGCGTGCCTCTGAGCATTCGTGTGGCTCGAAAAGAAAACATATTATTGACCCTTTCGGTCCTGGCGATTTGTACTGATGATATGGTTAGTCCACTCCGCAGATTATTTTGTCTGACATTAAAATATTTATAATACGAGTTTGAAGATAGTAACCTTTTGTAGAATCGCATATCTGCTTGTTTGTGTAGGTCAGTAATCGGAGGTAAGGTAAGAGTCGAGCGATCGATTCCACATCTAAGCGAGACGCGTGTTAAGAACTTTGATTGAACCCGCTCCATAGCGTCTAAATGTTTTTTTAAGATATGGTCGCCAAACTTCGCAGCAGTATGTAAATTTCGGTATAATTAAGCTCTAAAAGAGCTGCATATAAAATTCCGGCTTCTTTTTTTTATTGAATATCTTAACAGTAGCGCAAATTGGATAGAATTGGAACGGCAACAAACACAATGTCAACTTGTAAAACAGATGGCTTGATTCTATTATTTCGAACGGAGCTGAGAAATTTCGTCGGGCGCTATTTCGTCGGCTCTGTCTAGGAATAGGACCCGGAATTTCATTTGGAAGCTCGAGTAGAACTGCATCGTTCCCCATCTACTATTTAGTTGTATCTTCCCAATTGACGAGGTCGTTCGTTTACCAGCAAGTTGAATAAGAAGAAAAGGCAGCTGCAATTTTCAACAGGAATAATTGTAGAGGGGATTTTCGAATAAATTTTCAACAACAAGTATACTCGACGAGAGAACGACGCTCACTCGGTGGGCATTCGCCTAGGTAGCTATTAAGTCGGTTATTACATAGCAGTGGATTAGAGCCGATGAATTGTGAATGCAATGTCGGCATGCAGTAATTCAAAACCGGTGGAAGGTATCGAAGCGGGCTTGCATATGCCTTGAGTCGCCTCTTGGGCGAACCCCGAAATACAGTTGAGTGTCGATAGGGACCCGTCGAGGGCGGCGGTGTGGCGCATTCGTGTGCGCCTTGCACAGCATTCAAATGGGTTCGTCTTACGAAGAAATGTCGAAAGCAGTTGTACCGTGGACGTTCAATGTTGGCTACGAGTCAGCCCGGAAAATTTATTAGGAACCCGGTAGGGCGCGAACCAAGACTGAGGGTCGGGCGCGTTTTTCTCTCACGACTATCAACCTTGTGCCAACCGTAAACTTACGTCTCCTTTACATTATTTAGCACTGCTTCTTAAAAATAAGGTGATTTTCACATATAAAAGGTTGCGAATCGGAAGTTTTGGGCGGGACTCCTCTCTGCATGAGTCACCTCTAGGTTGGGTCTTTCCAGATAGTCACTACCCCGTCAAGGCGGTGGCCTTTTTTTTTCTAGGGGAGGTAATTTTCTTCAAACGCACGGACACCACCAGAGACATTCGAATCTCCATGAAAGTGGGCCAATCCAGTGCAGGGGGGTTGACGTGGATGACAAACAGCCTCTGCCTGCTAAAGTCACCATCCTCTACTGAGAGTCTATCTCTTCCCTAGAGTCGGCACGCTTGGCATTACTTCGATTTGGTGGCCGGGTGGTGCTTTCGTGTCCGCCTTCCATGCAATGGCCGGAGACACGTAGGTGTACGGGTTCGATCCCCGACACCGTTGCACATTTGCACACAAGGGGTCCGTCATATGAATCAATGCCAAAAATAGTACAATGGACGTTAAATGTTGGCTGAGCGTCAGCCCGAGAAATTGACTTTACTAGATAGTCTGTACCACCGTAGATTGCTATCAGCGGCAGGTTTCAGGTCAAGGAGACGCAAAAGAGACGATATGGACCAAAGGCGGGGTTTCTGATTGTCAACACTCTCCCTTCTACATATCTCAGTAACTTGTGACAGAAAACAGTGGCCAGATAACAATTGGAAGCAGTCTGAAATACGAGAATTTGTTCACAAAGGTGAGCTAAAGCCAGCGCCACCTCCATAACGCAATACGTTTGCCTTATCTGACCTTCATTGCTATCGTCTTTGTTCGATTTTACCCAAATGTTGCTGGCCAGCGCCTGATGTGTACCTGGAACCGTCTGTAGATGACAGAGATTACTGAGATTACCTAGACCAAAGATCACGGTGCCCCCGAATCTTTGACAGCAGATCTGTTAGTAAGTCGAATCAAAAATAGTCCGTCACATATAATGAGATAAGCGAAGCAGAACCTCTGGACATATAAAAGAGTCAAGAATCATAGGTTGCTAAATCTGAGTTGGTAACTAGAGCTCCCTTAATGAGTCGCTGATATAGGGTGGAGTTACTTGCGTGGTGGATGGCGATAATGATTATGTGGCGTATACTATTGGTAATCGTCTTTGATACGCACCTCTCCGGTTCGTTTCTCCTTATGACTTTCTACACTAGGTGTAAGCGCGTATACATGTTTACGATAGCTCCCCGTTTAACTGCATATTCAACTGATATCAAATACATATTTTAAATTAATTATATCCGATAGATATATATATGTATATATTTGTAAACATTAATTACCTTTTTCTCAACTAAGTTTCTATTGTGTATATATATATATATATATGTGCTTACACAATGTGGCTTGTGGCTGTGGATGGCACGGATGACTCAGTTCCAAACTTTTGACCACCGCTCATCAACATATGTATATGAAGCATGAAGGAAAGTTCTATGTACGACTTTTGCGAGCGATGCGCCCATTTCTCTCGGTCATATTACAATAAGGCCTAGTTAACTTCCACATTTTTTTCAGTAAGCCTATATTATTCACTCTATGGTACCATGTCTGCGTATAATAGCGCCTAACCACTATATATATATATATATATATATATATGCAAGGCACAGTGGATGATTAGTACGGGGAGAAACACGCATATATGATATGCATAGTTATTGTATCATCTAATATTTAGGCTCCACATTGTCATCGTATTCTATTATATGTATGAGCGTTTCGCGCTCTTCAGCAGTCGATATTCACGCGTAGCTGATATAGAGTAATACAAACGTACTATACAGATGCGAGAAGTGTTCACGAATAGAAAATCAACTCGGAAGCACGGCCCGTTTTTACTAACAGTAGCTTTTTCTGTAAGAATTTTTAATGCAAAGAAGGGGCCACCTTGTTCTAGATATTCTATTTTGAATATTTAGAGGAGAGTGCCCTAAGATGTATTTCACGTTCAGCGGATAGAACAATTGTCGCCCACTTTTATAATTGAATACATTTTAGACACAATTCATATACATACACAGTAACTATATTTTGAAGTATTATTATTCAATTATCATTTATTTATGATGTATTATTATTATTATTATTATTATTTTACACAGTGTACATCTAGAATGAGCAGTTCGAAATACCCAAGGCAGAGCAGCTGCCTGAAGAGCAGCACCTCTCGTCATTGAAAAGCCTTTCTACAATAGTGTAGGGTGGGGAACCGGTGACCCGTGACCTCACTCGGCAACATTTTCCATCGAGATCGCCGAACAACCAGTAGTTGTTGCTTCTCTGAAATGAATAAAAACATATATTGGAGAGCATTGGGATTAAATAGCTATTACGTTGATGTACGTAAGTTTACCCTCGACGGTTCTTTCAAGGTTAAAGTTGACATAAAATCGTCGATGCTATTGTGACTTGTGAACGGAGTAGTAACAGATAAGTGCACTGCAAAACCTAGAGTCAAGATTTTGTCTATATTTTTGTCCTTTCTTTGTTTAATTCGATTTTCCCATAATTGGTCTCTCCCGAGTTCACCTGTAACCCATGCCGGCTGAATAAACAAATTTCGAACATATATTAATCCACAGTGATGCTCCGAAACGATTTGAACCCAGAACTATACTTGAACTGCTATGGGCGTGTTCACTGTGTGATCAACCGCCCGCTCTCTCATGAATGTCCACTTGCGGGCAAATGGACATTCATGAGAGAGCAGGAACTGAACTGGGCCAGGATCGCCCAGGCTGATAAAGGATTCTCGAAGGAAGAGATTCTGAAAACCCTTCCAGGAGAAGGTGTCATGGCAGTCAAAAGAGAGTTGGTGAGGAGACGAATTGGTACTGAGCTCCTACTGATTGCATACTTGTGCAGTTCGAAGGAATTCCACCCACGGAGGTTCTGCTCGGATTCAAGAGGCACAAAGTCATAATGCACGCGGAAAACCCGGTCTGTTCGAATGCCTGTAATTAGGGAACATAACCAGCTCTTGCCAGAATGATGTAACCTGCAAGAATTGTGGGCAGTCAGGGCACTTCGCTGACAAATATAAAAATTTGGCAATGTGCGTCATCTGCAAAGGAGCTCATGTTTCCGACCTCATCCAGCAGTCCCCTTAGAGCTTAGAAAATGGAGAAGAGAAAAGCGTGGATGGAAAGCCGACTCCTCCAACAGCTGAGAGCTGACCACCCTGAAGCCAGAAGGATTGAGGTCGTTAACGTGCCTACGATCTATAATAGACCTCCATCCAGCAAAGCTGCGTAAGCTGCGCCCGATGTATCCAAAACATCGAATGCCTCGATGCTGAGATCTGTCATGGCTGACAATTCCTACGGCCCGGAAGTTCAACTGGTTCTACCTGGAGCCACAGCTATCCCGCCTCTACCAAAGACGAACACGCTGATCCAGAAGAATCCTCGTTATATCAGCTGCTAAAAAGGAGATCCTCATCAAATAAAGCCCTTACCACTGCGCTGAGACGCATTTCTCGACTTCTAAATGCAATATGTACACGTGCAGCTAAGTGCTTGCAAGAACTTGTTTGGACGGATCACGGCTGTTATTACTTGGCAAGTTTCTTCTCGCCAGTTTGGTTTATGCGCTCCAGTGCTCGCCTGAAACTGTCAGATGCTTCCAGGAGCGCCGCTTTGCGGGGCGCCGGTTTCGATGTCGTCTACGGTCAAATATCTGTATCTGACCGTTGCGAGACACTATAGTGGCACACTCATCTTGAAGCGCTTCTGTACAGGTGTCATGCGATCATTTCCTCGATCCGTCGCCTTAGAGAACATGCGTATTCCCGTCGATGGGGTAATTTTAGTTTACAGAGTACTGCTGTTACCGATTCGGTGCTAAGGGATCTCCATCTCGTGTGGTGACTACAAAACGATCATTCGCAAAACCGAGATCGTTCAGAATGACGCTCTTAGAGCATTTCTGGTAGACGTCGCAGAGACTCGGTTCCTGACGTTTTTCTGCCTATAGGTAAGATCTGCACGCTGCGGGCATGGCGTGGTGGACAAGGTAGGCAGTACCAAAAAGGGAGTTTTGTGGAGTCTGAGGTTCAAATCTGAGTGGAGTCATATTTACTTTTATGGGCAGTAACTCCGCAATAAGATTTGTTAAGTAGTAGTGGCAACTAATGTGGTCTGCGGCATAGCTACCACTGTGCAGAAAGGAAGGCACCGTACACCCCCTGTATGCGTCATAAATACTGCATGTTTACATACACGGGGCTTTCTACAGACACCCTATTGATCACAGTAGTTGTTCACAGACGGGAAGTGCACAGAGGTCTTGAGAGATTGGGAGAGAAGGGAAGCAGCTGAGAGTCAGCTAACCACGTCATGTTCGTACGGTGAGGAGGATGTGTGGTGCTCGTGGCTGGGCTTGTACACATCTCACCACCCTTTACTGAAGTAATGCGATAAGCGATACCGGGAAGGGTGGTGCTGTTGAACATCGTCAACAGTTCCATAGGGGGGGCGGCCATGGTGTTGGCATGCGTCAGCATGCCAACACCCCCCCTTTAAAAAAAAAAAAAAAAAAAAAAAAAGTAAGATCTGCACGGTTCATTTCGTAGTTGGTGCCTTCAAGGTGGGCCCTCTTACCACCTTGAAGGCACGAAGTGCCACCTTTCTCGTGAGATTGCATTTCCAATCTCCGCTGCCGTCAAAAGATCTCACCATCGGCGAACAACCTTTGTAAATATTGCCGTTTTCAGAAATAGATCGCATTTTAAATAATACACGAGACGAGACTTGCTAAGCATTGTAATAAGACTGCAGTTCCGTTAATAAACAAAACCTTGTATTATAGTACCTGTTTTCCCCCCTTGCCTTTGAGACCCTGGGCGGGCACGGCCCTCTCACTGCGAACTTCCTCGAGGGGGTCTACCACAGGTTGATCCGCGCCACCGGGGACAAGCGCGCTGGCTCGTTCCTCCTGCAGCGCCTGTCCCTCGCTGTGCAGAGAGGCAATGCCATCGCCTTCCTCGGGACATTGTCGTCCTCACCCCCCCCTCACCCCCATAATCCCTAGAAATTCCGACCTATTGTAACGTTTAATATATGTATTATAGTTCATTGTGTGATAACAGGAAAACAAGCAAGGATTTCATATTCACATATACCTGTATCTCACACTGACACACTCAAATGAAATCCATTCGAATTATTGTGATTATTAGGATTTCTATTACTCGTATTATTATTATTATTTCAATTATCTTCGATTGAAACTTCTCTGGATAGATACTCGGGCGTACTTTGAACACCAATTGAGATACGTACCATCTCGAATGTGACACCATATGGTTTAGAGGGGCCTTTCATCTGCAGAGCCATATTGCCAGCCGTGCTGTCATAATCACAGTGTCTCAATGCAGTGATTCCAATTCGGGGTAATCCGTAATCACTAGGGCAGGGATTGTCTACATTGGCAATCTGCCCACTGATGGAATCCAGCGTGCAAGAAACAATGGTAAACATCCCCAGAAGCGAACGGATGATATGTTTCCGCATGGTGATCTATCTCTGGTCAAGACTGACAACAACAAAGATGAAACGCGTAAAAATAACACTATTATTATTATTATTATTATTGTTTTGTTTTGTTGAAGTCGGTTAACTACATCCCTGTGACAAATAGTAGCTTTGCGACTTGTGAAATTGAGGTGCAGCCAGTATTGTGATAGGCAGCCAAACAAGTAGTTCAATTCCGGCACCACACTTTGTTGTTACACTTGGGCCAATACCTGCATAATAGTCTCGAAATTGACTCGAATGCAACTGTCCGGTGTTACCCTACCTCTACAAAAATTTTATTAATTTTCTCGGCAAAAAAATGATCGATCGATAGCCCATGAATTGATTCCATTGAGTCACGTATAGTATGACAAGATATTCTCTATTGTCCATGAGTAATTTTAGACAATAAATGGATAGGCTATAGAACATCGACACGATAACATGTTCACAAATACGGCGATAAGCAGACCTGTCTCGAGATGTACCACCGTTTTACGAAAGGGTCGCAGCTTGGTGATCCGTTTCCGTGCCGAGAAATGCGATCTCTGTCAAGTATGCCTGTGTTCCGACGTCTATTTATACTTGTGGGCAGTTGTCACCAGCGGCGTCTCACATCAAAGATTTCAGAATTGGAAAGCTACTGACCACGTCAACGCCGGCCGTGATACCAGTCAAATGTTGGGCGAATAAGGCGATTTGTCGACTTCGTATAGTTTAGCCCAACATATTCCTGGACTGGGATTTATAGCAAGATAACATTGTTGCTCCAACAGCTAATAGGATAACAATGACTCACGAGTACAACCATAACGTAACGCTGGCCGAGTTTTGATTAACAGACTCAAGTCACCCCTGTACACTGTTATATCCCGAACTGCTTGCAGCCACAATCGTGCCACATCCGTGAAAAGGGAGCTCACGTTGGATGTCTAAGCCTCCCAAATTGGGTATTGCTAATGCTGCTACCGCCATCTGGTGTGGCGAGGCGAAGCAGGATGCTGACGATGATGGAAGTCTGAATGGAAATCAGTAACTGAAATAAGGGGGCGAATTCGTATTGGTTGAACATGGCCATGTAGTAGCATATTACTCGTAAGGACAATATATGTAAGGTCTACGTAACAACAGAGTATACTCTCAAGAAAAAATTTTCCGTTTTATGTTAAACAAACAAATGGCAACACAATATATTTGAAAACCTTAATTCCACTCATGTAATTGGCAATATTAGATCTGCAAAGCCTTATCTCCAACTTAACAGTCCACTTGATGGTCATCCAGTAATGAACAAGTTTCCCCGACGAGTTCGTGTCGTAATAACCAAACCCGGTTCCGGTAACTGTTACTACTAATATATATATATATATTTATATATATATATATGGTGATGTGGTTTATTAATTCTGTTGTTTACCATCATCGAATGCGGTCGTGTCTCAGGTCGGCTCCTGGAAATCTGCTCTTTCTGCTGTGGTAATTATCCTGTCAACCACCATGTCGTTACGTTACACCCCCAGGCTGGCGTCAAGCACCTAACGGTACCATGTACCGGCAACATATCTCGTGTGAATACTATTACCAGGTGCAATTCAATTTGGTGGTGTAACTTGCTCCACGTGTGAAAACGGCATATAACCATAGCGTGTGCAGCTATACAGAATTGTTAAGTAGTGAGTGTCTGGAGCTGGTGCCTAAATATCGGGAGTGATAGTTCGTTCTACCGCTGTTTTTATTTCTACTCTTATTAACATACCGTAGTATCGATTTGCCGGTGGGTGGCGCACAACATATGTCCAAACACAAGCCGGAGATGGCAGTAACAACCACTGAACACAGTCAACGAACGCACGCGTTCCAGCTGTACAAATTGCAATCAACCTATAGTGACAAGGAAAGAAACCTGTGTCAAATGCACTCGTTGCAAAGACTGGATTCACCTTCGTTGTAGCGGTCTCATATCTGCTGATCCTGATGACAAGGTCAAAATAAATTTAGCAAAACGTTACTTCTGTTTAAGCACAGATGATAGAATGGGACGATATGGACATATGTACAGATGGAAACAATGGAAGTGGTCTGCAACAGAACCTGATAACACAAATATGCTTCGCATGATTCTGCGTGAGCTCAAGGAACTACGCAAAAGAGTTGACCATCTGCAGAAAACAAATGACGAGCTACGTACTCAGATCGAAACGCTCACTATGAAAAACAACCGCTTAATTAAACGAGTCGAAGAGCTCCAAATATTCGGTAAGAACGTACCGTCCATAGTGAGAATAATGTAACTAAATAAACGGCTCCCAGAAAAAAGTGCTCTAATAAAAAGAGTTGCACATAACAAATCCGAACCTAGCGATGCCACTACACAAAGCTCAAGTCGCCTGCCGTCAACAAAGGACCAGGCTAAATGTTCGAAAACTGTGTTTTTCGAAGATGTGCTCTATGTGGAAGTAATAGATGTAGACTATGATAACGCCATTGTAGATGGTCGCTCGGAAACTGACACAGAGATCTCCTACTTCCGAGGACCACTCCGCGATAGCATCGTTATAGAATCTTTCCCGATTGTTTGACGACAGCCTTGCTGTTCTTCCCACTCATGTCATGACAAGGGCACAACCCTCCCTTCCGAGATCATCGGCATCCTCTGTGCATAAGGATCTCAAATGCCTTTGTCTGAATGCGCGGTCACTCCGCAAACAAGGAGCTATTGACTCCCTTCATGCGTTTCTTAAATATCAGGACGTTGATATCGCCCTAATAATTGAGAGTTGGCTCTCCGAAGATCATGTAACTTCAGCCGAACTGTGTTGCGGTGGCCACTTTGTTGTTATTAGAAAAGACTGACTATCAAGAGGCGCAGAAGTACTTCATCTTGTAAAAAGTAAACTACCATGTGTAGAAATAAATGTAAACTTCTTCTCTCAGATAGCACCCTGTATCATCACTCTCCCAAATAGAGTAATTCGTGTAGCGGTGACATGTTTCTCACCTACTGGCTCTGCACAAGATCTAGTTGAACGTGTGAAAAAATTGACTGAAGAACTTGGCTCTATAATTAAAAGTGATGAAACCTGTGTCATCGCAGGCGACCTGAATCAAGCGCAAATAGACAGGAACACACTCAGCGCAACTGGAATTGTTGCCGATGAGTCCAGACAATCTATTCTTCTGAACTTCTGCGCTAAAAAGGCTTGCAACAGTTTGTCACAAATCCGATCCGGCGCACGTCTACCTCTTCGTCTCTTCTGGACGCTGGATGACTTAGTAGCGTGCGTTGAAGTACTTCCAAACCCGATTGAATCCGATCATGACATGGTTAAATTTCTTATTACCGGATCTACTCTGGAAGACCGCGCCATGCCTAAAGGTAAAGGTAAAGCTTTATTGGTTTTATTAAAGGAGCTGCAATTTTACAATGCTTAAGCTCTCTTACAAGTGCCAGATTACGCGAAAGCCAATTACATAGCAATACAAGCAGCGCTGGATCAGGTTCACTAGTGGTCTTTCTTCGAAAACTGCGATAGTGTCTCTGCTATGTACGACTTGTTTATAGCAGAAATGCATCGCCTAATCGACAAGTATATTCCTCTCAGAGCAATGAGAAAATCACGGATCGATAACCATTTAGCGAATCTGTACCAATCACTAGAAACTGAAACATACACATGTAAAATCGCATATCTTCAGAAAGAAATCACTAGGGTAATAAGACGGCAGCGTGTGGTTAAAGAGTATGAAATTCCTCGTAGAAATCACACTAAAATCATTCACAACTATATACGTAAGAGGGTCGGCATGATTCCCTTTCTTTTATAAAGCGTCCTGATAGAACTTCTACAACGGACGACTTTGAAAAAGCGCAGATTGTCTTCGCGGACACGTATCGCTCTAGTAGAGGGCTTGACGACCGTGATATGAGAGTGCCACCTCGTCTCCCCGAAGGGCCTCTCCAACACAGTGCATGACGTTGATTGTGTGTCCTGCAAATATTCTTGCACATCACAAATAGCTGCAGTCAAAAACCAGCACGACACCCGATGGTATCCCATTGCACGTCTTCAAAAAGCTGGGCATTTCAGTTTGTGTCCCACTCTCGTACATCTTTAGACATTCGTTAGATCGCCCCGAAGTGTCTGATAAATCCCGCACTGCTGTACTGTGCTCCGTGCACAAAAAGCTACATACAGCTGAACCAACGAATAAGAGGCCCGTGTAGCAGACGGTTGTTGCATGTAAGATTTTTGAGAACATGATCTGGAAGTCTATCTATGAAAATGCTAACAAGCAAGGCCTAATATCTAAATTCGCGTCGCCTTTAAATATCGATGTACGAGGGAGGAAGTGAATATCATACCAATATTGGCTAAATTTGTCAATATTGGTACGCGTACATATATTTGTATTGGTAAACACAACGCTAATGAGTGCAATGTTTGATCTGACTGTGACGACTACCAGAGCTGGCATAAATGTCTTACCTAAATTCATAGCTAAGAAACAATTTGTGTAAATGACTTATTTCCCTGGAGAGTGTCTCGCGCCCTACGTGAGGGGTAGCTCTTTCACAACATATGACTTCTTCTTGGCAAACACATGGCAGCCAATTCACATATTGTTAAACCGACCTTTGAAATAAAGCGTTAATTATTATTAAAGGGAAACTTCTTTGGTTCATTTTGATTGTGATGACACCTCATGGTCTATTTGAGTCCAGTTTTCTCGATTTGAACTTTTCTGGGATTTCTAGAATATATATATATATATAAACAACATCTATTCCATTTGTCGCCAATAGCGTCTACCACCGGGTCGCTCACCTTAACAGTTGAGAGTTCTTCCGAGAAGCGTTTAGCTCACAAACTCGTTGGTTGTTGCTTCCGAAAATGAAAGTGCGAACAGCAGATAGGAGCGGAAATCCTGACCAACTGCTGAACGATCATGAGGGACTGCCATCGATAGGTGTTCGGAGGCGACTCGCCGATACAGTCCGCTTACCGCAAAGCTCAGTATTCGGGCGATTACGCCGAACACTGAGCATGCATACACGAAGCGAACGATGGACACCATAATCAATACGTTACGCATTGATTACATAGAAATATAATATTCAATCGATACATGTGTGCATTGTGTGTAATTTACTACCACACCCGTCACTGAACATATCAATGCCTCAGTCCAAGCAATGTAACACAGCACCCATGAATGCTGTGCGCCTTATTCAGCTGGTCCCTGAATAACACTTAAAGATGGTGTTTAATTATTATAAAGAAGAGAAAACGGCGACCGGCCAAACAATGCAAATGATCACAAATCGAAAGCCAATATTAACCAGAAATTACCCACGCCATAATTTTTTTATTATTAGTATTTATTATTATTATTATTATAAAGTAAACAATAAAATTATGATTCAGCAAAAACTGTCAGATGATCGGAAATAATCGATTCGTGCTCAGCATCTTGAGCTTCTTCCTCGTCTTCAGCATATTCTGCCGGTTTGAACGCACCTTCTTGTATGTGAAGGCCTTCCATATCCACACTAGGCCACGATGTACCGCTTCCGAGATTAAATTTGACATGAAATACATTATAGTACAATATAGTCTTGTAAGCATGCATGCTCGCCCCTTATACCTTACAACACAATTACAAATACAGCAGTAAAAGTATTTCGTAAACGAGATGAACGTGTTGCCTGTACTGATGCACAAAAAAGTATAGACGCTTTCTAAAACCGTTGTCATACGGCTGCAATCTCGAGCTACAGACCGAAGGCGTTAGACATTTATTCTGTATCAGATTAATGTACGTGTCAAATAACATACATACCACAAAGAACAGTGCATACGACGACTCGGAACAGACTGCTACAATGAAATGTGTCAATTTTCGGGTGTGCAAAATGATAAGTCACCCTCTGTTAGCGAGTGTTTTCGCTGTGTTTATCCGATTTGTTTTGAACATTCACACTGTACTGCAGTCATGGGACACGCTTCGAGCCTTACTGATACGGAGAAAGCAGTTATTACTGCCTCACACCGAGCAGGAAGGACCCTGGCTGCAATTGCCAGCGAAAAATTGGTAAAAGTCGTTGCGTAGTGCGAAATTATTTACGCATCCCGTCGACGTATGGTACTAATAAGTCCAAAGAACGCCAAGGAAATGTCAGCCAGCGAACTGCCATGCACATTTGTCAACTGGCCTCGAATTCGACCATAACGTGTGAAGCAAGTAGGCAACGAGCTAAACCTTCATAAATTAGCAGTTTTAAGGGCAATTAAGCGTTATCCGCATATCATACGGGCGCAAATGAAAACAAGACCTCGTCTTCAACAACGCCACATGACTGCCGATCTTAACCTCGCTCGCAACAATATGGTCAGAGACTGGGCATTGCTGAGTATTGGGGCAAAGTTTTTTAAATAATAGCCTGAGGGTGCACATCTATCTAAAATGTTGTTTCAGATCGTCTTCTGTGACCAGAAGAGGTGAAATTTGGAAGGGCTAAATGGATTTAACGGCTATTGACATAATGTATGTAAAGAGTCGCGGTACTTCTTGAAGCGCAATCTCGGCCGAGCGTGCTTTATGGTTTGGGGAGCTTGGAAAACTCGCAGATACTTTCGTCTTATTTCGAATGAATAGCGAGGACTATCAGCCGATGTTGACCGACAATCTACTGCCCTTTAGGCCATATTTCATCGACTGCCAATTATTTTCCAGCAATTCATGTCAGCGTGAGTACACGCGAGTGATTAGGAATGGCACAAAGTTAAAACCCTAGAGTGACCAACGTGTTCTCCGGATCACAACCCGATGGAAAACCTCATAGGCGTTCTTGTCTGACTAGTACATGCGTCGAATCAACAGCATACATTTGTGGAAGCACTAAAAGAGGCGTTGCTGAAGGCCTGGGACGGGGTCAGCGCCCAGATCCTGTTAAATCCCGTTGATTGTATGCCAAACCCAATCTTTAACGTTATAATTGGCGAGGGCGTGCCGCACGGTACTAGTTAGCACAGGAAAGCGAGAATACACCCAGCGAGAGCATTTGATAACTGAGAGCGACTTGCATCATTTTGCACACCCGAAAAATGACACATTCCAGTGTAGCAGGCTGTTTGCCCAGTCATATGCGCTGTTCTTTGTGGTATTTGTACATGTGTTACTTGACACGTACATTAATCTGATACAGAATAAATGCCTTAAATGTGCCATTGTTTTGTAAAGATTTGCTGAAACAAAGGGGGTGTCTTAACTTTATGCACACCACTCTATTATTCTCTAATGGGACCATTTCTCATTGCAACAAATTCAACGTCTTCATTGATTGATTCACACCTTCGGGTATCGATTATCCACTGTATTACTCATTGAACAGCAACTACCATTGGACGAACGTCGGTCTCGTTGAGTTATCTCAAAAAACGAGCGAGTGAACGAGCTCCCCTATTGAATTCAAAGCAACTTACACCGATATTTTGGCAGCCATTTTCTCGCTTTGGATGCGTAGGAATGACGCCAGAGGTTTCAGCACTCGGACAAATAGACTCAATAAAATCAAGTGGGTGGCGACCAACAGAAGTAGTCGAACGCTTTCCGGCAGTGGTTCAAGATTGCCATGGGTCAACCGAAGCCAACGTGCTTCTGAAACATTGTGCTGGTGGTGCTGTTGCTGCTGCTGCTGGTGCTGCTCTTGAACCGCTTGAACTGACCTCTCATTCTCTTCAAGCGTCGTGCCGTTTTCAGATAGTTGAATATTTATTAGCTGCTTGTAAATGGATTCCATACGAGAAAGAATTCGCCGCTACGACACGGAATCATATTTACTGAGAAGAATTGTTAGAATTCTCAATCTGGTTGTATAGGCATTCGATTCCCTCTTATGGCACCTTGATACCACCTCGTTGTCTAGTCGAATTCATGATACGGATCGAGCCTGCAGCTCGAGCACAGGGTCAATTGAAATGAGTTACCGGTAATACGAGTCATAGCAGACATTTTACGAACTATTTTTTGTTCTACAGTAAAATGCCTTGCGCAAGCCACTCATTTGCGGAGATCACCATTAGCTGGTTCAGGAAAATAATTGAGATACCATTATATATTTATATATATACTTTCCGTATTTACTCTCTCACCTTTTCATTTTCCGGGCCGAGTTACACTCAGCGTTTAACGTCCACGGTACAACTGCTTTCGGCACTCGCACACCTGCGGTCTCCGGCTTTTTACAACCAAAGACTTAGCCGCTCGAGCCCCGCCGTATATATATATATATATATATATATATGCGGCGGGGCTCGATATATATATGTATATATTACAATGCCCATCAAGCCTTCCCAAAGGAGTTCGAAGAGAAAGATGAACCAGTCTTTGATTTTACTTGTGCACCTATCCAGATTATGCTAAAATATCGAGGTAGTTACACTTTCCACATTAACGTCATCCGAAAGCTTGTAGCTACACTTATAACTACACTTGGAAAGTGCACTGTTAACTCGAATCCAAATGGCCGAAGTTGGGAGCGTACGTAGTTTATACATAATGACATCATGATACAACACACATGAAATCTCGCGATACGTGCAAGAATCCTTGACAATAACCGTAGCAGGAGCTTGCTGGGTGTGGTAGATCCAGGTAAAAAAAAATCCAACAGTCTCCAGAGGATACGATTAGAATACATTGCTTAATCGAGTGATTGCCCAAAGCCAGAGATAAACTACAACTAGCGTCACCTACAATGCTACAGATCTGCGAAGCGTCGAAACACAGATCAGAAATACTTCTAGCACGTCATAACCGTGTTGCAACTTGTTACAGACACCTAAGCTACTCGATGACACTGTACGTCAGTTACACACCTTGCAATGTCATTAACGCGAATAGCACTGATCTCCTCAGACAAACGCATGCGTGGTTGCCTCCTCCTGGTTACGTAGTACCTTCGTAGTTTCCCCACAGATTTAGAATAGACGTATACCTATTGATGTATCGGTATCAGGATGAACTCATTCGCACTATGTCGGTGTACAGATGTGCCGCGATGACATTGGGCTGAGCCCCGTGGCCTCGGCCTGCCTTCACTTTCGCACAGGCAATTACGCACGCCGACAGACACCCGAGCCGGCACTCAGCGAATTCAACCAGAGAATTTACTGCTCGAATCATCGTCGCTGCAAAACTTTTCATGTGACTGTCTCGGCGTCGTTATTCATTACCGCCAACATTTCCAGTATTTGCGGCCCCGCGTATTTCGTCCCGTATGGCATAACCATGTATGTTTTTGCTACTACTACTGCTATAACCATTCGAATAGCGCCTGCCGTTTCTTGTTCGTTTGTAATCAGCAGCGGGCTTTCTTCGCTGGCTAGAGACATTTCGTTGTGGCCTAATGACTCCCGGCGGTAGAAGAACTGAGAGAATGAATTCAGACGTTGGGGTGACATTGAAGTCGTCGCCGTTATCGTCCCGCGCCGCAACTCCTCAGCGCTTCATTGCTTACTTAGCTTCGATCAATCGCATCTTCAGCGTTCGCCTAGCCAAAATATAACGTCGGCGCCAGTCGTAACAGCACCAGTCGTTATAGCAGTACAATGGCAAGATACGTGAAAACGCCACACCCGCTGTCGGTTGAGACGCCACTTCTGCTGGGATCGCTGGACCGCCCAATGGGGTCTCTTTTGTTTCGGATTTAGTAACATGCGCTGACTGGCTGATCGTCACCGCGCGCCGCTCGTGTGTGAGCACAATGTGGAAAAGTATCCGGTAGCACATTTCGCATTGAAGTCAATGTGTCTTGCGTACGCATACACGCTATGTCCGCGTATGTATGCGTATTTGTTTGTGCGTGTATCATCTTTTTCTTTTTTTCTATATTATTATAACCGATTCTGTCTGGATACATTTGACCGGCGCATTGCTCCAGAGCGCTGATATCAGAGGAGGGATTCAACGGTCGTCGCGCCGCAGCTTCCAAGAGGCATAATGAGGAAGAGTGAGAGAGAGACAACAACTTCTATGGCACACAAACACCCGACCGTTCCCGAACACCTTGACAGTGTACAGGGTGAGGAGATCTCCTGGCGGGGGGTAGCGGCGACTCTCGTTCGCGACAGCGAGCCTGAGTGCCCTTGCGACCACTGCTGCTGTGTCACAATGTGGCGAGGACCGCCTAAGATCGCCGTTTAAACTCTGCCGTATTTAAGCGCTGTTCAAGCCATACCTGTTGGGTGATAGCAGCTGCAGTACAATCGGCCCGCGGGCCGAACGTCAATCGCAAGCCGATGTGTTTGGCTGTTACTTTTTGTTCTTAGACAATGTCTCAATGAATGACTCGCCTATAGCTCAATTCGTTCCAAACGCTGTTGGATGATCCTTTCGTCGCCAATCTGTGATGTGAAATCTGTCTGTGTCTGTGTGTGTGTATTTGTGTGGACGTCCTCTGCGTGACTCTGCGTACGCTGTCGTGTTTTGTGACATTTTGTGTTTTGTAACGTTGCGAACTATTGCGTTCTGAACATGAGGGTACGCGCTGATTGTTTAGTATCTAACTCTGATGTGGTTCCGTATCAAAGAGTACATGCCCTTAGTTCCTTTTGTCCCCCTTTTGAGTTATATGCGTTTTCGGAGGCCCGGCAAATAGGCGCTTTAAAATGTATTAGTCAAATTGCAAAGTGCTTAATTTGCGAATTCCTGAAAGAGTTCTCAAAAAATGTGTGTGTAAATCAAAACAGCCGGAAAAAGGCATACTTTTTCTATTATCGGTCGATGAATACGATAAAAAAACACTTTCTAGACCGTAAAAAAACGTTTCCTAGTCCATAATATAATTTTATATATTCCATAGTGTAGTTTCGCTTGACAGCCCCTTTGACATGTTGCCGAAGTTTTGAAGTGTTGTTATTCGTATAAAATCCAATGAATTAATGTACATGATTCGAAGCAAAAAGCACAAGGAATCACAAATTCAAATGACTCATTACATTAATTCTAGACGTATTTCACCTCAATCAAATCTCCTGTGCTCGAGTCGAGTCGATCAGTAAGACGGTACATGTATGGCGTGGTTATTACGTCGAAGATGCCTTCGAGAAATGCCGCCGGAAAATCAGACGGCGCTGCCAGCATGGACCACGTAAACTAAACATGCCCCCTTCCGTTATTCGTTCGCTAGGCCATTGCGTTTCTGGCGTGTTCCGTGTGTTGCGTGCTCGGGCAGCAACTTGACGTAGTGCGCAATCACAATGAACGCGAATCGTTGAGAGGCAGCGCGAATCGTCACTCCCCGTTTTCTAGCCCGATCGCCGGCAACATCATTCCATCGCGGCAGACATCGGCAAAGGTCACCTTTCGGGATGACGATAACCGAGACGATAGCGTCAATCAAATAAATAGCCGATTTCAAGAGCAGAGACTGCAGGTAGGTAGAGAGGCGTGAGTGGACGCAAACGCATCAAACGACTATTTCAATACAACTACTACTACTACCACTACTACTACTAAAATAAATTTTCCGGGCCGATCCACAGCCAACATCTAACGTCCACGGTACTGCTTTTTTAGCATTCATTCGTAAGACGGACCCCTTTAAATGCCGTTGTGCAACTGTGGAGATCCTAAGTGTCTCCTCGTCCGACTGCAACGCAGGCGTGGACGCAGATGCACCACTTAAACGAAACTTTTTCGGGCAACCACTGCTACTACTAAAGTCTTCGGGCTGACTCTCAGCCAACATTTAACGTCCATGATACTGCTCCTACTGCTACGGCTACCATGTAACACCAATTAACCACAGCATGGGAACCCTCGTCGTGCAAATTTAATTTTTACCCTCAGTATTATACTGATAAAAAAAGTATCGCTACAACCAGTTGCCAGTTATCTCTATACGCATCTAATTTGCGCTGGCCGAATTTCAGGAGCATGCTCCCCAGCCGTATGATTTCGGCTATTCCATTCAGGATGAGTACGGGAACAGCCAGTATCGACAGGAGACCGGCGATCAAGGGGGAGTTGTACGAGGATCGTATGGCTATACCGACGCGCTGGGCATCTATCGTAAGGTAAAATACATCGCTGACGGAGCCGGATATCGTGCCGAGGTGTCTTCGAACGAGCCCGGTATGAAGGGCGAAAGTCCAGCATCGGCGTCGTTTATCATTGACGAAGCTACCCAGACCGTTCAGCCAGGTAGATTTCCATCGGCCTCGGCATCGGCGTCGTTTTCACCGCCCAGCCCGGACGTTCCTCGCCGTCAATTTCCACCGCGGCGACGGTTACCCTCAGCCTCGGTAACCTCAGCAGTATCGAACGCGGCGGCGGCGGCATCTGCTGCAGCAGCGAGCTAATTTAATGGCTCTCACGAGCACAAGTGGTGTTGATTGTAGACAAGTGAGATACGGGACGAGTGTGCCCGATGAAAATTAGCTATTGTCAGCTAATGCATCGATCGTAGTGGCAAAGTGGTTCAGATGTCACACAGTTTGTTATGGCAGGAAACGTATTCGATAATTCATCGCTCTTTGTCCTCATTATACGAGCCAATTGATTATGCGTGATTCTACTTAATTTTACATAGTAAAGTACGTTATATATATATATATATATATATATATATATATATATATATATGTATATATATAACGAGCGATTCTTCTTGCTTAATCATCGAATACGTTTCCTGCCATAACAAAATCTTATAGGGTAAAACGAAACTTCTGTCAAAACTATAATCTTCTGGCTTTTTTTGGAGTCATGAGAGGTGAACTGTTGTGTAGTCAAGACTTATATTTTGTCTTAGAGTTGTCTCACCTTTTCAATGCCCATTCTTTTAGCGCCTGCAGACACGGTGTCTATGAAACTTCTGCTGTACAGAAGAAAAAACCTTGTGCAAAGTGTGGCTGGATGAATATTTACGATGGTGATATCATTATCTCATGGTGACGAATGCCTGACCGCTCCTCTATCTAGTTCCTTAAGATATATGAGATATATGTTAGATATGCAGGCACTGTGCAAGTTCAAACCTATTGAAATTGTTCGATTTCAAACCTACTGAAACGAAGCCAAGCAAACAATGAAAACACGTCGCGTGTAACTGCCCCGACAAAATGACGATTATGCAAATCAAATAAAATCTGCCGGATCGTACCTGCTGTATTTGCTTCAATCAACCGCTTCATATAATAGTACGTCTCATATCTCCACGACAGTGGACAACACCTCTAAAAGACAAGCATCTGCCAAAAACGTCGCTAAAATCGCGGAAAGTTCAATCTGGACATCGTTCTAACGCGTTCATAAGAAAGTTGAAATCAAAACACCAGTCCGGACATGGTTCCCTTGATACTCTGCGCGCTCATGAGACCTGTACCTTTTGTAAGGCCGCACAGAAGGTTCAGAAAACTAAACGGCCTTCATATTTCAAGATTAAAATTTCCGCTTCTGTCAGTTATGGGCTCAGTTGTTAAAATGCAGATATTAATAGTTTGGGTTTTCTTATGAGATTTACGCATGTATTATGTACTGTAGAGATAGGCAGCTGGATGCTCTTATATAGAGATGGCGTCTCAGGGATGTCTAAATATGTTAATATTACTATTGGTGTCAACTGTAACAATATTGAATCGTAAATTCCGCATTGTTTCCCATTGACTGGGAAATCGCATATATTTGTATTTGTTTTGTGTGTATTGTATTTTATTTTTTATGGCCCACGTTAGCTTCGATATATTGGTGTTTGAAGCCAACTGGTAACGGACTCAGCTTCAATCGTTTCCCATATATATATATATATTTTTTTTTATGACGGAGAATGCTCATGCAGACCAGGCCTCACAACTAAGGTATTTGCCATGGTACTGTGGGACTCCTGCCTGGTGGAGTGGCAGACCTACCCATTAAACTCACGCCCCACTTAATCTTCACTCTGAGTTGGTCCGGATCTATACCTCTATATCTAAGAAACCCTTTCGCAAATCTCACTACTACACAGGTAGCCGCTATAGGTAAGTCTAGCCCTATCATGGTTAAAAGCATAATTCAACTCAAAGCCAAGTGGCGATGAACACGAACAAAAACATTAACTGAAAATTGACAGACAGCTTTTGTCGCTTTATTTTCTTATGTTGTCGAGCAGCCAAGCGTCAATCGTGCGGCGAGTAACGCTTGGCGATCTTTTGTTCTATTACTAGAACATCGAACGCATCGGAACGCGAATGATTAGTATCAATAACCATCCTGAAATCCATCAGTTACCTTATTCAAGTGGTCCCGAGTGGAGATTATGGGGGCCGAGATTGAACTTCGATTTAATTAACGTATAGAGCTCAAGGCTAGGTAGGTTGAATAAGGATAATTTCATTTGCCAGCCAAAGAAGGCTGTGGTGTCTTCTAATATCTGGCGAAATATGACGATCAATGCTTCACTCGAAACATTTAAATGTCTCCGCTCTCACCACAAGGTTGCTATGTATGAAATAAAATAGTTAGGGTACACCCGAGTACGCTCCACATACGAAATGTCCAATTCAAGTCATTAACGATAGCCATCCGTGGAACGTCCCGAGATGACAACCATCGCACGGGGTACCGGCAACGACAGGCTTCTCGCTGTCGTAATCTATATTGACATGTGTCCGCTGGCCGAGAGAAGGTGGAAATTCGTCATCTGCCTGATGAGTGTTGTTGAAGTCGAAAGGAGATCGCGTTTACTCGCCAAGTCTAAACGAGATCTTTGCGACTGTCATGGATTTCATCGCGACGAGTTCCAGAAGCTCCCTCATCTTCTTGAAGGAGCCTTTGGGAACCCACATCGGCTTGCGGTTGAGTATCGTCGTCGGTGGCCTGTCGAAATTCGGAAACCACCTCGAGCTGGGCGTTGTGCGTTCGGACGAGAGGTGGAAGACCCGTGGAGTTGTTTTCAGCAACTAACAGAGCTGTTTGAGTGCTTGACACATTCAAGATCGAGGCAGGTTCAAGGCTTGATTGCTGAACCCCAATAGCGGAATGCTCTGCCGATCTCGCCCCATCATGATCGCTGTTGAAGGCAATCATTGCGACGCGGGTAGAGGTGACTGGTGCAGCCGTCGTCAAGTGGACACTACAAGAAAGATTGATGATTCAAAATTCAGACGTGTTTCCCGTACACTTGATGCGGCACTGATCTACCGGCTAAAGGCTTGCAGAGGTAAGTTGAACAAGTTGTTTTTAGCTGCTCGCTATACCGCAACGTCTGACCTGTTCGCAGATATCGAGTAATTTCAGAATAAACCTGTGTAATTATAGCGGTTAATTTAACCGGTGCTCGTCTTGACATGGAATGAAAGCTCGCACCATGTCGACCCTTCATTATATCATATGAAATTATGAAAGAGAAAGGCCACAGGGTAAATCGTACTCGACAAAGTGCTCCAACTGTTCATGATTTAGACATTCCCAAAATAAACTTACAGCTCTCCTTCGGTTGTTGATGTATGCTGATCTGCGACATCCGCCGTCTTATCGGCACCCAGATGTTGTTCTGAAGCCGACAGACAGCCAGCTCCGTCGAGGGATTCGTTGAACCGCTCACCTGGTGGATGGTGCAGCTCCGCCCCGCTTGGGTGGATCTTTTCGCCTTCTGAAGCCACGTCTGATTGAGTGCACTGACGTTGCTGTTTACTTTGGGCGTTAATTCCATCGTCTTTCGCTGAACCAGTCGACTCCGCCGAAGCTAATGTGCAAAGGAAGCATATTAGATATTGTATACAGACTACGGACGACACGGTCTAACGCAATTGCGAACAATATACAATATTTTTTGGAAAATAAAACAGAATGATCAAATACCAGCACACAACTGACTCACCACTGAGCTGATTGAATGATTGGCTCTGGTTATCTACAGTTCAACTTCTACAGTTGTTACAGAACGATAGTAAGATGACACAAGCCTGCACACATTGGTTTCTGTCATTTCGACTCACAGGTTCTCGGATTCGATTCTACGACAATGAGTTCGACGAAAAACTACGAGTCTTACAGTGTTCGACAGCGGCATGATCCGAAGAATGAATATAGCCTAAAGGAGGCAAATGGAGATTGCAACCAATAAGCAATTTAGATACACCTAGCTCATAATCACACTGTGTGGCACTGTGGCCGTATTGACACGTGTCAGCTGCTCTCAGAAGAATCTCTAAAGTCATAGGTATGACACGAGCCTCAGCAACCTGATGAGAACGATAAAGGACAAAACACAGGACGATAAGTACAATGCTGGGGGACGATGTCAAGCCCTTCTGCTGGGCCTTCTTTCGCCGCAGAGGCAGCTGAGGAGGCCGTCAACGCGGTATCCTGGGCAAGGCCGGGCGCCGGGTCTCTGTACGTCAACGGTACAGAAGCACAGGCTACTAGCTGTTCTTGTCCCAAGTCTGGCTGCTCGAATATCATCATTGTGTCGCTCTGTTGCTCTGTTGCCCCCGATATTCTAGCTGTGCTTTCCATCTCGTTACTCTCGTCAGCTTTTCGCCTACTGCTGTCGCCAGGAGGCGGCCTGAGTTCAGGATAAGGTAGACTTCTTTTCACACCTGGACTCGGCCCATCTCGGCTACCACGGGTCGTACCTCGATCTGTACGAACACCTTGGACCTGAGTGACCCCAATGGAGGGCCATTCGCCAGCTATGACGGGCACCGAGGCCGCCGCCGCCTGCAACAATCCACGCCACGAATGATGAAATTCATAGATCAGATGTGATTCGATCCGGCCGTCCAGGTGACTTCTAGACGGCGGGATGCTTAGACCTCGGTGCTTATGCCTATTCTGCCTTGAAAATCTCGTACAGAGCTATCATGTTTTTCATCTTTAAGCAGTGTTCTCGATGTCCAAGAGACACCTCAGGAAGCTGTGCTGTAAAAAAGTTCACATTTTACGAGACTATATGTACATACATACGTATATATATCTTTCTATCTATCTATATATATATATATATATATATACTATATATATACTATAAATATATATATATATATATATATATATATATATATATATATATATATATATATATATATATATATATATATATAGTGAATGGTGTTTCTGTGTCACGGATACACTATATATATATATAGTGTATCCGTGACACAGAAACATAAATTCTAGCAGATCAAGTACAAAAATCAACGCACTATCGTAGTTATTTTGATCAAATAACTACCCTCGCTTGACCTCAGCTTCGATTTTGATGACTAGGTGAAACCTTGAGGAGCCATCACTTCTACCCCAACATTGCTTATTAACATGAGCAATAATGAACACTAATCCCGAACAAATTCTTTTTTTGCAAACAATTCACTTATTGCCTATACTGTTTCGCTGTAATGTGAATCGCCTATTGTACCTCCTCGCGCCATCAAGATATTATTAGCCGAGGGGGTTTACATCCTCCGCCAGCAGCAGCTGCTCGAATGATCAGTTCATTCCGGGCAGCCAAATATACGACATGACTACATTTCCTTGGACATTTCGAATATGTCTGCATTTGATTATGACGGCCACTATTGGTGGCCTTCAATCTGCTTTGCAAAAACCTTCCTACCGGCTCGAAATATGAGTTTGAGTTTTGTAGCGTTGGCGCACTGATTCGCACAAGCGGGAGGCCCTCCCCCGCATACGATTTGGCATATTCGTGCCGGGAAATTACGTTATACTTTGTTTGGTGTTTTGCTCACACCAGTTCTTCGATACACGTTCGTATTGCTGAGGTGAACCTATTTAAAGGCAATGGCCGAGGATCATGATTTCGTGACCTAGCAAAATTGTCAAGGGACGTGCAGCGAGACACTAGTCCTGTCACTATTGTGGGTGATGTGGAAGTGAATAAAATGGCGTCGATATGAACATGAATCACATAGGGCCACTTGGGCAGACTAAGGCTTTCAGACTACGAGCAATGATAGGATGTTGCCTGAAAATGCCTAATGTATGTTCTAGTGGATCACGATAACGTCATGTGAAAACATAAATCAAATATCACATGATACATTCAGAATCAAACGGGATTTTCATTTTTTCTCAAAGAGTCAAGCTGGACAATTTCCATTATTACTATGATTTTATAGTTGCTGTTGTCTAGATCGCTTTGAAGACTAGGATTTCCAACATGTTCCAAGGTACTGAATGAGGATTTAATATCGTCTCCTTGGGAACGAGGCCGCCAACCGGCTGCGCAGCAAAGTCCAATCTCTATCAGGTCATCTTCGCACCGCATTAGTAGCTTACCATACTACTGTGCTGGTGCTGATCCACTGGCTGTGCCGCGAGCGTTGAAGCTCTGTAGGGGGAAGCGTATGCAGTGCCAGGTGATGGCTGGCTTCCGTGTATGTTGTGGGTGTACGTTAGAAGAGATGCAACTCCAGCTCCTCCACGAACTGTTGTCGGTCGGAGCGTAGTCACCCACGGACTCTGGTAACCGACATACGGGAACCCATGGAACTCTTGCTGTTGAGGCTGCGATACGTTCGTAACACAAGGCAAGCCACGTGGCTGGGCAGATTGTATTGGCCCATAGCTTGCCACCTGCCTGAAACGCAATCGGTTTCAGGCTACAGGGGTTAGGAAAGCAGGTTACGTTGGGTGTGCCTTTTTGATATCAGATCGAAGCATGTCTGAACAAACAACTCACAGCGGAAACAGTGTAAGTACTACTCAGATAATAGAATAAAGCAAACGCTATCGTGTTATTATTTGTATCAGTATTATATTGAAATATCTTTCCGGCAGGGTCCGCAGAGATGGGAGGGTCAACTGTCCGCCGAGGTGCCGAATTTCTAGGCAGTTTTTTCATCTAAGTCTGAAGGAACATGTCACTTGCTTGTCAACTTCTGAATGCTTCGCAGTTGTTTATTATGATTATTAACTACACCCTACCACAAACAGCTCGGCAGTGATGAACACTGCCCGCGAGTATCTAGCATATCGTTCCACATGGTGACGTTCTCTAGAGGCTGTGGTGACATCTGCGGCGCGATTCAGCGTACCTGTTGTGCCTTCGGTGAGTTTCTTCAATGTGTCGCTCAAGAAGGTCCACTTCGCTTGTGTAGAATATGAGACAGATACCACACTGGTAGGGAGTCAGAGCAGGATTGAGCACAACTTGCTGAACTAGAGTGGATGGACGTGCACACGCATATCGTTGTGGCCGACTGGGAGTCCCTGATCGAGCGGGTCCCGTGTACACTGCGCCGTGCGATGAGGCCTGACCCTGGACGCCGTTTCCAGGGTGGTAACTGGTGATAACCATTGCTTTGTTCGCTTCCTGCATTTCTCGGCCAACAGATTAGCAAAGGGTCTGGTAATTCATACTGTTTTCATTCATGATTTAGTTGGACGGGTTTGCCTTTATAGAACTCCGAATCTTGAAACGCATGCGATTATAATTATTCCCTTTTCGCGCGAACGTTGAAGCCACTCACGCACACAGGAAATCAATCTTATCGGTTTTCGTTTCAAGTATTATATATATATATATATATATATATATATATATATATATATATATATATATATATATATATATATATGTATATATAATAATGTTTTTCGAGCTGACCCTCAGCTGTTCCCCTATCTGACAGGCCTCAGCTCTTAACCTGTATATATATATATATATATATATATATACACATATATATATGTACATGCATGCATGCATTGTTGTGAAACAGTTGCGTCCATTAGGCGTGAACACTGGCTGAAATGAGTTGAATAAAATTCTGTCAATAAAGTGGCATATAAAATGCCATTACCCGGATACTCAAAAACATGAATCCTGAAAGTTGAAGGACGAATAACGCCCTGCCTTGTTTTTGTCGTTTAGCAACAATTAAACAAGATTCCAATTAGTTTCGGTTGATTTAGCAGACGACACGAACCTTTTTACCCCAAACTGTAGCAATCTAACCAATAATAGACTCTTATTAGGGACCACCCCCTTGACGAGTCCCTGTGATGGTTGAGGCCCGATGCCACAGTACTCAGAGGGCACAGCTCGAATAAATAGACCGGTATTGGGATATGTCCCAGGTCGTCAAATCCAGACGTGCTTCAATGAGATGTAAATTTTGGTCCCGACACTTCTTATAGTAATACCATTATATGGACAAGTACCGAAAACGTCTCATCGTAGAAGGACTGGGTATCAGCCGCAAACCAGATACTTTCGCCCATAGCAAATTGCTGTGGCCGATATAAAGGCGACGTGCATAAACAGGACTGTATTCATTAATGAAGACTATATACTCATGTAGCGTAACATTGCTGCAGCAGAGGCTGATCTGATCAAAGCAGCTGATTTGGTTGACCCCCAACCCAGCCACGTTGGGCGCTCATACAAGCTCTCCTTGCCATTCGATCACTGCAGCGCCGATCGAGAATGAGAGTCTTCTTTATTCTCCACTTACCCTGTCCGTCTGTCTTGTCGTCAAATTAGCAAGCACTTCTATTATATTTATGCACGTACTGGACTGAACACATCGAGCTGCCCTCGACAAATAGGGATCTGTTTGGTCAGCGTAGCCAGACACGAACGCTGTCAACTTCAACGGCGACGTGCAGAGATGAACGGTGACGTACAGTGTATCTGTCAAAGCACAGAAGAAACCTTCGAACATCCACATGCGCACATCACCTTCGCTCGTGTTCACGTTTGTGGTGTTGCTTTAATGTCGGCGGGGAGCTCATTGATCGAAGTGTAAAGTGACGTACTAAATTCTCGATTGTGTGGACCACGATCAAGCTGTTGCTGGTTCGGTGCTTACTATAGAATTGAGGGAACGTATGTTGCGCGTCAGCTGCCGATTTCTATGGAGGAGTTTTGGCTGTGACTTGCGCCCATCTCCTCGCTCAGACCGCATTTCTCGGTACTTATCCGTATAATTGTATTGATACGGGAAATGCCTGGAAGAAAATCTGTATCTACGACCACGTGGAGACTGCGACCGAGTTTGTTGTAATTCGCTATCACCAACCGCTTCCTTATCGTGTTTGCCGTATGCTATTTTATCACTGCATTAACCGCGAACAGTTTTTTAGGTCGTTTACTTTATAGTTTGGCCCTTCAAGGACGATTTTCTCTAGCAAAGTAGTGTTCAGAGATATGTATATTTGTTTTCGAGCTGACCCTCAGCTGTTCCCCTATCTGACAGATCTCAGCCTTTTAGGTATTACTATGAGGAGGACCTGTCGGGGCCATCTTTGCTTATTCTCTTCCTTTCTCGTGCCTGGCCATCGGAGCCAAAAATGGAGGAGCTATGCTGACCGTAAATGATAGATTATATGTATATTCAATCAAACAGTGCCTGGATACGCTTCCTAAATATAATATATTATATAACGTAGATGCAAACCGAACACTATTTCAGACTTTCAAATTTTGATGCAAGTTTCACATAAGAAGACATCATTCTCGAACATAAACAATGGAATATTGTTATATTCCGATTCGTTCTTGTTCTTTGGGGGTGTATATATAAAAATGTCGATTATAATTGGGAGGCTGTTTTCTCCCTTCACTAGATTAGAAACGAATAGGAGGAACCAACATAGACATTTTTGCAGCTGGGTTAAGAAAAACTTCGGGAAGAAATTATCAATGTCATTCGGGGTGAAATGTCGGTGTAACTGCGCCTCGCCTATTATTAAGTTATTTGCCGCACACTTTGCCTGGATATTTAATTATCGGAAATTGCCAATAATTCGGCATCCATCCCGTCGATGTAAACCATAACAAATAAGGGTTCTATTGCGAGTCCTTCGAAAAGCTCCAAAATAACTCAACGTTGCCCGTCAAGCACAACACTGTTTATCTTGAGTAAGTCTGTTCTGTTTCAATCAAGATGTTCGTTTTTCCAGTTAAGTGGAAGACCCCGCCTTTTCTACTGATACACCGCGGAACGCAACACATATTGGAACACTACTGGTTGAGTACAGGGACGTGCTTTTGGCGGGAAAATGATCTCTTATACGTTTACATAACAAGATGATTTTTGCGTAATCACATTTTTTGTTTGTTCTCGAGCTCCGTCAGTTATTAGTTTATTTTCCTGAGCAATTACATTTGTTTGTACCAAATGTATCCCAGGCAGGACATTTCAAACATGTCACAGACGATGTAAACTGTGTGCCGAGCCCTTTGTGAGATCATCAACAAGCCCTCACTCCGTAATGTCGTTGCTATTCACAAAACGGAAACCTCATGAGATCTACTATGTGTCTGATGCCGAGCGACTCTCCAAGGCAAATACGTATTAGCGGCTTTGCTGCTATGAGATACTGGTCGAATACTAGATCCCGTGCTGCTGTCTGCGTGCTCAGAGTTTATTTTCGACGAAATCTTCCTCTCATACACTTCGTCTCAGTTCGGAAGCGTCAGCAGTTTTCATTTGATTGATAGACACATTCATGAAAAGCATCTAAGACTTTATCGCTCTACGCTTCTCATGAAGCTGCTAAACGAACGTATTCGATAATCATCGTGAATTCTTGCTATGAACTACATGTACTCTTATCGTGCTTCATGTCATGATCTACTGTTGAATTTCATTGAAGATGTTCTCTTTTGTTTTTAAAGGGGTAAAGATAAATCCTGCATGGACACCAGGCCTCACACTAAGGTATTTTCCTGTTAGTGTCAGACTTTTACTGACTAAACCCAGAACCGATTTTGACTTAGTGCACTGTCCGGGACTGTCAAAGTATTACTTCAGTCAGTGCCTTGCATGGACCGGCAGTTGATTCCAACCATGCCCAATGCCTCAGTTCCTCCTCTGGGGCGAACCCTCCCGCCCAGCCGTAGCGGGTGGGTTCCGGGCATTTTCCCTTCGGACCAGCTCTGCTATCCGCGCCCATTCTAGCCTATCCTTCTCCCGGAGGATCGTTTCGGCTAGTGTGCTCCCTCTGTCCCACTTGTCTCTAGCCAGGCACATGTAGGAAACGAACCCTTGAATATGTTCGTTAACACTCGCTAACTTCAGGAGCCCCTAGCAAGTCAAGAGAGCCAGTTCACAACAGCTACGTTCTGCGTATTAAGGAGCACAATCGTTCCGCGTTTTAATGCGGAATGTGCGGAACACAATGAACACAAGAGACGATCTAATCATTCTATGCGACGTGACGACTGTTTGTAATTGTTACTGTTTCACGAGTGACATATTTCATACGACAGGTTACAATTAGGTTTCCGCAGAAATTACCACGATCCACCATTGTTGGCTACTTGTTCGCAACGTTGAGCTTAAACAGCTGATTGTTTCACGGATGCTTTGCTCTTGTTTGTGAAGGTGCTACATTACTGTGAATGACACCACAGACACACAGAGGTATAAATGTCGTTTGAGTTACTAATACATAGAAGACGTATGTAAAGTTGCATAATGACACTATGACTGAACAAAATGAGGTGTGCAACTCAATCAAATTGTATTCCAGACGGGTGTACCATGTATTACAGTACGGTATAATATCGTAGGGAAGTATCGAAAGTATTGATACAACTGCTATAACTCGTATACGCTTGTTTGTAACTTGTAGTAGCTGTATAAACTAAGAATATGTCGACAAAGGGAGAACCTTTATCTAGAACTACTCGTGGTTCACAAAACGAGCATCAAACACATAGAGGGAAACGGATGGATACACATTCGCAAGTTAGCGGGACGGGTCAAAATTTTCTTTTAGTTCTAACTAGAAGGGGTTGAACTTTTCCTTGGACCGCTCCCGTGTATGCATTAAACGTCTAAAATAATAACGATTTAGTATATATTAGAACTGGCTGATAATTTCAGAAGCTATGCCAAACTAACACACTTTTACAATGAACTAATTAAATGGGCACGATACACTATGTGAGTACCTGGCTGAGTTTTACCCATCTAAATTGATTATGATGCTACGTGCAGGTGTGCTCCGTCCCGTTATGTTGCCATTACAACGTTAGCAGTTTGTTTTTAAGTTCAGTAGTTTTGGCACGAGTTGTGCTTGCTGAATACACGTCTTGGCGAGTATATACCTATATGCCGGGTATAAGGACGGGTAGTGCGAAACCAACTCGTCAGTCATTATCTCTCTTGTTGACCGTCATAATGCATGAGTTCATACTAACATCGTTCCCCGTATAGGAACAAGGGTGTGTTAACGCCTAAAATGCGTCAAAAGTCTTCCGTTTTTCTAATTGTCACTAAACACACGAATTGCTGTATGCTATATAAGGGTACCATTTTTTAGAAACAGCTGGGCTATAAAAAAACTAAATATATATATATATATATATTGCAATTTTTCTAACTGTGAACCACATATGTGTACTATGCCTTTCTTCATCATACAAGTGGGTGACAATTTTAAGCATAAATGTTTTTAAAATAAATATAATATGCACTTCTCCCTAAAAATTGCAGTTCCTTGAATAAACCAATAAACCTTCAAAACCCCTCAAATTGCGGTCATTACATGTCAATATACGTGCTTTACTATAAGATACCTGTATTCATTCAGTTCAAGTCTTCAGTGAAACCCCCGAAGCGCCGTCATTGATCTGATTTCTGTATTACAGAGACGATGATATATGAACGGTCAGTAGTGGGCTGTCACCTCGGCTATTCGTGAAGATTTCACAAGGTCCAAACGAAACCGGTAAAGTGATCCAAGGAGAGTTGATGATTCCATGATTAAGGAAACATCGTGATCTTTTCTAGCACCGTACCAATGCATTCCGTAGATGTGAAGCTCCGTTTGGAGCAGCGTAACATGGCGGAGCTACGCGGTCTGTTGGACCGTTCAACGGGACTTACAGACAGCATGTGCGGGATACTAAATTCGTTCGATGATCGGTAAGTCACCATTAGCTTGCCGTTGCACAGGGCGCGATTTTAAACGTAGGGTGATACTACTATTATTATAATATTAGTGCTTTTGTGTTGTTCATTATTTTAATGGTACTAGCTGTGGTCGATCGCACAAAGGGAGAAATAGTTATTACAAAATCATGAAATTACAGATTAGAACGTTTAGAGAAGACGATAACGCCGGTGTACAAGCAAACGGGCTCGTTGCAAAAGCGCCAGGAGAACATTAGTCTCGTCTTAAAGAAGCTCGATGCCGTCATTCCTATGTATAATGTCGCTGAGCGACTTCGCAGCACGGTGGGGCGAGGACCTGGACAGCAGAGCAATCTTAAGGTAAGCTCAGGGAATTCGTAATTCCTATGAACCATACGTAAGATCCCATACATTTATATTCTTTTTTTGACCTTGGAGGTTACTTGGGCCATATTCCAGATTACTTTAGTATTACTACAAACCGTATCTGTGCGTCCAGTGGGAATCGTAGGGGCCCAAATCATTGGCGCTACACCCACGCCATTCCGCTTGACACATGTGTATGACTTGATAAAGCAGTGCTGTAGCAGATTTTGAATCAAGAGGGTTGGCGTGGAGATAGCGCCGAGGACTTGAAACCCTAGGGTCTCCGGTTAGAATACCGCTAGGCTCATTTGGTTCGAAAAAATACGAATATAGTTCTGAAGCATGGCCCAAGTAACAACACATCCAGGGTCAAGATATAATATTTATAAAATAGAGAAAGATATGTGGGGTTGGATCACTTGAGATGCATTCCGTCTGTGTTTAAGTTGTTTGCGCTATTTCAGACCGATTCACGAGGTTACTGCTAAACTTCAAGTTGAAGAGACATGCTTGGTTACTACCCCGTACTAATTAATCGTTCGTCAATTCACTTGCAGGACTATATGGAAACGATTGAAGAACTACGTCGCGCGTTGGATTTTTTCGAAAAAAGCTCACCGTTGAATGCCGAGGTGCCGGCGCTAGAACAACTTATTCAACAAGGACAACATCAACTGCTTCAGTATTTTGAGGTAAGCCAAGCAATGCAAAACGCAGATGAGGGATATATATCCGTTTAGTCACCTAGTACATGTTCAAGTCCTACTTAGTGTGGTTCTCCGCGTCTAGAATGTAAAGAAGCTTTTATCGGAGTCTCCAAAGCTACTGTACACCTTCCTATGGATGGATACCACAAACACGATGGGAGCAATAATTCTCGCATTAAAACTCGCACTGACATTACTGTCTCTCTTTCCTATTGGTTCGCCGTTCAGGATCAGCTGAATTCACATTCGAGACCACTAACAGCCTCAGCCATTCTTGAAATGATCGAAATCGACGAAGAATTACGTAGCCTCGACTCGACCCGCAGTCTGGATCAAATTCCCAAAGAGGTAAGGTTCTTCTGGTCCAAAACAGGATAGATTATATTATTACAAGCGTAGCGTTCAGTTGAGCGATATTTTTTCTTAGTATTGACATCGACGCTGTACACGTTTCATTACAGATTCAAGATGAGCTCCGAGAGATGGCGTCCTACCTTTCGCGATGTGGACTCGAAACTCGCGTGATGGAGAAATATGGCAACGTACGAAGTCGCGTTCTTCTTCAATGTATAACAAATCTCAGAGAGTTTCAAAAGACTGCCAGTGGAAGCAGTTGCAGTAATGCCCATCTAATGACGATCGGTATGTATAGCCAGCTCCTAACCTAAAGGTTAAGAGCTGAGGCCTGTCAGATAGGGGAACAGCTGAGGGTCAGCTCGAAATCAAAAAAAAAATGTATAGCCAGTTCATCAGTATGTTAGTGAGTAAACACAATTTATCTTTATTCTATCCAATCGCTAGCGTATCCACTGCCCGTATAAAAAAAACAAGATAACAGGAAATAGCGAAAACAAGTATCAAGATCACTGTACGATATAATATACCTGAAGAACTCATTTGACTTGCTCATGTGTCACAACAATTAATTTCATGGCTGCCGCTGAATCTCATAGTCATAAATGTTGCTCGTATTTCGTCGTGTTAGGCGTGTCCTCAAGCCCGCTCCCGCAGCGCCGCAGTGGAACTCTTCTGAAAGAGGGCGGCGGGGCTCGGAGCAAGGGCCGGAGGACGCTTGACGCGTTTCTGAGGAACGCCGGGCTCAAGAGGTCCTCGGCTGACACGCAAGCCGCCTCCCGTTACACCTTTTCTAGGTAAGCCCATTGGCACGTGGTAGAACTAAGGCATAGATCATGAGATCGACAGGGTGGTGCTTGCTTCTTAGATCCGCGTGGGTCATTAAAATGTGTCATGGATTTCGTGAGCACAAGCCAGATTATAGTCGCTATTTGACTGAAACGAAAAACGAGATACACCGATACTAGGGAATAGTGAGGCATTGTGATTTGACACCAGTTGTATTATGGGTGGGCACATAATGAAAAATCAAAGTGTGGTCTTTTACCGTTCTTTTTTTTAAACCTAAATTATATTTACTGTATGCAAGCTCTCTGCGAGAACACTCAACATATCAACGTGTATCTATGTTTCTAATAATAAACAGGGATAACCGTGAGGATGTGGAAGTCGAGGGCTTCCTGACTTCGGTGAGCGCCCTGCTGAAGCTAATGCAGTCTGAAGCGGCGCTCCTTAAAGCCGTTCTACCTGAGAGGCGTCCCGCAATTCTGAGTCAGACCGAGGCGGCGAAGCAAGCCTCAGCGGACAAGGCGGTCTTCGAGCATGTTGTCCAAGCAGCGGTTGCAGCCGTTATGACGGAAGGGGAGAATTTGGACAAAGTAGGTGGAAAGTGAATTTTATTGCATAAACGTGCATATGCCACGTGAGCTATGGATGGAATATTTACTGACGAGTTACCCATGTCGCTTGATTCAACAGGTCGTAAAGGAAAGCGCAATCCGGCACGAGTTCCAGATAGTCTTGAGTCTCTTTCCAGCTCTGCAGCATCTTACACAGATCCGGTCGGAATATGAGCTACTTATGGAAGGTGCGTTTCGCTCTTCCGTCTTGGTGTCAGTTCGGAGGAGCAATGAGATCGTGTCCGTTCTTTTCAGCGGCGCCAGAGCGTACAGTTAACCTCGAACTATAAGCTATATTTGTACTATGGCACAATATTAATATTACACCGTTTTCCACGGGCGGCTGTCGACGAATCATATCGTAACAGTGGAGAGGCTTGATAGGATATTCTTTTTCTGTGCGATAATTCATACTGACAATTGACTGATATCACGGTAATGGATGGGCTCTGCTGTGTGCTATTGTTACCATCAATACAGGCTGTACTCAGAGGGATCAGCTGTGCAAGGCGTCAGTACGGATGCAAGCAACACTAAACAAGAGTCTGAACGAGTTCGTCGAATCGGTGAAGAATGATCCCGTCGTAAAGATGCCGCCTGATGGAACTGTCCACGAGCTCACCTCAAATGTTATGATGATGCTGGAGAGACTGCTGTCATTTGTCGATATGGTTAGTGATGATCAAATGATGGTTGGAAACGGCGAATATCAATACGTTTTATTAATGCACCTACCTGCTACGATGTGCATCATTTATATTATTATTATTTTATAAATAATTAAAAATATTACATCATTATACTATTATTATTATTTGATTTGTGCAACTCGTCTTCTTATTTGTTTGCCGCCCCCGTGGTCACCGACTTAGCGATTGTACAATACGATGAAGTTGACTCTTCCATCTGTTTCATCGTAAACAGATGGAAGTCAATGTCGGACTGTTTTACATAGGAAATACGTGTGTAACTAGCCATAATTTAGCCTCCTGTGTAAGAATTTTCGACAGGTGAATGTGTCGTTCCGGAAAGAGATGCGTTCGCCTCCGCTTTTTAAAACGAGATCACCCGATCGTTACTTGAGCTAGCCCACTAACATGCTAACTGGCCTCCCGCGCATGCGTGTGATCATCTTCAACGCCTATAGTTTACACGCATAGTTCGAGGTTGCACAACGAAATGCCATATTGTACAAAGCGTAGCCGCCATACGAGAGTGTACGTGATTTCTTCTTTGCTGGAATAGAACCTACTTCTTGCTTACCTGATTTACGTAACAAGCGAAAGCACTAATGTCTAAGAAATGGTAGTACGAGATTGTTGATCATGAAAAACACTCTCTGCTTTTTCGTACAGCGTGCATTCTGGCAGACTCTTCCATTGCTGGAAACTACCACCACGGTTGTCTCTCCAACAAGGCCTAAGGCTATTGAAAAGTCCAAACGCAAAAGTTTCGATCGCAAGACGCTGCCGAGGGTGAACAAGCGATCGATGCGGCTGTCCCCAGAGAAGGCTGATGCTATCGTCTCAACGGTAAAATGAGCACCGTTTACGTCCGATTACCTCACACCGGCTTCTTTCTTATTCTCGCTGGTGCTCTATCTCAATCTGAATGCATGGCCTTTGACATCAACGTGATCTGTTCGTAAACTTCTCGTCCATTGGGCCGCTTGGTGCCGTTGTAGTCACCGCTCCGCGAACGAAAGCTTCTTCTCCCAAGTGGGAGCTGCCGCTATACATAAAACAACGATTCGACAAAACGATCCGTGACTTTGCACTTAGGGGTTTCGCCGTCTCAACACTAATACATGTCTTCTGCTTAAGTGTGGCGAGAGGCATACCTAAAATGACCTGGTCACCAAAATTTGACAAATGTTCGATATTCGACCTGATATCGGCGCATCCGGCATCGTGAAGTGTTCTTAGACAAATGCACGAAACCCGATTTAATTATCTTTTTTTTTCTCTTTGGTGGCTACTTCGCCGTAGGTGCCGTATCAGTCTGTGCGCTTGCCTATCTCTTAATTGACCCTTTTTAATTGTCTGATCGTGCGGTACCTCATCATCATTTGTTCACCATTAACTCTATTCGTCCTCAGATGTCCACTGTATATATCTTCTAAGTCAGCTGTGTCGAGTTCTGCCAAAGTGCTTTGTTGGCATTGTGTATCTATATGCCATTATGTCTTTGTGTATTTCCCAAGCTGTTCTTCGTTTATCTGTCAAGGTTACTTACCTTGGTCGTTCACGCGTACGTACCCACGCGTACGTACCCATGTGTTCGTTTTGCCATCAATCAGTACCGCCTAGAGCTTCTGGTTGTTCTCAAGTTTCCGAGGATGATTTTCTTTGTACCTACGCCTATATATCAGCGTCTCATACAAATTATTGTGTTTTGCATGGGTCTCGTGACTTATAGGTGGGTAATGTACTCGTCGTGCCGGATCTGACCAAACTATCCAAGGCAGAGGACCGCAATCGCTGCACCCTCTCGCAATATGTTCACATGGTTTTATCCGCTCTCAGCCTCAACATCAGCAACAAAGCAGAGAATTACACCGATGAATACCTTCAGGTTGGTATCGTTCGCATTTCTTTCGATCGGGCCGCGTTGAAATAGCTCACTTTCATAATTCAGGGCGAGACGTGCACAATTGTGGCAAACTTCGCCCAACACAGCAGCCCCGATCAACCCCCCACCATTATACCAATGTACTTATCATTCGCATTATATACACCTACATGGTTCCAACGAGTGTAAGTCATGACACACTGAGAATGACTTCATGATTGAGAATGGACTCAGTCGTTTAAATATTGTAATCGGTATCGTTGTTCTATAATTGCAGGCCATTTTTCGGCTGAACAATCTACATTATGTGTACCAGTCACTGCAGCGCAGTGGTCTACTCGAGGTGGTTCAAGAGTTCTATCCAGCAATGGGTGATCACTATCTGGAAAATCTTCGGGAGGAGAAACGGAAATATTCGCAAAGCTGGAGCCACGTTCTTCACTACATCGTCGACGTTAGTTGTGGCCGATATCGTACTCGCATTCGCAGAACTGCACAATACACACAGACACACATATATATATATATATATATATACCGATTACAAGTTTGCACAATAATAGATATTATCTCAATGATACTACTTAAGTCCGTACATATTATGATGGCCTTTATCAAAAACAACAGCATAATTTATATGAATGCTTTCAGGTGGACCGGAGCCTTACGATGACCTCACCTCGTGGCCCCACCGATTCACTGAAGGTGAAAGACCGTCAGGCTATCAAGGATAAATTTGCCGGCTTCAACAAGGCCATGGATGAGATACTCAGGTAACATCTAAGATCCGATATCTAATTGGCCTGTTACGGTCCTGACGCATCTCATTTGGTCATTTGAAGCTCGAATATATTTGTATGTATTGAATTTATTTCAGGTTCAAATATATACGTTACATATATATACACATATACGTATACATATTTTGACTTTGGTACCGCTTGATGGCTTCGCGTAGTGATGTACGTTGAACCTGATCTAATTCTGCATCTAGAAAGGCCAAATACGGCGCCTTAATTCAAGTAACATGTCAAATGTACATGCTAAGGATTTTTGAAAATTCTCATTGGTGGTTTGAAATTCGTTGCTAAATCCGTCTTCTTATCGGGGCCACACGATAAGGTATATATAGTTAGTTTAATATTTATATCATTATTTATTTATTTATTATTTATTTATTTATTTATTTATTTATTTATTTATTTATTTATTATTTATTTATTTATTTATTTATTTATTTATTTATTATTTATTTATTTATTTATTTATTTATTTATTTATTTATTTATTTATTTATTTATTTATTTATTTATTTATTTATTTATTTATTTATTTATTTATTTATTTATTTATTTATTATTTATTTATTAAGATGAATGTAGCATTGCCTAACACTCTCCACTTATGATTATTTGTGCTACTTGAATTTCAGAACTCAAAAGCAGTACGCGGTCCATGACGCGGAACTTCGAGAGACGATTAAAAGAGACAATGCGGAGTTCATCGTACCTAAATACAGGTACCTATATTATGCTAAAGATATAAGTATAAGTTGTATGAACAGAAGCACGTTGCTCTGTTACTCCAGTAAACGAAGGTCTGAAAAAACAAAAAAAAACGACCTTTCGACAGTCTCTGTGATATGACAAGCGTTCTAATCTCCTTAATCATATTCCCGGTGAAACAATCAAGCATTGTATATGATTTATAGAATACACTTTGCAGCAGATAACACTCAGAAGTGGATATCGTAAATTATGATATAAACCTCATTGATGGCTAATTGTACCTCATTGTCATCTGTGTACGTATCTGTGTGATGGTTATTTGCAGACTTTTCTACAACACGTACAGTGATGTGGCTTTCACGAAAAACCGAGATAAGTACGTCAAGTACTCGCCAATCGATGTCTCCGATAAGATCAACCTGTTCTTTGATACCTCGGCGTAGAAGACTCTGTCTCAACCGTCATTTTTTAATCAACAGATTCCAAAATAGACGGGATCTTGGGGCTGGAATACAAACTTAGGCTGCAAAGCGTCACTGTATGACGATGATATTCACTATATATTATATATATATATATATATATATACCATTCTTAATGTATCCCGGTGGTTATTTCATACTGTGCTAGAAATCTAGATACACAGTTTGATAGTTAAAATTTAATTTATAATAAATTCAATCGTTTTGATATGACACAATGCTTTCACTGTTTTCACTATCTAATATGAAACTGAGAATGGTGTACATTTATGTTATTTATTTACGGTTCATCAATATGATCAAATGGCGTAGAATCTTTAAATCCGGTACAAAGGCAAAACGTAATAGTTTTATTGGTTTATTAGTGGAACTAAAGTTTGTGTGCAGAGCTGAAGTTCTATATATGTCCTCACCAGGTGCGCGGAACTCGAGCCTGTGGCCTCCGGCTTTTTTGCAGCCAGTATGCCGATTGAAGGCGTTCGAAATGGCAAATGATTATTCACGACAGATCTAACTGTCCAGTTATTTCATGGTTGCTCGATACGTTTGCACTTAGTTGACAACGGTCTGAGTTGTGTTACAATTCTCAAGATGGTGAACGTAACCTAACATGGATCGTTTGTTTATTTGCGGCGGGTCCACTTTGAATCATTCGGTAGTTTTAAGCATTTAGCGAAAATTTAGAAACTAAAAGTTGAATCATTTAATCTCAACGAACGCGTCCATATCACGGGTTTAAAAAAATGGTGGTCGTTCAAAGCTGTTTGCTTTCGAAAAGCCACCGAGGTTTCGACCAGCTTCAGCTCGACCTCTTCGTTAGTATCGTACAATTCCACGCGGAGATATTCTTGGTCTTTTTGGCAGGTGTTGTCAGTTGTAATTTGGATCGTCAACGACGCAAAATATAAGAACAGTTAACACGGAAGATTCGAGGTGACCGAATGATGCATCGGCCAGCGCTGAACCGTCTACCGCCTTCCACGACGCCTTTGGAGATGTTATATAAAGAGATTGGTGCTTCAAGCTCGAGTCCACACACCAGGGCTAACGTACGCATGACTCTAAGAGCGAACTTCGAAAGTGGTGACAAAGTCAACTCCTGTCCCAGATATGTAGACGTGGCAAGGATCTCGTTCAATTAATTAACAACGGTCATGCTTCTCCCGACGCGCTACCACCGAATATATTTTGTTCTTTTTGATGAATAATTCGTACTTCACACTCTACATATTGTCGCATGAAGGTTTGTTTTCCTAAAGCGAACGACGTGCTCGTGATTGAAGCTATTGACATAGCTACCTAGCTATATATAATCTATATAATACAGGTCAACATTGCCAATTCGATCGAATATGTGAACGAAAGATTAATAGTAGCAAATAGAGTATATAGAGCGAGTGTATGTGTGTCATGCTGTCGTTTTTGTTCAGACTGCGTTGAATACCACGAAAGTAAATCAATAAATCGATGTTGTGCTGAAATTAATTTGTTCACATTATGAACGCAATACCAAGGTACAAGGTGAGAGCGGTCGGTGGCTCAAGTGGAGCTGATGTTAGCTTTTGTTGACATATCTCAAAAGGAATTCGCCGTAAATTACAGTATCGACTGTAGCAACAATAATGCAGACTCAACAGCTGCATGCCGTCGGGTGTGCCATCTGAAATAGGCCGCTTATGATTTTTTTGCAACACTTGATAAATACATTGAAGTACAATAGAGCAATGACGTCGTCTGTATGTAACCTAAAAAGGTCGATGTGTCAAAAAATCATTCTGTTGTTTTTTTTTTTGTTCGAAAACACGTAAACACCGTCTCAAGAAGAATATTCAGTTTTCTGTATTCGTCCCATCGTAATTTGACTCTGCTGGCTGCCGTAGTTATTAACGAATTATGTTACGACAGTGGCCACCTGTAGTGTATGATGTATGGCGCCGGATTTTGCGGACGAAATGAACTCGATAGAGATTGTGAGCAAAAGGCAACTGCCAGGTCTGCCGAGAAGACCGGCAGAAATCTTAGCTCGATTCCGCAGTCGGATGTTGTAATTTCGCACTCGGGGCTGTTATGTTTGGCCACTCGAGCTTGAGCCAAACGTTATACAGAATTTATACGATAACTCCCTTTTTAGTCATCGATGTGGGTGTGGGGGAAGACGGAGGATGCTCATCGAGTTCCCAGCCCAAGTCACAAATTTTACTGAGCTCGTCGAACTCGAATGAGAATATGCTGAGACACCACCCTTCGGTGTTGATGAGTTGTAGACGTGCTTTAATCAGTTGTTCTCGAGCCTGATCAAGTAGCGCAGGGCCGCGTCCATGTACTCCCCCACATTGACAAGATTAAAGTGCACAGGTCCTTCGATATTCCACTAACACTTTAACATAGGGGTAGGAGCACATGGAGCCCACCCACCGAGCTTTTTTTTTATCTCAAGCCGTTAACGTTAAATGACCGGTTTGTACGCCATCGTCAAGTTCTTCTGCTGAGAGTTCTCGAGTGGCAATCGTCGGCGTCGCGTGTATCTTGTAAATGAAGATATCGTCATCGCCGATCAAAGAAGGTGCTCCAGATATTGGTGGGTTGTCCAGGTTGAAACCTTCTGACGGCATCGGACAACATCGCACGTTCATCCTACTGAGTTCATGCATTTGCTAGGCCATCAGCCGAGCGTTTGTATCGGTCAAACTTCGCCATGAGCCGAAAATCAAACTGAAGAAGTACACCTACACAGGTAGCTAGTACGCTTAAATACGAAATGAACATACTTTTCGATACGTCGAAACAATCGAAAAGTTTCAGGCTGTCCTGCTCCGAATCGAAGGCGAGATGTCTCCTGAGACGGTCTTCATCTCGGACCCAGACAGTGTTCAGCTGTAGAATAGCCGCCCGATGTGATGTACGTCGGCATATGTTGATAATCCTGCTGCCGGTCGAGGCGACACAGTACAGAATACCAATGCTGAGGAAGCCACAGAAAAGGCGGAGTACGCGCACCAATCGCAATTCATCGTTTTCATTTAGAATATGCTCGCATGAGGTGATATAAATTAACCAGAAAATCTTCAGATAGATCAGCATCATGAACGTGCTAAAGGCCTGATTCAGCCGAGAAGTAATTTCCCGCGCCTGTGCCTTCCTCTTTATCAGGTGAGACTCCTGGGCGAGCGTCAACGATGAGTCAATCTGCTGAAGGTGACCCACAAGTATTTGTTGGCCCTGCATGTACAGCAGAGCTACAAAGTACTGCGACTGCTTGACGTACAGCTCACTCCATAAGCCAATCAGGCTATAGACATTCAACGGAGATTGGTTAATCCATTTAGCGGTACTATGGTAGAGACCTTGTTGAACCTCGTAGTGCATATAGAAAATCCAACAGAGGCACCACGCGACAAATGTGATCCCACTAATATGTTCGGCATTATCACATTGAAACACATTTCGAAGAGCGTCCTCGTTCATCCAAAATAATCGGGCCGCCTCGATCATTATGGCAAAATCGTTGATCGCGTACACCAGTCTAAACACATCGCTCGCGCTTGCCAAGCTTGGCGTCAGCTGCCAATAATGAATTGAGTTACCAGTTATATAGATCGTCAAGTTTGCTAAGACGAAAATGCGAATAGGTAAAATAACCGAGCGTCGATGGCGGCGAGCACATATCATTTGGCAGATGTTCGAATCAGCTGAGATATGAGGATCAATCGGAATTGATAGATCGACGCCGCATATCAATCCCAGCAGCTGTATAGCCCAATAACAGCATCGCAACAGAGCTGACTCTAACACTGCGATACTAAGCACACGCATGGTGCCTTTTTGAGTCAGTCTGCACACATCTGAGTGGCTGAATTCATTTGGCCTTTTTAATAATATCTTGCTTGAACGTCCAGCACAATTATTGGCATTTTGCACCTATTTTAACGCTTCCCCCGAGCGTACAGAGGTACGATAGCACAGTACATTATAATAGATGCAACTGCGAGCATTTGTTGCGAGCACTGAGTGCTATGTTGTTCAACTACGGGATGTGGAAAATATCTCTCGTATGATGTCTGTAGGTATTGTTGAATCGTGTTAATTAAATACGTCATTATTCTCTGATCATATTCTCATTAGCTTGTTAGTGGGAGGGAACAATGCCGCTAGCATGATGCTAATTCAGATTCAGATTAGATCAATTGTTAATATTATTACGCTTAAAATAAATATAACAACAATCAGATTGATTGGATGCTGAGAGACGCCATTCACTGTACGGCACCGTAACGAGAGCCGCTCAGGAGTTCAATAACTCGAACCCAGCTTAGTCATTTCGATTAGATGCAAATCGAGTTCACGAGTGCTGCTTCAATATATGGGTGCACAGCACAATGACTGGCTATGCTTATTATTATTATTATTCATATTATAATAGCCCTGCGGAATTGTTCCATTATTGCTGTTATTGGTGTGCTGATTATTCTTAATCATACCCGATCGAACTAGTGAACAAAATATCAACCATAGGCTGTTAAGAGAGGGAAGATGAACAGAATAATCTTGAGAGTGGCAGTATAATGTGCAGTGCGTAAATTACATGGCGCCACTTTCAATGTAATAATTGTACACGATTTGGGCTGAACTATAATTTTGTATCTATTCTGAGGTGAACCGTCGACAATGGAGGTTCGTTTGTTAAAACGATTTGTCTGACAACGCGAATTTAGACAGAAAAAGAACAAATTAAAATAAAACAGCGAAGAATTGGCTGCTCGCGCAAAGATATATTTCGGTCCATGGCTACTAAAGCCATTGTGCTTATAGAGTATTTGTTCTGAGAAGTTTCAGCTTTCGCCGAAATAGAAGTGGTTCAGTTTTCAAGGACTCGGGATATCGACTAAAATGGTTCTATTGTCACACGACTCATGCCCTGAAGAAGGCATTTGCTAGTCCTATATCTTGCGTAGTTGTCGTGGTTTTGCAAGGATTATGTAGGCGTGCGAGTTCGAGACCGCTCGATCCGGTGACATTACTATTCCTGAATACTTTTAGTTTCATAATGATCTTCAATATGGCCAGCAGACAGGATCACAGTCGTGGAAAGGAACTCACTTAGGGGACGTTGTATTCCTTCGTCGTTATTTGAAACGTATCGTATAAAGATCTTCGAAACATGTCAAGCCATTGTTGCACTATCAGGAACAGTCCTCCAGATCGCGACGTGTGTGTGTGTGAAATTTCGCATTGCGCAAAAGCGGCCCGGGAGGCGATGATTCCATCAGGCATGAATCTCCATTCTTATTATGAACCATTCTCGTGTGGTCCTTAGTTCTATTGACTAGGTCCATACTAATCCCATAATGCCAGTCAGCTCGGGATCACGGCGTGGATTCGCGTTTCGATCGAGTTGTTCTGGTGCATCGATTTATCGAATTGCTCCATGCGCAAATCTACCTGCGCTATTTCTGCCATTATATTTGATATATTTATCTTCATCTCAAGCTTGGTATCCCTACAAGCCTTCGGTTCAATACAAGCAGTGTTTTTATTCAAAAAAATTATTTATTTACGTCGACCACCACCACCTCAAGCATGTCTGCTATACCTCTCTGGCATCGACCTATAGAGAGAGAAATCGCCTGGTGTGTTCTCTTCGTTGTGTTTCAACATTTTGTTAATTCCCAACCAGATCATTGCCCAGATCAGCATCTGCGTCGTCGTATTCACAACCGAGTGCAGCCGGATCGCTCGTGCTAAATTCTGCCTTATTTGCTCATTTTCAACAACTGAGCGCGTGTCTGCTATCTACTTACTGAGGACAGCTCTTGGTCCGACACCATCGGCAGTCACCCTTCGCTACTGAAGATCGTTGTCAATAAGGGTGTAATCGCAGGTTTTTGCTGACAATTTCAACGCCTTCACAATCGCATTGATCCAGGGAACGAAGGCCGAAACTCGAGCGTAACCACCCAAAGGCATACCCCGTACAGCGCAGCCGACTCCAAATGACGTGAGACCTTCAACTCGGTAACGGCCATTTTTTCCGAGCCGGATGAGGGGGCCGCCGGAATCACCCTGAGCGGGACAGCCGCACATGAAATATTAAATTGATGTCATTAAGTGCCGCTCAGAGGAATGATTTCAGAGAAGACCTGTGCTCGGGCCTTCGTTACGGTACATTATTGGCCTGGGAGTTGGGTCACGTCCATTTACGTATAATTCGATGTATTTGCGTATAATTTCATATTTTCATTATTACATGTATCTTGTTCTTTAGCCCTTAACTCAACATCAAATGCCGGTGGATTTGCGGATGACTTACCGAATCGTTGAAAGGAGCTAAATATTTATTACCATGAGTTACCATACGAAGATGCCCTCACTTGATTCGCTCGGGGCGCCCATTAGAATTAAACACAATGAATTGCTTCGATCATTTAAACTGTTCCCGTTTTCAGGCTATCTAGGCTAACCGCCGTAAAGTTCTCTTCCAGTTCGTCTTTCTATAAGCGCATCGCTGAAATTTGCTGTGTCAATACTAGACTAAAACCATTCGAACTGAACATTTTTCATTAGGTTCTATATACAATACAGATCAAGTGCCGCCTCTGCGTGTCCGCGTCAAGACGACTGAACAAATGCACCGTCTAATATATTCTACGGTGTGGTATTTCCTGCCGTCTCGTGATATGTTCATGACAAATATCTAAGTAAATGTTCCCGACTGACTCCCAGTCTTAAATGTTTAACGTCCACGACGAGTACCTGGCACGCGTCTTTTCTGTTGTCGGCGATATCGCCCGCGCACATCTGAATATTCTGATCGATCGATATGTAATCCCGGTACTGCTTCCTGCATGCGCTGTTGCTACCGCCGGTCACCTGGATCTCCAGCAAACGCATCGTGAGATCTGGGTGGTGACGATTAGGCGGGGTTAGTCTACTATCGCGCATTAATATAAAATTAATTGTCAACATCATCGAATTTGTGAACGGTGCAGTGAGCGTGCACCACAGATGTTTACATATAATTGTAATAATAGAGTAATTCGTCACAGGATAATTAGGCGCGACAGAGCTTTGGCGGAGTCCTTTGAAGGTGTATATTTAAGCTCGTGTGCCTCTGTTGTTTCTCGCTATATTTTGTGCCTTTCAAATGATGATAACAATGAACATCTAACGTATTCAGAAGGAGTCACTTAGTCTACTTCGGCCAAATCATTAATCCAGAATCGATTTCCGCCGATAGCCCATAGATAACGTCCGTAATATAATGATATTCAGTGATTAGATATTAATAATAATTAATAGTTAATAATAATAATTAACATTCGAGGTCGTTGTAGTCGATTCGAAAGACAAACGAGCTTTACATTGTGATCGGACAAGGGAGACAGTTATTAACAATTTCAAGAGATAAAACTTCTTTGGCGGTCTCGTCATCCCGTTGATGTTTGTCCTCTGTTTTGACCGTAATATACAACTCATCCAGATCGTGGATATTGGCCGTGACAGGTTCTTTCGAAATGAGAGCTACAGCATAACTAGACAAAGAAACGCCCTTCCATAATTTTAGCTGGGAGTCGTGCCAGCCTGTCTGTTTCGTTTTAGCGAAGAATAAACAGCAGCAATATTATCACAAGCAAATATTAGCCTTACTTGTGATGTCACTTTGTACGGACCCCCAGCCGGCGATAGTGAATTCTCGATTCGAAATATCCTCTCCCTGAAATATATTACATGAAGCAAAGGACTACGGTTACAACCAGTTTGTTGATTGTGTGTGTGTCATTGTTGCGTATACGGGAGAAGTGGTCATATTTATTTTTGCAAAGTTCAGAGAGGACTGGCTCGCATTTACAATACGATATATATATATATATATATATATATATATATATATATATATATATATGGATATATATATATATAAATATATATATATATATATATGGATATATATATATATAAATATATATATATATATATATGGATATATATATATATAAATATATATATATATATATATATATATACATACACACAATACGTTAATGCCGCTGCGTACATGATCTTAGGCACATTGAGTAACGGAGGCGCTCGATCAAGTGTAGTAGTCTGCGACAGAGCAAAGGGACTCGATGCAGTTTTGCGTTAGAATATGTTAGTGCTATGTTTGTGGGTCCGAAAGAAAGGGCGTTTGTATAACTAACATATCTGTCTGTTACGAATAAGTATTACGCATACGCCTTGCGTGGACATAGGGCAGAATCACGTAACATTGACGGAAGTATGCGCGGGGGGGGGGGGCGAAATTCAAAATATGCAGAAGCAGGCATACGACCGGCTGAATCAAATACTCACAGCTATTCTTGTCACGGGCGGAAGACAAATGGTCCTGATCCATTTGGTGGAAATGTCAACAGGTTCGTTGAGTTCTGCGACAGCGATATCGTTATAAAATGTCGTGTGCTTATATTTCGCATGAAGGGCGACACGGCAGAGACGTCTGGTGATGCGTTTCGCGTTATCTGTTAGGACATTCGTGCCCATCATTGCGAAGTAGCTGAGACATACGAAGCCAAGGAAAATTAGCTGTTAAGTCAATGAAATCGTAGCGTGCGTCTACGTTGTGTCTGCGTGCTTGATTGCGGGCGAACAGAATTCGGAGACAAATTGCCGTTGGCAATGAAACACTGCTAGGAGAGTGACGCAGTGAAAGGCACTTATAGTAATATATGATATGTTATAATGGTTCGTCAGCCAAGCTGGCATAGTTTGTACTGGTTTGTTTTTTTTTTGGGCAATAATTACAATAATAATGATAGTTGGTGTACCACAAAAATATGAATCAACATATTTAACAAGGCTAGAAGAGTATAGCACACGAACGGTGTCTCTACAGTTGCCAAATATAGGGTATATACGAGGTTACATCGCGCACTACAGGCATTATTGCCCATTGCACGAGGCGTGCCGTTCACGCCTTTACGTGATATGCCAACGGATCAAATCACTGCCGCAAGGCTAGTGAAGCCGCGGCGCCCTTGCCCTGAGATCAGCGTTTCCATCTTGTCCGCTGCGTTTTGATCATGAAAAGTGATTTCTACAATCAATCGAGTGCTTTTAGACGCCACCTAGCAATACAATAGAAGAATCGTATAAGCACACGTCCAGACATATAGTTTGGCCGAATATCTGACAACAGTCAGGATGGTGATGGACAAAAATCCAATAAGACAAGGTCGCTCCAATCGGCTTAACAAGTAAACGCGGAATTTAGTCGTGCCCTTGACGAACTTATCGCAAATCTGTAGAAAATGTCACCTGCGCAAATTTAGCGGGGTCTTCATATTTTCAGGATTAAAGCAATGCGCCGCCGTGAGCACGTATCGATTCGTGATGAGCGCCCCTCCACAACTGAAGTAGTTGCCTGAGAAGATCGCAACGAGCCACGGGTGAGCTCCTTCAAGAGCTCTTTTCCCGTTGATGATGCGAAATCTTCGGCTGAACTCCAGACCACAATCTGCAATAGCCAAGATCGATCATATAATTCGCAACAGAGCAATATAACATATTTAATTTAGTAGGATCGATTAACAAGAAGAAGGCCGACTCATGTGCTAAATTTCACTGAATTGCGAATAATAGTAATAGTAATAATAGTAATCCTTCCCGTATACCATATTATCATAAAACTACTAACGGATGAACCGTTTCAACGTCAGTTGAATGTACGGTTTACTACTTGACAACGAGATGCTTGAAGGTGGGGACAGTTTAAAGCCGAGATCGCTATTACTATTCGTTTTGCTTGCATAGAAGCGAAATTTCTACTCGCTGCTACTCGCGTACGTAATTGTATCATTAACTGAATATTTAAATTAACCTGATTAACATGATGACATATAAGAGAGCTTAAGCATTATGAAATTGCAGCTCGTGTGATGAACCAATAACGTCTCCAGCTTTACATTAACACAAAACTTGTATAACTTGTCCTCGTTCGTTACAATCTTTAGGGGACTCACCTTCATTGTTCGGCACAGTCGGATCGCTGCTGCCTGAAAAGCTACCTCTGTTTTTTAGCTCAGGAACGGCCGAATGGAGCAGGCAACAGACCTGTCGCTTTCGACATTTCCGGGCGCGCGATCTGTCGGACTCTCGAACTGTCACAAATTCGCCGAGTTCTTTGGCATCATCACAGCTCGGAAAGCAGCCCCCGAGTTCGCCACTGCTGGTCTCACACACAGACTCGACCGAGTAGCCCCAAGCTGTGATTCCTCCTACAGAGAATGGGTACATGCATTTGACCAGAGTGAAATGTTGAGCTGGTACAGCGCCGAGGGGTACGATCGAAAGTAAAGATCAACGGGGTTAACCGAGCTTCAGACTCAGGGTATCCGTTGGTTAATGCAATCGGTTGGCAAAAATGGTGTAAAATGACGATTGCATTTATATATATATATATATATATATATATATATATAGAGAGAAATCATCTGCTCAAACGGAACTAATATATTTATTGTGTATTGACTTTGTTAAGCACTGGCGGTGCACCGAGTCGCTTCGGATGGGTCACTGATCAAATGGTTGTTTCTAATTTCCGTGTCCCCCCAACTGGCAAAAATATGAATTACTCCATAGTTCTCTGTATGTCTCGAGCCTTATAGCCTGAAGCTGATGACTCGGCTCCACCACTAAACAAAACTTTGACACCGGCATAGTCGCGGCCTTGAAATGTCGCGACGCATCAGACCGCTTGTTCTATCTGCTTCAAAATGCCTCAGTTCGGCGTTAGATTTTTAAGAGATGAACCTAAGCTTATGGCCGTGTGACAATGTGGCTAGAGACCGTGAGGTCGAGTCCTACAGTACGGTTTGCGTTTCCAGGTTTATTTGGCGCTCCTACGAGAATGAGTACTTTACCCCCGTAATGCGCTTCTTGGACATTAAAGATAAGCTTCTCATTATTGTTATTACTATTGCTTGCCTATTGACCCATACGCCCGATGGGTGACACCTGCCTCCACCTCAGTTCATATATGTCCTGACGGATTTGAACCAGAGAGCCTAAGGTTCCCCTAGCCGCCTCTGCGCCACTCTACTGTACATTTGATTAGATGTCATATCTCTCTCTCTCTCTCTCTCTATACATATATATATATATCTTATAGTGTACTTTTCGCTCCACATAGATTTCTATACGCAGTGCCGCTTTTGTCCTCATTTCGTTCGAACCTTAAACATGGCCCGCTTGGTCAGTGTTCACATTACCCAATGCTGAAACACCATCAACTGTCAGCAAATAGCAACACAGCGTCGAGCTCTTCGAAGCGGCACAACATCATTTACGTCTAAAAAGTTAAGCCACTTTGTGGAATAATGTATTAATCATATTATCATGACTAACAAATTGCCTCCCGTAGTTCACCACAATTTTGCGGCGGTGAACCGCTATATTTCTGAAATACTTGGTCCAGTCACAGCTGGAATATGCATTAAACACATCACTTCAGTTAACCTTCCGTTGATCAGTGGTCGCATCTCTATCCTGTATAGTAAGCGAAGAGCGTCAGGCTATTTGTTACATATTGTTACTACATATGCGTCACATATATTCAGAAATATGCTATCCAATATTGACGACAGCTGTTATACTATAGATTGCCCCGTTCACAGGTTGCGTAGTGGTTATGTCGACGGTCAAAGGCAATCGATAGTCAATTCTAATAAATACTATAGATATATGAGTGATAGTTGAATAATGAAAATTTAAAGGGCATGAAATATTTCCATTGACTCACAGTAGAGAAAATCCGCGTTTATAGATAATTAACGGCTAGGCTATTGCTAACGTATTACTAGGCCGAAAACAGTTGTACCGTGGACGTTAAATGCTGGATGTGGCTCAGCCAGTAAAATTTATTACAGGTATTGCTAGGCTATTGCTGTTCCATTTGTAGGTCCACTAAGGTCAGGTTATCTCGAGGTTTTTCATATTCTTCTACGACGTGTCTTTTGAGCCTGACTGGCCACAGACAGGTACTAGGCCAACAGATCAAGCAATAGATCTATTGCTCTATCATCACATGGGTCAGTTGGAGAACACAGAGTCAGATACCCATAGATAGACAGACCCGCCAAGAGCAAAAGTTCGAATTGCTAACCCGATAGTTTATTCCGAGTTTCGTTGAGGGATGTTCGAGCAGTTTTGTTGTATTGTCATCACGTTCTATTAGGATACTGAGTGAAAAAAAATTGAATTCAAATTGTGGCTGATTCTTGGAACTGCAATTTCACAGCGCTTTAAGTCCTTGCGGAAAAATAAGATATTAACATTCTTCTTTATGCCTCATTATAAACGAGGTAATATACTTCTCATTTGAGCTAGGGTACCCTCGTAAGCTTAACAAGTGTGAGCTAGTTAACAAGTACTAATCAGTAGAAAACTGCATATATTGTTGGTTTGTCGATCGCTCGTCCATGCGAATGAACAAAATGGGTTGAACCTACAACGAGTCGTGATAGATTCCTCCGTTGTGTGTCGTACACAGTGTAGGGATATGTAAACTTTTGACAGATCAGAGTGAAATGATTGACCGTTTTGACAGAACGAAATACTCGGTTATTCAATAATAGGTGTCACTTTCAGCCCACGCGATATTTCAAAACGGGTGGCCCCTGGCATTATTTTACGTAGCCCTAGAGATCGATTGGACCTAAATTAACCCGACAATAGGTGATACTGAGACAGACGAAATCATTAATTGTAACAAAACTCGACTAACCAAGAGGAAAAACGATCGCTTGAATTTTTTGCATACGAGGATCAGTAGTCGCCCAATCTCATATGGAGGATATGCCCAATCTCATATGGATTAGGTAGACTTCTAGCTAAAATAACTAGAATTAATTTATTCGGGCCCTGCCATGCGACACTTGCATACGCAATTCTTTGTGCCCTATCAACAGCTCATTTAGTCATGAAAAATATGGACGTAACCACGCCTGTTTTTCTACGTTTGGAACAACAAATTTCATTCATGAACGCACAGTGGATATATTCAAGTTTTAAAATGCCTATGTTCATAATAATGGAGCCGATTGCGGAGCAACCACAGAGATGGCATGCCTAGATATCACACTTAGCTGTATTTGAGCATTGTGTCTCCAGCAGTAAAAAAGATGAAAAGTAACCGCGAAATAACTATAAGCATGTGTGTGTATATGGATGTATGACATATGATGGCGCCCGTATACGTCATCTTCAATACATAGCACTATGGGCAAATGAGCACAAATAATAAATATAGTGGATGATCCAACTCGTGATCCAGTACGAGTACATTCGTCAAGCGGGACACAGCAGCAGCATTTTCACGGATGTCCGCGTTTCAGGCGTATTTTCGTAAGATCATTGACCAACCAATCAGCCGACATTATCGATGGCAGTCGCTACCATCGTTCACGAGGCCAGTTTTGTCACCTACAGTCGATTCTCTAGTGTCTTACGCACTCTCCATATGCAACTTTACTCACCCGCACACCGATGTAAACACGCGGGCAGGTATCACTCAACAAACTTACCCAGGGCTAGCGTCAGTGAGACGCACAGGAGCGGTCGGCACATCACTACTATAGACAGGAGGTTGCCAGCTAGTTATCGGCCCATTCGTAAGTGGCAACGGACACAGCTCGATATGATAATATCCCTCATTTCGGCATTTGCATAGAGTAATGATGATCATAAATATATGTGCTGTCTAATAGTCGATCACAGCACCGTGAGCGCGAGAGGACAGCTATCGATAGAGTGTGCGCGTGCTGCTGAGGCGGCAGCCAAATCTGGACGGCTTCCAAGTGACTCTCATTAAAACGAACGGGCCAAAGGATGGCCAGCATGTACAGGGTGGGTATGGGGCCGCCTCGTCCGGACGGCCAAGTTCGTTCCGTCGCTTCCGAGACCTGACAGGGAACTGAGGAGAACGGTCAGCAGTCAAAAATCGTAAACGAAATTATTAATACCGCCTCAGGATTAGCCATCATCCAGAAACTCCTAGTGTAACATGCAAACGGCAAATGGTGGCAGTCCAAGCAAATGTTGCTTAGTGAAGTCGAAATCGATCAAGTGACAGGAAGGAGTACGGGGCTGAGCGGCGGCCAAACGTATTCGCGGTCTCACTACAATGTTCAGAAACATTGTTTTTGTGGCTGTCTTTTTGGAATCGCTGTGGGAACCCGGCGTATGGAAATATATACTCCGACGCACGGGCGTTTGGCGACAGATGTACCTAAGCATGAGGTGTCGTACACGATGCCTCAACACCCGTGCGAGAGTTTCGAAGTTCGTTTTTTTGTAACAGAAAAAGGCCCCTGTGAAAAAAATTTGCCCCCCACACACCAAATGTAGAGTATTACGATCAACGGGCTCAATGATTAGGCTCGTTTTAATTTCATGGCTTGCTTAGTTTTGTTAATATGTATGTAAGTCATTTCTACAGCAGTGACGCAACAGAACAGCACTTGTTTTAGTCTGCGAATTGAAACTGAGTTGTTTTTGATTCGAGCGATCGAATAATATTGCTTGCTGCCATACAGGATGCACATATGTTAAAGGAGAGAGAAAAAAAGATTTATTAAACGTATTGTTGCTTGTAGAGACGGCTGAAACAATCCGGGATCTTATATATATATATATACATATATATATATATATATATATATATATATATATATATATATATATATATATATATATATATATATATATATATATATATATATATATATATATATATATATATATGTAACACACGTAGTGACTTTGAGATCGAGTGAGAATACATTCCACTTCCACATCATGTTGAGTTTTGATGTGTCGCGAGCTGACATATCAGAACTCTGCCCCGTGCTATCGTGATCGGTCTGCAAGCTTGTAGACAATACAACCATTATATGTAGACAAAATAACAACGGAACATTTCGTCCAAGCAGACATTGAACTTTAGATTCTGCTTGCCAATCCGATCGGGCGGGTCGTGATCAACTTCAGATGGAGGCATTTTGCGAACTTACAAATTAAGGCAGACAGACGCTGTTAATTAAAGCAGGTTGACATTATTAATACGAATCGCGGAGCAATGTTACAAATACGTGTTATTTAAGGGCAAAGCAGTTTTCATTGTGATGGCAAATCCTTCACGAAGATAGGATGTAGATCTTAGCAGGGAACATACAGCTTCATTCAAAACGTCACCTGATACTGATATGCTATTCTTCATTGGCAATTTGTAGCTCAGTGATACCACTAGATTCACTTTCATATAAAGCGCACGTTTGAGATATTACACAATTTTAAATCAATACAACAATTTCCGGTATCTTCCATGAACACCATTGTGAACCTAGTAAAAAGTAGAGATTCTGAATCTTACCGAGACAATGGTCGACAACAGCATTCGAACGTGACCACTTCTGTAGTTCGAGATCTTGTAGGCATTCATTTGAAATCGGACATACGCCGTTCTTCAGGGTTAATTTACGTTTGTATTCGAAACCTCCAAGGTTGCTTGCAGTCTTACAACGCTTCAACTGAATAACCACTTGGGGATAAGAGGAGGAGTGCCCCAGAACAATAGGTGAGAAAAGCGACGAGATAATAGATAGCAATGATAGGAATTATTATTATTAATAATAATAATTACTTTATTGACAAATCTGCAAGTGAATACAGCATCGATTCGTATGCAGCCTGTGGGATTTAACCAGAGACCCTATTGTTCCAAGTCCCCGGCGTTACAACCTACACGATGCCGGTGGGTAAATTTATAATGGTATTGGTTACCTCTCTGCACAGCGAGGGAAAGCCGCTGTAGAACGAATGGATTTATCGCAGGCTGATCCTGCGCGGATCAGCCTGTGGTAGACTCCTTCGAGGAAATTCGCTGTGAGGGAGCCGCGGCCGTCTGGGTTTTAGAAGGCAAGCCGACAAAAGAGGTGAGTTGCAGCAGCTCGAGCCGACCCGCACGGGACACCGTGTAAGCGAAGGTGGTTGCACAGTGGTTGACATAAGAGGGTGCCAGAGTGTCAACCACCGTGCCTTCCCAAATGAGGTGCTGGCCTCGGTGCAAGGAGATCAGTGTGAGACCATCAAGGCGGCGCCCGTCCGCAATGTGTTGAAGTCCTGCCGCTCCCTTGTGCAAGGGATACGGGCAGATCTCACGAGCGTGTGCGAAATATCATTGATCTTAATGGAAATATAACAGATGGTCAAAATGACGGAGCAGTTGGATGAATCCAATTCTCTGTTGACGTTTCGTTTTCCCACAACATTTCGCTTTAGCTTTAAATGCAAAAGGCATCTCCCGATGTATCCACGAGTTTATTTAAAGATCGCTTATTCGCCGCCGGACCGCCCTTCGTGTACGTGAAGTCCTTGAATTCATGGAGCCACGTGGCCTCCCTCGCTTTATCTACAGCAAATAGTCACTCGTTGTTAGTGGTTGACGGAAATTCTACCTAGTCTGTATTGGTCAACATTTTATGAGATAGATAACCTGCCCATTATTACAATAGATTCGGACCATCTGTATAAAGCTCAAGGCTGCAGTATTTCATGAATGCAAGCAGGCCCCGCTGGATATCAACAGCTCAATTTAGAGTCGTTCAGCCAGCTTCTACTTAAGGGAACTATTCTACCTTGTTCCGAGCGAGAAAATCACCGTCGACTGTAACGAAGTTACATGTTTTCGGTGACTGGTTGAAGAAGTTAACAATTGAGCTGATCCAGTGTGCAAACGAAGCAACTCGAGTATAACCTCCGAATGGGAAACTTTTCTGAGCGCACCCAACCCCAAACGAGGTGAGGCCCTCTACTCGGTATCGAAAATCATCTCCACGATGGATCAGAGGTCCTCCTGAGTCGCCCTGTCAGGGGAATGTCACACAAGAACAACGGCCTAAGTGATCTTCGATCTTGCGAAAGAGGCACAATGTGAATAGAATTAATTTCTTAATTTTCTACCTGTTGCGCGCAATGCTTATGGGCGGCATATTACGTTATTGAAACTACAGCATCCCTGATAAGCGTGCTATGATTCACACCTTGGTCATACACCTCCTTACAGACAAGTACCCCCCCCCCCTTGGTTCCGTCAATCACTTTAATAGTTGTTGCGAGTAGTCGGCCATCCACTATCTGCTGCTTGAGATCTACCTGGCAAGCATCTTTTTCGTTGTGTGCGATGTCGCCTGCGCACAATTGTATTCTGGTATCGAGTACGATGTAAGGACCGAATTGACGCTTGCAGGCAGCGGAACTGCTGCCGGTTAGCTTGATCTCCACCAGTTTCGGGGCGACATCTGAAGGAACAAAGCGTCATCAAACTAGATTTAGATATAAGTGAAATCATGGTGATTCGTGTGCGTTGGCCTTCGGGCTGGCTATCTATGTTCGTGCGAAAATTCGATCTGGCTAACTACACATCTGGGACTGTTTCGACCCGTAAACACTTGACATGAATACCCAGATATTACGGTAAAGCTGGTAAGGCACGAGAAGTGAAAGGAGATGAGAAATTTTTTCACGTTTGAAACTTCTGCGCGTTCAGCATGTTTGACAAGTTAATAGAGAGTGTTCTGTTCGTTTTCTGAGTAACTCAGTACGATTTCCCAAATTCCTCTATGTTCCCACTCATTGGCAACGGACAACAATACGATAACAAAATGACAATGGATACTATAAGTATAAATGTAGGTCTTACGAAATGGGGCTGTTCCATCCGATCCCCAGCCGGCGACGATGAATTGTTTTCCAGAAACGTCCTTTGCATAAAACAGAACAACCGTCAAAGTCAACAATACTAAATAACAATGTAGAGGCTTTGTAATATCGGCAGGCAAATCATATAATAGCGTGTATCATTCTTCAGAACTAAGTGTTCCTGCTTTATTTTTAGTTATTCCTAAATGACTTGGGTTTGATTGAGTATCTATTGATCGATGACGCTTTCTTTGTTCGCACGCACTTATAACGAACAAGCAATTCGTGGCGAACGAACTTTTCGCACGAAGGCGAAGTGCTCGCTCCCTAAGTTCATTTGCGTAGAATATGTCTAGTGTGACAACATGACAGTGGTAGTATTTAAAAAATTCTAGATCGCATATCCCCCTTGTTGTTGCTTGCTGTTTTCGACGCCGAAGACGTTGTCTCGGCCTTTGATGGGTTCTGTTGCATGCTCCGTAGGGTTTATGAAGAATGTTTCATGACCTTCGCTGCCATGGCTGTTTTGAGATAACACGAGTTCCAATTCTGCTCTCGTCTACGCCGCGTTCGCCAGAATGTTAACAAACTATACCGATGGCATTCAAAAAAGAAGTCTCAACAAACAAAAACGGCATATTGCTGTACTCGTCTTCGATATATGGGCGAAGTTCAGCGTGCTCAAACTCCCTGCTATGAATCCCGCTTCAGGTATCTTGAAGGCAAGCCGGGCCAGCTGTGGGAATTTATCAAGTCGTCATTTGGTGGAGAGATGAGAGTGGAGGAACTGCCGGCCACTCTGGAGGGTAGCACTGAGCCGCTTTCTTCCCCTCAGAGTATTGCAGATGAGTTGAATCAGCATTTTTCTAGGATCACCGTGAGAACCGGATTATTCTGTTGTTTTAAAACAAGGGTGATCGCAGGCAGCTAACAAATTATAGACTCACGTCGTTAGTGGACTACGTCTCGAAACTCATGGAGAAAACTGTTCTGGTCAGGCTAGACATCATCTCATTTCCTCACAATTTTTCTCTCCCTGTCAGTTTGGTTTTCGAAATGCAAGATCCACGGAGCTGGGGCTCTAGCACACCTCTGGCAGGAGATCGCTGACTCATCGAGAACAACCAGCTATGTTTGGGTGTCTTCGTAGATGTGCCGGCCGCTTTCAGCTGCCTGCGGCACTCGTACTTTCTGCAAATTCTGGAACACCTTGGTTGCGACACCATAGTAGTTGCTTGGCTTCGGTCGTACCTCGCTGACAGATTACAGGCTGTTAAAGTCCGAGAGGTTGAATCATCCTGGAGGATTCTCAACAGAAGTGCGCCACAGGATTCCGTGCTTTTTTAAGAGGTTAAAGGTAAATTCTACATGGACACCAGGCCTCACACTAAGGTATTTGCCTGGTAGTGTCAGGCTTTTACTGACTAAACCCAGAACCAATTTTAACTTGGGGCACTGACCGGGACTGTCAAAAGTATTATTTCATTCATTGCCTTGCAGGGACCGGCGGTTGATTCCAACCATGTCCTATCCCTCAGTTCCTCCTGTGGGGCGAACCCTCCCGCTCAGCCGCAGTGGGCCTGCCTATACCTGGTCAGGGTGATCTCGGGATATCTCAGCGACATGGATCTGAGCTGCGAAGGTAGGAGGGCGCCCGCAGAGACGAATGGGTAAGGAATGAGGACAAGGATGCGTGCATAGCGGAGAGCTCCGAGGGGCGGATCGGGCAAGTGCTTGTCCTGGGTGGAAATCCCGAGCGTGGCCCGTCTCTACTCGTGCTAAAGTAGCCCTGCGTGCACTGTGGAGGAGCTGAACCGGCTACTAGACGATCTGACTGAATCAGCTAGGGACGCGAAACCAGTGCCAGTCATCTTCCAGGGAGACTTCAACGTAGCCTCGGTCGGTTGCCGCCCCTGACAAGCTTCCATTCTAGGACCTTACATGTTCATCATGTTAATACACTTTATCCTTTTGGGAAAATAAGCGGGCAGATTTTGCAAAACTATAGCCTATGCAGATGACACGTTTGCTTCTATTTTGAATCTCACCATCATCGACTCAGGAGGATATCCATTCGGCTATTTCCAAGGTGGAGAAAGTCATTGAGATCTTTCAGAAATTCGGACTGGCCATCAATGCTACTAACGGGTACTACCCTTTTCAGGGCTCCTCAAAGATCGGTTCAGGTCCAGTCGATTCAGCTTTGTGTCCAATCCGCTCCAGTGTTACGTTCAGTCAAGTGCTTAGGACTGATGCTGCGGGACACACCCAGATGGCATAGCCCTGCACAGTGCAGCAATGACAGCGTAGCATACCTCACTACGCAGGCAGTGAAGCAATGACAGTGTAGATTTGCAGATTGAGGCAGTCTGCAAACTGTTCCCCAGGCACCCAGCTCACGAACCCACGTGTGGACTCCGTGAGCTCAACGAGGAAGAACAGGAGGTAAACACTGTTTCTGTTGAAAAGATGGGGTTTGCTAGGCTGAGACTCTCCACCGATAAGGTCTCGGGTCCGAACGGAATCCCACCGGAAGCTATCCGGACAGAGGCCGGAAAGTGGCCGCGTGTTCTCAGTAGGTTAGTTGATGGGCTTCTCAAGGAAGGCCATTTCCCACGAATCTGGAAGAAGGCAGATCTCGTGCTTATCCCAAAGGAGGCGTCGCGCTCGAATAAAGCATTTCGACCGATCTGTCTAGCCCAGTATAGGACGCCAACCTTGTGTGACTCGACCGGATTTTGTTTGATTCTCTATCTCTCTCCCTCGCTTTTGTTTCAGCGACTTGCAAGAACAAATGGAAAGATCTCCGGAACAAGGATTGTTGCCACTGAAATGCTACTTTATTTCCCCTGTCCTGACCTTCGGCGAAATGTTCGAATAATCTTCTCACCTGATGTCACTCTTGAAACGAAAGAGCAGTACTACTCACATATCTAGGTGTGGCCTTTGGAAGACAAATGGTCCGAAGCCATTGTCCCGATACATCAACAGGTGAGTTGAGCTCTGCAACAGCGACATCATTATGGTAGTACCGGTGCACAAACTGGGCATGAATAGCCACACGGCAGAGTCGTCGCACGACGCGTTTACGGCGATCGAACAGATTATTTGTCCCCATTATCACGAAGTAGCTGTTGTACGAATACAATAAAAAAAACGCGACCAAAAAAATGAATCACTGGTGAAATACGAGCTTCAAACGACTTTCCTGATCTATTGAACTTCGGAGAGTCCTACACACGCACGCTGTATGACCAATTAATATATATCTTGTTATTATTAGATTAATCTTATTGTTATTATTATGATTATATACCGCCATGTCATGCATACGGATGAACTGCGAATAAACTGTACCACGCGCATTTTTTGTAGACTAGATACCGGCTTGGTAATAGCCCCATGTGCCTTAAAATAGAGCGAACAGTTAGTCAACGGGCTACCCAAACAGGGATGTCGTCATGATGAATACTAATTAGTTAATTAGTTAGTTAACTCACTTTCGCAAACTCAGCGGGTGGGATTTGTCATCGGGATCAAAACAGTGAGCCGCTGTTAGCACATGGCGATTTGTGATGAGGGAGCCTCCACAAACAAACAGGTTAAGCTGAAAGATGGCGACGAGCCACGGATGACCGCCCTCTGCGGATTCAACCCCTTTGATAATGCGGAACCTGCGACTGAATTGCCGGCCGCAGCCTGAAATAGTAATAGCGTTCAATATCAATCTTCACGTATGATGGTAAAGTTTTGTTGTTGTTTTTGTTGCTAACATTAGCTGCAAGCACAGTAAGCTTATGTGGGAGTGACCCCTTGAAGCACTGTCACCTTGAATAGCCACGCTATAGCGAAGCCAGTGTACCATTGCCGCGGCTAAATATATACAACGGCGCTGACATGGATAAACAAGCTGAATATATAACGCTATTTTCTGCCTAGTGCAAATCATCTGACCTATATAACAAGGTACACACACCCGACGTCAAATGCGTCCCTACCTGCGCTGTTTGTTTTCGAATTATTGTTGTCGACATTACGTTTATGCCGTTTGTCGACGGTAAGTGGACAACAGATTTGCCCTTTGCGGCAACGCCGGGCACGATCACTTTCCTGCTCACCCACAGTGAGAAATTCGCCGAGCTCGATCGCATCGTTGCAGCTTGAAAAACAGCCCCCAAGTTCCCCGCGGTGAGTCTCGCAGACAGAGTCAACACTAACGCCGTGTGCAGCAATGTCCCTGTCAGTAATAGCTTGTACAGAATATCACATTATGATTATTATTATTATTATTCGGAGTGGTCCGTTCCCCTATATCGATATATACAGCGTACTTTTCTCCGTATCTGGCCATCAACTGTCTCCCTTGTGAACTGTCTAATCAAAAGGGTAGCACAATTTTCATTTTCATAGATGACCCCCAGGCTGTTTTTCCTTCTATGGCTTTGGTAATGCTTTTAGCCAGCGTTATTTCAATGACCTGTCAGGAGAGGCGTGAGGAGTGCACTTCCACGAAAAGTTGTTGTCCATTAGACTACCGCTCCACTGGCTTCAATGAAGATCAGGGGGGGGGGGCTGAAAAATGGTCCTTAAAAAATTGGACTTCAAAGATGTCTTTCACATTGTGATGGTTACATTAGACTCTTAAAGCCGCTATCAGTATAAAAATCCCATAGCGCAGCATCAGTTCGAACATATAACTACATATCGTAGAAGTAGTTGAGGACAGGGTGCCAGGCTAACATAACAGGGTGCTAGGGTGTCAACCACCGTGCCGTTCCAAACGAGATGCTGGCCTCTGTGGAAGGGGATGAGTACGGGTGAGGACGTCAGGGTAGCGCACGTCCGTAAGACCAAGGCTCTACGGCCTAACTAATCGAAAATAAATATTGCATCCTTACTACATACTGGATGTGACTCGGTGGGAATAAACATTCTCAGGGGGCTTCCAGCTGACTCTGCCAAGTGCAGTAGGCTTATTACAGAGGTAGTAGTAGAACAGAGGTTGATTGATGATATATGATTCTTCCACAAACGTTGTCATCGATTTGAATTCATGGTTGGGTTGCTTTTGGTACGGCCTCGAAGCTAGCCTTTTGCATAACCTTAGTACATATATGACTGGACTCCGACGGTAACAATAAAATATGCACTAATTATAAAAGTAGCTAGGGATTTGGTTGGGGTGTCTCGCTCGTTTACTGAATATGATCGGGTGCATATAGGGGCCGATATCCGCTGGGATTCACTGCCCCGTTGCATATTTACGCTCATTTCCTCGATACTTGCATAGATTTATTTTACCTATTCATGTACGACTCGGACATCTGCCCGCTTAGCCATTTTGTATTGAGTGTGCCGCGGTTGCTTCTTTTACTCTTGAGGTATCCAGAGAGATTTCCACTGAACCGCCATAGCACCGACTGGGAGCCCGACAATTCGTTTTTTTACTAGACACGAAAATATTATTAAAAGTTCATAGCGCATGAGTGCATCATATCGGCTTATTTCAACAGCCCCCGTTACGAGTCACGATTTCTTTTCGACGGTTGTGTGCATCTAAAACGGTGCACATCTAGGTCATCGATCGAGTGGGCAGTATCCTGCAAGGGGTCGCGTTTTTGGGTGGTTCCTGAGAGATCTGCCCCATTTTCTTATGTGTGTCCTCGCATGGATGTATCTATGATTCTGCTGGATCGATATCGAGTACATTTTGATAAGTTGCGACTTTCTTCACCTTATTGAGACGAAAGGAAGCGTTTCTATCAGTTTGATCGATACAAAGCGAGATTCTGAGTTGAAACCTTGTAGTGTATTTCCTCCCCTAAAGTGGTTACTATTCAATATTGACGTTGAGGTCGAAATGTTGGAAAAGTCGACAATTCATAATATGACTTGAATCAATTGTGGGGAATGGTGATTTTTCTAAATTTTATTTTGATAAAAGCTCAGTCTCAGCTTGGTGACGCACGAATTTTTGGGCCAAACATGTGCTAAAGCATACAGCTTTAGTACCATGCATTCTGATCAAACAACGCAGTCGACAGCTTCAAATACTTGAAATAAATAACGTTCCCAGAAAATAAATACACAATTATCTGAAATAGATACAGTAATAGTAGTGATGTATATTCGTGTAGATAGTAACAGACTCCGAGCTGCCTTTCACGGGTGCTTAATCCAAGCTGACTATTTCAGGTCTATGAGCGACACGATATAAATAAACACGACGTGTCCACGTTGTCAATCCTCCCTGAAGAATAATGTTATCAATCCCCTTCTTTCAATATTTGCTTAAGGAGGTTACACATGACAGGAGTAATTTGAGGTAAAAATTCGCTATTGCTCAAGAAAATGCTCCACGAATATGCATACATACATCATTTTGTTTAAGCCGAAAGTTGTCACGTTTTTGCAAATATTTTGTTCATTTTGTACAATTTATTAGAACTTGGCCCCAGTGCGCGGTCGAGCCCTTTGGTGGCCTGGCGGTTCATTCGCGTTCGTCTTGCAATCGGAGGAGAGACACTAAGGTGCACGATCCCCACCGTTGCACATTTGCATATAACAGGGATCCGTTTTGTGAAGCAACGCCGAAAGCGGTTGTACCGTGGATTTAAATGTTGGCTAAGCCTTAGCCCAGACAATTTACGTTTCTATAACTCCGAAATCTGTTCTCAAAGTTGCCCATAGAAATTTACAACAATGATTTAAGTCGCCTTCGATATTGCCCCCCCCCCCCCGCCCCCGATCGCTTAAATATATGAAAAATAGCATTAAAGTAAATAGTTTAAGGAGCTTTGCAATTGGACTAGTTGACTTGTTTTCGTAAATAATTTCGAAGACACCTTCAAACATCGACGGGCATCCTCAAAACAGCTCACACTTTTTTCATAGCTAGTAGTGTTGAACATCTCTCTCCCGTCACCTCATGTACTTACTGGCTCATTTCAGTGAATAGTAAATCATCTCTCAAAGGCTAATTAACTCCATTGGAGCACAGGAGGCGATCGATAAGCCTAGCGGTATATTTTTGAGAAATGAACATCTGTGAGATTTGACCCCTGATCGGAGCATCCCATTGTGTTCACTCTCCTCCAACAATAGCAATATCACTCACCGGTGCAACACATGGACCCGCACGGACTTACCGAAAAAAACGATTGTCAGAATATCCCACAGAAGCGGGAACCACATCACTGCAGAATCAATGGTTTCAGATGGGTATCGACAGACGGGTCAGGGCCGATCGAAGGATCCAGATATCATAATATAGAAGTTACGACATTTGCTCTACGTAAGAGAGCGTGACACATTATATATATATATAGTAGCTGTGATTGAACGTGAGGTGGCAGTTATGGTGGCACAGTTAAAAGAGTAAACTCTGCTTCTCAGTGAACTCTGTCAAGAGTGTGGGGATATGCTTTTACCTATCGCTCACGCGCAGGTAGAGAACGAAGAGAATAGTGCGGCCAGTACCAGAAATCTCGAATATTTATTTAGAAATTTCGTCAAACGTTGTACACATGTTGTTGATATGATTATACGCATCGGTGCTGGAGAATCTGAAACATAACATTGCTTTTTCGAACATGTCGTATCCTAGCAGAAACTGCATATAAAAACGCTACATGCTTTATTCCAACAGCTATCAATTCTGATACAGGCTATATACGTTTGGTCGAATCTTAGCGTTGTCCAAATTGGTATTTTGTCCGAGGGCTTTAAGTGCACCATCAATGGATTCATTTTTTTGTGTCATTGAAACAGATCATAGGTTTATTTCCGCTGCAAAGCTGCAGGCAAGATTTTCGGGAAAGACCTAACTAGACTAAATTGGTCAGCTTGACAATTCTATCGAGTGAGGAGGACAGCAAGGGAAGAGAGTCATTGTGTTATGCAAGATCACAAGATGACACTGGTGACCTTCGGTCTGGTGGCGGGAAGCGACGCCATCGCTGATGGAAGCAAGCACAACTGGTTGTTGAAGCTTCGAACAATGAGGTATCCGGCCATAATGAATAACGCAAAATCAGCTAAATACAAAAGTAGTCATATGAGCAAAAATGACACAACGCCTGGTGGAGTGGCCCGGGTCTGAAGTGTCATAGTATAAAAATGGCTGAATAGTAAAGAAGCATATAAAACAAATGTACAAGTATACTATAAAGAAAACATACTGCATAGACATGCTGAACGGGCCCTTTACGAAATGTCAACGTTCTGGGTACGAATCGCTTGTGAGAACCTGCTCGAATGCCTTAACGAACAGGATGCCTCAGTGGAGCAGACAACGTAAGATATATTGCCTGCGTATAAATATACACGAGGTAAAGGCGGGGGTATCTGCACGGGCAACAATAACCATTGTAGAATAATAAGACCTTTAGCATAGACCAAGAGACAAATACTCACCATCCTGATGTTGCGCCAGATGTTTTTAAGTGCACACCGTAGACAAGCCGTATACAGAAGTCGGCAATGTCGTGAAACCTCTCGCTCCCGAGCATGATCCTGGCTGAGGATCGTATAATTGTTTGGTGTCGTCGAACAACCAATGCCCTCAACAGAAGACCTTCGATATCACGGCATTAATCAAACTAGCGGAGCTATCACGACACGGAGGTCCGTATACACCGGGTGTAAAAGTGTCGACAGGCCGTATGGTCCCAGTTAACGGTCTTGTTACGAATTATGCAGAGTAATCAACTCACTACCATCGTTGTGCGTTGGTAAATTATCGCCAGAGTCTTGATACTGATAAGCTCCCTCCAATCAAACACTGGAAATGCATCCCACAAATGAATCATATGTAATTTTAAACGAACTTATTTTGCCATGTACAAACATTATTGGAATGAATAGACTGACATAAGAATCGCATTGTGTGTGTGTGTCTCCTAGCCTTACTGAATTAATCGTCATGTTAATTTAACTAAAGTTGATTGTCTTTTGTTCGGTACGAGTTACGACTGGGCGTGCTCAATCTTCAACTTGAGCCATTTTACACCTAGACAAAATATAAACGCATCTACTATGTGCACCCAAGTTTTTGGACCAAAAGACAGCAAGGTTGGCTGTTAACTTCTTATTCGATGAGCACTGATAGAGCTCTAGCACACCATCCATCATTGAAGAGTTATGGTAAATGGTAAATGTTTATTGGTTTATTAATGGAGCTGCAATTTTACAATGCTTAAGCTCTCTTATATGTCACACAGCGGGGCTCGAACCTGCGGCCTCTGGCTTCCGACAGCCAGAGACTTAGCCGTCCAAGCCACCGCGCTGACGGAATTATGAGATAATTATAGACCACTGTAAACTCCTCTCGCTCCCTCACTCGATCGAATTGATAGAATATTCTTGCAGAACCCGAACGACAGATGAATGTCTCCCCTGTCGCCAACATTATCACCACCAGCATCAGCAAGATCATCGCCAACAGCAGCAGTAGCAGAAACCTGCACAGTCATTCTCACGATGGTGGGATTCGTTTTGGTTGTTACCGTGGCTGGTTGGCTCGTTGACCAAGTTATGGTCCCCATCTAGTCGGGTATTGTCAGCTGTATCATTATCATCATCTGTGTTGCTGTTCCTGTCGTTATTGTTGCTGATGTTGGTGTCGTCTACGCTGTTGTGTTCGTGTCTTGTTTCATCTGTGTGTTGTACCTTATAGACGGCGGCGGCGGCGGTGGCAGTAACAGCAGCAGCGGCGGCAACGGGAACCAAAATGAAGAATTGTGACAAAGTTCTTGCCTTCGTAATCAGACAGAGTGGTTGGTGGTCGTGGTGCTGCTGATGTTCATGATTTTGCTGCTTGCGGTGCGACAAACGTCACCTACCGCACGACGAAGGCGACAACGGGCAGAGAGCGAGACAGATATATATATATATATATATATATATATATATATAAACAAATAGCTAGCTGGATAGACAATGGCGACATCAAACAGCAGCGGTGGCGGCAGCAGCAGCAGCGACTACTACTGCTACTACACTTGGGGAGCAGCAACATCGTCACCGCAAGCAACATCATGGATCGCACCCCGATGTGAGAACCCCCACGCGCGGTCGCCCCGTCATCGTCATTGTCGCTCTTCAAGCGATAGCATCAGCGAAAGCACGAACGCTACCAGTAGCTGCGCCGGTAGCTATGTATATGAAGCGGCGCAATTGCCGCTGCCGGAGTCTACTATTACAGCTGAAGACGTCGCCTGCCATTGCGGCTAATGCGTGTGATATGCTTCTTGGTTTTCCAGTAGCATCCCAGACCTCCCTCCCCGACTGACGCCGCCATCGCCCCACGCTTCATGATTCTTCCCCGTTCCTCGGTCTTCATTATGTGTCTTCTCTCTTCTCCGCTTAGAACTGTTTTCGGTGAACACTAGAAGATGTATAATTGTAGCATCAGCATCATTATTATTATTATTGCTACGATTGCCTTTATCACTATGGGCAAGTTATGGCTGGTTTTTCTTCCGAGGAGGGGAGAGGCAGGCAGAGCAAACTTACAGAATGCTTACAGGACACCTGGTCAGTCTGAGCGTGCTTACGAGAATTAATTGTTTTGCAGTCTTTAGACGAAAGAGAAATATGCTGCTGTTACGTTCGTTGCGGATAGGATTTGGTGAGGCGACCTGATTCACAGACGCTGCCATTTGTGTCACAATGGAATACAAAAATCAATAAAAAAAGGCCCTGTGTGCTACATTCACCGTAGACATATACATGTCCTGCCAGAAAGATGGCGTGGGGCAATAACGCTGTAAACGAAATATATAGAGAATGTTTTTTTTTGTATTGCAGAATACTCAAACAAGCTTCGACTCAAACTGGTAACGGTTAGAATCGCTTGAATCTCGTGAATATCTCTCTGGGTGTGTACTATGAAACATCAGGCTTTCCAGCTGCCGGCAAACAACTGGTGAACGCTACTAATACAACTTCTCGATGTCAGGAGAAAAACAGAGCCCTAAATAAATAGTGAACCTCAAAATAGATCGATCATTGAAATGTCAAACTTGATCCGTAAAAAATTGCTACAAATCTACTTGATATCGCAGGCATTCTTATTGATCAGACTTGAATACAATACAGAAATTGCATAAAAACGATCACACCGACGCTTGTATTGTAAGTTTGTTCGCGTACATGTTTGCTATTGTATTATTTGAATTCGCGCGCGCCCGTTCCTCTTCGATGTAGTTTGAACTTCGTTTCTTTTTTTTATCTCACTTCGTCAACCAGGGCTCGACAAGTGCGCCCAGTAATGCACTACCAAAAATACGTGTTTCTATTGTTTCTGTGTGTGAGTGCGTCCGTGTTTTTGTTTTTTGCTTGCTTTGCTCATTAGATCATATCGATTAGATGCTTCTCCCGATGCTTTGACTTTGCTTAAATCGATGAAATGATGAACAAGAGAACGATTCTAGTTTCTGAATTAATTTTTCTAATATTGTAATCAATTTGTTTAATTTTATATGTCAGTTTGTGTCTAATATTCGCTCGCATTTGCACCACAGTATTATCTTATTACAGCTATTCTACTATTCGCCGTCCTCTCCTCCTCTGGGAGCACTGTCACTGAACAATTATTCACCTGCGCTTGAATTGCAGCCTGCTTTTCGGGATTCGTTCTCGTGGTTAACGCCGTCAAGCGTCGACAAAATCGAATGCGCTCGAGGAGATTTTTTTGTTCTTCTGTTGTTGCTGCTGCTTCATAGTTTCATGTTATTTTTTGTTCTCTCTCATTTTATCTGGCCAAACACAAAGACGCTCGATGACGTTGCTCGATACATTTGTTCAGCAAGAATAAGCGCACACAACACAATTTGCCCATTGATCAAGCTACCGTTACCACCTGATGACAAGCACAATACATATACAGGACGATGCGACGCCAGAAGAGGGCCGGCAGATATACCGGGTTGCGATGCGATATTTCTTCGTCGTCCGGGGGGAGCACTGTGTGAAATTTGACACACAAATATAGACGTTTGTTGTTGCTGCTCGTTAATTTTAGGGATAGCGGGTGTTCGCTCGTTATATTCACAGGCGTCGCAGCGACGCGGCCGATACCATCATGAGAATTAGTCAATACGACACTTGTGCAAGACAACTTTGTCAACTTCTCAAAATTCTCAACTGCGGTAAGACCACGGTCTAATAAGTGGCCATTAATTAAAGCAAAAATGCTTCAGTGTGCAGTGTTGAGCGGATCTCTCCCCCTCGTCCAGACTAGTGATTAACGACCCGTTTCCAGTCACGCTGCGTTTGTCGGCTGGTGGTACTGCCCTGGTCCCTTTCTGCGAATAGATTCCTGCAATGATGCCTATATCGTAACAACACTCTGGTTAAGACTCACCTGAATATTTCATACAGGTTTGGGTAAGGACGATTTGTATTCCCCGAAAAGGTCTGCTTTAAAATAAACAGGGTCGTGTGAGCGGTTAGAATTTAGTTTTCTATAATCTAGGTGTAATCCATTAGGTAAAGAGGACATTAAGAAGCTTGTGCATATCATATAATAGCTTCACAACATGTATTTTCTTTGATTATATTTCACTTATATATTCAGCCTGGCACAGACTAATCATCATAGGACACTGGCCACTTCGAGCCAGTCATGATTTAGCACATAAATTCTTCATTTCAATTCACATGCCTTGACAGAGGACTCGGTTGAAATCTGCTCTATAAAAACACAAGTGAAAGTAGCATTTAGTATTCCCCGTGAAGCAGCCGTGCCGTTTATCTCGATTTTTCTGTACTCTCAGCAATGCGCGCAATCACTTTGTCCATAGGATACCATAGCTAATGATTCTCTCAACACATCGAGCGTGGCCACACTTTCAGATACATATATATATATATATATATATTTATATGGGAAGATGCAGCAAAGCAACAATCGCAGAAAATAATGAAAACTCAGTTGTCGTAGTCATATTGTAACAGTAGTCAAAACAACCGTAGCTTTATTTTGTCTTCTTCGATCTCCGCAGGCAACAATTACACAGGGGTCAACAAGATCACACTTCCTTCACTGGGTCGTCATGGTGTCTTTCTCGTTATGTTCAACTTCGTATGGGCACCAGTATACGCCACCGGCGATAACAGAGAAGTTTTACCTCTTCGAAACGTGCACTTGTCCAACCAGCTGGATAAATTGGAGATTATGACACGTTAGTGTCAGTCACCTTGAAAGCGGGAAATATTTAGCTAGCCGTTGTTCACATATTTTCACACCACTTGCGGAAGATGGGGAGGTACCGGGTTAGCCCTCAGGTGGTGAATCTTTTCTTTTTGCCCATCTACACGTATTTATATCATATGCACAATGCAATGAGACAACACTTCACATGAAAATGTATCGTACTGAACCCACAGTGATATGACGATAGCGATGTTAATGACGACAATAATATATTTGTTTCTAACAAAAGTCGATCTTCTCGTTTCCACGAGCTCATAATTCAATATTTGTTATACAACCACGCGCACACAAACATACAAACATTTAAATACATGCGTTCATAAAAATATTACACACCGAGACACTTAGTTAGATCAGATCATCAAATCGGACCATCGGATTTCGTCTGCTCCCAAGTAGCTAGTTAGAAAAACAACTGAAACAATAAATACACATATATATATATATATATATATATATATATATATATATATATAATGTCGACATGGACAATCACAGGACATATGGACATATACTATCGGCGGCGCGCCTCACCACGAAACCTCGAGCCCTGTTGCCGCGCCACAACATGACGCGGCGCCAGTACAACTAATAACGACAACTTTGTATTCTTATTCACAACACAATAGCAAAGCTTTCATTACAGTTAATTTCAAGGGACGAAAATGAAACTACAGAGTAAATGAAGAATAGGGCCAGCGGAACTGAGCAGTGGCTGATTGCTGTTTCAGTTTTCCGTGACAGCGTCATGTCATGCAATGATGGCCATGCTGTGTGTGTGTGTGTATGTGAAATAATTGATTGTCTGTTACCCCTGCTGCTCTTTGTGCTTGACGAAGGTAGACGACCTCGTAGTGCACAACACTGCGGAAGTGGACGTATTGGCATAAGGATGGACACTAGAGACACCGCAATAAGACGAGTTGCATGTAGTAACAGCAGAGTCTGAGGCAGCAACAACAGCAACAATTGGGAACGGCCGTCATATACTACGCAAAATGTAACTTGGAAGCATTGATACATAAATACAAACAGACACACGCTCACACACACACACACACATAAACATGTATGCTTGTAAAACGGCATCTGCATCTGTGCCACAACTTTGTGAGAACTCTTGGACAATTGTCCGAAGGGAAAACAAACCATTACTAGTAGCATTTTTTTCATAAGGACGAATATTAATAAATGAATGAAGGTCGATGATTATATTATTGAATTTTAACAGAACGATTTCAGTGTCACTGGAATTGGAATATGTAAAAATCGGAATATTGCCATATGAATGAACAGGGAATTAAGACAAGATGGACTTGTGTGAGGACATCCTGAATTCTATGTAATGGCTAATTCACCGATACGGAGGTGGCGTTACCCATAAGGATGGGTCATTTTTAAGGACAGATAATATTCTCGGATTTGTGTTGTATACTTTGATATTCTTAGAATATAATTGGCTTTCTTGAATTAGAAAAAAATTATATATATGTACACATATCTGTGTTTGTTATCTCGTATATAACTTCGGCAATTGTCCATCTTGAGTTAGACTAGATGATTATCATATATTCATAACATAAATTACACGTTGGCACTTATGGGTACAGCTGTTATACTCAACAACGGGTGTACAGTCGACACAGAGATGAAAGCCAGTGTAGTACTATCGAGATATAGCCCCATCTTTTGATAGACAACTGTTGCAACATATTCACCACAAACCGAGGTCAGGTAGCTAAACACTCAGTAACAAAACACCTGAGCAGGAAATTGTTTACCTGTTGGAGGCTAGCAATACTTATTTTCTGTAGTACTACGTGGCTAATCTCATCCACTTGACGCCGTGTAGGAACATGACACACTGCTAATAGAAACAGATTGCAACAGATTCGGTTGGTTGCAATACTCATGAAACAATGGCACTTTTTAGTAGCAAAATACAGTTCTCTCTATATATATATATATATATATATATATTCGTATCTCATGTACATCACGCTGGAAGGGCTGATAGAAACGATTACTGTGCCCTTATTGTGCAAATTCAAAAGGCCGAGTCGATCAGCTCAATGCAAAAACAAGTAACGTGGGTACACATGTATCATAGGACTCTCAACACTCGTTGGAGTGTCGATGAGTTAAAATATGCATAGTAATAAACGGTGGCAGTAATACACGAAGTGATCCCGTAGTAATGGCTGATAATCGAGATTAACGCTTCGCTGTTTAGCACCTGGACGCGGCTGGCCCTTCTCACACGGATATTGGCCTTCTGCAATGCTGTGACGAGTTGGACGATTAATGGCTAGACATGCCTCATAAAATAGAAGTTATCGTGGAGTTTTTTTTCTAGCGAATTGCATGTCTTACATATTGTACAATAGATGAAAATAAGGAACACTTATATGGCCTAGATAGGCTAACGATATTGAACTCAGCGTTGGCCGACCTCGTTGATCTTGTAGGACTGTGAGAGCGTATTGTTTTGCCGGGTATAGATAGCTGTGTGCATAGTTCGGCGTCATTGTTGTGTCTATAATATGCGTGCACCCTATCGAAAGACATATCGGCCAAGCAGGAATGGGCATCCCATCTAAGGGAGCATAGCACAATAACAACATACTATTGGGTCACAATTCGCGAGGGTGAATTATTAGTGCACAATGGCAAAACACATAGACAATGAATGAGCAATTACGGATGCGAGGCCCTTTTGAGCTTCTCACAGACGGCTTTGTTCTTTGGCTGGCAACGGCTGGAATCTTCGATAATCTGGATGACAGCTGGCATCTGGGTAGCCATCTGGATTTGTCCTGACACTCCATCGAATACAGATGTGGGCCAGTGACAGACACGATGTCTAGCAATATTAGCTAGAATACAGGACATTTTTCAATTTATCCACGGATTGAAACAGTGGCAATTGTGTGATCCGTTTGCATCATCATAATATTTCGTCTGGTTCGCAGATCGGTATCCAGTTCGTTCGGCTCACCTCGCTCTCAACCCCCGAGAACTCTGAAATCTCTTCTCTGAACTCAGATCGTAGATCGTTAAGACTTAGGCGTACCCACAAGGACGCCATTTATGCCGAGTCCGATGGCGTCAGCCGTTTACAGCTTTCCGATGCGCTCCGATTACCATCCATGGGGCATGTGCTTCTTCTTCTTAATATAAACTGGGACAGGCACGTAGACGGGTTTTTTGACCACAATTTTTTTGTAGATAGGCACCTCAACGGGCACATGGAACGGCTTCGGGACCGTGATCACCTTGTGGACCTTCACTGGGTAGTACTTTGGAATCTTAAGAGGTACGGGTACTGTGATAACCTTCTTCACCGGCATACTACGGTAGATCGTCACCGGGTGGTGCTTGAAGACAGGATACGGCACGCCAAAGTTGACAAAATGGTGCGAGAAACTCGGCTTCGGTATGCCGATCACCTTATGATCCTTGACAAACTTCGGCACCTTCTTCACAACGGGCACCTTGACCGGCACCGGAACCGGCTGTGGGACGTGCACCACCTTCTTGACCGGATAGAACTTCGCGACGGGGACATGCTTCGGCACAGGCACCGCAACGGGTACAGGGATTACCTTGTGAACGTACTTGATCACTTCGTCCGCCTTCCAGCCTCCGTGGCCTCCTCCACCACCACCGTGGCCATGTCCTGCCTGACCGACCGCGACGGCCGTTGCTGCTAACACCAACAAAACCGCCCACATGATTGAGCGGTTGAAAGCGTATTTCGACGTATCCAAAACACTGCAGTCACGTTTTCTTCTCAAAAGGTAACGAACACACAAGTCACAGTGACGATACGAGTATTTCCACGTCTCCGACTAGCAGCTATCACCGCTACGATTTCCACGAGGTCTCGTAGCAGTAGTAGCAGTTGTACCAGTAGTATAAGCGGTGGATAATAGTAACCGAACAGGTGAATGAAGTAGTGGGAGGTCGGTGGAAGGGGTCAAGCACAGCTTCGCCGAGGCGCACCGCACAAAGAACAAGCAAGCAACATCAAGCACAATTGATCACAGGCGACAAGTAACTCGCGCTGCTCCGCGCTGCCCCTTTACGAGTAGACTGCGATCGGGAACCCGGTGCAGGCCGTTTTCGTGCCGCGATGGCCAACGCATCCCTCTCCGGGAGAAGATACCGCCGCGCGTGTCTGGGTGAGAGGCACTAAGCGAAGCCCCTCACAGGAGAAAAAAAATGGCTAAAGAGCTAAGCACATGTTGCGTTTAAGCAACGAGTTGAGCGCGGACACCCCCGCTCCACTGCGGGCCACTTTGCTGTCAACTACAGCCGTTGCGTGGTGCTGCTCCGTTACCCAGCTCGAGCAGGTATTGCTCGACGGATATAACAGCAACAACAACGTCAGCCGCAGCACGAAATTCGAAAGTCAAAATGTGACATCCTTTCCACTGGGGTGATTATCGGTACACTACCGCCACCGCCGTCATCAGCATCAGCATAATCAGCAGCAATCGTCAACATCAGACAGGACGATCAGTCGTGTCCCCTGGCTTCTACTTCTTCACTCAGGGATGAGGTGCATTTGCTGACCGCAGTGGCGTAGGATAAATGATCATCATTAGGAGTAGTAGTGGTGGTAGTGGTACAAGAAGAAAAATCCGTTGCGGTGGCGGTTGTAACGCACTGAGGGATGTGAACTGAAGCCGCTCAAAAAAACTGATGGAAGACCCTCAGAATACTAAATATCATGATGATCATCATCAGTATCGTCATCACCATTACGATCATGTATGGATTGACGGACGTCTCTTGGACTATCTCAGGGATTATCCACAGAGTTAGTTAACAGAGAAACAGTAGCGACTGGCGCAATTCGAGTAGGCAAATATGGCAATATCGCAAATTATCGAGTTGTACATATGTCAACCGTGGCGGCGCCTGCCTTGATACAGGAGGTGCAGTACATACGGGTTCGGTCCCCACTAATGGACATTGGCACTTAGTGGTTGTCCGTCTGCACAAAGCAATACCGTGGATGTTAAATATTTAAGGTTGAGAGACAGCCCGAAAGCATTCTTGTTGCATATGTAAATCTGTAATATTAATAACAGAAGGTAATGACAGCAATGAAAACACGCGTTATTACGACCGCATGGGGGTCTACGCCGGAAAATTGAAAGCATATACTGCCCGTTCGTTAGTTTTCAATCCTGGAGGTCACATGCGAATCTATGCGTTTCAAACAACTCTCTAGAGAATATTTCGACGTATGTTTGGCTAGGTCAGGATCGACGTGCGTGAATGAATAGACTCGTGTTTCATCGTCTGTCATTTTAGACGACTGCTGGCAGAGGGCCTTTCTCAGCTGGCGTCTCATCGATCTCTCCAGAATGCATGGGTGTTCAATTCATTTGTTTCCTATGATGATTAAAATTTCTTCCTAATGTTTAGCTATGAGGAGCACAATATCAAGAAAAGGTGCCGATGTCGTGGTCACTCGTCGCATAGCAATTGCCAGTCGAAAATAAGCGAACTACGATAAAAAAAATGACTGACGAATAGCTGCCACTGTAAACTTCGCAAAAATATTTCGATTTCGTTGTAACTAAGTAATTAAACTACTAATCCCCCCCCCCCCCCGCCTTCCAATAATTCTTAATTATTGTATGTTTGAATATAGTTTTGGCATTTATGTTCTGCTAATTTGACCAGAGCAAGTGCACTGACTACATCGGCTCATATGTATCCTAGCAGTGGGTCTACGGCTCCCGGTCCCCTTCTCTAACTAAATCTTACCTTACATCCTAACATATGCGACGGTGGTAGCAACTACGAAATACGAACACCTTGAATATGTGCTCACTATATTCGAGTTGATTGCGAACTTCACCCACTCGTTTGGAACCTCTTAACAATTATTAGCGCACACTCTGGGTGTACAATGATTGCTGAGATGGTATCTTACACATATATATAACAGGTACCAGAACACAGCGATCTGAAGACGGTACGAAGGAACACTGCAGTGAAGTGGTAAAGCAGGAACCGAAAAATAGGCTTACGGCCAACACAACATACATTGAGGCAGAGAGAGCGAGTACAGTTGGGTACGGAGAAACTCAGACTAACTATAACGAGCTAAGAGATATAATCAAATATTTAAAAGTGCGCTTTTCATAAACGTTGAACATTCACCAAGCAAAGTCTACCTGTGGCCACGAGGTGTTCACTGCTATATCGCGAGATGTGTGGGTCGTTTTGTGTAAAAAATATGCATATGTGCATGTCAAGCTTTACAGGTCACACGTCAATTAATTCCATTGTAAGCTGGTTGGAGGGGGAGATCGCAGGAGGACGCTGGGGTCGAATGAACGCAGCTGACACAAACAGCATCTGAGAAGAAAAATGAGAAACTAGGATACACTTGATAGCATACTTGATCTAGCTGGGAATAGAACAAGAAGTGGGCTTATACTGTATCCAAAGTCTACGTCACACCCTCCACACGATGGGATAAGCCTCGATCGATGCGCCGTCTGTGATATTACACCCTTCCTCGACGCCGAGGTTGTTCCCGAACGAACGTCTCGCAATGGCTCCCACCTCTCTATCTCTCGCTCGGTTTCGCTCGACAGGCCAACATCTCCGCGGCGGACCCGGCTACAATACGCTACGGCTGCGACGGAACCGCATAGTCTCTGCTCAGCGGCAGAGACTAGGCGATATTTCAAGACTGTCATTGTTGGTACATTTGTCAGCAACGAGCAGGCTATTTCTTGTCACGCGACATTAGTCTGTGTGCTCTCGCGTCTATGAACGTGAGCATTTGCGCATAATTTTTGCCGAACGGCATCACCAGGCAACATCGGAACATCCCCGCGAGCGAAATCCCCAACCAAACATTGCGCTCCTCAGGACACGTCGAATATTGAACAGTATCGGTGCGTCCGACCGACTCGTTGGGCAAACGCGTGCAAATAATCCAGCCCCTGGGGTAGACTCGGCCGGCTCGATAGCCGGCGGTGGCCAACGAATACCGTCGGCGTATTTGGCATCCGCAGATCGAAAATCGTCCCACAATTCCGCTACTGTAGCCAACATGTGCGATTTCTCACACTTGCAAATCGATCTATTTCTCTCTCTCTCTCTTTTGTCGAATTAACTGTTGACATAACGCGCGAGCGAATTTTCGAGGAAAGTTCGCAGAGGAGAATCGTAGATCGCTGAGTTAAACGAAAAGTTGTTGCTGTTGTTGTTGTGGTTGAAATCGCTGTTGTTGTTGTTGTTGTTGCTGCTGCTGCTGTTGTTCTTGTTGTTAGTTGCTGCTGCTGCTGTTGCTGTACTGTATGATATCGCGGAAACGGCTTCACCGCTGCAACCACCGTTTACGACAGCTCAGCAACTGCTGTCAACTATCGACCCAACGCCGCTACCGTAGGGGTTACGAATAATGGTACAACAAGCAAAACTATTATTATACTACTACTACTACTACTGCTGCTGTTAGTATCGCCACTATTACAACTAACCACGGGCACCACAGGTAGTCTACAAGGGCGACCCGTATTTTCGATCTACCACCACAAGCGGCCGGAGTCGAAGTCGCAGATTTTGCCTCCTGAGAATTTACATAGCTTTATCGTTTGTCGGTTCGGCTGTCTGACTATGTGCCGATGTGATCGTCTGCCTTGCGTTTCTTCATCCGACGGAGCAGTTGAGCACACTCTTAAGTACACAGACGCACACACATATATATATATATATATATATACCTTGGCATGGCGTAGGGACAAGGAGCTGTCGGGCAGCCGGGCCGGCTGGCGATCAGGCTGCATATGCAACAACAGTAGCAGTAGTCAACAGGGATGAGCCAAGACACCGGTAACGGTGCCCGCCGCCCCCGTTCCATGTTCCGTACCCAGCTCGCTAGCCCCTACACCTTGCCGATAGCTGCTATTATCGAATAGAAGCTGCTGTGACGGCGGCGGCCGCCACCGCCGCTGTGCGATATTTGGCGATGTTTTGCTGAGATGTCGTCAAACAACAAAAATCGAATTTCCGACAACTCTATCCGCTGCGGTTGCTGCTTGCTGATCATAATGATGAAGATGATAATGGCGTTGATGTTGGTGGTGACAAATGGCGATGATGAGGACTGCGATGTTGACGACGATGTCAGTACCACGATTGCCCGTTACTATCATAGTATTACCACAGCCGCCAATGCCGCCGCCGCCGCTGCTGCTGCGGCCGCTGTCGTCAAGTTGCCCGTGGCAGCTCTGAGAGAGTGATGAATTGAATGAGTGACGCACGGCTGCAGTGTACACGGTAGCAGCCGAAATCGAAGGCCGATAGAGACACGGGAGAGACCCGGGATAAGGAGGCACTATATGCAAGCTTATCACATTTTGCCTTACAAACCTTACACACCTGGTATAGATCTCGCCCACGCAGTGCCGTCCACGCTGTTGTTGCTACTACTGCTTCTTGTCACTGGTCTCAGCGACGAAGTGACGAAACAAAATGATGCTGTTGATGATAATGCAGGAGCAGATTGTGAATATGAAGCGGCACACGACCACACGGTAGGAAATAGTTAAATTCTCCAAAACAATATTGGTTATAGTGGTAGTGACGACAAGAAGAAGAACAACAACAACAATAGTAGCGACAATATTTATATTTAGTTGTCCTTGTGGGCCAGTGTTGGTGCCGTGGGGGCGATATGCATGGCATTCCTATGGACGCTGTTACGATGAAAGTAAATAAATCTTAGCAACCGGGCGCTTTAGCGGAAGCTGACGGATAGCGCTGCCTCTAATAGTTCCGCCATGCGATGTGCGTGGTACGACATAATTTGTGTGACAAAATCGAGCTAGAGAGTTGATTAGAGCGAGCCGCTGCTTAGGGATCGGACGAAGTGTGTCGCCCGGCTGAAACTCGCTGCAATTGATACAACAAGACAGTCCTTCGGTAGTGCTTGCCTGGCATTAAGTGTTTGTTGATATCTAAGGGGTACCTTTTTTTTAGGGGGGTATGTCATTCGCTCACTAATTCAGCGCCTTCTGCATTGACTGAGTATAAGGCTTGATTTTCACAACAATGCATCTACCTATATCGTTATTGTATAAAATGGTGTGAGGGTGAGCACGCTGAAATCGATTGTTGTCGCGGTTTTTTTGCGGTGCTGCGTGAGCCGCTGTTGGGCGCTCGCGGCACGGAAATCGTGTGCAACCACTCTCCCGCGATGTTGGGAAAGATAGAGAGTAGATGATCATTGACGGGTACAGAATTTTTCCTTATCAACATTGGCTTGTATTCGTCATTGATACTCTGGGCTGGGTGACCTCGGCAGGTTATTTTTTACACTGAACCTGTTCACGGTTAAGCGAAACCATTAGTTTCAAAATATCACATCATTTAGATGAATTGTGCCGATTATATCTGGCTCGTGTTATATCTAGCACAGACAGGACAATAGACGAGTTTCATAAATCATCAATTAGTGAATTCGGGACTCAGGTAGGACCTGTTAGCAAAATACGATATTCATTTTTAATATGTGTAATTTGAGGTATTGCAGGTTTATTAATGAGTGAAGTTAGTTACCTCTAGTTAGGTAACTAACTTCATGGCTTTATCGGCAGCCTGCGTAAGCGTTGGAGCCTTCATAGACAATTTTGTCGACGTGGCTGTGAATGGCCGGAGATCGCAGCTCATGAAGGAGGCGTGTTCTGCTCAAGAAACGGTTTCGCACACCCGTATCACCTAGACAACTGTATCTTGGTCTGCAATTCTGTAAACGGTTGCAAATATCTGTATAATATATTTCTTGGTAAAATGATTAAGTTCCGTTTCAGTATATATATATATATATATATATATAATATAACTATATTGACAAATCTACAAGAAAAGTTCCCTTCCATTCGTGCACCGTACATATTCGAACCGGAGACCCGGGGTTACCGCTGCACCGTTCCGGTAGATAGCGTACTTATATACATATATATATATATATATATATATATACATATACATATATAATTTTAGTCCAAGCGAGCGTGCGGTTTGTACTTCAGCACTTACGGTAGCATTTAGAAGAGAGCAGTCGGAGTCCTGACATAATTGTCAAGCGTGTCGGATGAAATGACAACGCGCCAATGGAATTAACTAACTCTAGCTAACTCCTATAATTTCATGCTTTCATGTTGCTACTTACTCAATATTAGATAATCGACCTCAAAAATGTTGTTGTAGCTGTTACCGTATCTCGTCTGAAATGGCTCTCGGTTGTTAACAAAGGGACCAGATCAATCAAGCTCGTATCTAAGCAAGGCCCGTGTCTAATGATCGTTAGCTAGCAACAATACGAACGAAACCACCAAAGCGAATATGCACAGACTGGGATCCAAAGAAGTCCGCAGGGCCGCCTCTCGTCTCCACATACCCTTCAGCTACGAACTATAATCAAGAGTCTAGTGATGGGTAGCTGCTACCTGCTCGTTGATCCCTCGAGAGAAAAGTCCCCTGGTAGGAAGCATCATTCGCGCATTTGCCCGAAGGAAGCTTCAGCATGACAAGATGACTCCACACTACCGGCCTATTGCGTCGGCTGTTGGTTGGAAGGAACAACAACAGCAACAGCTATCGGCGGCACTGGCGGCGGCCATGGGGATGGAGAACAAGTTGTACTAATCACTTAAATCTGACGTAAAATGGTTCGTTGGCTCTTGGCCGAGTTCAAAGGTGAAAGCTAGCCTATGTCTGTAAGACCCGCACGGACAATGGCTGCTCGGTATCAGTACCGCCTGAAATGCCGATAGCGGCTATTATGCCGGCTCGGCTCATACCGTAATTGTGCATTGGGAGCCAATTTGCAACATACCGTCGCATAATAGCTGGATCCGAATGATTTTTGATATCAATGCGTCACCTTTTGTCAATTCTGAGATAGACGGCTGCTTCTCGTGGGCACTCGATGCTGGCAACAATTGAGTTGGTCTCAGTTTGGCTTCGGCCAACGAACTCGCTCCGTAACTATCCTATACGATCAACGGTGAGTGATGCATTTATGTAGTTAGAAACTGAAGCAGAAAGCACTTATAGGCACAAATCATGAATGAATGTTTGAACAAACTGGATTCTAGGTAACCAGCAACCGTGAAGTGTAACTGAATTAATATTAGGAGCAATAATAATAGTAATAAAGCAACAAATGGGAAATAGAATGCTACGCCATTAATAACCTGACCGAAAATGAAGTCGAATTTCTCAACTCGGATTAGTTTACATTAGTTCGTGTCAGACCTGGTGTATGACAACTAGGCGGTAAAATTCAACGCATGCATTTCAGTGCGTATGTTATATATATATATATATATTAGGACATTAATGATTCTATAGGGGAGATTAATCAGGAATGGACAAGACTAATGGCTCGACGGGTTTTCGAAGCCTACACACAGGTAGGGTAAGTCCGATCAAATCAGAAAGCGAATACTGTATTATTATAATTAATGGGTCTAATGGAAAATAGAATGGGAACCGGTAGGAGATCCTAAGAGATTTACCTATTTATGAGGCCGGTTTTACCGAACGCTATAATATACACGACCACTTCCAGTAGCAATGTCAACTTCACTTGCCAAGTCCGAACGCTTGGGTGCTACAGTACGGCACAGTACTGACTGTGGAAAATATGTACAAGATCGCTTACCAATAATGATATAAACGTAGCACAAAACACATTTACACTTATATGGGGCACCGCGAGGCAGCGATCGTAGAACACATGTTGATGTTCGAATTGTGTTAGAGAGCAGACCGAGTGCGATCCAGCATTGCCCTCCCCCTCATGTTATTGTGAACAGCATGCCCTCGCCGATCCTACACCCACACAAGGATCTGCCTGTGTTTGAAATAAAGCCCGGCCTTTGCACTCTACAATTGAAGGCAGTCAGAGAGAGTCGCAGGAGGACAAAGGTCCTGTCCGGTCACAGCGAAGCAGTGTGTCTTCACTTAGCGTTAACCATTAGCGTCAACGTAGGAAACGCCAGACTCAGTGAGTCTCGTCCCGACACGAAGTTCCAACCACAGAACCAAACCCACTATACGATCCGCACCTCTTTGTGGAGACGGGAGCGCCGATTACGTCGCTGCCTACATTTTCCCACAAAATTGGTGCGCGTGACCAGAGTGCGCGGAACTTCGCGTTGCTGCCGACTACGTCAGCAACCGTTGGGCCCACTAACGGCGTGACACAGCAAGCGACCGCACTTAGGCGACCCCGCCTGAACCCCTCCGACTCGTATCGCGACCTTACATCGCATTCGCGTTGCTGCCGACTACGTCAGCAACTGTTTGGCACACCCACGGCGCGACACAGCAAGCGACCGCACCTAGGCGACCCCGCCTGGACCCCTCCGACTCGCATCGCGATCTTACATCGCAAGAGACAAATCTACAGGAGCCAGCAGAACTGACGAGCGTTCAAATTGCGCGAAGCCGCGCATGAAAACTGTCTGTAAATTCGTGACAGAATCAGTATCTGAACTCGGTCCTGCGGACCACAGTGGTGAAGTGACTCGGCGTACGTGACCTGGCGTGACTCATCGGGACCCGGCTGTGCGGCGAACCCCGTAGTGCCTTTACGGACTAGCTGGTGGGCCGTGAGTTTCGATTAAAAGGTGTGCGTTCAATATGGGAATCGACCATTCGCCCCGACGCCAGCAGGATGGCCAAGGCGCCAACAACTCGACGCCAGCGCAAAGTATCAGCGACAACTCGTCGCAAGGTGTCCCGACATCTCCGCCAAAAAAGTTACGAATCCTGCGCTGTCAGCGTACGACACTGCGCAACAAAATGGCTGCAAAAGGTGCACTCGTCCCTACCATCGACATCGCGAACCTGGAAGGACGTGCAAACCTCACCGCCGTCATAGGCGAAATACGGGCTGCGCAATCCCGTCTCAGCAGTCTTGATCAAAAAATCTTCGACCACCCTGAGTTGGATTGCGAAGTAGAGGTCGACATCGAAGAGGCTGAGGATTGGGCGGATAAGCTCGGGTCGTTCATACATCTCGGAAATGCGCGATTGAGCTTACCGGTGGCAGAAATTGGCAACGTCACCAACACACTTCGCTCGGTATACTCCACCGCGGCCTCAGAGGTGCCTCAGCGGGTAACCACAGCATCAGCTACGGGATGCGAGGGTCTACCGCCGCTGACCTCGTCTGCTGCGCCTGAACGGCAGCGACCAATGATCGCCCCCTCCGCTGCGCCACTCGATGTCTGGGTCGAACCCTTTGATGGACACAACGGCAACGCCTCGTACCGTATCTTCCGTGCGCAGGTCCTCGCATGGGTGAACAGGCGCCCAGATACCAGCAACATCGAGCGATTGTTGCACCTCATCAGTAAGCTACGTGGGCCGCCGAAGACGCTGATCGCCAGCTTGGAGATCATTGAACAAAATTATGATGTAGCGCTACGCCTGTTAGATGAAAACTTCGGCAGTACCGAGCACGAGCAACGACGCGTTATGGAACGACTCAGTGCAGTCCCCCGTGTGCGATCTACCAGCGATGTTGTGGGGTTGCGTACACTGCTGAACCACATCCAGACGACAACCCTGCAGCTAGAAGCCCTCGGTGTGCAGGCACAACACTATGCGCTGTCGCTTGAACACAGCGTTCGCAAGGCGCTGCCCAGTCAGCTTGTGTTCGAATTTGACAATGACATCCGCCGAGATCAGCTGTGTGGCGCAGCTGATCAGTCTGCTACTGCACGACACCAGAGTGTGGTTGACGTTGCCAGAGAGCGGCTGAGCCAGCTGACTCGCTGCCTGCGAGGATACACCGCTCATCTGGAGGAATCATCTCGCTCGCAACTGCGCGATAGAGAACCGCCGAAGCCAGAGCGTTTCAAGCCGGTGCCTTCAACATACGACCGACCGGGCAAGCGAAATTTTGATTCGCGTTTCCCCCCGCGTACCCAGTAGCAGTCGACGGTAGCCGCTGTAGTAAATCCGCCGAAGCGCAACGCTGGAAACCCGTGTTTCTTTTGTGATAGCAGGGAGCATCGACCTTCTCGCTGCTCACACGCGATGACACTTCAGCAGCGCAAGGCCATCCTCGACCGCAGGGGGAAATGCCATTCCTGTTTCGCTCAGAAACACCCTGCTGGGCAACGGTGCGAAGGCCCAAAGGTGGCCTGCGGAGTCTGTCAAAGCCGTTCGCATTACAGCAGCATGCATCAACAGGGCGCTGATCAAGCGCACGGCTCCGGTATCGTGAATGCGGCTACGGCCTCTCTCACGGTGGCGTCAGCGGCCCCAACCAGTAACGTCACGTCCATGGTCATGACGGCCTCCGCCCTAGTAACCCATGCAGGGGTCGAAGTGCCGGTTCGTGTGTTTCTGGAGCCTGGGAGCCAGTTGACTCTCGTATCTCCATCGCTCATCGCGAAGCTGGAGCAGCTTAAACCCACCGGACGAGCTGACCTCGTAATCAAAGGCGTCAACAGTGAGAAGGCGTTCGTGTCAGAGCGCTATTGTTTGTGTCTCACCGGTCGACAACGGCAATCGAAGTGCGTCTCGATCGCCGCGTATGCCTACGACTTCGATGTCGATCCGCTGAACAGCTGCTCGCCCGACGTACTCCGTGCCATTCGTCGGTTTGGTGGGAAGTTCCCACTGGCCGACGCCTCGTACTCCAGCAACGGATCGACCGACCCACCCACCATCCTACTAGGCATGGACTATTACTACGACGTCGTCGGTCGAACTATGAGAGAAATCGTTCCGGGACTGGTGGCCACCCAGTCGACGTTCGGCTGGCTGATCGGAGGCGCGCCCAAATCTCGTCCCCGTCAGGTCGATGTGCAGCGAGTACATCCAATATGTTGCGCTGCGGCCTTGTCAAGGCCTGCGCGTGACATCGAACAGCTGTGGGCCACCGAGGCTATCGGCATCACTGACGTGCCACCGGACGTTCACTCCGTCGATGAGGCTGACGCGCTACGACAGTTCAACGAAGGCTTGGTCTATGACGGAAAGTCGTACACCGTAGTCATGCCAAAGCGAGCATCAATAGCAGCGTTGGAAAATAACCTCAGCCAAGCTTTGCGGCGTCTCGAGCTCAAGCGACGTACGTTGGGAAAAAACCCTGCCGCCTTCGCTCGTTACGACACCGAAATAATGTCCTTTGTCCGCGCTGGATTCGCCGAACGGATTAGCGACTTCAATCCCGACTCAGCAGGACGGGTGGACGGAACGTTTATAATGCCACACCACCAAGTAGTCACTCGAGGTGAAGATGGCAGCGAAAAATGGCGCATTGTGTTCGACTGTTCCGCCACCACGCCGGGGAATACGTCGTTGAATTCGCATCTTCTGCCCGGACCTAGTCTAAACCCGGACATTGTTCAGCTCATCCTCAATTTTCGCACCCAGTCCGTAGCCGTATCAGCAGACGTCACACGTGCCTACATGACGATTAAGGTTTGCGATGCCGATCGCCCGTACTTCCGGTTCCTCTGGCAGGGCCCCCGCGATAACGTTGTCAGTTGTTACGAATTCAACAGAGTCGTCTGGGGAGCGGCGCCTTCGGGATTTGTTCTAGCGGCCACGCTGCGCTGCCTATTCAAACGGGTGGACCCTAACAACGAACTACGGCTTGGGGACTCTTTCTACCACGATGACTTGCTGCGAAGCTTCGCTACGGACGACGAGGCTATCCGATTCATCGATAATATCATCGGATGGCTTGACACTGCAGGCATGAAGTTGGCGAAATGGAAGACAAACTCGCCAGCGGTAATCGCCCATCTTCGCGGGCGGGGCATCGAGTCGGCGGACGCCTGTTCAGTCGAAGGAGCCTTGTTGAAGGTTCTGGGCGTTGTATGGGTTCCGACCCACGACGAGCTGCAGGTATCACTGCCCTCTCTTGTACAACAGGCCGACAACGTACAGGACGCGACCAAGCGCTCAGTATTGCGGTTTGTGGCATCCGTGTTCGATCCCATTGGATGGCTCGCGCCATTCACGCTCCGTGGCAAACGACTGATACAGCTACTATGGAGCGAGAATCTGAAATGGGATGACCCGCTGCCGGAAGCGATGCTCACCCTGTTCCGAAATTGGACGGCTGAGGTAACTGTACTCAACGAGTTGCGCATCCCGCGTCATTACCACAGCCGGTCTAAGAAAATCGTCGGTCACCACCTGCACATATTCGGTGATGCTTCCGAGACAGCCTACGCAGCCGTCGCATACCTGCAGTCGGTTTTCGACGACGGCGGCTCCCAGACAGCACTCGTCATGGCAAAATCGAGACTCGCGCCACGCAAGCCGATGACGCTGCCGAGGCTCGAGCTTATGGCGGCGCTGATCTCGACCCGTCTACGCACCTTCCTGTTGGACCGCCTCGCAGTAAAAATCGACAGTGTAACCCACTACACTGACTCCATGACCGTCTACCATTGGTGTACCGTCGAACGCCCCACGCGCTGGAAGGAATTTGTATGCAATAGAGTCACTGAAATTCAACGCACCTCCCGACCAGCCGAATGGTTTCACGTCGACGGCGCCGAAAACATCGCAGACCTCGCCACACGAGGTGTATCGGCCGAGCAACTCCGGGATAGTCGTGCCTGGTGGCGCGGCCCGTCATGGCTAAGCAAGCCGCCCGAGCTACGACCATGCCGCCAGGTGGGCGGTATTGGCCCAGCCGGACCTACTGATGCAACTGTAGCAAGCGAACAACGAGCGATTGTAGCTCCGACGGTCGTCGCGCGACCGTGTTTCGATCTAGAGCGTTTTAGCGGCCTCGAAGCGGCACTGCGCGTAATTAGTCGAGTGCTAGCGGCAACCCACCGAATGCGCAGAAGGCCAGTCCCACCGCCATCCGCGCTACGCGTTACGGCAGAGAACCTACTCGTCCGCTCGACCCAAGAGCAGCATTTCGGCACCGAGCTCGCGGCTGTCCGTCGGCAAGAGCCCCCACCAAGGACCTCGCCGCTCGCGTCGTATCAGTTGTTCCTCGACAACCATGGTCTCCTCCGGATTCGCACGCGACTTGTTAGGAACACCGACATCCCGTTCGATGAGGCTAACCCGATAGTAATCCCGGGTCACTCGCCTCTCGCTCGGTTGTTGGTTACGTACTTCCATCGCATAAATGCGCATTTCGGAGTAAGCGTCATCCTGTCAGCACTTCGAAGTCGGTACTGGGTCACACGCGCGCGTCAGGTAATCAAGGCAATCCTGCATCGCTGCACGCGCTGCCGCCGTGTTCATGGACCAGCCGGCGATCAAGTTCAAGCTACGCTGCCACGGGAGCGAACAACGTTAATTGCCCCGTTTGCCTCGACGGGACTCGACTTCTGCGGGCCGTTTTATGTTCGTGAGGGCAAGGGCAAGCCGACCCAAAAGGCCTACATCGCCTTGTTCACTTGCATGGCTACCCGAGCTGTGCATCTCGAGGTCACCACATCGATGTCCACGCCAGCCACTCACCTCGCGCTACGGCGATTCCTCGCCGCTCACCCTGGTTGCAGGCTCATCAACACCGATAATTTCCGCTCGTTCTGTAGGGCAGCGACCGACATTAAAGGGGTGTTCAACAGCCTAAGAGATCCCGAATGCCGTGAACTACTCGCACAGCACCGAATTGAATGGACATTCAATTGTCCGCAGGCACCCTGGCACGGCGGGTACTTCGAGCGGCTCGTAGGCACGATTAAAACAGCGCTCGCCAAAACACTCGGCAAGGGTCTGATCGAAGTGGAGGTGCTCCGCACAATTGTAAGCGAACTGGCTGCAGTTGTAAATGACCGCCCGCTAACCTACATCACGGGCGAAGCTGACGCCCCCCGACCGGTAACTCCGGCTCAGTTTCTGCACGGTGGACCAGTCGGGTCTCCGTTGGCCGCGCTTGTCCCGCTTGACAAACTCGGGCCGACGGGCTCACAGACGAGGTTGCCACCAACAGCCGACGGGCTGCGAGAGGCGCTGCTACGCCGCACAAACTACTTCCGAACACTCTCGGTGCGCTGGTACAGAGAGTACCTCTTGCAGTTGCGATCCGCTCATACGGGCGCTGTTGGCCGCGATCGAGCCATCAAAGTCGGTGACGTATGTCTTCTTAAGGATGACAACCTTCCGCGGATTAAATGGAAGCTTGTACGCATCACCGAGGCGATTCCGGGCCGGGATGGCGCCATACGGACGTATGGCGTCCGATTCCAAAACAAGGGTTATGAAACTCGTCGCGCAGCCCAGCTGCTATACCCCCTGGAAGTCGTCGACTGATCAGAATAATCCACTAATATTGTGCCACCTATATATGAAAAAAGGGGGAAAACAATTTCTTAATCATCATTTGTTTGTAATAATATTTTATAAGTTGGTTGTGAAAATATTTTATGGATGGTTGTAATAATGTTCATAAAATTGTTATAATAATATTTTACTCTTAAATAATTGTGACAAGGTTCACCACCGAACTAATTGCAGATGGGTGTGCCACTGCCCACCCATCGGGTGGACTGTGGAAAATATGTACAAGATCGCTTACCAATAATGATATAAACGTAGCACAAAACACATTTACACTTATATGGGGCACCGCGAGGCAGCGATCGTAGAACACATGTTGATGTTCGAATTGTGTTAGAGAGCAGACCGAGTGCGATCCAGCATTGCCCTCCCCCTCATGTTATTGTGAACAGCATGCCCTCGCCGATCCTACACCCACACAAGGATCTGCCTGTGTTTGAAATAAAGCCCGACCTTTGCACTCTACAATTGAAGGCAGTCAGAGAGAGTCGCAGGAGGACAAAGGTCCTGTCCGGTCACAGCGAAGCAGTGTGTCTTCACTTAGCGTTAACCATTAGCGTCAACGTAGGAAACGCCAGACTCAGTGAGTCTCGTCCCGACACGAAGTTCCAACCACAGAACCAAACCCACTATACGATCCGCACCTCTTTGTGGAGACGGGAGCGCCGATTACGTCGCTGCCTACATTTTCCCACACTGACATGTATAGCTCGTAATAGGCAGGACACACGGCTTAGCTTGGCCTTGAGGGTCTGCTTGCTCCTCGCCACTCGACGACTTGAGGAGGATTGTCTCGCAGAAAAGCATAACCAGCCGGATGCACGTCGACGGACTGCGTAATAATTTTGAACTACGCAATGACCTCTGCCAGTTTCCCTGGCATCCTGGGTCTTTTCTGCTCAGTGTAAAGCAGTAATAACTGCTTTTTCTGTACCAGTAAGGCTTGGAACGTGTCTCATGACTACAGCACAGCGTGAATCCCCAGCACAAAGTGGATCAAGTTAGCGTGAACGCTCGATATTTGAGGGTGCCTTCTCATTTTGAACACCCGAAAAAGTACACATTTCATTGTAACAAGCTGCATGCGCCGTCATATGCACTCTTCTTTGTGGTATGTATATATGTTATTTGACACGTACATTAATCTGATACAGAATAAATACCTCAAATGCGTGCTCTTTGTAACGATTTATTGAACTGTAGGGGGTGCCTTAGGTGAATGAACATCACTGTATAATATATATATATATATATGATTTATTTGATTTGCGGCACTTTATTTTCTCTCTTAAATTTCAATTATACGAGGAAAACCATTCCGACAGGATCGTGTCCTGTTCTCCGAGCTTGCCTGCGCAGAGCTGTCCATCATATCGATCCCAAGCCACCAAGCTCCATTCATTTTATCTCATGTAGGACCCAAGTCGCGACGTGCAGTATGTCGTACAAGGTCTCCGATGAGAACAGCAATCATGCAATTTGAAGAAGATCGTAGTGATGTGCCGATCTATACGCACAGCTATGTGGGCGTGTGTGGACTTGCACGCCTGTGCTATGTCAGCTACACGTACATATATTCGCTATTGCCAGGCTTCGAGTCGCATCGTCCATCTACCGCTATCGCAAGTCCTGCTGCTGATGTAACTGTAGCCAGCGAGGTCAGGTAGAGCCGAAATCATACCGTGGTCGTTTTCTATTTACTGCTGACAGTTCGAATCATGATCATCATGGTTATTATTATTCTTATTATTATGGCGAAGTTAAACATGAATTTTCCTAAAATTTCATAAATTACCATCAAGCACACAGGGAGAGAGAGAGAGAGAGAGAATTTGAATGACAAAACAGAGGCAGAGGGCCAGGTCGAATCATTCGAGTCATCGTGTACAACTACCCCGTTACTCGGCCACGTTGTCAAGCTGGAAACACCTGCACACAGCGATTTCGTAATCTGGCGATTATTTTGTGATCAAACTTCGTTACTGCTGTTTCAGACAGGAACGAGCAACAGCATTGTCCCGAAACAGTCTTCTTTTGTCAGTGGCTGTCTCTTGAGCAGTGTGACGCCAATCGATTACGATTCGATTGAGATGGACCAGGAATAATCGAACGGGAAATCGGCTCTAGTCTCTCTCTCTCTCTCAATATCTTAGTGTCTTCATGCGCACTGGCGAAGACAACTGATCTCTTCCGTTCTGTGGTTGTTGGTTTTGCTACGTGATGTGGATTAGTACTGCATACATATATGTGTGTGTGTGTGTGTGACATTCCATATCTTATTAACCTGCTTGAACCTCGCTGTTGGGTTAAGTCAATGGAGTGACTCATCTAAGTCAGGTCATTACATTGATTGTTGTACAAGAAAAATACGAGGAAGAAACCAGGCACAAACAAATGGTGAGTAGATGAAGTGCTTCCGTACAAAGCAAGCAAAGTTCAATGCCGATCTAAGGGACAGAAGCCACCTTGTATGGAAGTACTCATACATGTGACAATTCATAAAAGTACAAGTAAGACTACCCCTTAGAGACTTCAGCATATTGTAACCAAAGTAGGCCAGTTTTAATCGAATGACACGATTCATTCGTCAATTTATCCAGAAGCTAGAGCTTGCAGCTATTTGCTGTATCCCGTCGTATTGTACTGAAATACTCACCGACGCCTTCTGTCATTAGTTGTGTCCTATTTAAGCATGCGCCGTTAAGGCCAACAGATGAACGTAGAAAACGTATTGGCCGTGAGAACTCGACCTAAGCATGAACTAAGGTGTATCCAAAGACGACCATTAATCTCGTTAAAGATTTATCGTCATGATGCTTCCTACATGTAAGTTTCAGGTGTGATAATTCTATGCTACTTATTTTCATATATATATATTATATATATATATATATATATGTGCATAATTGAAATTCATAATTATAATTATACTAACAGTCCTAATTATCGTATCAATTTCCTAATGCTGATCGCGCTATTGTTACTGACAACAATTACAGTGGGCGGAGAAGCCTTCCCAGGGGCTGCCGAGCGCATCAAAAAGCAGCAGGACGATGGTAGTCAACAGGGCAATGGATGGATGGATGGAAAATCCAAGTGTCACTTGTAAGCAAGCAGGTAGTCACACAAGCAGCCATGAAGCAAATGGCGCGACTCGTGATCTTCTGAGCCATCACCGGCCGGTTTGCCATCTCGTCGGATGTCCGTCAACAGCGCGACACTAAGCTAGAAGTGTGCGTGATCTAACAGCTTCTCGTACTTCTCCTAGGCGAGACACAAAAAGGTTTGTAGCAAAAATTTTAATAATAATAATAAATAATAATAATGGTCATGGATGGGACAAGGAGGTGCGAGCGGGAGGGCCTTAAATGTTGGAAGAGGAGGGCCAAATGATAGATTACAGATCTTTCTTCCTATGCGTGTGTGGCGTCGAAAACGAAGCTTGCCGGCGACATTCGCGACCATCGAAGGCGAGCAGGAGCTTTGAATGGCGAATATATATATATATATATATATATATATATATTATATCTATCCCATCGCGTGTGCGGTTAATGGCGAACGAACGTGTCGTAGGGCAGAGAGACGCGAAACTCGTTCCCTTATCTGACTAGCTAGCGCTGAGGGATCACAGGGCTAGTGAAGTCTTCAACAGCATTTGAAAAGATCGAATTTATTATATTGCTTTTTTATGCAGGTTGCAATAACTGGACGTATATTTCAAACAACGCTAACTTCGTTCATTAGAGCTCCGGATGAATTGGTGTGTAGTCAGCCTTAAACGTCTCCCCTTATATATAGTAGTTGAATAATTAGCTTTCTACATTTGGAGTCGTATTATAAAAATGTATTGAAACAAACAATAATTAGAAATTGTTTCTAGGGATTACTTGGAGGCGGGGGGATTAGCTGGATTAGTCGTATTATTGTTAATTACAATCATAATAATGGCATTTATCGTACTGTCTTAGTGTTATTAGATTAAAGTGAAATGAAAACAAGTACACGATAGAGTAACACTAGTTCTAGATCAGACTTTGGGTATGCAACATGAAAAGTGCTCGCATGGCGTTTAGTGAGAAAATGTTTGGAGCAGTGTAGCAGAGGGAGTCTCATGCACGAAAGGCATGACCTACAATAGTTGCCACCTCCAGCACCGCTGCGTGACATATAAGAGAGCTTAAGCATTATAAAATTGCAGCTCCTTTAATAAACCAATAAAACCTTTACCTTTACCTCCAGAGTCAACTTCGTTGTTACTTTCAGTATTCAGTGAGGATATTATAGGTTATTGCATTGATGCTTATGGACCACCCCAGAAACGTTCCCTGCACATCTGAATGCATCAGGTTTTCAACAGGCGTCCACCATGTCTCTCCCCGACATGTTAGACTATAGAAGCTCGACGTGGGCCGCATTACAATTGTTGACCAATTACAGTACGATCAAGTCTAATCCAATATGGTGTCTAACTCTCTGTATGGACCTGCACGAAGGGTACCCGAACGACTGCGGGGTTTCTACAGGAAGTTATTGTCGGGATTACATTAGATGCGTTACTCAACACTAACCTTCTGTAGCACTGCTTTCGCGCCGTAAAAAAGCGTACTGAGTTAAGGATCGCACTCTAGTATTTCGATGGTTAGAACTTGGTAAAAAAACAACCCCGTTCCGTGATAAGCGATAAATCTTCTGAGGTGCGATGCATAAAACCTCTGAGATTTCGAGGCCATTTCCTAAAAAAAAAAGCTCCATACAAAATTCTCTCAATTATAATCTATCTTTGAATCATTCAAATGTGTTTGTATTCCCAACACTCGCTTTCGTGCTCCGAAAGTTTCGACTACTGCAAATCTACCTTTATAATTGGTTCATCTGTCTTGTGATATATGATTCAGTTAACTTCAAGGTTCAAGTAAGAAAAATCAGGCCGCACCCACGCCGCGTACAGAGCCGAGTCATCAGCGTAGGTGGAACAACGATACTGGTGATTTTATAGCCCCAGGCGCAACTTTTTGCCATTTCTAGCTTGTTGATATTTAACGCAACGCGGACAAATGCAATGCTTTAATGATGTGTGTGTGTGTGTGTATATGTATGTGTACGCCTTTATCGTATCTAGCTAATTAATAGCTTATGACACATGCACCCGGTGTTGCAAGAATCGATTTTCGTTTAGAATAGCAAACATAAAAAGCGCCTGGAGCACCACAGCATCGGTACGCTAAAGCGAAGAGAATCCCACCATAAAACGCCGACTTGGAATAAAACACTAGATAGCTCCAAATGATGGCATCAACAACAGGACTCGCGTGCTGCGCGGATGTTGCCGGGGTTGCTACCAGCGACCTGGTAGTCCTTTAAAAAGAAAGAATTCTATAGGCACTTTTTCAAGCGACCGCTTCCCTAAGTGATGGGTATCGTACGACACATTCGTCATACAGGCCACACATCGGAGCGCTTGCTGGCTCTCCCACACACACACACACACATACAAACCCTCATGCAGAACACCCCGTGAAGATGAGATCTTCCTTTTCTCGTCATTTTTTTCTTTGGCCGGATTACATAACTGCCGGCGAAGGAGCTACGCTCCACAGCTGCTCGTAGTAGTCAATGTGGCCACATTGGGAACAGCTGTTCGTTGCCCAAAGCCAAAGGGAGAAAGGCAGAGAGGTGAGATGGAACGGGACGGCGGGGGTCATGCTGTCATGTATTGTTTAAGAGCAATGAAGAAGCACGCGTCGTACGTTGAATTGCCTTGTGGTGGTTGGCGCCATTGCCCCATAGTCGTATGTGTCATCGCTGCAGCAGCAGCAGCAACAGCTCGAGTAGCGCAGCTTGTCTGTGTGGATGACCGGTTGGGTGACTGCGCCCCATCGTCGCCATGAACGAGCGAGTACCACCGAGCAGAGGCAGTGCTGCCGTTGCGGCTGATGACCACGACCGAACGCGGGTAGACGATCACACTGTGGCAGTAGCCGTGGGTCGGCCGCAGTCAACAGCCGAGGGCAAATCGGGGGCAACGCTGGGGAGTCAGGGAATGCGAAGTTAGTGGTGGGAGCGAGGTGGGTGCGTACAATTGAAAAAAATATCACCATGGCCGGTGGACTCAGCCAGTGAGACTGATCCGTATCGCTCAGCGACCAACAGCTACCTGGCTATGGCTGGCATCAACTATTTGCGCTCGCATCGCCACGCCGCCGCTCCCGCCGGCGCCGTAATAGCGTCGCAATTGTACTGGTGTCTTTCTTCTTAGTAATTCGACTTTAGCAACTTTTGCTCCTCGGCGCCTTTCCTTTTTCTTTGCGTCTCGTTTTTTCTTTCTCGTTCGACTCCGTGTTATTTTCAGTATTGGCTATTCTTGTTACGCGCACTTGCCGACGTTTATTGCCGTCGCCGTCGGTGACTGCTGCCGCCGCCTCGGCCGTTCGTGTCCACTGCCATAGACGTCAGGTAACGGATTGCTCACATCTGCGATGACGGCAATATCCTCGCAATGGGGTCTACAGTGGCGCGTGGCGGTTCATGGTTCGCTCCGTCATCCGTCATCTGTCGACGGGATCGGCTCGGGGTCCATCTTGGTGCAGGTGCGCGTGAGTGATATCTTTGTGTTACCTCGCAGACAAATGTCAGTGGACGCGGGTAGGTCGGGGGTGGATCCTGTAGTTTCTCCCTTTGAATAGCGGCGGCGGCGGCGGCAGCAGCAGCAGTAGTAGACTGGGAACAATCAGCTCATTATCGACAATGCCCTTACGCGCGCCTATCCGAAACAGGCGGACATCGAGAGACGATCATAATTTTTAAAGGGGCAATTTTCCCTCGAGGGTTACAGCCAATCGCACATCTCCTATCGACGGTCTTAGTGCTAAGCGGTGCGCGGGGTGGGGGGAGGGGGGGCGAAGGGGTCCAGCATGAACACGCTGGACCATGATACCCACGGGATTTACTATTACTACTGCTGGTGGCGAGAAAAGTAACCCGAAGCGTAATCGTTGCCGTCCTCGCCCAGTCGTTGACGCTGAAAAATGTACGCTTTATTGACAAACGCGGGGTACCTTAGGGGGGGTATGAATGTGCCAGTCAGTCATCGCGTATGAGCTGCCTGTCCGTTTGTTTGTCTGTCAGCCTGTGAGAAATCTGCAGCATTTGTGATCCGTGCAGCAGCAACAGCAGTAGCAGCAGCAGCAGCAATGGTGTATGTCTCTCTCTCTCTCTCTGGCTCTGCTGTCGCTCGCAGTGTCTCAAGTGCCCTTTGTCGGTTGCTCGGGATCCTTCCGGCGAACCAGCCGACTGCCGCGGCCGTGGCGCAAGCAACAGCAACAGGCGATCGCTGCCGATTTTTTCTTTTTCTTTTTCACCTTTATTAAGGAATCGTAAGTCGAAGAAGAAAATGACGATAGATGACTAGACTAAAAATAGCATCCAATAAAACGTCGCCGTATAGAAGAAACGTGAGAAACGCCGACAGGACAACAGCCGATGAACGCGCCGCCCCCACCAGCAGCAACAACAACAGCAACAACGACACGGGATCAACTGGTGTTGATGTGACACTTTTGTCGGACGTCGTTGGCATCGAAGAAACGAATATTTGATTGATTGTTGTGAGAATCCCATGTCGTTGTTGTTGTTATTGTTGTTGTTGTTATTGTTGTTGTTGTGAGCTGAACGATGAGTGACAGATGATGCCCATGAAGACGAATGACGGTGAGCGCACGTATGGCTTGTGCAGGCAATTGAATTATGTAATAATATATACACAGTCGAATCGTATAGAATATATGCGGCAGCTGAGTTTAGAAAACACCGCTTGAGTGCGCTCGCTCGTTGCTCGTTTACTCGGCGATTTCTTGTAGTCACCGTGCAAATCGTTCGCGTCGTCTCGGTCGACCAGTGCGTCGGAGGGATTTTATGCAGGATTTTAATAGTCTCTTGAATTGTAGAATAGACGTCTTGCTATTGATTTGTGTTCAGTGCTTCAGTGGCATAGTTCAACAAGACGAGAAAGGTGTAATACTGTAAAGTAGCCTCGTTCGATATTGTAGTGTCATGCCTTGGAGTTTCTAGCCAGGAGGAGTATTGTTAGTGGACTCCGAAATGTATCGTCATTGCAATAAGTAACACAGAGAATAACAATATACTGCTAAGGCATTGTTGCTTTCGTTAGCTTCATTATAATAATTATTATTTGCATCATAAATATAATTAGTACCATCATCGCTTTTTTTTCTGTTTCAAACGAATGCGTCGATTGCTAATCAACGGTGTCTATCATATATCCCAATGTATGCCGCCTACGATCGATTACTGATACCCTCGAACGGAGCTCACCATTCGGTGGACATGGCTCATTGGGCGCCGCATGAACTCTACCGTAAACACACAGCGAACCTGCTATCGATTCAACCGTTGAACATTTACGGTGCCGTTAGTGGGTGCCGTAGTCACGATACACACAATCTGGCGAGATACTTAGAAAGCATGGGAGCTATGTACTACAGGACCAATCAATGGCGCACGGCAAGGCGGCAGTCAGTCAAGCCACTACTGGCAAGAATATAGCGCCTGCCCTCCACCGGGGTTAACAAAACGCCACAAGAGCAGATGGAGAACCTTCGACCGCAGCGTCAAACAAAAGCGAGCTTTGCCTCTTCAGTCAACCACGGCGGCTAAATCGCAGCACAATCGCAAAGAACGTCAAACACAGACAGGGGTCTTCCCCGCTCTCTTCCGATATCCCTCCAGTGCAGCTTCCGCTCGATCCCCAGCAACTTCACCCTCAGCGAACCACGACTCCCCTTCAACCACCCCATATCTGCGATACAGGATCGACTGACGAAATGATTGCTGGAACTGCTGCTGCTGCTGCCGGTGCCGTTGCCTGAACAACTGCTGTCTATGAACAATAACTGAGCCGGCGCAAGTCTTCGCGTCGGGCAGCTCTTTCTCCTGCCGGGCAGCGATGACGGGTCGCGAGCGGCGCGGATCAGCCTGGCGCGGCGCTCCGACAGGTGAAACCGTCAAACCGCCCGCTCCTCGTCAGCTTTCCACACTTCATCGTCTTCTCGTTGTTGCCTAATAACTTTACTTTGGGGCGGCTGCGGCGGCGGCGCCAGCGGCGGCGGCGGTCCAAACACAGTATGGGTCGCCGCATCGGACGGACGATGCACACAGATGGGACGCTGTAGCAGGACGAGTCGACGAGTTACATCGATGTCGGCGGATTTCGTCCCGATCGGCGGCGATGGCTCACTACGATCCCTGACCGATAATCGATTTGCCGGGCTAACCAACACCGGAGCCGCCGGAGCCACCAATATCATATAACACGAACGCGCACACACACGAACGCCTTGCCCTGCTGTTTTTTTTTGGCTCCAAACGTCCAATATGAATTCGAACGACTGATGCTAAGTGCGGCTCGGCGACAGCTCCCGCACCCTCATACCACACCACTTTCGTGAAAATATGCCATGGTACAGTATACCTTTCAACTGAAGGCTCTGAGATGACGAAAAACGCAATGTATCGTCTCTTCTCTCTGCTAGCGGCTACGACTGCTGTTGTTGCTGCTACCGCCGCCGCCGTCGCCGCCAGGTGGATTTGCTGAGACTTTTGTTGCTCGTCGTCGTGTGGGTGCCGGCACGGCCCAGCGCGGCGTCACAGATGCAGAAGCGGCCACGGATAGCCCCCGCCGCTGTTTGCTTACCACTCCTAATGCTGATCCGACGGCTGCTGCTGCTGCCGCTGCAAGTGAATGACAGAGGGCGAAGCAGCATAAGCGGATAGAGACAGACTGAGCGTTAAACCATCACCGTTTTGTAGTTCTTCATGTTTTACGCTCGGTCGAATTTCGCCGATGTCATCGGCTGCAGAGGTAGCCGGATTGGTGTCACTGCCACGGTCCATAAAGGTCCACAACTCTTGCGTGAGCACTGGACAGCCGAAGAAAAGCAAGAAAGAGACGGTGAGTAAAAACGAACCAATCCTGCTGATGGGGTGCTGATGTACTGAGTTTTCATTTAACGACCTTTTTCCCCCCACCCAGGAAGGATTAGCCCAGCGGCGTGGGGCCGGAGGTGACCGCTTATGAGGCTGCGTGTTGTTTTTATGGGGAGATGATATTTGTGTTCAACCCTTCAAGTTTCAACCGTACCTTCGTTCAGATTCTTCGCTGCTAGACCGTGAGGTAACACCCGATGTTACACGACACTGTGGATATCAGCACAGCTCGAAGTACATACACAGACATATATGCATGGTCGTCGTGTGTTGTAGTATGAATTCCGCGAAGGCCACATTGCGGCGCAAACGTTTCGAAATGTCACCCCGCGTATATGGCGATGATCCTTAAATCAACGCACATGCGAAATATTGTTAAAAGAATTGCATCAGGGATATTTCAACCTTGGGGTCAAGAAAGAAGAACTCATAAAATGAACCTGTGGTTGACGTAGCAACCGTTCATTCAACGTTACATAGTCGTGGAATGAGAATTTTGCTCTGTAGACTGTAAACTGCTCAAAAAACACGTACACAACTCGTCAACAGGACGGGAATGGTGTTTCAGCAGGAAAACGCAGGCCGTTTTTGTGTTCAATTTGCAAATTCTAAATACACATATGCGCACTGTATCATAATGATACTTAAAACAAACACTTATTAGTATGTACATCTTAGAATTTTTGTGAATGATCAGCGGAGAGCGTTTTTTAGAGCTTCAGGGCAAGATCTATCATGGATATCTGGCTTCACGATTACAGTATTTGCCACGATCATGCGACACTCATTCTTACTAAAACCTTTGCATGTTTATCTTGGCCCTCGACCTGGACCATATTGTGTAGTACACCAGGCCAAGGCTTATAGGGAGTCTGCTGGCCGGAGTGTTAGTACGTAAGAACTTTCATTCGATAACCTATCTCTATAGTAGAGTATATACGACACACCTGAGCCGCCTTAATATATATATATATATACTAACCATAGGGCAGTCCAAAAACAATCATGGTCGTGATCGACAGGCCGCCCCCATGTCGAACTTGACAACGAGGTTTCGGTGGGCGCCACTGACCATTATGGTAATAATAACCAGCACTCCAGCGCAACAAGGCGGAGTAGACATCTGGTAGCAGAGACTAAGAAGCAACTCGGCTTAGTGTTGCAGATACAATCACTAATGAATGTGTCTCAAACAAAGCGTGACACTGCGAACCCCTGCTGTCGTTTGATTTAAAACGCATTCTCGTATGATTATAGCGCTAGCTGTAACAATAAACGACGATAATTTTCATTCACCATCAGCGAGATTTTCCATTTTCGTGCAGAGTCACATGAAAATATGTCGTGTCACATAAACATGATAAGCAAACATACGTTGTTCGTCTATAGGAATTAGCGACAACGTGGGAGTGACACAGCGCTCAGGAACGCTAATCGCTATCGATTCGAAGCATTGCTTTGTCTTACGTCAATGATGAACAAGCGATTTCACTAATCAGCTATATTGAAAATGGCACAGAAGCATGCGGTCGTTTAAGCCATCCGCCTTCTTATTCAATCTTGTCACCGGAAGCAAACGCCAAGATCACTAGACAGAACGTATGGGGAAACAACGGCGAGGTTCGTTTGGAATATAAGAAAGCAAAAAAAGCTCAAGAAATGGATAAAATAAGATGAAGAAGAAGACCTCATCCAAGTCAGTGGTAGTTCGGTAGTCTGTGGACTCAGCCGCGCATATCGTGATACGATTCAGCAAAAAATTTACTCTGCAAGCATGCTATTATTATTACCATTATCATCATCGCCCTGACTCTTGGCTAGATCATCATTGTTATTATATATTGTTATGCAAACGAAGTTGACATTCAGTATGCCGTTATTGTCGGGATGACGCTTAATTCAAGCAGGGGAATCGGCGCCACCTCGTTCCTGGTGACATCTCGATACTAGTAAAGATAGTGGTTCGTTGAACTTCAAATAAATGGAAAAATCTAAAATTCTTGCAACAAAACTCTTCCAAGTGCAGTCTGCGCAGAGGTTCGACCGTGTCGCAAAGTGGTCACCATTTCGTTAGTCGTCAGTCGAGACTTTATCGAGGAGGAACTGCCGCTATAATTCGTCTCGAAGACAGTGTTAAGTTTTGATTTTTATCCGTTCCTGCTCAGCGTTCATGCCGAATATCGTTCCGACCCGTATTTCCACGTTGGTGGCTATTAGGATGATTTTTCCGCATAAATATCTTATGAAAAAGATATGCTAGATTATAGGGGAAGACTACATTTACACGTGTTTTATATGAGCCCCTTTTGGTGGCTTGGAGAATAAGCCTGTGTGATTTAATCCCAGACAGGAGATTTGAGGCGGGGTTTGAGTTTTGTCCCGATGAGCACCTTTGGCGTTTGGCTCTCCACTGGTTAAATAGCTGAGTCCCTGGCTAATAAGCCTCACAGGTCGTAGATTGCGTCGGCGAACATCCTTCGTCTGTCCTATATGGTCTTATTGGTTTTCTGGGCTTGTAATATGGTATAACGTTATATGGGCGATATGGGCGACTGCCATTTCTACACTCGTAAATATGAATAGTAAGCTGGAGTTCTGGCAAATATCTCTGCCCAGCCTGTGTAAGCGACAAAAGACTTGACCGTAGATATTATGTGCAACATAATTATTTTGCATAGGGCAAAATTTACCTGGTGGTTGAAGTGTGAAGGTCGAATGATCACCGTTGTCGTGATAAAACTGTTGAAAAGGATTTCATGCGTCTACTCTTATGTCAAAACATCAAATGCTTAGATACTGTACTCAAACGATAGGAACACATTGAATGCAACAAAATGTATTCTCTGCTGTACAGCAGACTGGAAATTCCGGTGAATCTACAATAGCTCTCTGCGCGACAACAGTCACACCTTGAATATTTCCCAACGCTGTTTAGAGCATATATCGAATGGCCAGAATCCCAAGACGTGAAAGCGAATACAAGCTCAGCTGTCAAATAATACGTCACTAGGTCTACCTTAATATTAGCTACAAAGAAAAACTGCTCCGTATTTCTTGTTTTCTTTCCTACATAAACAAATTCGAAAATGCTAAAGACCGAATCATATTTTAACTCAATGATTTCGGTGCTAATTTTCGGGGCTCCGTATTCCATTGCCCTTGTCAGCTCAGCCGACGGAGGTTTTGCTTACCTGCTCCCAATAGCTAAAAGCACTCTTAAAGTATTTAAGCGTTTTACAATCATGACATATGAACACTTGTTTTTGGTTTCATTAAGAGCCCGTTTGCGTAGCTCAAGCCTTGGCCGTCGAACGACCATCTTTCCAAAGCAGAAGATATCAGTAAGGCGTGCTGCATCATGCATGAACCCCATGAGCCACCAAACTAGTAATGACGTGTGCTCTTCAAAAACATGACATCAGCATTTGCTTGTTGTGGCGGCGAATGCTGTTCCGTTGGCATCAGCGATATCTCTACGTCGTTACTATAATAGTTTCAGGTTATATTCTTCGTCTGATGGGAAGTTCCCTTTAGGCGACAGTGTTTTTTACGCTTTGCGCCATTTCGTCCGCAAGGCAATCGCTAGATGTGCACCTTTAAGCTGCCTGATGGGTTGTCCAGTTACATTTAGGGGAGTAGGAGGCGTCGGTCACGATGGCCATTCGCTGATTTGCTGCTCGGGCCACGACGATAGTCTGACCTCTGTTTGTCTATGTGATGGCCGCCTGGGGGGGCGGTGAAAGCCCTGTTCAATTGCCAACAGCAACAACTGGCCAGCGACGACGATCATCAACACGTCACCGTTATATAAGAGTAAAAACATAGAAGCATGAGGTTATCTGCGAAACACAAATACGCTGACAATCATACTCACGAAATGTGTGTTCGCGAACTAGCGACAACTCGATTGAGACGGTTTTTTTTTATTGCAGAAAAGAGAACATATGTGCTTAGTTTCGGGAAAGTGGAGAGAAGCTTCGGAACTTGAGAATCGTCGAAATCTTCGACAGAGGTTTCACTTTAATCTCGGCGAACCAGGTCCAACTGTTAGAAGCTAGTTCCACACTGCTCTGGGCAGTATTCATTCGAGGGCCCAGTAATGACAAGGCCTAAGGGCATACTCAACCCCTCAGAAAAAACACCACACTTGAACTTACTAGCTAGCCCTTTATGATGACCTTGGATCTGATATCGAAGAGTGGTCATACAAAAGGCATAATTAGTCATTTTTGGAGACCCCTCCTTAATTTGATTTACAGCGGTTGCCCTGCCGCTTGCCATCGCTCCCCTCTGAGAAGGATTCGAGTGAGGATTCGACCAGCTCCCACGCCTTCGGCACGATTCACGTGTCTCGGTGGCTGGTCGTACACTATACAATCGTGATAACAACAACGGTAGCCCGGCAGTAGCAGCGTTATGGCCTTTCTCGCCAACGTGCCGGGTTCTGTTTCAACGGTTAAAAACGATCCGAGAAAGACAAGACGGGGAGGAACAAGTGTTGGATGCGGGCGGGGGCATTCTCAAGGATGTGCGACCGACAACTTGAGCAAGACAAACGACTATACCGGCCACATCGCACAGATCAGCCACTGTTGGCATTATGCCAGTTGACTCGATGGGTTCGGTGTTGCCACCTTTCCACCGGCGGTGGTTCCATGAGGCGCTAGTGCACGCCGTTTTGACGGTGTCAAGACCTCTCGGCGGCCAGCGCGAACACACGCACACGCGCAGCAGCCAGCAACGGAGTCGCGCGTATTCGGGCATGCGACTGTTGAAGCGGCTAGCCGCCGATGGCGGCATCCATCGGCGGTGGCGGGCTACAACCGAGGCGGCGGTGGCGGCGGAGGCGAATAAAGAGGTCAAACAAATGCCACCACCACCACCATAACCACGATTAACATTCATAGGCACGATCATACGTTGAAAACGGGAAGAACACAGAGACACACATACACAGCACGCATTTCATTCTTTGTTTTGCGACATGAACGCTTCGAAAAGATTGGAGGTCAGTTGTGCTTGTAGATGAAGAAACATATATATATATATATATATATATATATATTGTGGAACACAATATTCGGCATTATTTCAAGAACGTGGGCAGGGTTGGGAAAGGTTGAACAAAATTTGATGGCCAACGATGCTAGCGATGATGATGATGACGACGATGCTACCGTTCCTGAAGGAAATCCCACGTCGACTCTCGATGAGGGGGAGTCGCGCGATTCGCCGCACCGAAATGCTGTTATGTGTTATGGTGACAGTTAAGCCCGTTGGTGTGACACGCTATCTGCTCTGAGCGATACCGTGTTTGCTGTTTGTCACGTTGCTGCTGCTGCTGCTGTGAACGTTGAGTAGCCTGTGAGCTGACGCGTACAATCTATCATGTATTATATATGTTAGCTGTGGAGAGGCAGAGGCAACCGTTGCGGAGGCGTTCGAGGTGGGCAGAACAGACGAGCCGGGCAGTAGCGAGCCGGCAAGCGGAGAGCACCACGAATGGACAAAGTTCAACGGGAATCGATATTTCGACATGGCAGTACAAGCAGTCGCCCCTAAGGGTTCAGCGTCGAACACGAAGCAGGAAACAATGAACGGCCACACCAGCGATGACGAGGGGAGGCTGCTGCCAGTCAGTCAGGCTGGCTGACTGGCCTATAAGTGGGCGCAGTGTCAGACCGATGAATCGATGTGTGATGGATCGACGAATGAGCAAATCGACGTATAGGGTGTGATCGTGCCGTTTCAATCCAACCCCCCCGTCGGTGCGAGGTGTGGTGTTACTCTTCTTTGTTTCAATGGACAGCATCTCGGCATGCCGGCATCCCCCTGCCGTAATAGCCGGTAGCGATTTCATACGAAGACGACGATGACGCTGGTGCTGCTGTCGCTCGAGGCTGCTGCGGTAAATGCAACGAAACAGAGAGACCAATGACGGAAGCTGTGGTGTCTTTTTGAAGATTTTATCCCTCAACCTCTTTAAAAACATGACGGTGTATTTTACTACCATCGATTAGAACGTGGAGTGGAAAAATGAACATTGAAAATTTCGTCATGTGAAATGACTCGAGTCGCCGCATACGCGATACAATAATATGATTATTTTTTTAGGGTGGCATTCACTGTGTTTGTTATTATGTAGTGAACTAGGTCGTCGTGTGTAGCCGCAGAGAATTGCTTGTGAGATCATTGCATTGAAAAATCGTTTGATCAGTATCGAAATTTTATTTTATCAGAAAACCTTGATGTAAGTACCTGACACATATAATAGTTAGTGTAGGGGATCTTGTACACCTGCGGGGACTGTCGACCTTAAGGCTGAATTCGCCTTTGTATGGGAATAAACATACATAGAACATCTTTAATTGAGTGATAGAGATAGATAGAGACTGCGTTTTGTTCGTATTACTGGTCGCCAGGCAGAGAGCCCCTCAAAGCAGCACACCGTTATACTGTGAGAAAACCGGCAACAGTCAGGTGCCCCATTAACTCTGTCATTACGTCAAGCCGCCAATTTTTCGTTCTTTTTTTGGGACTGACTTTCAGCCAACATTTAACGTCCACGAAATTTTCCTTTTGCATTGCGTCGCGAGACGCATCCCTAAAATGCAAATGTGCAATGGTGGCAATCGAACCCGTGCATCTACGCGTTGCACCTGCCGTCGCAAGCCAAACGAACACGAATGCACCACGCTGCCGGGGACTCGGGAACTACATCGGGCCACCTGACCAGTCAATTGTTCCACCCAATTTTCGAATCGATTATCAGCCACGTTATCCACGCACAAGAATTTCACTCCATATGCCCCTCTTCACGAATCAAACATCGAGCTAAATACTGCTCTTAGCCCACGCTCGACCAAGCGAACGAAATGACAGCCAAATATAATAGAGCATTATTCATTTCCCGAAGGCCTTCCTCCAATCTCTGACACTCGGCATTGTCTATAGTGAAATTAACGTTCGATGGGAATTTAGAAGAAAGGGTCCCCCCCCCCCGCCCCCAACCGAATGCAAATTTGACCCGCTGTTTGCTGATATTTAAACAAACAACATTTCACTCTTATTATGAAATGAGCCCTCGACACTCGCTCAAAAAGGTGCAGACAGATGTAGACACAACTGCTATGTGGCTCCTGCTGCTGCCGCTGCCGCCGATGAAAACAAACAGCAGCAAATAACGTCGCCAGCCGAAATATGTGGTTGTACTACACTGGTCATTGTAATAGTAGTTGCCGATGTAATAGTTGTCGGTAGATGGCGAGGAAAATGTTCGAAGATGGCCACCTGAGCAATAGTGGTGCTGGAGGTGGTGGCGGTGGTGCCAGCAGGGGCATAGTTGACAGCGGCATCTCTGGACATCGTCGCAGCGAGCACTTGATGTGCCGCCAGCTCTTTGTCTCTATGACAAGACATCTCAGCAGCGGGCTCAGGTCGGCGTGTATGGCCAGGTATCTTGACGGATCATAACCACTCGCTTCCCTTGCCTTTGAAGTGGGGTCGGTTTGTTCCCGTAGGAGCAACGTCAATCTGCTTGTCGACTACCTACTTCACTCTGTTGTCTCCACCGCCAACACCCCCATCCGACTGCTGCTACGAGCCTCTGCGTGTATGTCTCTGTGAGTGTGTTGTGATCTATGGCAGCGTATCGAACGTAGTGGCGTCGGGGCGCAACGTACCGGCCAAGCAGCTAAGCAACGATCAAACCGCTACCAAGCACAGCACTTCGTTGCCAAAACGACGACGGTAGCGACAAGCAGCAGCAGCAGCAACAACAACAACCACCACAACGGCCGATTCAACAAATTCAACAGCAGAAGCAACTAGCCTATAGTGCAACGCAAACACGGACTCTGTTGCATCGGTACGTTGAGCAGTCGTAACACAACATCGCCGCGGCAGATCCAATGCGAAGATTTTGTATTGTAGACTCACCGCATGTTGTATCACACGTTATATCGACTACAAACAGATGAACAGCGTAACCGTGCCGCTACGCTGTTCGAACAAGAGGCAGATATATATGAGAGAGAGAGAGAGCGAGAGAGCTTATTTCGACGGCGAAATATACAACATACGACATTGCCGTCGATCATTCGAATCGGCGCCGGTGATGATAGCGATCGTTTTTGGTGGCGGAGGCGGCGGTGTAGCTGACACTCGGCGAAGTCGATGGGACAAGCGATGAACAAGCGATGGACGAACCGCCGCACGCTGTTCCGTTGGTAGGAAACACTGATCTGACGGCAAGGGAAAAACCCGTTCATCGTAGGCTGACCTTAGTGCACTGATATTAAAAAATGTCGAAATGCGGAGAAGCAGGGTAGGCGCAGCAGGGTTATGTTGTAGTCGGCGTAAAAGTATTACGTACGGTGGTAGTAGTAGTAGTAATAGTAACGGCAGAGGCGGTGGTCAGTCGGTGTTTGATGCTGCATGAATCATGTGTGCGTCTAAATACGGTGTTTGTTCTACGCCAACGAGCAACCAGCTGCTGTCACAGCTGCTTGCCTGATTCGTCGAGATGAGACATAGATCGTATTCAGATTAAGAGGAAAGGCTATTCCAATGAGGTTCATAGTGAACAAGCGCTGTTGCATGGCAGCGCCTGTCACAGTGGTCTCGGTGGGGTAAGCGAATTATGCTGGTGTTTATGCAAGAGTATGCTATAGTTTATTTAATCTAATCGATATTTAATATTATAAATATTGATTTCTCACTTCCGACCGGACTGGTGGAAAGGCATGGCAGGGGCGCGTTTCATATAGTGACACCCGTAGGAGGAAGCGGCGACAATCGGCAAAAATCAAAACAGAAATGCTACTGGTGTACTCGCGAAGAGATTTGGAAAACGATCAGTATTAAATAATAACACGATGCCATGTGCTCTCGCTGCTCTTGCCGACCAAAAGAAGAAACTTGCGGAGACTTAGCTGTTTGGTGAAAATATATACGTATAATATACGTATCAGTCGTATAATATACGTCGTATAATATATGAAACAGTAGAAATCAAAGGTACAGGTAGAATGTGGGCTTTGTATTTAGGAGACGGTGATATTTACGCCGCGCAATGTCTATACTAAGAAACGGGACAGGCGGTTAGATCAAGGGGGAGTAAACTCTTCTTGGACGGTCAGGTTGGAATTCGTACTGCGCTTTAACGAGTTTTAACTATAGAGCTCCGATAGGAACGCAATTGCCTAGATGCTGCAAAAATATTAAATGATCTCATTGAATAATAGCTGGTTCCAAAATCAAGTTGTCTAATCAAGTTATGGATCGTTCACGTTCAGGCAAATGTCCAAAACATGAGACTACCCGGGTCTCATTCGGGTGGTCATAAATCACGAGTGCACTTTCTAAGTATTGTAGGGCCTCACATGATTCATTCAGTTCTGCGAATGCCGGCTATACCAGCCAGCTTGTAAATCATTGTGAAGCAACCGAGGCGGTCACGGATTCCTGAGAAGTCTGCTTGTTACGTGTACATCTATCTGTAGCGGTGGCCAACTCTTGAAGGCGGCGGATACTTCGTCACGCGATATTTAGCCAACAGTCTTTATCTTTGCTCATCTGTCTTTGCTGGAACAACGCGGAACTGCGCCAGAATCAAAATAGGGACAGGGGTGCACTTTGGACTCCTTAAGGATTCATTGAGCTTACTGGCATCCACGGTGGCCAGTTGATACTCGCGAATCTCGGAATCACCAGGAAGCGCTGACCTCACGATGTGGCGTCTATTGCAGTTGAATCTTTGTATCGTTGTTCTGACCGTTCCTGGTGTCACTCGTTGTGAGTTTCCGGCTCCACCACCGTTACAACAGCCGGGTCATCCACCAGGAGGAGCTCCACCTGGACTCTCCCATCCACAGCATGATGCAGGCTCACATGCACATCCAGCGAATGGCCCTCCCCCGAGCGGTGACCCCAACCTACCACAAGGTAATTAATACAGAAGATGCCAGTAGGAAGTCGAAGCGTAGAGGCCGCATCATTTAGTCAATCTCTCTTGGCCGAGAAGGATCAAGGCAACTTATAACGCAAATGAGACGTGCGGCAATCGATTCTCCGCGTTCGAATCGTTATATTAACGAAGTGATATTAGCTAACGATAGATTGTTGTGGTTGCCAATCGATTATGCAAAGAAAAAGATTGTGGTTGCCATCGAGAGAGAGAGCCGACGGCGCGTATGCCTCGCCTGACTACGTTCCGGCACCTTACGCGGCGCAGGCAGACCGAGCAGAGTCGATACAAGGAAGGAAGTAACAAGCAATGAAAGTAATAAAACTATTCAAGCAACATAGGTATGTACAAGAGTGAGTAAAGAGTTCTCTATTTCCAGGTGGCCCGCATCCTCCAGGCCGTCCCTCATTGCCAGAAGATGTGAGCGGATTCTTTATAAGTCTGCAGCCATCGAACTTCCTGCTCGAGCTTATGGACGTTGGACTCGACAGTGCAACCACTGGCGAATTTCAACAACGAATGAAGGACGACTTTATACCCGAAATTACAAATGTAACACTTTCCAAAAACAAGGTAATCATTCAGTTTCTGTATCGCCAATTGCTGTTCGTGGTTGATTGGCCCTGTTCCGCTAGCCAAGCAGATGAGTGCAAAATACACCCATAAATCACACACCTTATCACAATTAATACGAAAGCGCTAATAACTTAATTAACCGCAAACGTGTAGAGATTAGCATGGCGGCCAAGTCATCAATCATCTACGATCGTTTTGCTCCTCCGTGTTCGCGTATACATGGTTCGTTTCAGCCGTTGTGGTACTTTGGATCAAATTCGAACGCATCCGAACAGCGTAAGGAGGTCGACGTAACGCTTGCCGTTCACCAGAAATGGTTTGATTTTGTTCTGAGTATCACGAAGGCAAACCCCGAAGCGACAGCCAAGGCAAGAAAGGCAATCGCCCAGTACAAAAGGATGTTCCAGGAGGGTGTCTGTCAGCCTAATAGGCAGAGAGGTTTGTATTGCTTTTTGATCTCGGTGTCCGATCATCATGTATCGATCGATATCGTTAACTCGCACAGTGTGTGTGTGTGTGTGTGGTTACGCGTGGGTGTATATGTGGGTTATTTTTTATTAACATTTCATTTTTCTTGTATAAAATTGATTAGCATATATTATCCTATATAGTGCACGCCACATTTTTATTTAATTCAACGCTGAGATGTTTGCAGTGATCCGAAGTTTGATTGGAACATACTTCAATACTCATCCTGACCTGCAGAGAAGGCGATTTGGTCAACATATCTTTGGCTCAGCAATCTCGCACGGGCTACATCTGGTTAGTTGGTATTTTTAAATGCTTCAGCTGACTGATGTACGCGCAGGCAATATCCAACTCAACACAGACGTATACATGTTCGATATTCTTGTCGATGTTTGACCTTTTGCCAGGCTCTGCCTGATTGCCCACGATAATCAAAACCTCTACGACTGATCAAATTAGAAGGAAACATTAAGCTATATTTTGTATGCGCCGTCGGCCGTTATCAGCCTATGACGTACATATTCACTTCAACACAATGTACCTAAAAATCAATATGTTATATAAATAAGTTTGAAAGAAGAATTTCTTGCACAGGTTTCACTGGATACGCAGATTCCATTTTCGGCGATGACGACCGAGGAGCGTGTGGCAGCCAATTCAAAAATGGGCTACAAAAATGCCTTCGATCGCTTTCGTGAGCACAATGTCCAGATCATTTTGAATCTCGAAAACCGAAAAGCCATGCGGACAGCCCTGCAGGATCTTGAGAACGAATTCAACAGCGTCCATCTACTATAGTCTCAACCTTGGTCATTTGCAATGGGAGATCGGGAAAAATCGATCATTTTGCATCGTTTCCGTCGAATAATACAACACCTCTCGTATTTGTTGCTAACTGACTTAAAGACTAAAAAATTGAGCACTCATTTGAGTTTTTAGGTACGTGTACATATACTTATCTGGGCGGAAAGCAGCGCTGTGTTAGATATTCGTAAGCTTGTTATCTGTAATAACGATAACGGCAGAACATTAACCGAGCGTTGCGGCAGCACAAGTAGACATACATCCAGATTGTCGCAGGGATGCGGTGAGCGAGGCTGAGAGATTCCCCCCCAAGTTTCTGCCGTCTTGTGTGTTCGTCAGCTTCTGTAGCTCGACGGAGTTGGCTTTATCCCCGTGAAGTCTTCGGCGTGTTAGACGTCGGCCAGGCCAGGCCAGGGCCCAGTCATGCAGTATGAGAAGGAATCTCAACATGAGCCGTAATCTTTGTCTAACCGAGAATACCATCGTTGCATGTATTGTACTATTCAACAGAAAGCGGCCAGCCAATCAGACAGACATAATAAGACGTAAAAACTTGCGTAACGTATTTTCTCTTCGTATATATATATATATATATATATATATAATTGGTGTCACATATTGTATATACAAAAACTGAACAGAATCGCGAAATAACAACGCTGCCATCGAACTGTTTCGGACAAGCAATGACGCATAGTTATTTTCTTTACATCGGTATCACCTTGCAATTACTTCCGCATGCATTTGGAGTTAATACGTTTGGTGCTACTAATAATAGATTGGAAGAATATACGCGTTTTACGAAGTTGATACGTGACTCAAATAAGCAATGTCGAGCTGTACGGCAAATGACAATTTTTCTGTCTGAGCACTTCGGCAACGAATTCAACGATCGAAGTTTTAATTAGTTGATGTTGATGCTTGCCTCAGACCATCAAGTAACAATTCAATGTAATGTAACAAATTCCGGGTGACCTCCATTTGGCCTTTACATTTATTCCTACGTGATAGGGAATTAGCGGTGAGTTTTTCAAAGAGAATTGCGAAAGAGAATTTCACAACGGCACTGATTCTACGAAATGCTTAGCCAAAGGAGTCCAATCTCGCCTATTTGACAGATCTCATTAGATCCGTCTAATAGTCCAACTAGCGGTGTCATGTCCACGCTGTAACCAGTCATTGATGAAACCTGCTGAAAGGTAAGCGTAACAAACCCGCACTTCATGGTACTTGGCCGCTTTGCCGGAACCGCCAGCAGGGTCTCGCCGAATAGTATCTATATGGATTGGCGTCGGGTTATATTTGTATGTCGTCCTAGAGACAAATAGCATGGTACAACCAACGATTTGCTGGCTGTTGCGGCAGTCGTAAGATATGGGAGCTTGAAGGGAGAATCACCAATATTGAGTCTGATGCGAAAACAGGAAGTGACAGGAAGAATAGACTTTCGTTTGCGGTTTAAGGGCCCCCAGGCCGAGATTGCAATGACACATTTCTCGGCACTTATCTTCATTATGGCATTACTACAAAAAAAATCCACACCTGCATGAATCCACGACACAAATTGTTTTCAAATATTATTTTCTAGTTTGAAACCCTTGTGACAAGGTTTAAAATGCAGTGACGCACTACTTGTGAGGCGAAAACTGTTTTCAAGGGACCCTCACTGAGTGTGATACCCGACTCCGGATGGTTGGTTCAGGGGCCCTTCCCGCTATACTCTGCTCCAGCCCTTAAGCGTCACATTATCCCCGCCTGTCGAAGTGATGCTAATGCGGCTTCGGTAGGCAGGGACAGTGTGAAGTTTAAGAGCTAGAGCAAGGAGAAAGGACCCGGAGCCAACCATCCCCGGGTCGACTCTCACAGGGGATAGGGGAGAACGTAGTCAGAAATTTAACGAAGCCTCAGCTGTGACCCTTTACCCTTTTAACTACAAGGACATGTTGGGCCCACTTTTTCCTTTTTTTTTGGCCTTACCTAGCAGGGGTTAACGGATGAGGAAGGATGATAAAGAAACCCTAAGATTCGCTGCATTGTGGCAAGATATCAACCCAAACCTTTTGTCCCTCCTGTCTAGCAATCCAAGATGCTCTCCACTAGACCATCTATGGGGGCGATGTTTTTAGCTCAATTGTCAAGACAAAATCTTGGCTTCGTCGTTTCTTGGTCCATAAGTGTGCGTAGAAGTATATTTGCTATAGGAATTCGTAGTTCAGATGAATGCGTCATTCGAACGTATACGATAAAAACACTAAGCTAATCGAATGACAAAAACACAAGAAACGTCGAATGCGCGGTGAGGTTTAGGCCGATATGGCTCAGTCCGCCGGGCTCGTCGAAGTCATCGTCACTGACTTAACCTATAGCGATATCCCACAGCGAACTTCACTGATGATTAAACCAGCCAGAGATTTGTACAGCGTCAATTTCTGCGGTGCCCGAAAGCTATTCGTGATAGCAGACGAGCAGGGACAGAAGCTAACGACAACGACATCTACCTGCAGGGTGACACTCAGACAAGTTCCGAATCAGGTAAGGCATGGTCGGAGTGAGCGACTGTCGAAACAGCGTCAGCACTCACGTTATTAACCTGTTATAGGGCGCCGAAGGTTGACGAGGGACCCGTCGCAATTGTTCGGTAAATTAAATAGAACGTTATCAATTGTGGTTAAGAATTGGGGTTATGGGGGAATCATACTTTGAATCATCTGTCGGTCGATTGCATGAAGAACAGAGAGGAAAAAATCGGAATGTCGAGGACTCAAACCCTTCCAGTTGCGAATGCAGAGGATCAAAATGACAAAAAGCTTCTGAGGTGCGACTCCATGTGCGACTCCATTCTATAGGCCAACTGCCGCCTGTGGCGAGCGTTACGAATACAAATTGCGTCACCGTTCGTTGACCAACGTATCTTGTCAGCCCGGTGGCTCGGACGGTGGCTAAGTCTCTGGCTGTAAATAGCCAGAGGCCTCAGGTTCGAGTCCCGCTACGTGATGTACTTGTCTTAAGGGAACTTGTTAAGTATTGGAACAATTGCAGTCCCTTTAATAAACCAATAAGGCTTTACCTTACCTTTAACTGCAGGGTATCATTAAAGAAATTATTTCATTATTATTTTTAACGGATTTCGACTCGATACGCTTTCCGTTACACCATGCTATACTAGTTTAACCCGCGTTCGACATTATTTTACATGGTCTCTATCTGTTTCTGACTCGCAGCTCTTAATCGATGTAGCTGATCCGTTCCGTCTGCTTCCGCTGGTGTCCGCTGAGGAGACTCTAGTGTACGAGGAGGTGCGTGATGGCGTACAGGTGAAGGTACATGTCATCGGGGAGCCGGTCATAGAACATCCAAAGATGAATTCCTAGACATGGCAAATGTACCTATATACCTGAACTAGTAGGTGTAAAAAATAAAGAAATAGAAGCCGTTTTGTTAAAAGTAAAAACGCGTCGCTTTGTTTACGCAGTCCACGTATGTGAACAGATATATAATTTGTCCATTGTAAGCCGATAGAGGAAAGGGTGACATTTCAGCTCGGCATATGAGCTTCGTTTATTCGGCGGCTGAATGAAAGGTCTATATAATTTGACCAAGGTGAACTTCGTTGGAGGGCGAGTGCCCAGAGAAATACGAGCATTTGGAAAGAAAAGATCCTAAAAAGATCTTGAACAAAAAGTCCTATGCACAACGTTGGAAAGAAAGTTTTCATAGAAGGAAGTTGCTTCCTTTGATCCAGGCGACCTCGCATACTGCAGCTGATGCAGGATAGCTATTGCAGCGACTGGAGCAGCGGTCGCCGCAAGTTCAGAATGCAATGGGGCACTTCTTTTACAGAGAATTCATCCTCTAAGCAACAGTTCGTAAAAATATATCAGAAACCTGCAGAGACACGTCCACACAATGTTGTGTTAGGTTCCTCCACTATTTGACGGTAATTAGGTCACGCTCTGATCTGAGAACCATTAATCGGTGAATAGGTTTTCATGTTTGGGCCAACGAAGGATAAAAAAATAACTCGTTTTTAGTTAGTTCTCCTTTTTATTATATAACAGTCGGACCCAACATAACGGCATTCACGTGTGATTGTGGTACCCAACCACTGGTTCATGTGACCTTCCCTCTGTACTGTAGTCGCAATCGAGCGTTTGTGCCTAAGGTACATCACAACGAAATTGAATAACATGTGATAGTCAGCTTCTACTATTGTTTCTACTTTACTTTTACACTCTATTCTATCTAATAAGTTCCTTGTTAGCGAAGCTCCCCCCCGTGAATCACCGAGCGCATCGGTAGATCATTCGTAAAATAGTTGTGATTCATATTCATACCACCTAACTCAGCCAGCAAAAGTGATAAAGCAAGCAAGTTTAAAACAATACAGTTACCTATATATATATATATATATATAGAGAGAGAGAGAGAGAGAGTCTTTGTAGCGACACTTTGTCTCTCACACTCACACTCTATCGAGTGTGAGTGTGAGAGAATGACTATCTGCTAAAACAAAACTTCCCCCGTAATTTTAATACTGTGTTAAGAATAAACCATCCCGTTTTGGTCGAGACCAGATTGAAATTTGAATCGGCATTCAAGTGTGAATGAAGTGGGATATTAGCATAGGAAATAAGGCAATTGTAGAATACATCTCGATGGTCGATGCATCTTGGTCGTGTTGACCCCGACACATCCAAATTACCCATGTAGCACTACAGAGGTGCCTCCACCCAAGCTGATAGACGCTCAGTCCTGGCTGCGCTCGAGTGACATCGCGTTGTATCGCCTCGAAGTAGTTTTGGCCTCCACGTTCGTGAAATTCTACAGTGCGATTGTTCAAAATCGACTTTTAAAGCAAGAAAATGAAAACTTTCATAAATTTTAATAACGAATATATATATATATATTCGCCTCAGGAGAGGATTAGTGAAAGGAAGGGTTTATATCGAATTAATTTGAATGATTTTATCATTAAATTAGACAGTATGAATTAATGTATTGATATATGATGTAATTTAGATCAATAGAAATGTATTAATAACAAATGACCATTTTCGTGATCATATTCCCCTTCTTGCTATAATACAGGGTAATTTGCAAAAGGTTACATAACTATGGATTGAGCTCGAATTTAACTAAGATATAATAAATGAATTAATAAAAATATGTCATTATCTAGTAATCGTGGGTTCATGTTTGAATGACTCTGATTATTATTATTATATAATTGCGAGTTTGGATACGAGTACGTATCATGTTATCAATAAAAATCAACATTCTCTATACCTATAAAAATTAAAACCAAAATGCGCAGCCACTGCGTAGGCTGGCTCCTGCGGAAAAGTCCCCTCCGAGACTCGTCGGCCGCCAGATCACGTATGAATATGACTATGAAGGCTAAATTAAAGTCGATTTTGATAGTTGTTATCGGTTCTTGCACTGTGATACTATTGATCATCCTTTGAATCGAACTTCACTGTTTTTTGACTGTTTTTTTACTCTACACAAGGGAAGTATCCCTGATTTGTACGTGGTCACGTTACCGCAGCGCTGCCATCTCCGAGGGTAACTGGTTCGACTACTATATCAGTCGTATGCTTTTAACAGGCATCATTCAGCTAGTGAATTTCCACGTGAACAAATCGTGTTTGCTATTGATCAACTACTTCACTAATTCATCATTTGTAAATAGAAGTAGTGACTATTCATATATATATATATATATATAAATCAGATAGCCCACTAAAATCAATACAAAAGTCAACGCTGATCTACCCTGACGCAATGAAATTTTTTTTGCTTCTCTATAAAATAATACAAATCTACTCAGCGATAACCTTGTACTCGCTTTGTACTTGTCTCTGTGTGTCACAACATCTGCTTCAATCGGTCTCAATCAACTTCAGTGAGGCATTTCGGCATTTTGGGTAGTCCACACCAAACGCGACTACCCCCCACGGCACAGACTGAGCGAAAAACGGACGTTTTTTGATCACCTCATCAATGGCAGCTGCGCTTTACGCAACGTTCTGTTCGTCGATCCATCTTCTCCCGACGCTGCTGTGGCTTTTACTAGCTATTCGCGGCGATTGCTGCCCGATGTGTGTGTGCCTGTGTACTTCCGAGCGTGTGTGTGTGTGTGTGATGTTGTAGCGTCCTTCTGTGGTGACCCGCGGCTTACGACCTGTGCATTGAGAGGTTGACTGCCCGCCGGGGGATTCGAAACGATCGGCGATCCGTGTCTGTGGTGTGCGAGTATCCCGATGGTTGCTGTGTCGTCGGCTGGCGCCGAGTAGTTCGCTGCTGCTGCTGCTGCTGTTGTTGCAGCGACAGCAGCAGGAGATGCGAAGAGATCCGAAGAGAAGGGCGATGCCGACGCTGGCGGGAGCGCGTCAGCCCAGAGACGAGAGTGGTGTTGTTGTGGATCACGGCCAATGGGCTGATGGTGTGCCAGTAGCTTAGTTCGCCTCTCAATACGGAGTCCTATTACTATTGCCGCTGCTGGAGCACGAGGAACAGCAGGATAAGGCGTAGTGGTATTAAGAACAGCCTCGACGTAGAATACTGCTGGTAGTAGCTGTGGGGACAGACAGCAGCACTCCTTCACCGTTGCTCCTATACCCTGTGCAGCCGATAGAAGCACGCTATCGAGCGTTGGAGCTGCTGCTGCTGTCGCTGCTGCCACTGCGGTTGGTTGGGACGGGCCCATGCAGTTCAGGCAGTCTGATATGAATGCTGCTGCCCCGATGGTGATGGTGAGATGGAGGGACTCGGGGAGGGCGCAGCGAAATGTCAATTCACTCAGAGGGGAACAGTTCACAGTGAAATGTCAGCTTGAATCGACATTGCTGACTGAAGTTGAGTGGTATGGATATGTATAACCACTATTTTAATAATGATTTATCGATACGCTAGGAAATTTACGAGAGGTAGTTTTGCTTACAGGGAATATATTAAATAGAACCCAAATTAACGAATAATAACCAATATAAAACGCAAACCCACCGAAGTGTGAAGGATGTTTGGTGTGTACGTTGCCTATGTAGACGTTAACATTAGCGGATGTAACATAGTTTGCGAATCAAGCCTGCTCCTAATCTAGCTACTCTAAAGGTTGCACTCCCCGGGTACGTTCTTGTATATATTTTTCTTTTTGCTGCCTATGTACGAGCTTGGGACAGACATCCATTGCGTGGACAGTAATACCAATACCACATTAATAGTTCATGATGCCCAGCATCAAATACAAAGAAACCCACTTCATCTTAATTTTGAAAAAGGAAATAAATGTTATGCAAAAATATCTAAAAAACAAACCCAAGATTCATTGCTAGTCTCTCTCGCTCTATGTCCCGATTTCGTTCTCGCTTGGCACGCTGTGAAATGCGCGCACAGCCAACAACGCCGTCTGGCATCTTCCCCTTGCCTGGTGTATCCGCTACTGTTGAACCTGTTGAATCTAACCTTAGTACCTCCCTTTTCCCCTTGTGCTGCTCACGATGGAAGAGCGCTTTCTAAGTCAACTTAGATTGCTGCTTCTGTCAGCCAGCGTGCTTCCCTCGTTCCTCCGACAGCGAACTTCGAAGCCAGCTTGAACAGTAGCCAGAATATCAAGGGTGAGAGTAAGTTACCGAGCCAGCAAAAAGTAGATAGCTGCTTGTTTGGGGCCTTGCTTCCCGGCTTGCCTTCGTCCTGCGATTCGTGTGCGTCACCTCAACTCGCATCACCACTCGGCCCGAATCTCTCTCTCTCTCTCTGCCTGTGTGGCTATATTGGGTTGGGCGTTACTGACCATATCTATGTGCGGTGTTTCCACGGCTTGTTGTGCGGTGTACTCTGAACCGCCGCGCTGTACTCTGTAGTCTTATGCTACTGTTGTTGTTGTTGCTGCTGAGTACGGCGTGTGTTGCCAAGGCTTCACTTCGTCCTACTCTTTTTGTCATCGCCGCAGCCACCGTCGCCGACGGCGGCGGCGTTGGCGTTGGCGTTGCCACAGCCTTCGCTGGCGACGTGTGCCGGTCGCGGTCGGATTCGTCGCCATCGTCCCCTTCGCCTTCTTCTTCTTCTTTCTCGTCGACGTCGTCGTTAATTTCTTCCATTCGCTAGGAGGCGTCCACCCGTAGCTAGCAGCTCCCGCCATGGGATGGAGTTCGCAGGCTCCTTCGAGTGTTTACACTTGTCAATTAAACGGCCTTTCTCATTCGTCGACGAAACGGCTACGCTGGCCACGAGAGCGGGTCGCGATTGGCCGACGCCTGGCCACGAGGACCAATCGCCACCCAGACGCCTATGGGGTTGCCGAATGCGCTCGCTGATTGGTCCGCCTGTGCGTTGGGGGTTTCCCGCCGGCCACCGCCTCCTCGTCGAGGCGCTGGCTCTGTCCTCTCTCTCTCTCTCTCTCTCCTCTTTCGTCTCTCGCGCAGCGGAGTGAGCCGGTATCCCTCACCCCCCGCCCCCCCCACCATACCCATCCCCTGCGCCGGCTGCAGCAGGCTAACAGCAAGCGCTAGCAAGCGCTCATGCCGGCGTTACAGCCGGCATCGCGCGCGGCGCCCCTGTGTGCGCCGTGGGCTCAGCACTCGGCAGGGCAGAGCAGTGAGCGAGCGAACCGCCATCACCAACACGGACTGCGACTGCTACAGCCACCACGAACCAACCGCCAATGATGGACCGTCAATGCCAGCAGCAGATCGTACGGAAGGGATTCGGAGTGCTTGAGCGAGAGACCGAGAGAGAGAGAGAGAGAGAAGCCTTTTCTCGTTAGAGTGCGGCGACTGAGAAATGAAATGGGACGGCTATCCGAGTTCGTCTACGAAACAGATACGATTCTAAAGAAAGGTAGAGCACCGCTAGAGAGAGAGAGATAGGAGAAGAGATGGAGAGCTGGCTGAAGCCTGAATGGGAGGTCGGCGAACCACACATGCACACACACATACACTCATATATATATATATATATATATATATATACATATTTATAAAGGTGGTGGATGCGCGTTGGAACTAAGTTGGAGTATGCTGGTCCGAAGCTGATGAAATGATGACAACATTTTTGACTGAAATACTGTCTACATATATATATTAGGGCATACACTTCAAAATTTCGCCTCTTTAAATGACAATAACTTTTGAACTAAATGAGGTAGAACAAAGATTTTTTGGTATGAGTTAGAGGTACTCTCCAGCTTTATTGACACACCGATTCCAGCGCTCTGGGAGTTTTGAAATAGCCAAATATTTACCATTTGCATTTCCATATATAATTTCATTATCTAGTGCTTTTACGAGTAAGTCGACGGTTGCATATGGAACCCCACCTATTGCCCTTTTTAATGCATGGAAACAACCATAATCACACGGGCTTAAATCAGGAGAATATGGGGGTTGATGCCATCGCTCAATATTGTTCCCCTCCATCCAGGCCGTAATTTCAGCAGTGCGGTGAGGTTTTGCGTTGTCGTCGAGTAACCACACTCGGTGCTGTCGATCCCCACGCCATTTGTTCATCAATCCTTTCAAGAAGCCGAGATATCGGGGAGCATTGAGTTTTTCGTTTGCCGCCAATATTTCATAATAGCAAACACCCTTGATATCCAGAGCGAGTATCATCAACACATTTCGTCCGAATCTATCTGGCACTGCCACAGACGTTGCCGCTTCACCTTGTCGGAGCCACTGTTTTGCTTGGTCCTTCTCAGGGGGTCTATCCAGGCTAACCCATGTCTCGTCTATCGACACGGTGTGCTCTAAGCGACTGGTTTGTTGCGTATAAGTCTTCAAATTAAATGTCGAACACTCCACACGCATTTTCATTTGGTCAGCACCCAGTTTATGGAAAACCCATTTTTCATTGATTTTCTTCTTCTTCAGTATATTGGTGATAATTTTATAACACGTCGTCCGAAGAATCAAAGTTTCAGCCGACAATGACCCCGTGGACCAAGCTCTACTTTGCTCAAAAGCTGCCTTGATTCTTTCAATCCGTTCGTCCCTTGTCGCACCTGATTTCTGGTCCCCTCCTCGGTGGTCATCGGTGTCCAAATTTCCACTGTTAAATCGCTTGCACCAATTTTGCACCGTTCGCAGGCATAAGGCAGACCTACCGTACACCTTCACTAATTGTCGATGGATTTCAGCTGGAGGGTATTTTTGGAGAAACAAAAACTTGATGTTTTCCCGTTGATTTTTGGGGGAATTTGAACTTTTTGCTGCAGTGTCCATCTTTCTGATCGTATCGAAACCACTCAGTGTTCGAAAGAAAGCCACGTTCCTGCCGCGTGCCCACTCCAAAAATGAACGCATTGTGTAGCGTAGTTCGGGCTGTGCGCCATTCGAAAGGCGCGAAATTTTGAAGTGTATGTCCTAATATATCCTTGTGGATATTTCGAACGTGTGTGCTGTACTTAATACAGTCACGGAGTATTTACACGGACAGATCGAATGTCGCTGCCCATGTGACATGGCGATGTTCTGAGAGTGTGTTGACACCCATCGCACTATTTGGCAAACTCAGTAATATGGTTATTCCTTTCGGTTGCTAGTGGGGATGGTGTATCTTCATTCTACGACTGTCTCTCTTTGAGATGAGTTTTTACAGCCAATCCTCCTCCTTCTGCTGCTGCGGCTATTAATTCTTGTTGCTTCTGTTGTTTGTTCTGTTATCGTCACGCAACATTGATACAAATGAACGCTTTAATAGGATTACGCATCAAATGCATTATCTTTCACCCAAAGTCGAAGGCCCGATCCGAGGTGGAGCTCTCCGAAGCTACAACACAAGATCCTGTTTGGTCTAACTCGTAACGGTGGCTTAAGACTTCAAGGATGCAAACAAAAATCGAACGCACGCATCGACTGGAGTGGATTCCTGATTCAGCTATGCCAACTTTTCGTTATTAATATTAACTGTGTATTTTTGCCCAATTATTATATTATTTATATATATATATATATATATATTTTATATATATATCTCCATACCATATAAATTCATATAGATGTGCATATATATATATATATATATATACAGCTCAATACATTCTCAATAAAAACAAATGCCATGTGTAAGGAAACAGTCAGATGAAATCGCTGCGGAATGGGAGAGTCTTGTCGGGGTCTCTCTGCTGCAACGGAAGAACGGGAACAGAGACGCGCGCTCAGAGACATCGAGGTCTATCGTGTGCTTCAGTCAGAATCCCTTTGATGAAAAACTGGGCGGAGCCTAGCCAATCAGGCTGACTTCAAAGGTAGTGCAGCGATTGGTAAGCCGCCATGGCGTTTGTCGACGGTTTAGCGGTGGACGTTTTACTGTTTTCGCCGCTTTCGTTGTTGTACAATTTTACTGGGTAGCCAGGTGTATGTGTAAAACGGTGTGAATAAATGATGAAGTTTCATTCAATTTCATTTTCAATTGAATTCAAACACTGTCTTGCTAGATCCCAATGATGCCGAATGAGAGCAGTTTGAGCAACTTCAATTTTACATACAGGAACGTTAGTGTATTTAATTTGCCAGTATTTCGAACGTACGTTCTAAGGACAAAAAAGAAGTTACTGAATTACATCTCCATTTCGTACGAATACATATATATATATATATATATATATATCAAATAAATCATCGTGCATCCATATTTATATAGATGCACTATAATTTATTTGATAATGAATTTTTCTCCAAAATGTGGTGTACGCTATATGTGTATTCGTCTCGACATGAGGAATGACCACAGCACTGTGCGCCTGTCACCACAGTTTCCACCAAAGCAAAATCGGGGTAGCGTCGATTTTTGCCTCGATGCAGTCGAATACGTGTTACATTCGACTCGTTATCGACTAACAGTTATCTCTCGGATCTCATGATTGGTATCCTTCAATAAAGAACGAATACTACGTCACTTGACAACGCATCACGCGCGCAGACATATCTCAGCCCGTATCCATATTATTCGTCACCTTCCAGTCGCCACCTACTATATTCGATTAGTGAATTAGCCGGACCGGGTGCAAGTGAAGCAGGTAGCCAGGCTCTGGTCGTCTCTGCCGCGTGGCGTGACCATGGCCCCTGGCCAAGGCGGTGTCTACCGACGAACGCGGCGAGCCGTTTTCTCGAGGAGCTTTGGCTGCCGAGCTTTAGTTCGACTCATGGTTGAGAGTAACGAAGACCAGACTGCACGTCCGGCGGCGCAGTGTCTCGACTGGGCCACTAGATGGCGCCAGGGGGATCGCGCTCCAACGGGACCTCTGTGGTCGTCATAGAACGTGAGGCTGGATGGCGGCGGGGGGGGTCGCTTTGGGACGCTGACGATCGTCGGAGCCGCGTTGGATTGAGCTGAGCGGAGCTGAGCTAAGAATTCAATGGTAGACTCGGCGGCACCGCCGCTCTGAACAACGGCGACTCGGGATAGAATCCACCGGAACGAATACACAGGGATCGATCGTAACGTGTATGTAAAAGAAGTCACTCGATGACGAACCAGTAGGATGGATAAAGGGAGTGCTTCCCATCATATTTATATCATCAACGATCACCAATATTTTATTTATTGACAAGCACACAGATATATATATATATATATATATATATATATATATAACAAATGTGCGTGTGTCTGTTTGTCTGTGAAGCTCGTGCAACTATATCTCATGATAATGTCTATAGCCTTCCTGTAGTATTACTGACACAAGATTTGTGGATGCCACATAAGGGAATCGGCGCCCAACGATCCCCAGGCTTGTTATCCCTTGAGACCCTGTCAAAACTGGCTGAGCGAAAATGCGACAGTCACTGACTGTCACACTGTGCAACATAAACATAATTATTATACTATTCGAATATACCCCTATCAAAATATGAGTGAACTTCATAAATATACTCATGGCAGCGCATTTGACATAGTGTATGCGTCTTTCGACATAGTGTTTGCAACATGAAGAGCGTGCATTTCGACATCATCTCATACTATTTGAAACGGATTCTACGTATCTCACATAGTCAAGTGCACAAAGTATCAGCTCCTTAAACAAGTATTCCACAGTAATTATTCGATCAAGCCTGAGCAGCCATCCGCAAAAATAGACTTAGGGACAGCCGCAAGTGTGTCGAGAATAACCAGCTATGGAAAAACACAATGACAATGACTTTCAGAGTGCCCATCGCGTTGTACATTTGTGTACACAAATCCTCTTCCGACAAAAACTATTATATACGTTTACAGTCCCTTAGTACGTGCAGTCCCTTAATTCGTATTAGCGTAAAATATTATCTTATTTTCCTTATTTAGCCTAGTATTTGAGCGAGGAGGTAAACCATGCGATTTATTTGAATGACGTTTTCAAAAACGAACACTTCCTAATACAAGTTCATCTGTTGACCATCAACTTTGAAAGTAATTGATTTGTTTCAGTTTGGACCACCTTTGAGAGATGTCGCAGAACTTTATGTCGAAACAACGTCCGTTTAACATAGGCTTGTTTGGTCCACTATGTTATATCTTGTTCGCTGGCCATCACTATTCTATGACGGCATCCAGGCGTACGCTCGTCTCATTGGACGGACATCCATGCACACGAATATATTCTACATGAGATCCTGCTCCCGAGCTGTCGGCAGTCTCGCTCCGCCCCTTATATTTTTTCGCTCTCGACGACCACCGCCTTCCGAGCGTAATCCTGTCAAAGATTACGTCGCCTGCAGCTAACCAACCTGCAACTATTACGACGAAACTGTGCGAGAAGTATAGACACCTCGGCCCCATAGAACTACAGAGTAGATCTCTACGACACGGAGGGTCCTGCGTGCCCCCTCCTCAAAACACGGTTCATAGTTTATTTTGCTCCCGTCCAACGACCTCCGTGTTAGTCCCTGCCCCGGCGCACCGCAGCGCCAGCTAACGAGCTCAATCTATTCCACCCCACTCTCAAGCTAATCATATCCTGCGGAAACGGCTTAATTGCTACACTCCGCAGTTTTGTCGTTCGAGCGCGGCGAGAGAATGCCGCTGCCATGGCCCAGCCGTAAAATCGAGTCAAATCCCGAAGCATCACAAGCGGGTCGCTTCGAGTTGCTCCAGCAACAGAAAAGCGGCGGCAGCAGAGCCCCCACCAACAACAATACCGGCAAGGATCTGCCTCCCTCTGGATCGATGTCTCCGCCCGACTATTTAGATCAAAGAGCTTGAAGGGAACGAGTTGACCGGGTTACGCACCCTCCTCGTACTAGGCACACGCTTAGATAGCCAGCGGGCCTAATTAATCTGTAAAGAAATCGCCGCCGCCGCACTCCTGAGCCCTATCCTTCACCGAGGATAGCGCTGAGCACAAAAACGGTAAAAGTCGCCATGCGGCACAGAGAGAAATTCGTCTCGATTTAGCTCGTCTCGTTTTCGGGGGCTAGATTTCACCGAGAGAAGTCTCTCGTTGGTTGCCGGGATACCTATTTGACGAAAGAACACGAACGGGACACTGAGGTGTGGGCTGCTTGAGAGGGAGCCTGAGAGAGACGATGAGGGCAATGGATGTCGCCGAGCCCGGAGTCCCAGCTCAAAGGAAGGGCTCAGTGTTCGCGGCGTGTTCGATACGAGTGACCCCCCCTGTTTCGAGTTGGCGAATTTGAGGTGGGAAATTTGTCGAATTCCGAAACGGACTTATTTTAGATGACGGCACGAAAGGGGACTTTATGGGGTATTGATTAATAATCGTCGAATGTAACTCGCTTCACTCATATGGCAAAACGCGTTGTTCGTTGTGCGATGAAGTAATATCGCATATCATGGAGACTACGGAGGACTGCTAGTTACAACGTTAAATGTCATATTGTGATGATACACGTATGCAAGCCGCTGGCCGAAGCAATATGCAGCTTGTCCCAAGTCAGCTAGGTTCGGGGTTTAAGTGGCTGTACGCGACTCAGCAAAAAGCACATATCGCAAACCTGAGGCTTGGTCGGGTTGTGGTCAAGAAAGAGCTTCACCTTTTGGCAAAAAAAAGTTGATGAAAATTTAGGCGGCTTCGAAGCATCCCCTAGTGCGTTCCGCATTTTAAAACACGAATATCTACTATGTGCGTTGTCTACTGTGTCAAGAGACTCATGTAACGGCTTGTCAGGAATGATGTTTGCGTCTTAATGGATGTCGAAAACTACCCAAGATATTAGACGCCCCATTAAAGACGACCTGTACGTTATAGCAATGCGGCATAGATATAAATCATCAACCTCGTCAAATCGAAATCGCCCTTTCTTTTGACCTTTACGGCAAGTTTAGAGAGTTAACTACTGCTTCTGTACAAGCAGACCAATAACGTTCGTGTTACTTTGGAGACCTGGAGATATTTGCATCCCCAGGATTAGACGTGCATTCATCGTATCGCCCGTGCCACGCTCGGAAATATACGCCCGATCGAGTGCTGCCCTCTAAATGCCGCGAAGTCGGTCTATCGCTTCCTTCGTTGCTAAGTTCTTCTTTTCCTCAATTCGCCTCCCAGCTGCTCTCTTAGCCTCGACGAGGAGCACGAGCCTTACCACGCCGCGGGGTGTTATGCCGGTGGTATGCCCATGAGTCTAACTGCCACAGTTCTATTCGGAGGCCAATCCTGTTCAGGTCACCCCGTCCAGACCACTGCCCCGTGGCCAATACAAACCTTTACACAAGCCGTTTCATCGAGATAGCGGTGCTGCTAATGCGGTTGATGGCGATAGCTACAGACGTACGACTTTCGTTGGTGCTACTGTTGTTGCTGTTGTTGTCGTCGCCGTCCGAAGTCCTTTACCACGAGTTGTAAAGCGATTAGCGTCCTGTAGCGGGCCGGGTCGCCATCGGGAGTCTTTAGATGTCGGGGCCTGGCAACGAAAGAGTCCTGAAAGCTGATCAGGACAGTCTAGAGTCTTTCTGGAAGCCATAAGAATCGCCAGGATGCGAATGACATCTGATGATAATGTACATACAAGCGACGTTTTTTTTGGAAACATGCTTATCTTACGACTGTTATGTACTGTTATTAAAAGAGTCCCAATTAACATCGGAAATTGGAGGCCGAACTCCGTTTCCTGAGTTCGGCCGAATATATATATAGCACTCAGGCGGTATAACGACTTAATCGTTTCAGGGAAAATTCGGGTGAAATTATTTTCGAGTAATCAATATCCCTCTGACACTTTCGACGTTCCCCTCCGACCTATAACATCCATAACTTACGATATAATAGGCGGAAGCATCAGAGTGTAATTTCTAGCTCGAGTAACAGCTGGCTTCAACACCAAGGACTTCGCTGCCCCTTTGTAGTAGTATCCTCATTTGCAATAGCTGACAGCGTCCTAACACCATTATATATGCCCCCGCCTCCCCTTGTTTCTTAACTAGTTAGCCGCGTAGCCCAACTTGTTGGGGTATCACTCCGTTGGCTACGACAGCGTAGCGCGTAGATCCCAGACTGCCGGTGGCATCTTCGTCACCAACTAAGCCTGTTCTATGGGTGTGGGCGATCGGGGACATGGGGGAATGAAAACCCCAGGGCGGGGTCAGAGCAACGCAGCAGCCTGTTCTCGTACGACACCCGTCTGGCCTAGCTCTCTGGTCGCGAGCTGTTCTCGCGACCTGTCTCTGTTCAGGTGTTGTTATCTTAACGCTCGATGCGAGACTGTACGGTGCTAAGGGTACGCTCAGACGAACTTACGATACGAGCGTACTTCGCTAACAGCGGCGACCCCAAACTCGACCGGCCGGGTTCGTATCTCCGTAGCTACTGCTTTATCTAATATACTGGTCGCATAGCATTATCTCAATCCTTGAACCTCGACATGTCAATAGACAATACACACACGCACGCAAAATGGTGACTCGGTCACTACCCGTGATTAGGTAAATTCATCCTGACTTAGAATGTCTTACCATACATTTATATCAACTGAGACCTGCAGGTTTGCACAACTACGCTTACTTAGTGAATAAGCACTTTTGCGTGTTACTTGTAAATGTACGCGATTCGATCGATTTTCTGTTAAGCAGAGCACAATACATCTACGACCTTTCGAGAGTGCGGTAGCTCCAACTCCAAAAGACTATAGTCACACCTGTTGTTCGAGCGAGGTTGAGATTCTCGAAATCGCTTTGTTGTCCACTTCTTGGCTGACGCCAAACTCCACCAGTATCGAAACGTAAGTCATTATAATGCAGACGAGCATAGATATTATATAGGGCACTTGCAATACCAAGCTCGAAATTCGTTTTCCAGTCGACCACCGTCGTGTCGAATGATAGTGGCTTCCACGATAGCGCCGTTGCTGATGTTCACCGACCACTGGGAAGAAGCGTCTGCATGGTTTGAATCGTTGCCCCATCATTGCCGTCATAGTATCCTCGCAAGTTGGATTCCGCCCCTCGTTTTTTCTGTCGAGGGGCCAGCCAAATGTCCACACAATAGCTCCCGCTGCATTCATTTAACCTCGTAGCCACGTAGTACAGTCGTGTCTCTGACTACGCTTCCCCCTTATCTGTGGCATAATGATGCTGATAATGACAGTACATTGTACATCGCAGCGGCATTGCCCGCCAGCGAGTGTCGGCTGACGTTAGCCGAGACGACGATGGTAGATAGACGCCGCTGTTGTGAGTGCTGCTGCACACAGTTGACACCGTTTGCCTGCCTCGGGTTGACGGCCTGTCTCGCTGGGTGGGCGGCTTGGCCGCCCGACGAGGTGAATGAAGAGCTTCGAGAAAAGATAGACGCGCCAGAGATGGCTTTCCAATTTGGCCAAGTAGTCGAAGATGCTGCCCGTAATCGTATGAAGTAGATGGGGCAGCAAGAATGGATGGAGGGAGAATTGCGGCGCCCGCGTCGAGCTGGTGAGTGACTAGTTGTCGGTCACAGGGAATGAGTGAGAGATAGAGAGATAGACTGGGGAGATTGAGAGGCTACGAAGGGAGCGAAATCTGACGCCTGCTCTCACATGGCTCGGTGCGGCACTCGAGGCTGGCCTGGGATCCGGTTTTCCTCCTGCTGGCGGGATACCAGCCTATCGAAGCTAAACTCAAGAACAGGCATCCTGTTTAGACGGAGAGCTCCTTACACGGCTCGCTGCTGGCGGCCACTCAGCGAAAACCGAAAGCTGAGACGACCATCATAGCAATTGGTCTCAGTTGATGCTGGAGCACGTTGATAGGGAGATTCAATGTACATATGTATAGAGAATCGTAGAAACAATTCACGAGCAGAACACAGTATTCGGGTGACTGCCGAAGTAAGATTCAGGGTTTGCGCTAGGTTTTTTGTATGTTTTGGTAAGATTTTCGTAAAGGGCGACTATCGACCTTAACTATCGACCCTACGAAACTACCTCGTTAGCAATGTACAATCATAATAGAAATAATCATTTTGAAGTTGTAGGCTAGATTTTGCATGAACCTGAGTGATTTTGTAAAATTTTAACCAAAAAATGGTGATACTCTTAACTTAGAAAAAAAAACTGTTAATGAAAAATTTTTTAGGCGTAATCTTGAGTAAATTGTAACGTATATTTGCAAAATAATACGTGTATGACTGATATGCCTGTCAGACTTGCTGCTCACTATTTGCAAAAAGTAGTAACGATCGGAACATCAGTCAATTCAGAATATGTGCACTGACTCGAATGTTATATATTCTGTGCTTGTCTGTATATAAGTCAAGCAGGTAGGTTTTTCGTAGAAATGCAAGTGGATACGTTGCATAACTTGAATACGGATGCCTAAGTTGTGCATTTGAACCCTTACCCTTGGGGCATGATCGTACCCTGTCAACAGAGAAAATGACATCCAAAGTGAACGTGTTGCAAACAACACTCGATGAGAAATGTTCCTTGCTCTATCTGTTGCTTACCATTTTTACAGAAAGTGATTTAAAATCATTAGCATAATGCTTAGTGCGACGTTTAAAGCGACATTAGTACTAAGACATAATAGTTAAGGACCATAGACATATCGAATGATTTTTTTCTGCACTGTGACGGTCACAAATATATTTGCTCGATACATTTTTTGTTAGTTTTAACCCAAATCGAAGTGTCCTCAAATTAAGCCCACGGCTAATCAAGAAAATTCAAGGCACCAATTCTTGACGGCTTTAGCACAAGAGACTTGCACGACTTTGCCATAAACTATGTATAGCAATGTCAATGCTTGATGATTGTGACCACTTTCGACATCCACATATATATATATATACATATATATTTCTTCAACATCGAATAGCCGATGGAATCAGTGTCCACTCTGCGATAAGCATTTCATTTGGTTTCACTGTGTGCTAGAGTCCCTCCCTCTCTCTCTCTCTCTCGTTCTTTATATATATATATATATATATATATATATATCTTTCTCCCAGTTCTTTTTGCGGACCACCTTCCTGCGTAGCGCGCGGTCTCTGCATCTCCTTCGAACTCGGATGTGCCCCCGTACCATCGTTGCCGTCCTGTATACTACAGCAAGTGAGGGTCGGCCGGTGCCTAGTGCTGAAGTGGGGACCACCGCACTAATCCCAGCGGGGAGCCGCTTTGCACGTGTCCTTCTTTTCCTATCGGGCTCTCTCTCTCTCACTCTCTTTCTCTCTCTGCCTCGCTGTCTGTCTGTCTGGCTGTCTCGCGTCCCTTGTGGTTCGCCCACCGGTCGCCCCGCTCCCGAGCTCGGTTACCTTCGGTTGGCCTGTTCTGAAGGGCTAGCGCTGGCGGCATCTGCCCCGTTACCTCTGCAGAGCAGACCGACAGGGTCTCTCTCTCTCTCTCTCTCTCACACACACAGACGAATCGAGCTCGGCTAGGCTGCCAGGATATGCGATTTTCGCTAGCACCACCCGAATCCCTGGTACTACCCTCCGTTCCCGGGTCCTGCACTTCATCCTACTCGCTATGTTTCGTTGCTCCGGTGTCGTTACATAGCAGCCTGTGTTCCTGTTGTCCTGCAATTATCCCTTCAGCATGGTGGGGAAACTTCGTCTGAGCCGATGCAACTGGGATCGCTCTGGTATTTGAAGGTGGTGGATAGTATATGCTGCAGAACCGCCAAGGCCGCACACAGTCTGTCGGCGTTGTGCTATACTCTCTCTCTCTCTGTCTTTCTCTCTTTCTCTAGAAAGTCATTTAATTAAATCGTACCCATGGGAATTTTGTTTTCTTCTATAAACTTTTCAATAACGTATACCTTTCCATAAACTTCACCAACACAACGAAGTGGAGCTAACCTGCACGTCCGGAAGTGTACAAGTTTCTTTAGCATTATTTTATCGCTTGACTCTATATATATATATATATATTTAAGGGAGCGTTTGAATTGAATTAATTTGGCGAACGGCGCTCGCGCCAGATGAATTTGTTTGATTCGCGTGACCTTAAGCTGTAAGTCATCCTCAACTTGATAAGGTTAAATTCTTTTCGACCATGTAGTGTTAGACAATACTAGAGGCATTCTTAGAGCCGATTGAGCAATCAGGTTTCACTGATTAGCAATTCCAAATCGGCCAAACCCATTATCTTGTTGTTCTCTATCCGCGTTGCAACCACGACAACATTTGGCGAGGCTAGAACCAATGCTGCTGTTCGATGGCAAAAACCAACATTCTGCCAAATACCTGCAGCCTGGTCCGTTGCTTCATCGCAATACCACAAAATAGTTGGACAGTTGCTCTCGTTATACACACATATATATATATATATATATATATATATATATATATATATGTATATATATGATCAAAACTTAGTAATATTGTACACTCATTCATCCGTATTTGCGGCTACACAGCCGTGATTACCCTTTTGGTCATCAGAGGCACCTTCGTTTGCCTGCGTAAGTAGAAATCACTATTTTGCTTCATCTCCGTCGCTCATTACGAGCCTTTTGTGGCTCCCGGCTTCGAGGAGCTCCACCGAAATGAAGAAGTCGCTGCCGCGTTCGCTGTGATATGGAGGAAGACCGATCAGGACGGGTCGCCGACCACGAAAGACGACGACGACAAGCGATGGGACGATGAGAAGAATCCACCAGGATAACTTGGCTACGGTGCGGTTAAGGTTCAGAAAGGTATTCACCAATGAACGCGAGACAGCCAGCGAGAGCTCACAGGAGAGCGGGAGAGCAGGAGAGAGAGAGAACCATTGAAGAGGGCCAACCGATCTTGAGTCGGCTAGCATGAAGGGCTTTGCAATGCCGCACCGACCATCAGGATAAATTAGACATCGCTGGGCCAGAGGACAGCTGATCTCTGTGGTGATCGCGATGATGATAATCATCAAAATGAAACTGAAACATCGCTATTAGTACTTACTCCAACAACAGCAGGAGCAGCGGTACGCAAGCACCTCTAAATGACAAGGATCTCTTGAGGACGTCTCCTAGGATTGTGAGTGGGGTACCTGCTCGGGCGACTACGGTTGAGTTGTTCGTGTTCGCCAAGGGGAGCCAGTGTCGAGTCGGTAGAGGGGTTGGCACATAAGTTCGACGGCGAATAACTTTAAATTTGCGTGAAAAGTATATATGAAATCGTATATTAAAGTATTTTTCAAAAATGTCATCAAGCGGATTTGAGGAGACGCTCTTAAAATTGCAGTTCTAAGAGATACTTGAGCTGAAATTTCCGCTCGTAACGACAAAGCGACAAATTGACGATGTCGGTTTTCGATCACACATGAACTTGCTATTCTCAATGATCTTAATTTGTAATGTTAATTAAATGAGTTTTGGGAGCGACTCTAAAGAGGAAAATGTGAATGCTCTAAGAAAAGAGCCTGCGAAAAAATATTCTGTTATTGTGAACAATTTGTCAAAAATATGATAAGTACGAGAGTATTGCTGTATAACAACTATGGGATTTTACGAATGTGCTTGAAATGGTTCCGCCATATCGACCCTGCCCATAAGGCTACTGATAAAGGCTACTGTTGACGAAACGAGTCAAAAAATATTATTGCTCACTTTAGTATTTACGTTTCGTGAAGAAATTGGCTCTTTAATAATAATAATCGCTTCGATAATTTTCTCGAGCGATAGCAGAGAGTTTTCGAAAGGGAGAAAGCGACAACCAGTGCTCAACTAGCAACAGAGCAGGATACCCACACGCACACACGACCTGGGAGGGCTATAAAGGAATTAGTCGGTTCGCCTAACAGAGTTCGGCTAGGTCTTTGCTAAGACAACTGCGCCTTAAGCTTGTACCGAGCAGCTTTATAGCCTGCTGTTGGTTCCTATAGAATTTTAATGACGACGATTTTTGTTCCACGAACAACCTGAACCGTGGCGGAACGTTTTGAACATTGTCAACCCGTCGAAAGCAATTCCCTTGGCTTGGCTTTTTTAGCTTTTTTTTTTTTTGGTTTAAGAGTCTGTTCGTTGCTCCGCCTATGTCGTTCAAAGCGTTAACGACTCCAAGGGATTTTATGTCAGGTGGCGAACATCTATAACGTTACATACGCTATCCGCGGTGGCGATAGCCGCAAACCGAGCAACTCTGACGGGTGCAGGCAAAAATTGTTGTGACGTGATTACATCGAAACACGTATACACGCATGTATAACGGTACCGATCCCACAATGAGTGCATCAGTCAAAATTGCACCACTGGATGACCATTAAAAAGTTATTAAATATCGATGAAGTGGCAATGCAAGGTAAAGCTGGCAGATCAACAGTTATGGTTGTGACCGTATAAGAAGAAAGAGATCACGGTCATTTGTCTCATGTAATGGACGACCCGATGAGGACCAGGTCAGGCAGCTGCCTATTGGCATCAGATGCCTCACACCTCACAGTGGTCACAGCGCTGGCAGCCAAATATTCGATAACCGTAGGCATGGCGCCCCTTCACGTGTACGCTAGTTCTCTCTCGCGGACACATCAGAATAAACGTAGTGTTTTGCGTATCTTGTTGAGAGTGCAACCTTCAATATCTAAAAAACCACAATACCTATAACATAATAAGCGTCTTGTTAATAACCAATATGACAGAACACCTCTCGGCGGACTTCGCATTTTGGCAGTTCGCTTCGCAGTACGTCTTTCAATTTCTTGTTCTATCGAAACTCACTAGCGGATGTCCACGTTTTGAAGTGACGTCCCATACAACCTATGTTGCCTATCGATGTCTCTATTACAGTCGCCGCTCAGCATTGTGATTCCCGATACCTGTCATTGCAATAATACCCCTATCGTTGCGCTGAAATACCCAAGGCGCTGGATCAGATCGGCCAGGGCACAACTCAACTCGGCCGCACCCGATCCGCCCGGGTATATTTCGTGAGCGCCGCCCTGCCCCACGCTGCGTATGATCTATGCGGCTACCCTTCTTATACTGATACAGTGGTATGTAGTCAGCGAGCTCGCCTCACAGCTCGGTCGCTCATCGAGCTAAGCCAGGACGATCTCTGCTGGCTGCTCCGCCTCGCGGTGTATTGCTTGCTTGCTAGCTTGCTCTCTATTGCGAAAATCCGGCAGACGCGATCTGCGCGCTCTGATTAGGGTGTCTTCAATAGGCAGGCACATGCATGCGCACATTTCTGCAGAGTCCCGCTTGTTAGCTCCGCTACGGTCATATCGATAACCGCTGCTGTGTATGCTGCTGACGCGGCCGTCAGCAGCATACACAGCAGCGAGATCGGCCATAGTTATCGTGTATATACTGCGGACTGAACGAAATCCTTGAAGCGTTGGAGGACGCAGCGACCAGAGGCGTAGTATCCATATACTGGAGGCGCCATTGTAGAGAACGGACCAAACTCGAACAGTAGAATCAAGCGCAGCGCCGCCCAGTGCCGATTCCCACCTAGATTGCCTGTCTCCAGAGCAGGAACACCCCACGATATTCTCCCTCAAGCGGGCGATCTTTATACAGCTAGGCCACTACAGCATTGATCGGCCCGCTCATATTTCTTCTACCGCATCGAGCGAGGCCCGATGATTGTTTGAGAATATTAGCCGCGACGACCAAGATTGTACTCGGTGAGGATTGAAGAATGAAATTCCAGGGTAACGATATACTAGGCTAGATTTGGATATAGGTCGACAAAGATAGAAATATAAACGAACACTCGCCCTGGGGATCATTTCCATTTGGACTTCTTCTATTCATACCAGTTTTGAACTGTTTTGAGTATTAATTTTTGTAGGCCAAAAATAGTAATGAATACATTTGTAAATTATTGTTATGCGCTGGCAGAGAAGGAAAATAGATATCTTAGTGTAAATCTTAAATAAGCTTATGTCCAAGGCTTGTAAAAGAAATAATTATTATTTGTTGAATGAGCGGGCTGCAGCTTGGCCTCTTAGCTGCTTGATGCTCTTAGTGCAAACAAACCAATGAAATGTCTCCAATAAATTGATTTCCCACAACAGCAACAGAAGAAGATTGTAGCCGTCAGGGAGATCTGGGAAGATCTGAGGGTTCATCAAAGTAATTAACGGATTTACCCTCCACGCTACCTTGAGCTATAATACAAGAGCGGTTTAGTCGGATTGCGTTGAGCCCTGTCTAAGCTGCATTTCTAGCTGGATCCAGCAAACAATCTACTGAATAAATTATTAGTAGTAAGACGCAAATTTGATCATAAATCTTTGGAGATGAGATTTCCGCTATACAGTCTAGGTAAAACACATGTCAATTGCAAAACATAATTTACGACCGCTTCTCTTCGGGCCAGGCAAAAAATTTTTTTTTGATATTTGCCGAATGTTGATATATATATATATATATATACATTCTATATGAAGACAACCTTAAAAGAAGGTTTGAAACGACTTTAATTATTTTTCGTGGGTAACCCTGACAAAAAATGCTGATGAGGAAAGCTTCTGTAGAAATTAATATTTAAAAAAAGATATTTAAAACATGTCCCTTGATAGACGATGATGATATGTTGTAGGTGTTTCCTTCGGGTAAAATACTTCAAAGTGCCAAGATCTGTGTGGCTAGGTTCGCTCACACACTGCAATCGTCCTGAGCGATAACAAAGCCGACATGCCATCGGTTCAGACAGGCCGCGACTGCTAGTTGTTCAAGTTAATTCGTGCAACGATCAAGATGCACCCGGAAGGACCGTACCCGCAAAAATAGCCACGAAGAGAAACTCGCCGATGGGGGCGACCAATCGCCGTTGCTTTTCGATGCTCCGAACGACTTCTGAGCTTCTCACCGCCAACGTGAGTCGTTGAACTTCCACCGTTTCTTTTACCACATAGGGATAATATACGCCTTATCCTTTGTAGCTCTCTGGTTATATATATATATATATATATATAACCAGACAGCTACAAAGGATAAGGCGTATATTATCCCTATATATATATATATATATATATAGGGGACACATGGAAACAACGCAACCCAATTGGCATTGGAAACGTATGACCCATTATAATTTGGCTGTGTCCAGCTCAACGGGGGCAGAATACATTGTAGCTGCTCGCAACACAGTGAAATACGGCGATCCGCTCATGCTAGCTCCTATGGAGCGTATCCAAGATTTGCATAGCTCTCATGTGTGAGGCAACATATGTACATGATAGTATTTCGTTGAATAATGCCGAATCGAGTTCATAATAGTATGACGCAATACATACTATGAAAGAGTCGCAACCAAAATCTTCGCAAGTTACTAAATGCTTCATTAAATATAGGCTACAGCCAACAAAAGGAGCTGGCAAAATGCGCCTCCATAATGAAACTCGAACGTTCAGCGCAGTAAACTATTCTACAGCAGCAGCAGCAACAGCAGCATGCTCCGTATCACTATGTCGTTCACCTTAGTCGACAGAATTTTCTTGCAGCCCCCAAGATCTCTACTCGCTCATCTGCCTATTTGTGTATCATAGTATAATCACAGCACCCGCACACACACACACGCCGTATGCATGGGATTAGACATCAACATATAGCGAATTAGTTGTCTCTCTCTCTCTCTCTCTCTCTCTCTCAGAGACATCGTTCATTTGCTCTTTCTCTTCTACTGCCGCTGCGGGCCTGCTAACAACTACCAGCATCATCTCGGGTTCTTCGTAACGGTGTCGTCCACTGACACTGATTAAAAGAATCACAAAATATGAGATTCCTCTGAGAAGGGAGAGCAAGTCTAAGCCACCCATCGTATCGTATACACAGCATGTGTGCATGTCCTGCACGAACAGCTCCTCTCGGTAGACCCCGGCGAGCGTGGCCTGTGGCCGAGCCATAGCTACCTACTGCTACAACTTCTGTAGAGGGATCTTCGCCACTCACTAGAAGGCTCCTTGCTTGCTACAACTAGTCAGTGTGGTTGGCGCCATGACGATGGTTTTACAACTGTACTCCTCGGGAGGTCCTCTTTGATATGACGCGGGGGCAGAACGCATTGCACCAACAGAGTAGAGCATTACCACGCATGGACAGCACACGCTCGGTTACCGCTTGCTTGCTTCGATATCGACCGTGGCAGAATCATCACAATATATATAGCGCACAGCCGATGCCCGTCCGCTACTCGAGCCTATTCTTGCATCTCTACTTGAGGGGTAAATTTTGTGGTTTAGGTGCGATTTAGCTGAATACGCGAATCAGCCAACTAGGTTGGGCGTAAGTAGTGCTCAGCTACATAGACACATACACAGACGACCGCAGTGGCCGACCGACGTTGGACCAAGGACGGACACCGAACAAGGCACTGTAGCAGCAGCTATTCATACCGAAAGGGAACGTGAGCCTTGCAGACGCTGGCCGAAGGCGGCGGCGGTCGCGGTGGCGGCCGAAACAGCAGCGGCAGCAGCAGCAGCTGTAACGAAAGAGATTTCGGTTTTCACGAAGGTCGATGGACCTGCTGCGCGGAGTGGAGGCGCCTGTTCGTCAATGCGGGCAAAGCTGTTCTTTGGGCCAAGTGCATGTTTTGGCTTTCACTGCCCTCTGCGACGTAAACCCTCTGTGGCGATGTGGCGGGCTGTGACCGTGCGTGTGTCCTGGACAGGGTGCTTCTGAGGCGGTCGCTGCTGCTGCTTATGCTACTGTGGTTAGGGGGGTAGTCGTCAACGTTGATATGAGCAGTACACGCGCCTCCTCTCCTCTTAAGAGCCTTGTTAGGGAGTGCAAACAAGATTACCCCGCATGCGGTCAAACAATTTTATCACACACGCCCGCGGCACGCTATGGCACGGATCCTGATTTTTGCACGCTGAGATCGAATACAGCAGGTATTACTAGTACGACCACTCCTCCTGCTGGCGTTGCTGCTGCTGCTACTTGCCGCTACTACAATGTGGTCTACAGCAGACTCTCCCTCTTGCATTGGACATCTCCACTGCCCTCTCGGTGTGGTATCCCTCCAGTAGTGTGGCAATGTAACGCCATGCTCCCCTAGGTTTCACTGGATTAAATAGCATGTCGTCTATTGTAATGATGATCCAGGAGGCAGTCAAAGAGATGCGCGTAGTCGAACACATCTAGATGGCATGCTTTCATTTTAACACAGCGGGTTGACCGATACTATAACTGAGAGGTTTTCACGTGAGCAACCACTTAGACGTCGACGGGCTCGTCGTAGATCACAAAATTCGTTATTTCTTTTTCTATAATAGTTGCTGTTTCCACTTCGGACGGGTTATGTCGATATCGAATTTACTGAATAGGCCATATTCAATGGAAACGATATAGATTCAGGGGCCAATAGATCAAGCTCTACTGCCGAGCATTCAACCTAAACTCTATCTTGATGAATCTCGGTTTGTATAACATAACATTAGCGGTTTATTTCCGGAACTGCAATTTTACAATGCTTAAGTTCTCGATTAAAAAATAGGGTAAAAGTAAGAGTGTATTATCACCAAATTGTTCATGCAATTACGATTTCACAATTATAATGAACAGAAGTGGTAGACATACGAAACTCAAGCGTGGATTAGAATTACGATATGGGATCGGTACGACGCCCTTAAGTTTCTTTGCCCGCCACTCGAATCAGTTTATATTAGCATTTCTATTTATACAGAATCTCCAAGCATCTCGAAACAGTGTAGGGTGCCCAATTACGGGCTATGGCGTTACGTTGCATCATGTAGTACGCCCTCCTGGCCTCCCTTCGCCGACTATATGCAACAGCCCACCTCTTCGAAGTCCTTGACCCCGCGGCGTCACCTCCGCACCCTTGACCTTAGCGCGCGGCGTTCCGGGGATATCCCCGAGACTAATGTAGCACGTGTTCCGCGACCCCATCACCCACACACGTGTCTCGTCTATCCTATGTCAGTGACGTATGTGAGACCCTCTGCTTCCGCGGACGGATTGGTTCTCCGCTGGTGACGTCACGAGGGCCTCCGTCATGGGGCCTCCCTCGAACGTTGCTCCCCAGAGAATGGAGACGGCAGCTGACCGCGTTCAAGAATAGAATGCGTATCTCTTCCCGGAATACCTACTGATCTCGAAATCAACGAACTACACCTCAACTATGTCGAATATATATAGATATATATATATGTATATATATATATATACAACGACTGATGCATTGCACCTTATGCATACGTGAAGCCACCAAGCTTCATGAATAACATGCTATAAATAAATTACGGAAACAGTAAGTTTTCAATTTCTTTAGTTCAATTGTCGTTATAATATTTATAAGAATGTCGACTTATAACCACGCTTTGTATTACCAGTTCGACGTCTATGTACCCGCAGGACAGCAGAACACGGAAAACACTACAGGACCCATCGGGTTCCTGTAAGCACAACATCTCCGAGTTCTCAATGGGGAAATCCCACAGGGGCTGAGCCGCACCCGCGCCCATGTCCGTAGCAGCAGCAACGGCAGCGGCAGCCATTGAGCAACGGCAGACACGCAGAGGCACACGCCCTGTTGTCCATCGAAGCGGTGGTGAGGGTCGTCGTGGGCTCGCCCTCGAACTCCCGTCGGACTTCGTGCGTGTCTGTGTGTGCCTGCTCCGAGCACTGGGTCAGTTTGACGGTGAGACTGTGTAGCTGAACGCGAACAGTGTAAAACACATAGGATCTGCGGATGGGATTCTCTCCGTGTGGGTGTCTGGGCAGGGGTGTATGTGTGTGTGCGTCGGTGAGTGTATGGTCGCCTGGCAGTCCCTACCAGGACGCGTGTGCGTAAGGTTGGCCATCGGAGCGATTGGGAAAGGGTACAAACAGGCAAGTTGCGGTGTCGGAAGTCTTTCTCGTTTTCCGAGGCGTAACGGACCACAGAGGCCGAGGCTACCGAAAGAGGCTCAAGTCTTTCGGAGAGTGGCTCACGAAGTGAGACAGACGCCCACCTAAAAACAACACCATACATCGACGGCGGCCTGCGCTAACGAGAGCCGAGGTGAGAGCCTGGCCACAAGCCACGCCTGGGCCATGCTGGTGCGCTGATGTTGCGACCGGAACAGCGCGCGCGCGCGCGCACAGGGCCGAACAACAACGGGTTCCATTAGACACACGCTGGATGGCTGTTGGTGGTGTCGGCGAAGGATGCCCTGGCGGGCGCCGCCACGGCGGCATGCCTCCGGCAGCCGGTCCGCCTTCGGTGCCTGCCCATCGATTGGGTTTTGTTGCGCCTCAGAAAGCCAGTGGAGCGTGGCGAGATCCGGGGGAGGCAGAGGTCGGTGGTGGCGGAGACTTCCCGCGTCCGCTCGTCCGAGGGGTGGGCAAATGGAAGCTGTCAAGGAGAAAAAAGACGAGCCGCGAACGAGCCCGCGCAGGCCGAAGGTCCTGCCACCAGCGACGGACGGAGCACCGCCGCTAGCAGATATCTCGGCGAGATCCGACAGCGCGTGGTCGTCGAACAAACACTCACTTGTCCTCCAATTAGGTTGCGTCACTCGGCCGTTGCATACCGCCAATTCCCATAGTGCCACCTCCGCCTAGGTCCGCGACGCCTAAATCGTCTAAGTCGTCTCCATCTATTTCTTCGTCGGGAACGGATCGACATCAGCCGGTCAGGACGGCCCGGATCCCTGCATCGTACCAGAGTCACCGCACAATCCGCCGGTCAAATGCAAGGCCGGCCCAGCGACGTCACGTGTATTGCGTGATACGCTGCAGTAGTCGACAATAGCTGAATGAGAAGCCTATGCCCCTGCCGTACGAAGCCTATGAAGTGAGCGGCGATGAAATGGCCAGGAACGAATTCGGCTGCATGGGTCGCCCGGGCAGCAGATAAACACGTCGAGAAGAGTACAAGAAAATAACGAAAAAAAAAATAAGGAGAGACCTTATATCCACTGAAGGGAAACGACTTTACAGCGAGGTACTTCACGCAATGAACACGCTGCAGACAATGTAGCGTTGGGGGATGCCCACACCTCTTCGGCTGATGCGCTTGTGATGCATATGAGAGCTGGTCCATTGGAACATATTCAATGTTGGATTTGGGTGTGGCGATAGTAAATGGCCTAGTAGAGAGTTGAGTTCATTGAGGTCAAAAATAGAAAAAAAAAACGTTGTCTATTACTAAAGATGTCACTATCTCGAAGCCAAGACAAACACATTTATAAAACTACGCCTCGACGCTTTCACCCGCTAAACTACTCGTGCTCGTTGCGCAGCTAACTAGACAATAGACAATTTTGATATGACGTTGCAACCATACGACTGCACTGATACATTATATGCAGCTTTTGCTTTTGTATACAGCCTTCGTAGGCGAATTAATAGTAAACAAGCTATTACATAAATGCATATATCGCTGTGCATCATATCCACATATCCGGGTTCTCAATGGTGCTGTTTATTTGCGCTTGTCACTTTATCGTAGACTCCAGTCTGGCCGCACCGTAACGTCGAGGGATTCGCTATTCGAAGAAGCTGTCGTGAAATACGCCTACCCGCGCCAGTGCGACGGTCTGTCTCTGTTTACTCTCGAAGGAAGGGCAGCGCTGCAGCCGAGTGGCGACGGTGCTCCCGAGTGCCGCTCTTGAGTTGAGCGCAGTGCTCACCCTCATTGCATTCTGCTCCATGAGGGATCACTATTTGATGAAACACGATCTATCTTCCATTCTTCGTCGGCCGTGGCCCTCCGGGCGGTGGGTGTATGTATCTCCCACCTCTTAGGTTTCCCCTTGCACCGTGCCCATTCTCCACAGGAGCATCAATGCAACGACGACCGCCGCAGCCACCATTGGCAGTATCGTAGCGACAACGCTGAAGGAACGAACAGGCCGCGTCCGGCTGCGCGCGCTCCTCGGCGTCCATTCTTTGAGACTTATTCGACTACTGCTATATACCGCTGTCTCCCTTTCGGGTATACGCTCGCAGTGCCCGCGGCGGCGGCTGCAATAGAAGCAGTAGCAGCCAGTGCAGACGATGGACGCTGCTGCTGCTGCAATGCCGTGAGCTTGCTACCTGTCTAGGTCAGTCATTCTTGAGCTCTCTTGCATGGCTCTATGTCGACACTCTACTCCAGCCTCTCTCGTTATCACCGTCTATCGTAGCTAGGCGGAGAGGACATCGACTAGGTGGGAGTGTTCAGCAGGAGCCGAGCGGTCCAGCCAGCGGTCGTGTTCGTCGCTCTCTTACCGACTCGCTCCTCATAGTGGAAGCATTGCAGGGAGCCCGGTGCAGGAGTGGGCTAGACACGAGGGCGGGGGCTTCTCTTTGCCACTGTACGATGCAGAGCATCACCCCTCGTGTCGCCGCTTCCCACCGTCGTTGCGTTTGAGCTAGTGGCGGTAGTAGTGGTGGTGGTGGTGGCCGTGGCCGCCGCCGCCTTCCAGTGGCCACTCAATACGGTGGTTTGCAATGCAGACGAAGCCGCTTGACTGGATAGCTAGTGCTGGCTGGCTGAGTGCTTTGAGAAGGAGAGCGCTGCCGACGAAGTAGAAAATTACAGTGAGGCAGAGAGAGACAGAGAGAGAGAAGAAGATCGCGAAAGATTAAGAAGGATAGAGAATGACGACAACGAGATACGGCCAACGCAGCCATTTTGCTGGACGGCTGCCACTTTGTGTCGGTTACCGACGCTATCTCGCATATCAGCAGCAGCAGCAGCAGTAGCGGCAGCAGCACACGCGCTGCGTTTGGGGTCCATCAGTGGCCGCTGGCGTGGCCACCGCCCCCCGCCTTTGCTTGGGCGAATACGCAACCCGCGGCGGCCAAGGCTCAAATGCAAAATTGCAAAGCATGAATTTCGTGCAGGTGCCTGAATTTCGTAAACGGGGCTGGCGACCAGATGAGCTAAAGGACGGCGGGGACACAACAGAAAAAAAACGCGAGATGAACGGGATAAAAGGGGTACGTTCGTCAATCAGAAATAGACGAACGGTCAATGTACGTGTGTGTACAACATTGAGTCGACTGCGTCGGTCGACCAATAACGAGGGTTTGGTCAGCACGTAGTGATATGCTGCAGTGTCATTGTTGTTCTCACAACGGGAACGTCAGGTGAGATGAATCACGCTGCGCCTAGACAAATCCATGTTGATGCGAACAGTGCAATTTGCGTAGAACTATCACCCGCGTAGGACGCCGAACAGAGCGGGAGATATGTTACAGCGATTTACCTAAGCACATCATTTTTTTTTCACTGGTGGTAGGAGAATCCACGTGTTGTTGGGTAGTGTATAACTCTAAGGGAGTTCTATCTGGGTACCTCTAGAAATCACGTACGATTCACGATAATATTATTCAAGTTTAACTCGAACGGATAAAGTGTACGTCAGTCGAACTATGCAATATGGTATTGTGTTGACCTCCAACCAATTCCGTATAGGACCATATAGGACCTGGTACGACTCGAAGCGAATATGTTGGCTGTCGGCTGCCGGGGTGGTTCAGTTAGTGATGTTCTCGGCAAGATTCCCCCTCAATCGAGCAGTAGTTGGAAACGGCTACCGGCGGTTACCGAGCAATTGTGACCCGTGTATCTCTGCTTCATCATAAGCAGTTAGCGATACGTCAGGGGGTCAACAGCGTTGCTGGTGCCGCTTCGGGGGGGGGGGGGGCCTTGCCTGTAAAAAGAACCAGACTTTTGCAAGGAAATCAAATTTTAGCTGCTCGTAATGAAATTAGGACTTTTCGACCGACGAGCGATCCAGTGTTTCCGATATCCGGTGGCGCCATACTGCAACGGATACTAGCGACTATCAGCAGTCGGTTCCGCTTCGGTGTGAGTGGTGTGTTCTTTTTCTAGTAACCGTATCGAACGAAGGCTGAACTATTGTAACAACCATCGGCGGAAGGCAGCATTGCGCACTTAAATATAACCGTATATATCACTATATTTATTTGCCATTGAGAAAGCAAGCAACTGGTAGATATGAATGTTTACTTCGACCATATCTAAGCTATAACACACAGCGTCATTTTGCTTGCATTGAAACGGATAATGATATCGAATTCGTTATGGTGGTTCGCCCATTGCCGCAGTGTGTTTAAATGTCGTTTCTTGGCAATATTCAAATCTGCCTTCTATATAATTCAGCTCACGAATGGACGAATCGTCTGCGACGATCGTTTGAATCGTGGTCGTCGTCGTCGTCGTTGCTCGCGTTTCACGTCTGTCTCTAGGCGACTATTTTCAGCGTCTCGTCCTCTCTCGATCTCTCCTCCTGTCTCCCGTTAGCTTGGGCCTTTATTCCTCCAGCTCAGCGTCCTCAGCTGATCCTTCCCACTGAGCCCCCAGCCAGGCGGCTTTGGATCTCCTTCGATTAGGCAGCATTGCTGTACCGCCTGGTCCTGGGTGTTGTGTGCTGTGGTTAAGCCGATCCGATTCGCAAAAGGTGGCTAGGGGGGGGGGCGCTGGATAGGGCCCCCTCCCTATTCAAACCGACCCCACAGCAGCCATTCAGGAACAGTAGCAGCGATTTCAGGACTTGGCCCGCCTGAACGGGTAAACGGGCGGATAGCGGATTGTACGCTATCGTATAGCCTTTCGCCGTTCATCCTCTGGCGGTCGGGGTACAGCCGTCTTGGGCGAGGACCAGGATTCAGCCTTCATCCAGTTACAACAAGCTCACATCGGTGACTCTGAACTCAGGTCTTTGCTAGTAGTTTGCCCGCGCGTGCTGCTTTGAGTTAGGGCAGACTAGAGAGTCCATCCAAAGCTGCCAGTGTCTCGGGGTCTGAGCAGAGGAGCAGCGACTGAGGAGAACTCGAACGCCCAAAGCGTGGACACCCTCTCGGCATGCTCCTCAACACAGCCTGTAGGATGAGGAGGCTGTGCAAGAATAATATACCTACAAACGCGAGCCACGGCCCCACGGAGGGACGGGAAAGAGGTGGCTCGTCAAAGTTAGGCAAAAAGGTCAGATACGAGGTCTGCTTCTTCTGGATAGAGACATCGAACGTAAAAGAGACATCGAGACGTAACCGCTCAGACCCAGATAATAAAATTGTCAGATCCAGATAATTAGAGGGTCTAATTACTCAGCTTGGCAAATGCTGAGGGATACTTCGCTGGTATATATAAAATTGATTGTGTCAAAAGAAAGCGCATAAATTTACAGTGTGATTTATCATTTTCTATAAACGAACTAAAATACACACATCCTAAGCGAACGTCGAAAATAGAAGCCGTCAGTCGCCCGTCCCGTGCCTCTACAAACACAGCCACAGTCTCCACTCAATGTTAAGTTACCAGTTGAGGGCACTGATTTATTCATAGATTCTATCCGGTCAAGTCTTATGGCCATGTCATATAACTTCAAGCCCTGCAACCAACTGCTGCCATTGCCAATAGCGCTCTTCGTCATTTAGCTGCTGGAGGCCACCCTGCCGACGACTGGCATCTATGCGACGAGATAAGGCTGTACGATGCGACACTATTGCTTACAACATAGCCGTGGTGCTGATGCGATGCCTTCTCCCGGCTGTTCTCCCTGCCCACCGGGAGGGGTTAACGCGAGAGCGATCCTGGCGAGTCCTGCGAGAAATCTCAGGATTGATGATGATGAACCGAAAAGCGCGCTTCTCCACCCCTCTCGATGGCTGCCCATGTTGGCCATGATGGCGTCCTGCAGGCATCGCCAGCTTCGGATAGCTGTCGGCCAGATAGCTGCTCCTTAGCTTAGGATCGTAACGAATGATCGAGGAACAGTCGTGGAGTAGGAACGTAGCACACTTTAGGGCGGATGTATCCTGGGAGATGTACGAAGGATGTGAGCATGGACGCAAGAATGGCCGTGAGGGTACCACACGATGTCTCTTCACCGAAGCCTGTCCAGATGTATAATTTATGTGGAATGCCCACGAACGCTTCTCGGGCGCATAGGCTACAATATATTAAATTTGTGTTGAAAACAGTCAGCGGAACAACGCAAAAAAACAAGCTAGTCATCGTCAAGTTGATCCATTTATTTCGGCGCAATGATCCTTAGATTATTGGATAGCGGGCAACACGCAACGGGCGCAAATATGCAATGAAAACAATGCTACCGTTCCCTGTTTGTAGTTCATTTTTTAAAGGCATATCGCGGACGCTATCAGGCATCGAGAGTTGCTATTTGACACTAAATAATCGCAGAACCTTAAGAAGTTAGAGCTACCTAGTGTTTAAAGTGACCTAGCTAGATCACAGTGAAATGCCCTGGGCACTTGTCCACGCTTGTTCCTGGAGCTTTCAGGCTATCGAAGCTGTTTTCAGTGGCAGCCCGACCCGCACCAGAGCACTTCCAAAGCGATATAAGTTCTTTGGAAGTGCGTGGTTTCTAGACTGCATTGGAAGTCGTAGCAAACAATAACAAATCGACAGGATCGGCCGAATTAGGCCATAGTGCTATGATATATCGTCGAACGACACTGGTAGCATATTTGCGCATTGTCTATGGCCCCTTTACCAATCATTCACTCGAGGATTTGACATTATGCCGAGGTAGGACGAGAAGGACGACCTTATATTATTTTGGGTCGGCCTTGTTTCCTCGCTTCGGCAGCGCGGGACAGACTCATGCATCTATGTCCATTTCGGGCACGCAGGACTCATATAGGGACCTGCGTGCAGGGACCCTGATCGAAAAACAGCTCACTTAAAAACTGCTCCAGCAAGGCCCTTTGGTATTAAACTGTGTTTCGGGTGCAGCGTCATCTGGTAATAAACGGCAAGCGTCGTCACGTATAACCTATAACGCTCAACTTGCCGCACCGGTGACTATACACGGAAGGCCGCGGAAGACATCATCCTAGGCTGATCCTTGAGCAAACTACCCGGTAGTTCGGTCTTGTCAGGGACACTGGTGAGCTTTTTCCCGTTTTCCAGCATTTGAACATCTAGACCATTCCTCATTTTGAGTCGATCCACCTCGACCTCATAAATGTTTGCTTGGTCAATTAAGTTTTTTTTTTTTTATTATTTTTTTTTTAAAGGGGGGGTGTTGGCATGTTAACGCATGCCAACACCATGACCGCCCCCCCCTTCTGGAACTGTTGACGATGTTCAACAGCACCACACTTCCCGGTATCGCTTATCGCATTCTTCAGTAAAGGGTGGTGAGATGTGTACAAGCCCAGCCACGAGCACCACACATCCTCCTCACCGTACGGACATGACGTGGTTAGCTGACTCTCAGCTGCTTCACTGCTCTCTCACTCTCTCAAGACCAGACTTTCTCTCAAAACCTCTGTCCACTTCACGTCTGTGAACAACTACTGTGGTCAATAGAGTGTCTGTAGAAAGCCCCGTGTATGTAAACATGCAGTATTTATGACGCATACAGGGGGTGTACGGTGCCTTCCTTTCTGCACAGTGCTAGCTATGCCGCAGACCACATTAGTTGCCACTACTACTTAACAAATCTTATTGCGGAGATACTGCCCATAAAAGTAAATATGACTCCACTCAGATTTGAACCTCAGACTCGACAAAACTCCCTTTTTGGTACTGCCTACCTTGTCCACCACGCCATGCCCGCAGTGGTCAATTAAGTTAGCACTGCTTTACTGCAATAGGCATCTTTGACGATCCGCCACGCCTCTTCTTTTTTTCGCTTCGTAGTTTCCATTTGTCCATCGTGTATCTGTGATAGCACCGAGACGCTTTTTTGGAGGCCATCAATCAATCATATAGATCTATTCGAGAAATTTAACGCCTCAGACTGCGAAATCAAGTATCACATACTAAAAAATTCTTTAAGTTTGATTCTGAGATGCTTAAAATGAAAATAATAACAATCCCGCTGGTAATCGAAGAAAAAAAGCCATAATGGTAGTGAAGCTACGGGGACATACGTATGTTTGAAGCTGTCTTAAACGAACGTGCCTGAACTGTTTTCTCGAGTACTTTCATTGGTCACTTACTGTTTATGTGCCCTTCTAGGCCTTCGGGGCTTAACTGTCCAAGCTCCCGGAGGATACTTTCAAGCTGGCAACGACACACAACGTCAGGACGATCTATCTTCGAGTAGAGCCAACGGTCAGTGAGTGATACATTGCGATGGTTGCTGTATCACTGCGATGGTGTTGTAGAGCATCAGCCCCGGTCGGTTCACTCACATACACACGCAAGTAAGCAAGCAACCAAGCTCACATTGGCCAAAGATCTTAATACTAGCCGGAGGTGTTGACTTTTAGATAATATCAGCGGGTCTCCCCTCATCGCACAGGATGAAATATCCCCTAACTCGGCACCGTTCAAGACGAAGCAGCCAAACGACAGTGGTAGCAACAGCGGCACCGGCGACAGGGCATCAGGGACCAAGCATATAGAGAAACTGACTGACTGAGTGAGCTGCCCCAGGATCCACGTGAACTCTATCTCGCTCGGTCAGGGGCCACGGCCACAGATACGCACATATAGGCAGGCAGGCAGGCAGACCGACCGTCCAGATGGATGGATGGAGGGACACAGACAAACAGACGGATCCGGCACACACTCGGAGTGCTAGCCTAGTGCCCGACCTAAGCCCGAGTTCATCTCGACTCGCCACTCGATGTCGGGGAGAATAAACAAAGCAAGGGAGCCGTTGGGTCAGGGTTGCTACATGAGCCTAGCAGAGTGGGCCTAGCAGCAGGCGATGTAGGATGGTGGAAGTAAAAGGTCGTCAGCAGCAGCAGCAGCAGCAGCAGCAGCAGCAGCAGCAGCAGCAGGTCGCCTTCTGTAAGGCGCAGACGTGAATTGCATTCCGCCTGGACATGTAGCCTGTCTAAGTCCCGTGCCGTCGTCGGGTCACTGTAGAGCCGTTGGCCTCCGTTTTGATCATGCGTGGATAGCAGGCTCTTAGAGGTGAGGTCAAGCGCACCGCGGAGCCGAGGCACGTTAGCTCACGCTGAACTGTCGTCCACCGGTTGCACAACACTAACCCGGCCTGACGGCCGCACGGGCCAGGCTAAGGACAGTATGGAGCAGCCTATGTGTCATTGCGTATCGCCAAAATAGGCCCAGGTATCGAATGCCAATCAAGATATGTCCCTTAGTCGAAACGAATTTCCGGAGTAGATGCGACCCCACCGCACCGTCCCTCTAGTAGCAATCACGTGTAGGACACATGAAGACGTTGTTGGCTTACCGATAGGGACCAACGTCTCCGGATAGATATCGGGGCCCATATGTTAGAAATGTGCATCGAATTGTAACATCATACTGGCTAACAACAACATTAGACAGATAATTATAGGTTTACCTCGCTTTGTTAATGGCGATATTGTAGCCATAGTGGAAAAATATATAATGAAATATAAGATGTAATGTACAGAATTCGAAGATCAGGGTATAGCCTGATTAATGGAAAATCGTTGTCTGCGTTGGTCAAATATTTGTGTCTATAATAAGGTTTGCAGAGAACTCGGCTATATGTGCGTATGTGGAGATGTCACAAAACATTTGTGTATGCTACAGCACAACGATAAGTATGCTTACGATGATTGTAACCAAATGATGTTCAGCTTGTTTTCTAGGTGTTAGATGACGACCAAGTCAGTAAGCATACCCCAACTCCCCAGCTGTACTGCCTTTGAAATTCATTGAAATCGATCATTCACATTTATATATATATATATATCAAATGAACATTATTCCCTCCTGTCCTTGGATCCAGCTTGACAACTGCTGGAAGTTGGTTCGCAATTTCGCAACACAATTCGAAATACAAATCCCTGATATTTGACTGAACGTCGCTAGACCCAGCTAGACATCGAGATAGTTCGAGACGACCGATAGTATCGACATAGTATACTACTATGGGGGTTCTCCATCCTCCCTTTTCGCTTACCATCACTTCGAACGATATCTGTGAGTATCATATAGGTCTCATCTTCATGTAGACAGCCATGCAGGCATCAGAAGTCCATTACGCAATTTAGCTAATATGTCTACATATGACCTGATGGCAGTCGTATTGCAGCCAGTCGCAAGGCGTATGTCCCTGGATGGTCCTTTATCAGCAAGCAGCGTGTACCACTTTTAATGTGAATACATGCCCAGCCAACGAGTGGCCCATGGGTCGAAATGGCTCTTCGTAATACGTCTTTGATGACCAGGATAGCGCCTGTCCGAAGGAACACCGATCCCAAAGGGACTCCCCACAATGCCGGACTCCACAGACGACATTCATTGTGACGTATATGTGAACTATAATATAATATATAATACTGTGGGATATGTAGAATGTGTAGTGTAGTCCGTTTATGTACCCATTTAATTATTATTCAAATTTATGTAGGCATGCGGCATTGATAACATACTGTTAGTAGTCACCCTAAGTTACAAGCGACGTGCTTAACAATCATCAAACCAATAAGAGACTATGAATATGTAGAAGGCATAGATTGAGAAGGCAGATTTGAGAAGACAATTATGCGCTAAGTCGACGCGACGAATAAATCAGGCAACTGTCAATAAATAGTCACAACATCTACTATTCTATTATATTCATGATATTTTATAGGTGAGTTTATAATGGGGTAGTGTTGTTGCTCATCGACCTTAGTTACCAAGTCGACAGCATTCACGAGCAGAGCGATGATAACGACGATCGACCAAATTAAATTAAATAAGTATTAAAAATAAAATGAAGCACGTCGCTAAATATTCACGTAGCACAGCTGATGGCTGACGTGATGTCTCGAGGACTCTGATTTTGGCTACAACCCGAACACGCACGTTCGCTTGGGCCGCAACGGAATTTGATGTCGTTGGACGTGAACGTGTGTATATAGATTTAATGGGTATAATCAAATTGATCGAAAGGTGACGATGGCGAAAGCACATTTGCTTCAGGGTTGGTCTTTGTGAAAGGTCAATGAGAAGAACGCCTCGCTGATTGAGCCAAGTGTCTTTTAGGGATGGGCATGCGTCTGTGCGGTCTCGATCTCGTGCAATATAGGTTCCTAGGTAAATACGTTACCGGATCGTCACCACGATGTACATCTATGGCAATTAAGGGAGAGTGGCGGGAATTTGAAAGAAGCCACTCAAGCTTGCGAAGCATATTAGTAACAATGGAAGGCAGACAAAGAAGTCGTTTGCCCTGCAGACACGACTGAGATAAGAGCGGGCCAGCCACAAAAGAGCTTGAGCTGAAGACGCGAAGATGGGCTGTTGGATCAATTATTTACAAGGCCTGGACTGGATGGTACGCTGATGCCCTTTTTGCCGATTGCTACAGGCGCATACGCGGGCGCTATTTTTAAGCGCTATTGCTTTACTATAATGGTTATGATTACATGATGAGAAAATTGTCAGTAACACAGACGGACGGATCATCCGCTTGGGCAATTGCTACATCGCAGCTGCCCCCTCCCTTGGCAGTGGAGTGATGTTGTATTCGGCGAGGAACACAGCAGTTTGCATGCAGATGATGAAAATCAACATGATAATGATAAGATATCTTTCATCAAAGTGTATGTCACTAAAGACCAACGGTATGATGCTGAACTATTTCGTACGAGGCGATAGAGATTTACGGCATCCTGGAGGTTCCCCAAACAAAAGTCGCGTGTCGCATAAAATAATAAAGAAAATTCAAATTCAAACAAATGTTTATTGACGGAACTGCTATATACATGCTTAAGTTCTGGAAAGAATTATGACTGTCTGCCTGAGAGGGATTCAACGCGGTAAGAATGAAACAAAAGTGTGACTCGTTCTACAGCCAGCTATTATAGTATTCAGACAATACGTGCTCTGGATTCAGTTGGCAACGGCACAATATCCATTGAGCTCTCCCCCTTACCGTTTTGACCTGTGTACCCGCATGCGACGTCAGCTGTCGTCAAAGGAACACAAAATCGCTCTGCTCGAAAAATCTCGATAAAAAGGAATATCTCACTCGACTGAATTCGCTATAAAAATTATATTCAGTCGTTTTTCTAAAAACAAAAAAAAAAAATTTCAGTGTATTATATCAAATGTCCTCGTCTATTCCTGTCGTCTATGCATTCGAACGACCCCGTATTGTTTTATGAGGAAGAGTGGGTTGGGTCATTGCATTGCTTTTGCGCTGCCCTTCACTTAGATCCAAGGCGTGCAAACGGTCCGTCGCGCGAGACCCGCAAGTCGATTGTACATGCAGGTGGGTATCCAGCGTCCAGGAACCGGCGTCTGGGAATCCGGACCCGAACAGAGTGCACGTTGTCATTGAGGATGGTGGAGCCTCTGGAAGGCGCTGAAGACGGACAAGAGGGAACGCGACACGTGCACTTGCCTCTCACATACTCACGTGTTTCAACCTCAGCCTTAATTAGGAAAATCTAGTATAAGAGGCTCATCGCGGGACTCATCACTAACGTAACAGCATACCTGCATTATAGACACGCACGCCTTTCCCCGGCTAAAAATGATCTCCAATCGTCCACTCACTAGTTTGCCGTCCAACTTCTCGTAGATTCACGCAATATTCTCATTTTGTTTTTATCATCGGCTAGCACCAGTGACGAACAATGTCATCTGTGCGCACCCATACGCCCAGCCGCCACGGTCAGTCCTTTCGCATACCTTCATTATCTCCTGATTAAACGCATTAATCTCGAATCAGTAGGCGCTTGGTAGAGGCTGAAGCGCGGCAAGGAAGAGCAGAGCCGGCGGCTGCTGAAAAAAGCAATACTGAGCCTAGAGTTAGGATAGGCTAGGATTAATCCGTGCGGTTTCTTTCCGTTCGTCTACCTCGCTTAGCCTAACTTTCTCGAGGTCACTCATCTGGTGGAACGTTGGCGGGACTCGATGAAAGAGTCGAAACGAAAAGAAAACGCAGCACTAAATGCTTATTATTGTACTTATCAAGAAAAGGCTTCAAACGAACACACAATAGCTGTGTATCGCACCTTCGAGCATCGCTCACAGGGCAGTGGACAGCAGGCTGTGGTGTACTTTGCTTTTACTAATGTTTTGATATAATGAAGTTAGCAGTATATTAATGCTATTATGTGCCGACTTTGATCGAACAAGGCATATATGCTTTCGAGGATATCTAAATCAGAGTAGTTTTCTAATTACTCAGATCAATACAATTCGTAGAGGATGAAGGGACTCGAACGCGGATCGGCTCCGTTGCTTTTGCCGACTCAGCTACCACCACATACATGCTGCCGCTTGATATAGTAGCCATAGGTAAGAATTCGTCTAAGAATATAGACTAAACTTTCACTAAGATTTCAGTATGTTAGTTGTATTATGTGCTGGCAGAGAAGAAATCAGGTCATGCAGACGTTTATAGAACAAGACATCTGTAAACGTATTTCAACGTCTGGAATAATCAGATCCGCAGATTCTCAAGGAATTTACAGAAATACTCAAACCACTTGGGTCGCTCTCGTTACAGTATATCACTGGATTTATGCACAAATGTGGGATGGCTAAATTCAATTGGATCTCCCACCACCCGGCTGGGTGCGATGATCTATGGCTTGACGCTGCCTCCCTATCCAGCTGCATATATGGGCGACAGATGCGAGCACGTTCACATTAAAATCGTGCGGGCAGACGACAAATCGAGGAGACCCCGTTTATGTTCGACAAGCAAGGCCATATCTCATCTACTCTATTGATATTTACTGTATTTCCTTCAGATTTGATTCAGGAGTAGAGGTAGCACAAATCGACGCAGGCTCAGCTACGCGATGGCCCTCCGTAGAGTCTCTCGTTGTGGGAAGAGCAGCGAGAGAGCGGACCTCTCGCACCAATAGAAATTCGAAAAAAAAAATTAGCTCTCCCTGGAAGGCATTCGTTGTGAACAACAAATTGATTAATAATAATGATAATAAAAGTATTATTATTATTCATTTATTTATTATTGTAAAGTTAAATGTGTTTCCAAGTGTATCAATGTTTGCGCCGACGATCTCGATAATGGCTCTGGCGATTTTGATGATTTGCCGATGGGCAGGCCCCACTTGACGAGAATAAATATGGTTGAGAACCAGAGGATATGTAATTGTCGTAGCGTGATGACTAGAGCAAGATAATGAACGTTATGGCGAGAACAATGCAGCATCTTGTTGAAATAAGACAATCGTCGAAATGCAACGAGATGATTGCAAAGTGACAATAACACTGGTAACTGGTAGCAGACAAAGTAACAGAATTTACGCAACAGGGTTGGGCGACAACGGAATTATGGGGTTTCAAACCGAGCCGGTAAGCGTTATGCATGCAACCTTAAAAGTACATGTGCACGATCTGCGGTGTTTATTTGCGCACGCTGTGCTTGGAAATTCTCAAATTCGCATAATCATCACGCTCTTTTCATAAACAAAAACTATCCGTGTCGTTGGTGAACCTGTTTTTCAGCATTGCTCGTCAAAACGACCGCAGTAGGCAGCCTCGAGACGAGTGGACAGACTCCCTCGAACCTCGCTCCGAGACTTCTTGGCCCTTTGACTTCCGCCTTCATTTCCGGTCGTTCTGCCAAACACTGCATGCCGTTGCACACACGGCAGGGTTGTGCCTCAATATTGTCGCTCCAATGGAGTCTATCCTGTGTTCGTCGCAGAGACCCTGAAGCGGTGGAGCCGATACGTAAATGGGCTTGTTGAACGAGACGCTCCCAATCCGTTAGCTTTATGCCGATCAAATTTTGATTTCGCCTTCGAGTTCTTATTGTATGCGTCTTTGTGTATGCTCAGTTCTAATCTAGGAGTAAAGCAAGTTATCCGGGCAGACTCTCAGCCAACATCTACTGTCTAGTTTTTGTCTGCTATATTACTACTAGGACAAGTGCTGCATTCAGTGACGAGACTGTCGGATTCACCGGCTTGATTCACAGCTGGCGTCACCAATACTAAAAGCAGCAATTGAACGGTGATAGGCCATTGTAACAGTAGCACTGCCCACAGAACCAGGGTCCGTTTTCCGTTGCTACCTCTTCGACAGCGGGTCGCAGCGACGAGTCCCCGTTTCTTTCGTCTTTACAAAGCGAATGTTGCCTGCTGACTGTCTACACTGCGTGAGCCTGCTCTCCTGGCCGGGCCGAAATGTTGGCAGGAGCGGCACTGCTAGCAGCAGGCGACAAAGAAAATAGGCAGATTTTTCCACCCTGAAATGCATCTGCCCTGCAGTCGGCATTCGTACGGCAAAATGCAACGCGATGGAGTGAGCAAGCAATCGTAGCTAGCTCACAGGGTTAGGGCCGCAAGGAAGAGTGCGCCGAAAATCCACCCAAGTTGGCAGCCACTTGCCTGGCTTGAGACATCAAGAATAGGGAAGGTTCAGGCCAGATAGGCCAAGGATAGGATCGACAAAGATGCAATGAGTGCAGAAGGTAAGCAACGTGTAGTTGTGTAAGCTGGCTTCGTTCGCTTTTCTTTACCGGTTGGTGGAAGTCTCCGACTCGTATAGTCACCAGGGGAGGAGGGCCCCGTAGCGCGCACGGGGGAAGCCGGCTAGATAGGCGTTCGCGGCCAGCAGTTGGCTGGATGCTGCCGTGGGGGATGACTATACAGCGAGCTCTGGTCCCACCCACTGAGTTTCAGCTGGTAGTCGTCGTCGTAGTCGTCTACGATGCGTCTCGCACTGGGTTTCGCCTGGTGGTGGGTCTCCAGTTCCTTTGCCCGTCAGGACCCAGAGGAAGCTGGGTCAGGAGTTATTCGTTTTGCGACAGTCACAAGCATAGGAGGGCCGGCGATGCCCTCGCCAGCGTCCTCTCCTCTTATTTCAGTCTGCGCAATAGATGCTGTGAAGAGCGTGAGAGAGTGAATAGATGAATGAAGGCAGTCGGCAGGTGGGGCTAGCCCCGCTCCTTAGGGGGAGTCCCCAATAGCTCCGATCGGCTCAGCAGAGGTCGCAAACGCTCTAACCAACGGTGGGCGGGGATCTATGGCGGTATATTTGATAGGGAGACGTACCGCGCTTGCTTGTACTTTTCCCCTATACGGCCATAGCGGCATCAAGGTAGCGTAAGAGATTGTGTGAAAGAGATTGGCGGAAAGGCGGAGATTGAGATAGAGGGAAAAAGAGTCCATCGATGAAAAAAAGTATAAGGATTCCCTACAGCGAGACGGATATTAGCTGCTATTTCCTTCTTAGTGGCCCTATCCTCATTTCTCACTATTATTTTGCTGTTTGCTCTCGCTTCTGTGGCTTGAGCGAATGATGCGGTTATTGAAATAGGTGAAGGAATTGAATAATTTGACGCGAAAGTGTGGGACTTGCAAATGACGCTTGAATAAATCGTTAACTCATAACTGCGCGAAGTTGCCGGATCTGTCTGGAGTTGTTGAGGTTGTGCGTTGAGTTAGCTGTTCAAAGTGATTGGTTCGGTTCTCGTTTCAACAAGTGGTTTACCCTATAGGAACCGAGTATCTCTACTGTGGATGCGAAGAACAAGAGTGCTGATGCGATTAAGCTTATGATGAGATTGGACCGCAGAGCGATGCCAACAATATTAATGGGAGCGCACATTTGGAAAAGCCGACACATTCGTGTAGATTCGAGTCTGGAAATGAGATAGTTTCCTTGACCCATTCGCCTTGAAGAAAATGACGTTCTTGAGTAGAGATTAACTCAGGAGGAAGATGATTCCAATGTTCGATGGTTTAAAGCTCTATTTGAATTGCGTAACAGCTGTGGCTGACATGGAAATGGCGTTAGGTCGAGCTTCGGGCGAAAGTGATCCACTATAAGTGATCTGCCTTAGTATGCTTCACTTGAAGAAGGTCAACTTCGATACGACTCCGAGTACCCCATATACGTTCCTTTCAAGTAAGAACCGAGTGAATTATTGTTTGGACAAATACACGCACGGTATGGTTCAGTTAGATGTTCAGTGTATATGTTGAACGCGGCGAGTGGTTTTATTATACTTTAGATGCTGATTGCTGCAACATTTGTACACTGGACGTTGCAAGTATATCACAACATCATAACAATATTGTAACACTATTGTAAAGGTATATTGGTTTATTAAATGAGCTGCAATTTCGCAACACTTAAGTTCTCGTATATGTCACGCAGCGGGGCTCTAACCTGGCCAGAGACTCAGCCGTTCAAGCCACCGCGCCAACAACAACATTAGCGAAGTGGGACAATCCTAGTGTTTTCTGTTTTAAATTCTACCCGTGTCTATGTCCCTCATCGTCTGCCTGATCTGGTCTAAAGGTTGAGTCCACTGCACTCGAATCACCTTGTTGGTACTCATTCTCAATACACGTTCATGTGTATACGTAGTATATATATATTATATATATATATCTATATTTATATATATAACACGGCCGACATTATCCTTTACAGTAGTAAGCTCTCTCGACGCTTCGTCCGCCAACGCAGCTACGCCTCCACCCTTTGACATAGCTGTACTTGCTACTTGACCATAGCAGAACCATAGCGCACTTCGGGTCCTTACGTCCCTGCATCCCACCTCGCATGGAGCGGAGAGGCTTCAGCCTGTCCGTTTCAGCCACCGCAATCCCCGAGGGAAATTGACGCGTTCCCAGACAAGGTGTGCTCGAAAGAGGTGCCAGTCAGCGTCGGCGAAGATCCCATCGAGCTGTGTGGCCTCCGCCTGCAACGAAGCTAGCTGGTCCTCGCGGCCGTTCCGGCGATTCTTCTACAACTCCATCGTCTTCGCTGGCATCTTCCTCGTCTCCCGGCGCTGTGGCGTGCTGCAGTGTGGCTAAGAATGAGGTCCGGCTGGGAGAAGAGTCGCCGCCGCCGCAGAGCAGAGTAGGTTAGAGTGGGACAAATGAACGAATGAATGCGATTACACTGCCGGCTATAAGAGGGACGCGAGGAGAGAAAGCCGTATTGGAGCGGCTTAGTGTTCGTGGTAAAGGCGTCCGTGCTACTTTTGGGTAGAATTAGTTGGTCGGTGCTGCTGCTGCTGCACCTGCTGCTGTTAAGTTAACTGTGTCGTAGTGGCTGGCCGTGTTCATGTGGGCGTCCGCAGCACTGGACAGACAGATATATATATATGTATATATATACATATATATATATATATAGATAGATAGCTATCGAGATAGCTAGTTTGTAGAGCTTATTTCATTTTGAGCTCAGAGCCTATAGAGATGTAGGCGAAAACATGCGGTTTTGTTGTACTAGTTGCTGTTGGCCAACGAAGCAGTTCAGTAGTAACAAATAAAAGAGAAAATGGTGCTATGCCTTTAATTGTTTTCCTAATGTATATATAATATATGGGCCGCTGTGCGGTGATTCGACATAATTTTCTATAAGTTTCCATAAGTTTCTTAATTTATTCTTATTGGCTGATCGCGAATGGGCGGCCCTTTGCTAATTCTGCGGATATTAGTTTCCGTCGCAATTGATTGTGGAAGTTGGCAATATCACCGATTTTGGGGTTTTCGAGTGTCGATATCAAAAAGAATTATCTGGCCATAACTTGCCAACGGTTCCACCCTCAGCAAATTCTCGACATAAATATATATATATATATATATATATATATATAGTACACATATGTGGTTACAAGAGAAAGTGTCGTTGTTAGATAACACGCACATGGCCTATCCTGCATACGTATACATCACTGGAACTCATGTTTTTGTTACTGCGAATTACATTATTAATAGTGTTGATGGACATCATTCGATAGTCCTTTTTTTTGTTATTCATGTACAGGTTGTCGTAGCTGCACTAATTCTATTATCATCATCGACCAAAAAACCGACTCACAAGCCCCCGCCGAATGCCATTTCGTGTCGTAGGCCATATCTTGCTGTCTAGTATTCTGCTTTTATAATATAATAATAATAATAAGCCATCAACCCCCCAAACCTCCGCGCGCACCCTCCCCCTCAGGATACTACACTACATCCGTGGGTCTTTCTCTCTTCAAACGCAAACGATATGCCGGTACTATCCGGTCCATCATATTCATATGGAGCCCCCTCCAGCCCCCGAACAACAACAACGCACGGCCACGCAGACACAGGGACCCACCCGGGCGCACGCACTCACCAACTGAATTCGTTGCTTCTGTCCTGACAACTCTGTCGTTCGTTTTCTCCCATTGCTTACCACTGCCCGAGCTGTAGCCGTGCCTGCTGCTGCTGCTTTTGCTACCAGGACTGCTGTTAGGCATTCATTTTGCGTCGCCGCTCATCTGCTCTACGTAGCACGCGCATGGAGCCGGAGAAGGCAGCGCAGGCAATGCTGGCGCACGCCGACATCAAAGGGAGCGGCAAAGTTGAATAATTCACTTGGACTTCGGTGACATCCGGCGGGGTCCACCCCCCCCACCCCCCGGACTATGGGGGTCGGGGGTCGGGGAGGGGGCGATGAAGATAGACCGAGAGAAGGAGAGACGACAGGGGACCCCCGAGGAGTTCGGGAACAGGCTCGAGATGCAGAGTGACTGGCAATGGAAGTCGAGGAGGATTCTCATGGTCGAAAAAGAGCCCTCCCATTCCGGCAACGGCGAATGACTGAACGGGGGGGCCCCAGTGAACACCCAAGTGAACGCACCAACGAAACCAGCGCGGGAGAGTGGACCAACCCGAGCGAGGGATGATTTGACAGTACTCGTCCACTGGTGGACACTTGCATATAGAGATCCACTCGACTTGATTTCTTTCAACTATTTATTATTAGTATTATTATTAATATTAAAACACAATTTTATTTTGTTAATATTACCCCGATGAATATATAATAATATTCGTATGCAGAGGATGGCGTACTACTGGATGAACCAATCTGAAGAATTTCTAGTTAATGGAACTTACGTTGAGGTCTGCTATAAAGTTTGACGCGGTATATTTTGTTCTTAACAGTTGACCGTTTAACGACTGCTTGTGTTGGTGAATAATTACATTTTGTTTAACTAATGGAAAATATAGCGGAAGACAATAGAGTGTTGAGTTCAAAAAAAAACAAAGCGGATGTGAACACGAAGAGGAAATATTTCGTTTGTCATAATACATAACGAATATTAGAAAAATAGAATGCTAAGAAGCGCGTCTTGTCATCCAACAATCAAAGGTAGTAGCCGAATATAAAATTAAACTTGTAACTCTCACTGGTATAGAATTTTATAATGTAATTGCATGCACACATCGATACACTATGTCACATTATATATATATATATATATATAAGGTGGGCATGGCTAAAAGCAGCACTGTAGTCATTAAATGTTGGTTGAGAGTCAGCCCGAAAGCTTGATGACTTTGATAGCCTGAACAGACTGGGTATCACCTTAATGACGGATGTAATTAATGCCACATGACACTTGTTGGCCATCCGAGTGATGCATGATTTTTTCACTTCTAGTTTTTTTTTTAGTTTCAAAATCAACTTTATTTTCGGAACTGCAATATGCGTACGCGTTAGTTCTCGATAAAAAAAAATGAAAGCGCTTTTTTGCTCCTCAGTTCACACTGATAATAAAAACATTACGTATAAATGTACGATATTCGAAATGAAATTACACAGTTGATAACATCGCAACAAAATATCATTCAAACATTACAGTGTCAACAGTATGTGTACCCGTCACCCTTATCACAATTATTTCACAGTGTTCATAAAAAAATATTTTGCCGCCTCCGCAAACTTTTTTACTAGCTTAAGTGGACGAATCTCGCGAGGAAGCGATGTCCAGACCATTCGCAGCTGGCAAGCGAGGGCGTGTCGACTAGATTCTCTTCTGGCGAATGGTGTCACAAAGTCAGTTGGTCGGCGGGCTGTTCGTCTCCTTACAGCCACTATCGGAAAAGCAATATCAGCAGGGATAGTGCCTTGAAACATTTTAAAAGCCAGGGGAGCGACATGGAGTGGTAACGAGTATTTTCCCATGATGTCCGTGACGGAGTCTGTGCGGCGCTTATTAAAGATTACGCGGATCGCATCATTCTGGACGATATCTCCCCTCTTCAATATACCTTTGTAGCCACCCCCCACCCCCCCCTCCGACCGCAAGGCCGTAACACAGAAGGGGCATGAGCAGGACGTGGTAAAGTCTCAGCAAGGTCTCAGTCGGGGTGCCAAGTTCCTTAAGGCGACGAAGCATGGCAATAACTGCGTAGAATTTTGGTAGGAATGACTGAAGATGCTTATGCCATTTAAGAGTATCGTCTAAGGTTATGCCAAGACACTTCACTGACTCAGACCATGGGAGCATTTCTCCACAAAGTTGCATCGGCACCACCTGGACTGACCTCTGTGGTGGACGAAATAACGAGATGTTCGTCTTCTTGGCATTGATCACTAAACCGAACTCTTCAAAGGTCCCAATTATGTCCTCAGCCCCCTTAAGGGCCGCTCCGATATCACTTTGGGCTGACGTCGGGCGAATGCGGAACAAGAGAGACGTACCATCTGCATATGCAGTAGCCATCCAACAGCCGATATTTTAAGCCGAACAAAGTCGAAAAGGATGATAAGCATAAAAGGACCCAAGATAGAGCCCTGCGGAGTACCAATGTCCATCACACACCAATCTGATTCCACGCCATCTGCCATCACCGCCTGTCTTCGTGCACTGGGGTAAGACTTGAACCATCCAATAACCTGCCTGCCGCAACCAAGGCACTCCAGAGAGAGCCTGTAGGAAAGGCGAGTGCCGGAGGTAGTTGAAAGCTGGATATGTCTTGAAAAACTCCAGGGCATAATGGTTTGTTTTCGATCCGAAATCTCCTGCCACATGTGGGTTAAGCCCGTTCTGTGGAGCGAGCCCTTCGAAAATCAAATTGAGTAGGCTAGAAGAAATTGAGCCTGAGGAGGTGCGTTTTTAGTTTACCCATTACTATTTTCTCTAGAACCTTAGACAGGTAATCAATAAGAGATATATGCCGGTAATTGGCCACATCTTTCGGATCACCCTTGTTCTTGAAAAGAGGGATGACTGTCACGTCCTTGAGCCTAACAGGAAAACGACCACATCTTAATGACAGGTTAATTATATGCGTAAGGGAGGCCTGCGAGAGACGCAGAGGATAACTTCACAAGCATCCTGGGCACACCCACAGCTCCACAACTCCAGTTGACCTTAGTAGAATCAAGGGTTTCTTTGACCATCCCCGTGTTTGTGTCAGAATACTCCAACATGGGACCGTCAGTTGACCAAATAGAGCTTAGCACCGGCCTTATATCATCCTCAACCGGGAGTGCCGCCACTCTCTGAGAGCCCACCAGCGCAAAATGTCGGTTTAGTTCGTTGGCAATAACTTGTCGTTTGTCCACTGGCTTTCCCCCCGCAACAGTGCTTTCAGGTAGCGCAGCCCTTTGCCTACCCTTACCGCAGGATGCCTTTAGGAAATCCCACGATTGTTTCGCGTTCCCTTTAAGGATGTTGAACTGTCGTTTATAAAATGCCGTTCTGGCTGCTTGTACTTGGAGCCGGTACTTGCGAAGGCTGACATAGAACGCATCTTTCGATTCTTTCGAGCCTACGTTTCTAAACATCTACATAGTCTATTGATCGAGTGTCTCATCCTCCGAAGTCTACTGTTACAGTGGAATCCATTCCGCCGCGACTTCACCTTCGCCTCGATATTAGTGAAACATCTTATGTACTCGCACTCTAATGCCGAGCTAAATTACAGGTAGACTGTGTAGATTGACTGAGTGATTGGGTCAATCAGTCAGTCAATCTACACAGTCACAAATTGTATTGATTAATACGCACCATCATGGATAGCCTTTCGAATTGTAACCGCTCCGTGTTTTAATAAAGGCGGCATTATCCATAATTCACATTTACACTATGGCGATGGTCAACAGGCCGACTCACGCTTGTATTTACCTGTATGTGTGTACGACCACCGGACCCGTCTACGTATTAGCTATTTCGTATGTTTGTCAAGGGGAAGTCATTTGTAAGGCCCTGTAGGGGATGTCAAGACGTGTCTGTCTGAAAAAGGTTTCGATGGTTGTGCTCTCCCTGTAACGGAGGCCATCACACGGCCACAATGTCTCGCATCGCATAGCACTTCAATGGTGGCCGGCAGACAACGACGTGTCCTGCAGGAACTAGTACCCGTGCACTCCGGTATCTCACCGTCCCTTAAACTCATCCTCTTGGCTTTCGTTGGCCGGTTCGCCAGTTCGGTCTATGGTCTTTCCCAATATATCGGCTCTCGAGATCTCCATGGAATAGCCAGACAGCAACGGCGCAGGGCGCTCTAGCCGTAAGGCTCCTACGAAAAAGGCCGTGCTAGGCTCTTCCCAAACCCTGTTGTATGCTAGGTCCATCGAGTGCTATAGCAACGGTGGAAACGTTGTGAGAGGGGGGGGGCAGCTTGGTCTGACAGATATTGTTATTTACACGAATTACAGCCATCAGCTTGCACCTAGCAGGCAAGCCCGGCGAGCGCGCGGGGTGAAACTCGCAGGGTGTCGCTGGTTTGGCCTCGCCCAGCTCAGACATCCGACTGGTAGATAGAGTGTGCCACCGACAAAGAGTGAGGGTTCGGCTAACACTCGCCCCTGGCTGCGTCAATGGATAGACACCATAGGCTGTGTTCGGCATCTGCTTGCTTACTTTACTTACTGGCTAGACTGCTATCAAGAACGTACACCCCGAGCTCTCGTTCTAACAACACAATAACTTGAGAGATTCTATATTGTATAGAGACACCTTGTGTTAATCAGGCTGTATATTATAGTAATATAATATTTATCATATAATGGGTATGAATGTTTTGCAAAGACGATTTTCTCTAAAAAAGCCATATTGTTTAATTTTCTAAATTACACAATGAATTATTGATATATATATATATATATATATAGTGGGCAGGTTTTGGCCAATATAGAATTGTGATTATATGCCATTGCATGTCAGTTCAATTCGGTGTTATTCGACGTCCAACGAAAGTTAAGCTCATTATCGTGTAGTTCTGTACCTGGAATATGCAAGACAATTTTTAGTGGGGGAATATATTTGTAGACTCATAAAATTAGTTTCGATCTCTGAATTTACCTTTTTTTAACATATTCAACAAGCATTTGAAGTGGTAGAATGACCGAAACATATCTTCTACAAAAATCAAGTGGTCTTGACGAAACAAATACTAAGGTGATCACCTAAGATCCGCTAGCATGTGGCCAGCCCACAGCGCGGCTCAGATTCAGGGTCTCGATAGCAACCCTCAAGTCCAGCCGGGCTCTTGAAAAACATCTTTTTATCCACAAAATTTAAATTGAAGAGAGCCCATAGCCATTGTGGCCAGCTCAATTCACTGATCAAGTTTTATTTGTTTCTAAACAATGGGTCCAATTCACTAACTACAGAGGTCTATCGAGGTCACGCCGCACTCATCAATTTCTCTATTGTACTCAGTAACGCACTTCTATTGACTAAATAGGTTTAGGTGAGGGTACTATAGTTGAATGCTGACTCGAATTGGTTGAACAAACTCTCCAAAAAAGTGGACGCGTTTGCTTCGGTGATTTGCCAATCGGCATCAGCGAAGACCATTACGAGCCACAATTTAACCTCGACATTGACCCAATTCCTGTTCACCAGTGAAGCGTGATACGGTCTTCTTCGGCTATCTCTCTTGAAGTCGTAGTAGCACTGAAGATATGATCGTACAAAACGACACTATTCTTCATTAAAGTCAACGTTTTCTCATATTTAACTTCCTACACTTTCCTTTGCAACTCACGTTTCAATGGCAGAGGGAGGAGAATCAGCTACCAGCTGAACTCGAGAGTGAAGATTTTGCGAGATGCGGCTTTTTTTTCCAAAGATGGATCTTTCAACGATGATCTCCGCCCTTCGCGCCCTTCTGATATTACATTGGAGTGAGAGTTGACAAAGATAAAAAATATACATATAATATTACATTGTCAGTGTTATTGTTCTCTTACAGCTCAGGGACCAGGGCTGAAAACACGCGCCTGGAGAATCGTAAAAAACGTGAAAAGTGGTCCGGCCGGCCAGTGACGGTATATACGGACAGCATGAGAAAGCTTCTAGATACAGAGAGACAGAGGTCTGACGCCTCGAGAAGTCGATGAGACCCGTAGGTGCACGCGATCTTCTGTGGCAAATAACACTCAGCATATTTTTAGAAACCTTTATTTACTCGAATGAAACGTCGTCATTTTTTCCATTACCGTTCGACGCAGGGAAGTCAGGGGAACCAATATGGGCCATGCTTAACCTACTGCTAAGGTGACGCTGTGCACTTGGAGAGAAAGGGCGATACTCGTTAAAATCAAAACATCTTGAGACAAAAAATAGTCCAAGGAACCTATTTGACATTGGAACATATCTCCGCCTCAATTGTGCCTATTGTTAATTGACCTGACTAGATTAATCAATAACGCCGTCAGAAAACTCATTTCGTATGTATTGCAGAGCAGGCCCTTCCTTTCAACATAGGTCCGTATTCTCGTAGTGCGGAGACAAATTCGGCACCACCTGCCACAGGCGCACATATACCAAATAGTATGCTTTTTTCTATCTGTTCAAGAAACGATCATGGGTAGTTACACGCACGAAATGCCGCGCGAATGAACGACAATGAATCACACCGGTTGCTCCTCTAGCAGCCTTTATACAGAGGAATGAGGCAGCAACGACGGCAACCATAATAAACACTGTAGAAAAATGAACACGCATAAGAGAAACAAATCAATCAACAATAACGATAGAATCCAGACGACACTAACTTGTCCCTTGCTATGGCCCAGCCGTCGGCCGTTCCGTATGTACACATTCATTCTATCAGCACCCGACTCAATTAACTAGCGTTCGATAGAACACAACCAATATTCACAAACGTCCGTCTTAGAAATATGACAAACATATTAAAATACACAAACAAACAGTTTGACCTGGCAAAAAGAGGTCCGTGTAATCGCCGAACTAGGAACTCGATTCCCTTCGATTCATTCCTAAACTCTGGATGCTCGGACATCTCCCATTCCTCCTGAGGGAAACATATATATATATATATATATATATATATATACATGCGAATCTATCCACCCATCGCCCAGTCTCTCAGCCTCTCCTCTCGTCTAGTAGAAAGACCAATGTAATAAGCAACAATCAGCGAGTAATGCGAATGATGCTGACGATATTTCTCTGCCGATAGCCGACGTCTCCTTGTGCACATTAATCATTAACTGGAAAGGATCGCGGTGACACGGCCGACCACCACCAGCAGAAGAAGCAGCTCTTAGATTCGTCATAAACAGCGTAATCAGCCAAGCCGATGAAGGCGTAGACAAGACCCCTCCCTCCATAGGCTGCTATGGGAATAGCAGGTTAGCTAGTGCTGATTTCTCTCTCAATACCAATAAAACAAGCGAGACACAGTCGGAACAAGTGAACATTGTTAGTTCAGCGTCCCCGAGTTCTGGAGAACGGCGACGCTGTTAACCGACTGGACCTTTCCATTCGTAGAACCTGATTAAGTAACTCACTGACTGACGAACGGCGCAGATGACGACACAGATATAATAGAGGACAGCTTTCGTATCCATCAAAAGTTACCATCGAGACGAGTTTTTTTTACTCTCGTTGATTCCGCGCGGGGAGGACAATGCAGGTGCGGATGTTAGGAGAGACCAGTAGTCAGGTGACAATGAGTTAATAGCAAGAATATATAAATATATATATAGATATACTAGTGTTTGATTTCGATGTCACCACTCGATACGGTATCTACGGCTGCAATTTTAGGCGACTCAGATACACACAAAACTCTGTGTCTGCCTTCTCGTTCATCCCTTTGTATCTCGTCGGCGAGGGCCGCTGTATTTGGGAGCATCCGAGGCGCGTTCCTGCCCACTAAATAGCGTACATGACCACAGTCAGATCGTCGGTGCGTGAGTCGAGGCGGCCACAACTACCAGTAAGTACATGGTCAATTTTCCCGGCTGACTTACAGGCAACATTTAAGTTAGTCCACGGTACAACGTTCGGCATTGCTTCATAAGACGGACCCCGTTGGACATTTGCTACTATTACTACCACCACTGCCGGGTTTCAATTAGTGCGTCGTGTCCGGAAGGCGTGACCGTCTCCTGGCAGATGGACACGTCTACGATATATGTACCTATTACAAAGTACATAACATAGATTCAATATCCATAATGGAATCACCTCTCGTTTTGCAGATGTGCCGTTGATGTTCGTTTATACGCCACTAATATAATCGCTCAACTGAAAACTGTGCCATTAGTCGTGCGGCGCCTTAGCTAAAACCCGATCAAACACGGTGTCTTTTCGCAGATTGCTTCATCGACACTCAGGCGGGGCACACTCACCCCCGACCAATTGGTTGTTTATGGCAACACTTGCCATGAGAGTCACATCGCGATACAACGACACCAACCCGCGTCGCCGACAAGCTCTCCGTTTCGGCCGCCGTTAGTCTGGGGGCTTAACCCACGCCTGTACATGTCAGGGCCGTGGGCAAAGGCTCGATGATGGCCGTCGTCCAGGTGGTGGGAGGCAGATCGGTGGCGAACAGCATTCTCGCCCCATCGCTGGACGTACAGGCTTGGTTGCTTGGCTTGAGACTGGGGGCGAAGGCGGGGGGGGGGGGTTACACCAGGCGACCCCATTTGGTCGGGGATGGGCGGCTCACTTCCGTTGGGACTCACCAACGGCAACAGTCGATGCGAAGTCGTCGGGGTAGCGATCCGCCTCGCGCTTGACCGGACGTCTAACGTCCATTTTTATCGAGGTGGTCTGCCCGCAAGCAGACACAATTCCTGGGAAAACCGAATGGTTTGTTATCATCATTGAAAGTGTTTGTTCGAAACAACGAGACAAATCACGAACAGAAACGAGGGTGCAGAAGAGTCAGTTTGAAACATGGAACGTATATATATTGACGTTTGCACATCGTATTTCTTATATTCTATTCGCCGACTAGTACTTTACTGCCTACAAAAAACTGATTTGCGGGCGACGTCTAAATCGCGAAAAACCGCATATTGCTGCATTTTGATGCGTGCATTTAAGAATGGAACGCAAAAACCTCCTGATCATAAGCTGTCGCCCGAAGTCGATTGGATAATACAAACGACTATCTTTGTTTTTCGTGACCAGTTCCTGTTGTAATCGCCTTTGTGTAGTAAGATCATGGCAACATACATAAAGAAGATCAGACAAGAATCGCCTGCGCGAGGTGTTATGCACATATGAGCTTCGCACGTTATCGGAAAACACTACAATAGTTGAGGATGTGAGTTGAGAAGGTGGTCTAATAGGACGACGCAAATTACTGCTGATAATTCCTTCAAATCACTACTTTAGCCTCTGGCAGGAGTACGTAACCATTCCACGTATGTTTAAATATGTTACTATGCTCTTTAATATATTCGTCCTACCTAATTGCCTCTAAACGGGGTCCATACCTTCTCAGCCTAAAAAGTCAAATAAGCAAGTTCCTCACAGAATCTCATTTGGCGCCGCTACTGTTTCGACAGTTTGATACAATTATGATAACTTTATACTGTTATTATAAATGACTACGATATTTGACAATTTGAGAGAAGTGAACCTTCAATATTAGGTGTGATTTTGCACAAATAGCGTTCATGTACAGGCCAAATAAATAGAGTATGTGTCGAAGACTTGTCTTAGTCAATACCACCATACATAAGCTATCGATCCGTTTTTATCCTCTACATTTGCCGTGATGTCATCATTGGGTTTTTTACGATCTAGCAAAATGAAAACAGAGCCAAGGTCCCTTGAAATCTTGACCCAACGGTCAAGAAGGTCGCTCTACGTGCGACAGGTGCAGTGTCTAAATCTGTATGGAGAAACAAGAGGTTGCCTCTATTTATATCAGTTAAGTTTAGCCGGTACCACAGCATGATACATTATATCATATGTACTAAAGATTTGTTCGAACTAACAAAAGCGATATGCCTGCGTTATCGTTAACTAAAATGTCTGCTTCGGTTCCTCAACACACAGTGGTGTTTCGCAGGGCAGGCTTAGCATTTGTCTGTCTCTGTTTAAGATATAGACTTCACGAATCCGTTTCCGATTGGCTCGCTCCTATCGGTGCAGCTGTCGGCAGTCAAGTATTTTTATACCGGCGGTACGATGTACAACGCGGAGAATGCCACCTTCAGATCGAAGAGAGCTGGAGCCGTGTCCAAGGAGAGGTTGTCGGGACTCCCATTTGCCGTGGTAGCTAGCAGCTTGCGCCACGCGTGATCTCGATCGTATGTCCTCTCGAAAGGACCGCCCATTCCAAGATATGTAAAGGGGTCATTATCCTTTATTTCTCTGCCGCCTAATCGCAATGAATCTGACGCCGCGAGCGGTCCCTGCCCCCGTAACCCCGACGCAACTCCGATGTTTCAGTGTGCAGGTTAACTTCAAGCCCAAGCGTGTAAACGTTTTACGTGAAGGTCGCTAATTCCTGCTGAAGGTGGTAGCGACAATTACTCATTATTACGAGATCGTCTTCAAAGAAAGACGGCACTGGATGCATCTAGGTTTCCCTGAGAGAGATCACCCATGATTACAGAGAAAAACAGTGCACATTGGATATCATGGAAACGGTGATGTGAACAATGAGATGGAAACTCATCCATGCGTGTATCATCAACCAGACGATAACTCATAATATTATATAATTGTGCAATCACCATGTCACAATTTATCACACTATACTTACAAAGCCGAGCACATTTTTATATCGAAGTTACAACGTTCAAATTTCACAAAACAGCAATGACAATTTTAAAAATTCTGCACCACATGTGCAAAGACGCATGTCCCCAGTGTACGGGTGCCACCTAACTGTACCCCTCTTAAATAGGTCAATTGGCTTTCGTGCAGCAAATCGCTAGCAAGTATACATAACAGAGGTTCTTCGGGCCAAGATTAGTGTGTGTCGCTCTGTGGACTGCCTTCCAAAAAGAATGTAGATTATTGTATATTGACTCTACGTTCAGGCGACTTAGTCATGTACAGGCCTATCCTGTTGTCCTTGTCAGTTAAGCGCAGTATAGTCATGATGGTGGGACAAATCCACTGGGTAAGCCAGGCAGAGACTCGAATAGAAAACACCCATTATCCATGTCACTTGTATTTGATTCAGAAGCTTGAGTCTCTGAGAAGCTAATAATCGCTCTCTTCAATCCTTCCATTAGCTGTTATTATTATTATTATTATTATTATTATGACTACTGTCATCATTTCACGAAAATGGCCAAAGACAGCCTAATCCCCAAGCAATTTAACTAGTGGAAACGTGTGTCGATTAAGCCAGCCATACGATTATAAGTTGCATTCAATATACCATTCCATATATAATAAAATAGAGCACCACATCTAACATATGCTTTCTTTGGAGAGGACAGAGCATGGCGTAGCGATGTAGGTGGGGTGTTTGACACAAACTACCTATGGTGATGGTTAAACAGAGGATGTGGACTTCCTCCCTAAGGAGAACCGGATACCTCCTCATCAACGACCACTTGTTCTGTATCCATGTCGTCCCATGCTCTGGTCGTCTCTGGCCCTTCCAGCACTCAATAACTACGAAGGCCCGACCCCTTTCGCTAACAGATTTTGCTCTTCCCTTTTCAACCACGCCCATATCCGTTGAGCTAACACCTCGGTAGCTGTCGCATCGACACATAGATTTGTCAGCGCACCAGACACCGTTAGGAGAGAAACTGTAATTTCAAGCACAAACACGATCGCTTCAAGGGAAAAGTCCGCTATAAACAACTCGCTCACCAACCCCATCAGTGAGAAAAATTACTACAAAATGTGCCAAGCACCAGATTATTACTGTTATTTTTATGAATATATATATATATATATATATATATATATGCATGTTTTGCACGCGCTACGTAATCCACTAGAGAATATAGTCATAGGCAAAAACATCAGCAACCCTAGCGTAAAGTGATCGTTATATGAAAGCATGGAAACCGGGCATAATAATGTAATATATTCGATGCATTCATGTTAATTCAAGTACTACATTGCGTTCGTGCTGCGTGAAAATTCTGAGATCGCTATAATTATTCTACACTGTTCTTGTAGACAAAAATATTGTCGCTAATTGTCTAAATAAATGTCTTAGTATGAAGCACCGGAGTGGTGACACCGTATACTAGCATACGTTGGCAACACACAGTGATTAATGGCAGTCTAGTAAGAAAGTTTAATTGAAGCTTCAACTTTCTCATAGGTCAAATCACTGTCGGCGCCCGTCGGATTAATCATTTTGGATTAGGATAGGCCATCATCAGCCACTTGCTCCTGCTCTTCTTACCTCTATCTGCGCCGCTGATCGAAGATACTTGCCGAAATAATTACCAGACAAAACTTGTCAGCTACCCCAGTCAGCTACCGGCGCTCGCAAATCGCGCAGGCCAATGCGGGCCTTTGGATGATGCGTCCCTCCGTCGTCAACGATTTCCTTTGGCTATTTCAGCCCAATTTTCTCTCTCTCTCTCTCTCTCACTGGTCGCTCCACTATAGTTCCCCACCGCCATCGCCACAGATCCATACACACACATGGTCTCCCCTTCTCTCTGTCCCGCTCTCTCTCTCCTTCTTCTATATCTCTCGCAATCGCTCTACTAATACACTTTCATCAATCGCGGCCCCAGATGACATCGCCGTAGGCCCACCGACGCTGTCCGGTACGCGCGGCGGCGGCGGCACCGGGGGCCCCGTGCTAAAAGGTGAAAGTCGATGTGCGAGGAATTTTAAAGGAATTTTTAATACCCCCTCCCCCCCGTTCGTCCCGCGTTCTGCGCAATTCTCTCCAGCGCCGGCGGGGGCGCTGGCGGCGGCCACGGGAAAGCCGTCGTCCGTTACGACGACGACAACGACAACTACTATGGGCGCTATGGGCTACCCCCCTCTCGTCCGGAGGCGGTCGAGGCACCCTGCGACTAAAGTCGACTCTGCAGCTCGGCCGACGCTGCCCATTCGGGACAGCCATAGCGATGGCTAAATGGATCTTGCGCGGGTAGGCGGAGGCGAACGGGGAGCCGAGAAATAGCGGCTGTCCGATAAGCCCAAATGACTCCTTTATTCCGTCCCGTCGGGGCAACTGCTTGCTGCGGGGGTGGGCACAGGCAGCTGCGAGCGACGGAGCGTCGGTGCAGGTGTGCGCTCGGAGTCGAAGAAACTTTCATATATGGAACATTTTGTTAAATCGGGAAAAACGTGAGCTGTACGCGGTTTGTTTTTGGCTGGTACCGTGTGGTGGGCGTAAGCAATGTCGCATAGGTCCGTTGGAGAAAACCCCGGTTAAATCCAGCATAACCGATATGATAGCAGTGGTACCGAGGTCTGTGTGTCTCACTGAGAATACAGCTGCGGCTGTATGAATAATATAATGTGTTCTATTTAGACATGTAACCTATAATATGTATAACTGGAGAAACGCGACGGGATCTATTCATTGCCATGCCGAGCTATCGGGTTCTGCAGGCAGGAGATTTGATCGAATGCTATTCGCCCTTATCATAAGTATTATATATACACATTTGATGGAAATATGCCAAACTGGTACTGACAACAAAACGTCCCACTAAAATTTGGCATTTAAACGAGACTCGTTTCCAGGTCGGTAGTAATCTATACGACTGGATAGGTGTCGTTGCCAAACCCTACGATACAGTTCCCTAGTTATTAGATAATCTATGCACTGCATTTATTGAACTGCCTCGGTGGTCCTGCGGATCGGTCGCTACAGTCGCGCGCAGGAAATCGCAGGTTCGATTCCCAGCTGAATCACAGTGACCGATTTCGAATAATTCGAGGTTCTTGATATCAGCTCACCGAGCAGTTACGTTCGTGCAATACTAGTCGACTCTTTACATTCCCTATCAGTAATGTTATATTCGGAACGGCCACACCGGGATGCGGGCCAGGCCCTCAGCGCGAAGTATGCCCGAGAGGTCTCAGTTTCGCAAAAAACAATTCCTCTTGCACTGTCTGTTAGTGGTGCACCAACCGGTGCCGCAGTGCCATGACGTCTCTGACGAAGTTAGTCGCACCTGACAGTAACAACCTGGCGTTGATGCGAGTAGACAATAAAGACCACGAGATGAACACAGTTCTGCTCCGAGAAGAGGGGGAGTTTGCCCGCTCAACGTTGTTTGATTTAACTGACAAGCCCGGTGGGAACGCAGCGACATCTTATTGTAGTAGACGCCGGTACCACACTACTACAACTATTTCTACCACAAGAGTCAACGATTCGCTCGATGAATAGGCGCTGATTTAGCACCTACCCAGCAGCTACAGAACAGGTCTGTTGCAGGAGTACGATAGACTTCCACCTTGGCGAGCCCCCTATCAACTACTCCTTTGAGAGGAGCTCCAGTCCACACGATACCGGCACCGAACACACTGGGGTTTGATGTGCAGCAGCACTGTGCTATTTGCTCGGAGCAATGACGATACGCGTTAGCTTACAGCCCACACAGGGGCGGCATCCAACACATGCACGGACATTTTGCCCCGGGCCATGGACACCCGTCCCTGTCGTGTGACGACTGCGACCAATTCACAACCCTATGAACAGTGTCTGCCGTCATAGACATACATACCCAGATGGGATTACACATACGTACATATCGCAAACATCGTTCTGTTTGCGAGATTGTGGTGGCTGCTGGGAAGAGCACGATAGAGAGGTACTATCTCGCCTGACCAGTTCTAGACACGGCCAGTAAGTTACTGTCGAGCTGACCTGGCATATCAGCTGACAGCCCTCTGCTCGACAAGGACTCCTACCTTACTGCAAAGTGGGCGACGAACTCGACGTCTCCTCCTCCTCCTCCTTTTGTATTGTTTAGACCTGTGTATACTAAACAATACAAACTCAACATGAGTGATTAAACAGGGAACGTTTATTAATAAAATTCAATCGTAGACCATAGGGAAAGCGAGGTGAAATTACAAAAAAAGCCGACACAGACCAATACCAGCTTGCATTAACAGCTGCATCATGCGCACTCGGTAGATCTACATATGAGAGCATATTTGTAGCACCAACCGAGATTGGCTAAGAGTAACCATAGTGCGAGGCTAAGGACTCTTTTCAAACGATCAGGAGGTGCATTTCATTTCTGCTCGACGATCCAATTTTTGTGCAAGACCAAAAAAACGACCCCAAATGCAGACGGCGTCTTTGAGTGCGGCGGTGACAGCAGCAGCAACAGCAGACGACGACTAGCAATACAAGAGGTGACTTGAATCAAGTTGTACCAAATTCAGCTCATTGTCGCTGTGCAACCCTCAAGCCCCCCGCCAGCGTAACGCACACTGAGTACGTTACTCTATTCAACGCCTACATTTCAAGTTTGTCCTCGATCTCCCTGCTCAGAGAAGCTCCTCACCCTGATTCGGCTCCACCCCAACGACGAAGGACGTTGAGCTTTGCGCGCTCCCCACGCATAATCATACTCACGTATATTCCTCTCGCCTTTGGGTAGCCTATAAAGTGCTGGCCTGGACGCAGTCACGGGCAATCGAAAACAATGCTCACTCACGCGTTCTGCAAATCATAACTCCGTATCACAGAGATCTTGATGTATATAATAACTGGCCGAGCTCTAATACACCCCCGCAGCCCGTGTGACACCTGTGCGACAATAAGGCAGATCAGGAACGAAAACGGATCGAGGATAACACAACTGAAAACATAGCATCGGGGAGTAGTAGTAGTAAGTCAGGATCGTCGGCGTCGCACAACACAGCTGTTGCGGGTATCGCCATCCGATATCGTTGAACGGTGAGATGAATTTGAAAGATGTCCTTGCTCCGGGGAAGGCCATCGTCGTAAAGGCACGCGCGTGGCAGAATATTGGTGCATACGCACCATATATTGGTGGCCTCAAAGTCCACATAGCATCATTACTCTCTGTAGGGTGCACAACCCAGCGTGACCCGCCTTGGCCTGTCTTGACGGCCCTACAATACACATATATATATATATATATATATATATATGTATATATATACCCCTTAACTTCGAGTACTATTTATTTGATCTGCTGGTCATTTTTCATCTGCGCACCTGTGCACACACCCAAACACGCCCTTACACACGATTGGCGAAGGTGACTCTACCGTTCGTAGTCGGACAACCTACAATTGATCGATTGGATAAGATGCCAAAGGTTAGACATTCGATGGACAGCTTGAGTAACAAAAAAATGTCGCAAGTGACCATATCCTAAAGTCGGACCGGGACATGTGTGTATTCGCCTGGGTGAATGCTGAACTCAACTATTGCAATGAGAATTCTATTATGGTTCCCGGACAAACGGAATTTGTTGGGTATCAATTGAGCATGGGCTAGATATACAAATTATTAAGTTTGCCAATATCAGTGATGAGCAATGATACCTTATCAATTATCAATTCGTTTAAAAAGTGTAAGAACGATCTATATGTAAAATCGATTTCCTTTATTGGAAAAAGTATTAACAAACCGCAACGCCTCATTATCAACAACGGTTTTTGTTGGGAGAACATGCTAATCGAAGTGCCCGCGCCCAGACAGCACCCTCTGTCGGCGAAATGACTATGCCAATCACGATGCACGATCAATAAACCAGTCTGGCCCGTAACTGTGATGCCGTACACATCTATGCAGAACAGTTTTCCTTTACGACAAAACACCTTTGCACATTTGCACTTAAAAGGGGTCCGTCATATGAAGCAATGCCGAAATCAAGTTGTACCGTGGGCGTTAAATGTCTAAATCTAAGCGTCATACCCGAAAAATTCCCTTTTTTTTATATATAAACGACAGCTATAGCATCCTTCGTCGATAGCAGAAGACACTCATGCAACCTCGTACGATAATGATTTTTTTACCATGATTTTTTAGTTAACATCTAGTTCGGGAAGAAATCTCGGTAAACATTTACACGCTCGCTATGGAAAAAAAAACACTGTTATACATATGGGAGAGCATCTCAGCAGCAAGGTAAGCGACAAGCGAGAATTTAATAGCAGAGCTGGCATCGTATCCAAACTAACTTGCAATGGTTGTACGACTCCGTGTAGACGTAAGCTATCTAGGTGACTTGCTAACATAATGCATGAACACAAATTAGTTATTCGTTAAAGATAGTTGTAACAGTACATCAGCATTAACAACGCTCGCACTCCGGACTTCGATCAACTTCGTACCCGATTCTTTAGTTCACCAGATTGAAAGAATCATAGCACGTCTAACATACATCGGACATTTTAAATAGACAAAGATGAACGCCTCGGAACTCCAGATGTCTACAAACGCCTCTGTCGAATACGGAGTCAAAAGTTCCACAGTGAAGGAAACGTCTTGGGCACCTTACCTAGAGATTCGCGCTCCCCTCGTCGATTTCCATTTCTTCGTCCAGTGCTCATCCCTTCATCGATCCAAGGGGTCATCGCAACCCATAGGCCATATTATATCGCATCTCTAAACAGCATTTAGCCTCTCCCCTAATCACTTGACGATATTCGTACGCTTACGTAAATTAATTAGATGAAAATAAGCGAATTTTCTCGCTCGCGCGTTCCGTCCCAGCTGGCCTGCGTTATGGCTGATCCTGTGCACAGCATTCGCATTCATGTCGCGACAGCCGCGTCTATCGATCGATCGACTAGTGTCAACGCAAAGAGACTATAAAGCTGGTCTGTCTCGACGAGCGTGTCGTTTCCTACCATGTCAACTTCGTGTTCATTTTCGCCTTTCGTCAGACTGGGTCACAGCGGGAGTAGTAACAGAGGAACTCGCGTGCAAGAGACAGAGAGAGAGAAAGAGGCTTCTGTTTGTGAGGATCGTAGTGGATACAACCTGACAGACCAACGCGATAACGTCTGGTATGGCCCATTTCGGTTCGCCTCCAGCGCGGCCGCTCCAGAACTGACGAGGAAGCCTGTGCTGGCTGGCTCGCCTTATGCTGTCTCTTTCTTAGCCAGCTCTTTGCGTTGAGGGCATCGCCACGACGAGCGCCGCAATACTTAGCCGTCGCTGTTTCATACTGACTATTATGTCGAGGAACAGCACATTTAGGCCAATCAATGGCTCCAGCCTAGCAAGTCATCGGCGGCCAACACGCTCTCGATTGCCACTGTACGGAGTACAGCGAACGGAGGGCGCGACTACATGAATATGTATACTACATACAGTGTATTCTATCATCTCCCGGTCCCAATTGATCATGGGGAACTCCCGAGTTGAGCTGCTGGTAGGAACAGCTCCTTATGAGTGCATGTGTCTGTCGGTGGCCAAATACAAGGAACTCGCTCTCTACTCCACGGCTAAGCCTGTGTGTCCGTGCATATATGGAGTTGTTGTGAGTAGCAGGCAGAAAGGGAGGGAGAGAGACATCGGAGGATGATGATGAAGGTAGCGATACAGCGGGCGATGAAGAAAGACCAACTCATTGTTGAGATATGGCACTTCATGCTGGGTCCATGCATTACACCGATGCGTGCGGAATAAACCCCGTGCACCCCTTAGGTGTCTGCCCGAGTCTTCCTCGACGTTGAGGGTAGCCGCTTGGCAGAATGAGCGTGAGTAGAACCCATAGGACTTATTATTAAGAGTTTTAGAGCGTGTGTGTATGTATATATATATATATATATATATATACATATACATACACGCGCAACTTATTGTGGGAGTGTGCACGCCCGTTCGTTCGTAGGTACTGAATACTATCTACTTGTATGATGTATAGCACTGTAATATCGGCGTCCCTTCGATCAGATTCTCAAGGCTGAGATCGGCGGCCGACATTTAGCGCAAAATCTGCAGAGGAACCATTTCGAGACAATGGACGGTGTATGTTTTATGCTGTACACTATTCTACAATGTCATAATGTGGGCTAAGTTGTTTTTGTAGACGAGCAAACAAGAGCACTTGCAGGCGAGTCTTTTCTTTATCTGTTAACTGTAATTTTCATAGCGCCTCACTTTGCACGGTCTAAACAGTTGATTTCACCTTTCATATAGACATGTCGATCTTACATGTACATATATCATGCATCCAAAATGCCGACTGCGCGTAGCATTACTGAGCAGAATTCACTCCGCCGAATGCGAGGGCTGCCCGATTCGATAATTCGGAGCCTGCTTCAGCAGTATTCAAGATACCGTCTATCGTAACCTCGTCTTCTTGTGATGAGGATGTCCCGTACGCGGCAGTGCATCCTCACGCGCCAAACCAGTGGCATGGCAGCTGAATAGATGGCGGTCTAAGAACGAGCAGGACGCAAACTCGACACAGATGTTCCTCTTTCGGAATGAGCCATTCAGAATTTGGCGACATGCGCAGATTAAAGGGAACGCGTTGCTGGTGGCGCTGGCCGAGGCGCGATGGCTGACTCGCACTGCAACCATTGAGATGGAGTACCTGTGATGATAATATCCAGCAGAGGTTTGATATGGCAGATGAATGCGTTCAAGTCAAGCTGAAATCCGCTATATTCAATAACAGTGAATGATTTCGTCCTCCGCGGCTGGGTTGTCCTAAGTATCGGGTAAATAAAGGGAATACGACTCATTTCAGGTGTACCCAAACATTAAACAGAGTATTCATGCCATATACAAATTACAAGACGATAAAATTAATTATACATCACAGTACGCTCTAGAAGGAAGAGGGGGGGGGGGGCAGGATTCATATCTTGGAAACCGGCTCTCAAGTCGCCAGTTTAAGTCTAAAAGCCTAGAAGCCACTTCTAAGTTTAAGCTTATTCTAGAGGAAGGAGAGTACGAGACACTCCCTTCAATAGCACCACCCAATGATTTTTAGACCCTTTTAAGTGGCAGTAGACAATACTATGCAAGCTGTAGTGTTGGTTGACGGAACCGCAATGGTTGCATCGCTTAAGTTCTTGTAGAAAGTAATAAGTAAAAATAGGAGTCACCGTGCACAATACATTGACAATAGCACCGCTTGATTATAATTATTCCACAGCATTATTTCCACATTCTCAACAATTACATACATTTCTATATATTTGGTTGATGGTAACCTGGTTTATGAACCTCTCTTGCAAACTGAATCACAGCAGTGAGTAAGCTAATTTCATGACGAAGGCCATCCCAGATAGGGGGTTGGCTGTAGGCGAGAGTGTGTCTACTCGTCTCATATGAAACGAGCGGTATCTTAAACGTGATAGGGAGACGATTAAAGCGGCTGATGACGGGGATGGGTAGGAATAAGATTTTAGGTGGAATCCTATCTTTCGTCATCTTAAATGCAGGCAGGGCAATCCTCATAACGTAACGCCTAACGCATTAACGAGAGCAAATCATTCGAGGTATTATATATAGATAATCAACAGAAACTCGGCAATTTCTACCAAACATAGCTCTCAGAGCATCATTCTGGATGATTTGAGCTCTACGAGATAAACCTCTATAGACTCCCCTCCCCCACATTGAAAATGTATAACATGACACCGGTAATAGCGGCACCTTGTAAACGAGAAGGAGACCATTCAATGGAACGCTTATTAGTTCGAGTCGTCTCAGAGCTGCAATCATAGGCGTAGCATTTAGGGGCTACAGATTCTAGGTGACTTCTTCTTCCATTTGAAAATTTTCATAATTATCATTTGGTAATTATCATGAATCGTAATTCCCAAGCATTTGGTAGTCTGCGTACGAAATTGTCTTACAGCCGTCAGGCGCCGAGATCCTAAGCAAAATGAAATTTATAAAGGCAATGAACATAAAAGGTAACGTAGTACACATCCTTGAGATATTCCAATGCTTACCTCTTGTCATGCAGACTTTATATTATATCAACGATGTTCACAGCCCGCCTCCTTCCAGATGGGTAAGACTTAAACCATTCGATCGTGACCGGGGTGCACCCGTGCCTTCAGTTGAAATACTATTATATTATTCTTTTGACCTTCACTGGTAGGAACCGCACGTATTATTGCTCTTTGTTTTTCCTCAGAATCACTCTACCCTTCGCTCATCCACGTCCTACACTGACGCGACATGCGATGCTACGAGGTTTTCGGGTGATCTCAATCCACAACTCCTCGACCCGGCCGGTGTTCCCCACAAGCTTACCAATCGAGAGTAGCCCTACCCTCGTCGCAGTTCTTACGCAGTCCGGAATCTCTTTTCGAAGTTGTGTTAACAATCGTCCATTTAGAGGGGAGGCAGGTGAGGTGGGCTTTAAAGTCTTTCTCTCTCTCTCTCTCTCTCTCTATGCACGGGTACGCGATATCTGGCTCCTCGCCGCCGCCGCCGCCGCCACCCGCGTCTTGGTGGCAACCGACGGAGGCGCATTATTGCGCCGGCTCTACTGGCTAACCACGCCCGACCACATGTTACCATTTATCGCCACCATCAGCACCATCATCATCATCATAACCAGGAACAGCAGCGGCGGTACGATACCATCTCATCATCGTCACCGCTAACGGCACGGTTAGCGCTGGCGCTGTTAGTGGCCCCCGAGCCATCAGAAGAGCACGGCTGGGCGCGACCCAGCAGTGGATCTCAGCTCGCTAACCCCGTTCCTTACAACGGTGGCTCAGTCCGACTCGGGAGGACGAGAGCCGGAGAGGTATGAGCCTGTGTATGGTTCTGCCTGTCTCTGTGTGGCTGTCTGCACGCGGATTCCTCTGGCGGCCATTCCTATTGGGCGAACGGTGGCGGTTGGTGGAGAAGGTAAGCAGCAGCAGCAGCGGAGCACAGGGGGGGGTGGGGTTTAAGGGAAATCGGGGGTGTAGTCCCTGTATAGGCTCGTTTCCTCCAGCCAGAAAGAAGGCTTTGAGACGGAAGCATGGGCGGAGATGGGGAGAAACAGCAGGGGGATGTTATGATTTACGAGGATCACTGGGGCCGGGGGGTTCGCTGATGGCCGCCATAGCTCTGACTCACTCATTCACTCCTACTCCCTGCCGCTTCACCCACAAATCCCCAGCCTCACCTCGAACGCCCCATCGGCCGGCCTGCTATGTCCCGTGCTCGTTGTGCCTGTTCGCGTGGCAAGCCCGCGGAAATATGCATTTCACAAAGGGGCCGACTGCAACCAAGAGATAGAGAGCCCTACTCTACGAGAGAGGAAGAGAGCCAGCTGATTCTGATTTTAGGCAAGGCCAGTTAGGCTAGCTGGTTGGTATCGCCGAAAAATCGTCGACTGGATGTTCATGCCACTGTGTGATGCCACATGTCGCTCTCACCGATACAGTCGCAAATCAGCTGTTGCAGCAGCTGAATATCGAAGCGGGGACAGGGAACGTCAACGCTTAACGGTGCCGATAAACCGAAAATGGTCAACAATGAATAATTGTTATGAAACAACTAGCCACATTCATCAGTACTTGACTCGTTCACGAGTTTGGACGGTTTGATTGCGGGATCGGCCTAGCTGTTGACTTTTGATATATTTAATAGACAACAAAAGTGCAATCGTTAATTACAAAATTTCGACGTATAATACGTACAGCGTGCTGCTGGAAAGTGCACGATGTTATATTGGTAATAACGACTCGGCTTTGCTATCCTAAACTTACTATGATCCTTGTAATCGTTCTATCTCACACCTTCTCTTTCTCAATGATGTAATATTATATTCTTGTCTGATATGTTGCTTCGCATATGACCTGTAGACTAGAAGGTGGTCCTCGAATACGAGGAGTTCGCGTCCTTGTTCGCACTTCAATTGTCGAGATGCGATTAATTATATATATATATATATATATATATTAATATATTGCTAGGCGTTGTGATGATCTGTGTTGAGTTTCTTGATAACGACCAAGCCTGAAATCCAAGAAGGGTTTGTCTTTCTATTTTAATTGGTTACAATGACGCGTCCATTTTTTATTGTCCACTTTAACCTCGTACATAACCGAATCTAGATGTTTGAGTATGGTTCCTGTGGACAAGTTGGGCTGATTTTTACCTCTAAAGTCTCTAACGCGTTCGACTTGGGCCTTCACTGAGTTGTTTTCGGCCAAATTTCTCAGACGTTGTAAGTTGGTCAGAAGATGGTTGGTTCGATTCTTTGTTTCTCTCCTCCGCATGAAATGTTATTCGATTGACCACTGTTCTTAGTTTTCGTCCTAAGAACATTTCGGCTGGCAATTTTTCTCTGACATTTGGAGTCGCTCTGTAGGACATTTAGAACAGGTCATCCGAGTCATTTATTCGACGTAATTTCTTCCAGCCTTATTTAAGAACATCGATAAATCGTTCGGCTAAACGGTAAGATTGCGGATGAAAGGGGCTGGTTCGAGGATGATTGATGCCAAGGAATTTGAGAAGATTCGTGAATATGTTGGAGGTGAATTGGGGACCATTATGAGAGTCAATCGTGTGTACCATTACCCGAGACAATCGTATAGGAATCTAGAATTGGCATACGAAGGAACGGGTGTCAAGATGTTTCGTAAAGCCTTGATAGGGGTGGTAGTTGTAGCTGAGGTCATGGAATAAACTTCGAGTCATCTCTAGTAGACATCTACGACTATTAAAGACACCTTGCCTGGTCAAAAGGTTTAGTTGCCCTTGGCCAGGGTTGGGTAGACATCTCAGTCAGATTTTTACCTTCATTTGTACAATCGGGGCATTGTCGGGCCCCTATCTATCGTAAGCCAGTACTAGCTACGAGTTTAGAACGGGTACTGCATAGACGATTGGCATGTAGTTCCTTCAGTTATTTTTGTTGTAATGATTTTGGGATTGTAATTCTGTTGTTAAGTAGTAGGGATCTCTTATGTGTGAATGAGTGGATACGTTTTACGCCGAGCAATTTCCTAAGAGCGTATCATGTTCAACGATTATTTATGGATTATCTAGTTTATGCCATATCCAGTATCCTGGCACAAAGTAATAGCCCTATAGATTTCGAAAGATAGTTAGGAATCAGAATCTATTGGTTTTAGAGAAAGTTTCCATTCAGTGAATCCGATGTCATCCGAGTTCTCCGAACTTTCTGGTTCAGAGCAAATTGTCCTGACCGTACGTGGCATGTATTATTCGGGTAGTGAGTTTTCCAATGCATACCTCCGCATCATTTTTGTTCTAAATTCACTCATATTTGTGACAATATTTCCTAGTATGAATTGTTGTAATGGAGGGACGTGAGTATTGCATCTGCTTTTTCACCAAGATATTTCAGTGCTACCTGTCTGACGTCCTCGGGTTTAACTAAGCTCGTTTATGAAACATTTAACACGTTTTTCTGTCATTGCCGATATTTGTGCCATCTGATATAGACGATTGATTTTGCACGTATATTCGTCAAATGTCATATTAGAGTGGATTTTCGCAGGTCGCCGTATGCCGTCAAAAGCTCCCGAGATAGATTGTGACCAAACAGGCTTTTCAAATAGTTAACGGTGTCTTCGAACCGTTATCTGGGCAGGTGTTCTCAAAATGTGTGCACTATACCTCTCAAAGCACAAGGTGTCCACACAGCGAGCTTTGTCTTCGTTTAACTGCCTAGCTCCATCTTTAGCGGGAACATCGTCATATTTTGTCTACCAGTTGTCGAAGAAATTTGAGATCCTGCTATGACCTTGGATGACAATGCTGTTTTTGCTGTTGTTGTTGCGCACTTTGATTTTGGTGAGGGCGTTTCAGGGGGGGTTCTGTGTTACGAACATCGATGACCATTATGGTTATTTTGTAGCCGTGGTAGTAGTAGTACTACTAGTAGGGCCCGCCTTACGAAGCAATGCTAAAAACAGCACCGTGGACGTTAAATGTTGTCTGAGAGTCAGCCCGAAAACCTTTTAGTAGGTAATAGTAGTGTAGCAGACTTTTTTGGAGGTTTTTTTATCCTGTCGCTAGTATCATATTGATAATAATGACCCGCCTTTCCAATCTCTTTAGGATAACTATAATAAGTAATTGTAACATTTACTGTAATCCCTATTTGCTAGTTCCATCTCACACGAAGCGAAAGGACGAACAGTATATCAATAATAATAGCAGAACAACACCATGGTTGATCTAGGAACGATGCAGCTCTCTGAAATCGACCCCCAAATCAGATTTACTTACAGTAGTTGAACACTATCTCGCGCCGCATCATGATTCTGAATTCTCGTTTGCTTCCGGAATTGACGGTTGACGCACTTGCCCAAAGCTGCTTTCGAAGAATTTGAAGAAGAGCGCTGTTCCCATAGAGAAAGAGAACCATTCACAGTAGAACGTGGCTAGAAGAACGGTAAAATTGAAACAGTGAGAAGCTATTTCGGATAATCCTCCTCGGAATTTCGACGGAGAGATGTACTTTATTACGGCCCCTTTAGCAAAATCGCCGTCGACCACGTGTCGAGTCGTTTATATAAACACCCACACATGTTGGATTCTTTAGTTATCGTTTAAGCTCTTGCGACGCTACGACATGTTCCTCTTCCTTTGGCCTTCAAGCAGACTTAATTTAAATGTGTCCGATTTTTTGAAAACTAGCTTCCCGCCATTTTTTATTGTCCAAACTTAAGCACGAAGAACACGATTGTATATCGAATGATCAATCATTGCAAACTCAAAACTGTCATATGTTAGATTACATCAGAGCGAATACAGCTAAGCAATCTCCTGACTAACATGACTATTTCATGGCGCTGCAATTAGCAAACTTCGGTAATGGTTGTGCTGATGATGCACGATTACGACATTCGTTGTTTCCACCCTTCGGTATGGTGCTCATGCCAGGCCGTGATTCGCGAAGCTCGCGATCTACGTAAGCGAGCAATGGTAGAGAGGGATTACGGAGAAATCCTGAGCGGTCCTGAGCGGCAAGCCGCGGTCAGAATTCTACCCTTTCCGAATAACTGAGTAGAGAGGGTCGAACGCGCGCGGCAAGTCGACATAAATATTAACGGTGGCCGGGGCGACAATGGCGGCAAGAGACGTGATGCATAAAGCGACCTCAGTCCTTCACGGGAAATGCGCTACATGGCCTGGTAACTCAGGACCGCTTTGCTAGGCCCTTTGGGACAGACGTAGGTCTCTGTCTATCTGCCGGTCTGTCTGTCTAGCTAAGATCTGTACTCCTTTGTGTCGGAGAGTGCGGTGTAATGCAGGACAAACGCTGTTTCCCCAGGAGGGAAAACGCTATGCTAAGTATGTTATCATCCGCACGACGGAGCGATCCTGAGTAAGCCCGTACCTTCGACCTGCTACGCGCGCCTACTCTGATCTCCTGAGCGACTCTCCGATCCTGAGCAACGGGCGAAGGCAGGATTGGATCGGATGATGCCCGCGACGAATTTGTTGTTATACTCGGAAAGTGTGTTATGCCCTTTATTTCAAAATAACGTCTTCTCGTTCTCTTGTCTCTGGGCACAATGGAGGCGATGAGACCCACCAACTTGAGCTGACATCGTCATATGTCGTGCACTGCCGTCCGATGTCCACAGCTAGAAGTCAGAAGAAGAATCTGTTGGAGTGTACTTTCGCTGTAACTTGAAATGTCTGCGAAGTGCTTCGAGAACCGAATCGATTTTTAATGTGATGGTGGTCTCATTTCATGTCTTAAGGTATCCAAAGACAAACACAACGCATCTGGCAACAGCCATGTAGACGAATGTCTATGATTATGTTCGGAGCCACATTTTTTGTTCAAATCGAGATGGTCGGAAGCAACGCAGAAAGCAGGGCTCTGCATCGAACTGTCCGAAGTTATGGATCAACCCAACTTGAACACTTTTGTACGGAGTGCGAGGGTCTTCTTCTGTATGAGGGAATTTTACTTCATATGCAAGAACTATTTGTATCCAGACACCTTCGTCGTAAATCCTCCAGATCCCAATCCCAGGGTTCATCTGCAGGGCATCATGATCATCGATCAGGATGAGGTCTCGCTCGCCGAATAAGACACCTAGTACAGCTACCGAATCCGACAGCGGTGGGCCATCTCCTCCGCAACCAATACCTCAGTTTCCACACCCCACGCTGCCTATACAAATGCCGTCGTTTATGTCCCTTTGATTAAACGGAAAAAGGAGGCCTGCGCGCAGCAGGTCAAGAAGCGACTTTTCTTAGATCCGCAACACACGGCACGAAGATGTACAGGATAATACAAACGCCACCCGCGAACGCAGCTGCACAAAGGACCATCACAATCAAGCACAGTAGTTAAATCAATGTCCACAGCGGAGCCAGGACCTCTGCTCTGCTGCCATATTTCACCTTCAGTGTGTCCAAACTCCTTAGACTTGCGTGGTACACGTGGTATATTAAGGCCGTTTGGCCGGACATCACGCACCCAACCGTATACTTGAGTATGTGGTGTTTAGAAAAATTAAGTAAATGCCTGCAGCGGCAACTTACTAGGAGATCAGTAAAGTAAGTCGATACACGTTTTGGAGAATGGACAAAAACCGCAAAAACGCCGCGCCGCCTACAAATAAGTGCTTCTATTCGTTAACTACCGATACGAAGGACGTCATATCATTGTCTTTTAGGTCTGCGTTCTAGTTGCACCCGTTTCACAGTGCTATCATAACACAGTGGTTTCACAGCGGATATCGTCTGCAGATACGCACAGTGTGGTGAGAGCCAAGCAGTGCCAACCTAAGGGAATGTGGCGTACTTTGATTTAATTGTGAAATGAAAAGCTCGCTTTATTTACACAAAAGGACGCACATATATCACAGTTAGACGCACATGCTCGTTAGCTTAAATGAGGCAAAACCTTAAATGAGGCAAAACTTCCGCTATGTTCTACGGAATGAACAAAAAAACTGAAAATTACGATTCACACATGATGAGCAAAGATTGCAATTTGTCGTTAATCGTCATTATACGACAATGTAGGATAGATCGTAGCGGCTCTCCGTCACCTTCAAGCGTGTATAGTGTCACTGCCGCCGCTGATGTTAGCATCTTTCGCGGGTGGATAAAAAATGTAATCGAAGCATGGCGTCTCCTCATCACAGTCGCGAAACTTGAAAGCGAAATCAAAGCATATGCGAATTTCCTCAAGGACAGATAGGCCACTTATCCTTCGACAGACTAGAGTCGTGCGAGAATCGCCCGACACCTTCTTTAGCGCGGTTTCGAAATCAACACGTAGATACAGTCCGGGCTTCCTCGGTAGAAGGTTACTCGACTTCAACACATTGTCTAAGTTAACGCGCGCGTACAAGTCAAGCGCCTTCCGAAAGTATTTCGGTATGGAGTTCACTGCGTGGTGACGTCTGCCGCACGACCCGTACTTGACCCATTGACGGTTCCAATTTTCCACCGCTGACCTATTCACGACGCACGTAGGCCACAGCTCATGCATTTCGTTCACATCCAGGCTCTTGAGGTGATCATAGACCAAGGGTGAAGAACGACAGTTAGTTTCCTGCATCCAGAGGCCGCGTATCGTCCAGTGAGGCTTAAATGCCGATATGTTACAAGGCGTGTCATCGTAACATTTGCCAGGAAACCACTGAAGTGAAAGGACAAATTCTGTCCCATGTCTACCGATCACCGCATGCGTTAGGCTCGAGCATTTCTTTTGCGCATACAGCAGAACTAGCTGCAGCAGGAGGGCAATCAGCAGCACGGGTAATGACGGCTCGTTGGGCATCTCGACACCGCCGCCTCGAATCCCTCTCCTTTGGGCTCGTGTAGCATAAACAGCATAACATGCCCAGAGGGCTCCGCTTAGCACGATGAATACGACAGGCGAAGCAAGCTGATTGACGAGTGCTTCCATATCATGAAGGTTAGCTGTTGCTTGCTGGCCTCAATGAGCCCCAGCGACCAGTGACCTTCGGCCAGTCACGTGTCTCCGAAGGCCAAGCATTGGACGGTTAGTTTGGAACGAATGACAACTTTATATTGAACGGTTTGCTTACGGATACACCAATCTGGGCACGTGCTACCTTAACAAGTAGTTTCGTTGTTTTGCAGTTTTATGCGATTCATTGATCCGCACAAACACAAGGTAGGTACGTTACAGATTATTCGATGGTGAAACTAGTCGTTTGAAATATATCACGAAGCTTTTAAATGTCCCGGAACAATCTACCGCTACACCTTTTGATAGGGAAGCCATTTTGCTGGACATTTTGAGTCATGATTTTAGTTAAACGTGCAGTATAGCAACAAATTCACATGGGTCCAATATATTTAGCCCGTTAGCGGCATCCGAATTCCTTTAGAGTTCCGTTTCATGTCTGCGAAAGGTCTTCTCTTCGCGGGCACCTGCATACTATACTATGCGCTAAAGGGTGTTCCCGTCACGTTTGCCACAATTGAATCTCAAATTTTTCCGATCGCTGCAGCTCGGTGTATGCTCGTACACTCGTGATCAAATAAACCCTATAGTGTAGATGATGTGGAATTGCGCCACCCTCAAGCCGATGTGTGGTGTACAATGTCCGTTGTTCTTTTTGGCCGCTGGGGTCCGGTAGGTTCTATTGGACTCTATACAAACCATGTAAAAAGAGTCCAGTCGAATTTTCCCCGTTGTAGAGGGGACCTTTTTGCATTGCTGTTATTTGCCTTTTACGAATAGTAATCATAGTGTTGTATTATAGTCGCCGTTTTATTTCTACATATACTGGATGATGCTAGAACATTGTTCAAGGGGAAGACCCCACTCTCTGCGTAATCCCCAATTTAAGCCTAGTAAACCTATTTACTGCTATTGTATTTTTTTTTGTAATTATTTAATACAATTGTTGTTCTCCAAATCCGTATCAGTCTTTCCACATTAATAGCGTAACAGAGCTCGAAACGAATGTACCTTAGTCTCTGACAGTGAGACATTTCTCCCGAATGTTAATATCGTGAAACTCTGATACTTACCAGTACGGTGGCTTGAGCAGTGGCTTAGGAACTCTGTTTGATAAGGTTTCTATACGAGTTGTCAGTGCATGAATGCCTCAGTACATGAATGCCAATGCCTCTAAATATCGGTCTCGTTTCACAAAAAGATTAGCTTTTCATCTCCATTTCAACACCATCCCTAAAGTAGACTAATTCGATTGTTTAATAAAACAACCCCACCAGCCAGACATAACGTTATGCAACGTGTCCACGTACTCGTCCCGTAAAGGCTCTTCATGTTATCTATTGCTATCTTACCGCTGCACGTTGAGTCACCAAAAGTGTGTGAGTGCAGTGTTCTAGTTCGATAGTCATCTAGGATCTTAAGGATGTTAAGATGTTAGGATCTTAAGTCAACTACCTAATTTGGCAGTAAATTTTTACCGATCGATGGAGACATGATTTAGAAAATTTTGTTAGGGCGTCATCAGAGAACCGAACAACCTCTTTGCAGGTCCCAACTGGAAATGAGTTTCCGCGAGTCTCCCATGCTACCCAGCTGCTCCGCCGCTAGTTCCCCTGTGACGTTTAGTGCTCTACGAGGTGGTCCCTGCGGAGCGTCCAAAAGACGCCATTCGGGTGCGTGTCAACAGCCAATGACACGATAGTCCTGCTGGGGCGTTCTCAGGTAGCGCGTAAAGCATTTTACAATAACATTTTGCGTATCCAGCCAATATTCCCGAACAACGTCGCGAATCTACCTCGCCTTATGTTGGCATCACTTTCCTCCGTTGTGTTCGCTGGATAGTACCAAAATTTTTCGCCACACTTCGTGACACGATCTGATTGACGACGAGCCTCAGGCCTCACACTGGGTTTGTCCGATAGATTGGGCGGTTGCCATGAGCAATCTTTGTAATTGAAATCGTTGTCGAAGCAGATATGTATCTCGGTGAGCACCTGACCTTCCTTTCGGCATAAGATCGCTACCTTTTGCCCATTGATTTTCTTCAAAGTGTGCGCTAGGTCGCTTAGGCTAAGTCTCGACTTTACCGACGGGCGGATATTGCTTAGGCCCAGCACGGCGTTCAAGGCAACAGATTCATACAGCTGCTCTGCCTTGTCGAAATACTTTTTTACTGAGTTTAGCTCGTGATGGCCAGAGAAGCAGGTGCCGTGCTCGTGCCATTCGTCGTTCCACAGTTTCTGATCAGAAACGCCAACGAGATACGACGGCCAGACTTCGCCCAATCGATCCCTGTTCAGATGCTTCAGATGTCTATAAAAGTACGAAACGGTTTTGCAGTTCGTCTCGTCTGTCATAAGGCTGCCTATTGTCCAATAGTCCCGTTTGGCCGTGGCGTTGCACGCTTCAGTGTTAACCGTGCGTCCGCCGGCGCACACGCCGGGAAACCAGCGGAATGAGAGGGCGAACTCGTCGTATGAGAACTCGGCACCGTGCGGGACCTTGCTTAAAGCAACGGCATTATAGAAACAGGTGAGCTGGGCGATGAATATTAGAAATTGCATAAACAGAACTATCGGTAAACCGACTGAAAGGATGCTTTGTCCGTGATCAGCGCCTCCGCCCCCCCGAAGTCGAGCACGCTGCACTCGACTGACCTGGACTCCATAGGCCAGCCATAAGACTGCACTAAGCGTAGCGAATACTAACGAAGATGAGCTGACAAACTGCACGGCCACGTCGTGCATTGTGTATCGGCCGATGAGACCTGCGCTCATTGACGGACTGCTGTGGTTTCGTTTGGTCGACGGTCACAAGAATTTTTTGTTTTATTTACCGGCTAGTCGCGGTGTCAAACGCATCCGGAACATATGCATTCGACGGTCGGCGAATTCGATCGCTGCAGAATTTACGATAATAATTTGGTTGTTAGGGTCGCTCCAGCGTTTGCATATCACACAGACGTCTCGTCGAGGACGGCGCGTTTCGTTATCGGGCCAAATTCGTTGGTGGGATCGGCTGGGTGTGCCGCAGAGGCGCTCGCATTTAACCTAGGTCTATACGTAGGTCATACATGCCGCTTGTAGTTGGTGTCTCGCGTGGTTGTTTGTTTTAAAAGCGCGAGGAGGCGGATTGGACGGACGGTGCAAACGAACTCCCCGACTCTCGATATGTTTCAGCGTTTCATATCACTGGCTGAATTATGTTTGTTAAATCATCCAATGATTTTGAGGATACGCTACGTCAATGACTCCACTATACAGTCGTGTTTCCCGTATACGATTTCTATAAGAGGAAGGTCATCGTTTTTTTCTTCTAGAGAAATTATTATAGATATCATCTCGATCATCGCTTCTCACGCTATGAACACAGCGGCCTAGACACGAGTTGTGTACTTGATGCATCGCCAAGCAGGGAAAATTATCTATCCAGATTTCTCTGGGTATTTTTACTACTCATTTGCCCTTTTGAAATCGTTACCAATCTCATCTGGGAACTCCCGTTTTGATTGTCAACGACTTCGCATTATTTTTTAGCCCGAACTATTTCTATATATCATAGTCATACACGTGCTTGTCTTCGGAACCGCAAATTACGTGACAGCCATGAGTAGTAGTAGATCACCTTTTATAATATATTTAGTGCAAACATATTTCAAATCGGCTGCCCCACTAGGGGGGGGGGGGGCTTAGGAAGTATTTTAATTGTTTATTTCCGCAGCAGGAAGACGGCTGAGTAAAGTGTCGAAATTGCGGCGGAGTGAGAACAGCAGCTTAGCACGTTTATGAAACATGTCGAATGTCCTTTTAGGACAAACAATTTGTTCCTGTTGCGATCAACCACGATGCGGAGGGGACTCTAAGACTCTGTAAGAGTTCTCACTCGCGGACCAGCAGAGCTGTTTGTCCAACCTGCCTTCACCCGGCTACCCCCTCGATTTCGCGCTGAGGGCTACTTCCGTAGTATCCGCGTCAGGGTAGAGAATCTCGCTGCCACACTTTAGCCTTTGTTCAACTATATCCTCACAGTTGCGCAGTTGGAACTGGTGATTGAAACACACCCGGATCGCCGTCAGGATGAAGCTGGCGTCGCCGAACTTGCGATTGCACAGTAAAGTGACTTGGTATCCGTACGCTTTATGCAAGGCCTCGCTAACGCGGTCAAGCGACTGACTCACCTCCGATGGGTGAATGCCATGAGAGGCTAATATTTTGCTTGGTTCAACGGTTCTGAACAATTTTAATGTCTTGTCGAAATATTTCGGAACAGAATTCAGCTCAGTATGACGCATGCAACACGTGCCGTGACGTCTCCAAACTTTTTTCCAAAATTTCTCATCATCGGAATCGCACGATGGCCACACCTCTCCCATGAGTTCTCGATTAAGAACTGTCAGATAGGGGTCAAATAGAGGGAGCTTTTCGCACTTCTCTGCACCCATCGTTAGATATCGCACGGTCCACTTATCTCTGTAGCATGAATGAGTGTGTGAGGTGTCGCATCGTTCGGTCGGCCCCTGAATATAGCAAAGACCTGGCGTCCACTGGAGCTCAAGTGCGAAATCCAGCTCGTCCGCCCGGGACATATGCCAAATTGGGTTTATGTTAATGCATTGCCATATAAATATACAAAACTGCAAGATGACAATAAGAAAGATGAGGCCATCGTAAAGGTGAAGTCTATCGAATCCGCCAGCGCCGCCGCCACCTCGAATTTGTCCGCGCCACCTATGCGCGCCACCAGCTCGAAGGTAGTGGACGAACCATAACGCTGCACTGAGCCCAATGAACACCAGAGAAGCAACGGGAATTCGCAGTTGCTGGTCCACCTGTGACTCCTCCATGGGCGCCTGGAGCCGAACAGCCGCTGTCTCGTCGGCGTGTAATTGGCAAGCACCGAAATCAGCGGCCACTAGAAATTTTGACCTCGACTGATTGGGTACCAAATATTTCTTTTGTACATTCGCATTTGTTGTTTCGTCATTGTCGCTGGTTAGTGCGACCCCTTCGAGACTGATCAGCAGCTTTGGCGGGCGTCACTGGACGACGTTCGACGAAAATTCTGTGGCACTCTTTCGCAACGTCGGTCGAGTTAACTACTGTTCAAGTGACGGTTGCTGATGCTGCTGCTCTGACTGGCACATAGCGATCTGGGATGGCTCATCTCAACGTCGTAACACACTCGGGGATCAATGGCACCGTTCGCTAATTTCCAACCATCATGGGCCATTTCTCCGTCTCGCTTTCGCTTGCTATGGAATAGTTGGAACAACAGTGGAAAGGTTGGAGGGCACAGCTAGAAATCGCCGTACGTAGTTTTACATCCTGTTGCCTATCGTTAACATTTATATCCTGCACTTAGGCTGGTTAGCTGGCTTCCTTTGCTGCTCAAGGCTGAAAGCACACTCCGTCTTCACTTGTCTATATATATCGTCTCTGGAATGTGTAAAAGTTAAGTACCACGAGGCTGAGTCACAAACACAGCCTCATATTTTGGCAGCTTCATCGAATTCGCCATTTGAAAAGAAGTTGATTTTTCTCGAACCATAGCGTTTTGTTAACAATTAGTGTTTCTAGATTCGCTTTTATACTACGTTCAGCTCGCCTCATCTCGATGTCAACTTTCTATCCACAATATGCTGATCTCTAGATGTGAATCTTCAGCCAATACTATAGGTACACAAATTCATTAACTTAACCCAAGAGTAGGGGCGTTCCGTTAACAGGTAACAAACTGACACACGCATATATATATATATATATATATATTGTGAGAGATGTTAATGTAAATAAAACCAGATTTTGCCGCAGTGAACGTGCTAATCTTTCACATCATAGAAGCTAGCACAATGGGCTCCTTTCGTTTCTTCGCCAAGTCTGAATATGTAAATGACACTTGGCAAATGTTGTCTCCTACCACTAGAAAAATTGTTCGAAATGTTTAATAATCCACAGAAGCCCTCCCTCCCCGACACCATCATCACAGCGTATGGCCTGTACACTGGCTGTGCAATTCGAGAGTTTCAGCTGCAGCTGCTTCTGCCCGACCGCATGCGGCGGGGCGCGCTGGGACCGACACTGCACGTGATTTGATAGGGCTTTATCCGCTTTGTGCTTCATTGGCTAAATGGACCGAACAGCGAGACGGTCTGAAAGACGGCCGCTCGTGTCGTCCGTCCAAGTGCCTTTAGCTCATTGCTTATGTTCCTGTTCACTTTTAATGACGAAAACTCGGGTCGCCAACGACCAAACAGCAGAATCTTCTGCCATATTTTCCACTTGGAACAGCAGAGCTAGCGATATCAATGGCAGGGGGAAGAGAATATGCGCATCAGGATTGCACCATTCTCAAATAGATAGAAGACAGGTTACGTTTCTCTATACGCGCAGTTCGTATATAATGAATACATGACATTATTATAAGCCCTCACCACCACAACCACCACCACCACCACGACTCCCTATTAAATACTCATGGGCGTTGTCGTGTCTATAAACGTAGTCGCCTCATAAAGGTGACACACTTTGGGCAGGTTTTGTTTGCAGACGGATATCTACCACACGATCGATATTGTGGTCGTATCTCACGTTGTCAGTCGACACGGGAACTGTGGATGACGATTATCGACGAGGAGCGTTTGCAGTGCCGGAAAACAAGGGGTCCGGACTTGAACATTCACAGGGGCAGCTGCACTCGGTCTCAACGAGGATGCGACAACTGTCGATATCGAAAAAGGGAGCTGTACTCGAGAATGACCCATCATCACCTGACGAATACAGCAAATGATTTATACCCCATTTGCTCAGCTGCAAGCTGACGTCAGCTTGCACTGCTACTTGCCTGTATTTATTACTATCTGTTTATCTAACTATGTATTTCACGAGTGCGTGAATTGCACAGTTATTTTCGGTCGCTTGGTGTATCAGTGTGTCTGTGTGACTGAATTTTGGTTCCACACGTACGTGTGTGGACTCCTAGTTGTAGTATCACCCAAAACCAGTGCGATTCCTCAGGACTCCTCGCGAGCACTGAGCTCTTCGACGGGAGATCTCATTCCATTGTTAATCTATACATTGCTCTCACATCCCAAAGGTCCCCTCGTTCGAAACACTTAATAAGTATAAGAAAATAGTAACAATGGAACGCGTTTCTCGGTCTGCGCGGCCGTAACCCATTATCCTGATTTGTTTTCATTTCGAGGTGAAGTATTATAGATGAATAGAAGGTGTTACTTTCTACCGCCGTGAGCAGCGGTCGAAAGGCTGCTCGATTCTTCGACGGGAAATGCCTTGCCAACTATTCGTTAGCGATGCCTGCGGCGCATGATATACATGATTAGCATAGGTGAAATAAAGGAATCTCACTAAATAAGTGTCCTTCCTTACTAACCTAAAAAAAATCTATGTGGTTGCATGGCCATTACGCCTCGGGTAAGTTACGCCCTGAGATTGGCAACGACCCTCAGCTGACTCAAGAACTTGAAGTAACGTCGAACATGGTACGGAGACGGATCCCTGACTACCCCGCAAGATCGAGGTGGATGACTACTTCAGTCAGTGTAGGGTGCCTAAACTATCGCGGCAAATCCTTCACTACTGAGGTCCGACGTTAACGATACACCCTCGCTGAAGAAAAAAAAATCGCTGACACACAGCCATCACCGCAAATCAAAGTTCACTGAGTGATATAGCTAATCAGCGCCTTGCATTCGATTCAATGCATTTGTCGCAGCATAACCATATGTATTCTACTGTAGACCGCATGTGTCATGCATGATAGAGGGACTGCTCACGTGTTTGTAAAAAAAAAGGCATTTTATCTGTTTCTCTTCTTCGAAGCCATCACCCACATATTAGATCTAACTATTTGTATCTATCCAAGTTTAATTTTGTCCATGCCAATCTCATCCTGGTACAGGACATCGAAACAAAACGTAATTAAACCAGCTACAAAATCTCAATTCAGCTGCTCATTAGCTCAATGCAAGTAGCTCATGGAAGTGCTGTCAAGGGATCACTACGAAAGCTCCGGCCCTCGGACTCGCCCAGCAAGTCAGCCACTCCAACCAGGAACTGAGGTACTTCACTTGTCGTCATTCGGCTTTTCTGACGCAAGCAAGCCACGGTACTATCGAACACTCTACGACTAACTCTCCACTCTCAAGTAAAAGCCGATCATTAAAGGTTAAACTCGTGATTAAGTGCGATTTAAGTGAACGCCCGGGCCTCATCGATCACCAGGTGACGGCACAGGGTGTCACAGCTACGCCGGCAGGACCACCACCACCACCACCAGCCGCGTGTGACTTCTCGGCTCCGGCGCTATCATCTGGTTGGGCCCTGACTACCACTGAACAGGACAATTTTTGTGCCTTGAAAATCCCTGCGGACTCCGAATGAAGCGTCGATGCCGGGACGCTTGAAGGATCGTCACCCATCGCCTTCCAATGTGTCCAAATCCTATAGCGCTTAAATCAGCAGCGAATGTGGGGTCCGTATTTGCCCATATCGGTCTCATCGGATATCAACGGAACCTTCCGGAAACTGTTTGAAAATAGCGGCAATAAATGGCGAAGAGGAATATATACATATACAGCAACTTTATGCAAGTGTTTCCACTTTTGCACATATAGCCTTGAATACTGACGACCTCCAATGGAGGCATTTTGGATAGCGAGAATATGATATATCGAAAATCGATTGATTAACAGTTAACTCTGCTATGCCAATGCACATTTGTTTTCGATGTAAATTTTATTTCCCAATGCCACACAAGGTCAGTTCCGCCGCTGTAGTCACTGCGGGCTGATTCAACCTACTCAGCGAGTCGCTGGAAGCAAACTTGGAGCATATCCTTATTATTGTGCTATTATCATGATTACAACATTAACATCGTTTCATCTCGAGAGCGTACCGACAACAGCCCACATAGTGGTCACATTTTGACACAGGCGTATTGCACCGCTGTAACCACGAATTTCGTGCAATAAGATACATAAATCGCAGCTATGACGTATTCACACAGGCACACACACATATATATATATATATACCCGGAAACAAGCCAATTAGATTACGAAACCTATTCATCTGTTCAATGGAGAGACAGAGAGAGAGAGAGAGAGAGGGGGGGGATCAGTCAGTCATCAATATCGTCGCCCTGAGCTGGAATTCGGGTAACCTGAGGGCGGCAGATGGCTGCGCACCTCGCGAGGAAGACGTGTGTAGGGGTAAGATAAGGTCCCTGCTCACCACCGTTGCAGCAGTGGCACTAGCGGCAGAGGTAACGGTGGTTTGACAAAGAGGAGCTGACCTAGAGGATGACAGTCAGTCAGCCAGCCGGGCAGGGAGGCCGACGGGTGAATCCGATTGAATGAATTGGTTTGAGCAGTAATCAATTTTACTTAATGGAGACCGGTTATCCGCTGCAGGAATTGCTTCCTCCGATCAGCTGGGGCGGTTGCAGGTCCACAGCTCGACGTTCGCCCAGCGCTGCGTGCTCGGCTCGCACTGATCATTCGATGTGTGTGCGGGCGCCTGGCTGGCTGCGTGCCCACATTGAAAGCTGCATTGAAAGACTGACGACCAACGGGCGGTTAACGCAAGCGAGGAGCCTCGTCGCGTCAACTATTCGAAACTGTGTCTCCTCGACATGGACCCACCCGCGATGGATTGGGTGAGGCGCATCACTGGATATATCGACGTGCACAGTAGACCAGACCCCCAGACCCCCAACCCCCCCACCCTGGCAAATAGAGCCTATAGAGATCTATAGAGAATAGCTGCTATAGCTGACGGGACGAGAGAACGCGGACAGAGATGGACAGCCACATATAGGCACAGAATGTTGGGCTGGATTGGCGTGCGAAGACTAGAGGGGTAGTGGTGGAAAAGGTGCTGATTCATTAACGGCAGGAAAGAACAATGATGATTCTCAATGTCCTGCCAAATATATATTGACGCCGGCGGAACAGGTACAAGCAGGTACCGGAAGCACCATTCTGCGCATGTTACTGTAATATATGCCGGCAGCATCCTTGGGACACATTGGCTGGACGGGGCGATCATACGGAACGAGATTCCATGAAACGAACGCGGAATATAAAGTGTGTATGTATATGGGCACTGTTATTAACGGAATGGCAATAAAACGACATTCGATTTGGACAAATTCGACAGATTTCGAGAAACCATGTACATGGACACATGGAAATAATCTGTTACAATGTATAATAGGGGTCAACTCAGCGGCAAGGGAAATCCTGCATCGTACAAATCGGAAATCATCTCCAATTTGAGGAAAGAATAGAAGATTCGCTTCTGGGATTCGTTTTGGTGCATACGCAAATTTTAATGGGCTATGGAGATACCCGAGAACGACCGCTGGGAAAGAAATGCTTTGTTGACGCCGTTGTTGGATAGCGACCTTGTGTACGTGGCACTACTATTGCAGCTAAGAACATAGTCAGGTATGAGGTTATTCAATACAATTAGCTAGTTAAGTGCAGATCAGACCTGTTGCTAGAGGCCTGCTGCCGATAAATATCCCTAATTTCCTTTTGTAGATAGGAATAGCCTACCAGGATGTTAACTGAATTACTTACTTAGTAAAAGGTAGACCACAAACAATTTTGTCGAAATTTTCCGATTGTGGTCCCGAGCAGTCGTTGCGTGATGACACAACGTCGGAATCATCCTCTGGCGTACATAGCTTCAAAGACACCTTAGTGGGGGGGTCTTGCTCAACCTACCAACCAATTCGCTAGGACACCTGTGTTTCGCTAGCAGATCTATATCATGACGTCGTCATTCGCTTACTGTAACTTCTACTCTGTTAGTTCCCTTTTCACGTCGTTATGCCTAGTCAATTTTCCTGGCTGATTCTCAGCCTCAAACATTTAACGTCTACGGTAGAACTGCTTTCGAACGCGCTTCATAAGGCGGACACCCATTAATGTAACTGTCCAACGAGGGACATCTAGTCCGTGCATCCACGTGGCTTGTCCGATTGCATGATGGACACGAATGCGCCACTTTTCGGCTAGACGAAAAATCGTTGCATCTGATTATATTTGACCCAAAAACCTATTTCGATTTTGGGTCTTGCAATTGTTGCTGAGCAATGGGTGTGATCCTCGTGTGCTATTTAATACTATTGCGATATTGACTGTATTCGATGTTCAAGCATCTACCAGGCAACTTGAGCATTCGCTGATTCAATGACCCCGAAGTTATTACCTTTTGAAAGAGGACGAACACAGACGAAGCCCACATGTTTATTTATATATCAGTAGTAGTAAAATACCACTCAGGAGTCCCATTTTGTGCATGCCCTGCAGACCATATAAAAACGAAATAAAGAGATCATCCTTATGGAACACCTGAACTCTTTGACCCACACGCATCATTGGCCACTCTCAACACCAAATACTGGGAAATACAGCTGTCAAACGTAAACATACCAGTGACAAATACCTATCAACTCGTCATCCATTCTCATTCTATTTGATTTCTTTTCAATCAGGGCAATAGCAAGAATAAGAAAACGCCATGTTTACATCAGCAAATGAATTCCTGTTCAACTCTACCTCAATACGGATTCCCTAAAACGTCATCACCTCCAACGTTCACTTCTGTTTGAACTTTACCAAAATCCCACTAAACCACTGAGCCCGGCTGGGTTAGTTGTTGATCAGACGACGAGGGACCCCAGCGATAGAAGCCGGCTTCCTTGTTTCGTAGGGCAGTTGTTTCGCGCTGTTGTGCTATCTAGTGCTGCGGCCATTGCAAAACAGCGCAGACCGGCCAAAGCAGCAGACACCCACGCAACTACAGCGACTATGAGAGACGAAGGTACCACCACCGCCGCCGCCTCCTCCTCCCTTTAGTCGCCTCTGGCCGCCCTGGCCAGACTCCGATGCCGGCTCTCCCCAGACTGCAAACTCCCCCAGTGCTCCTGCCAGCTTCCATCTAACTCTGCTCTGCCCAACTGCCCCAGCCTTACCTAGCCAGCCAGCCAGCCTGCCTGTATGTGTGTGCCCGCCAGGCGGTATTTCTTCCTTCCCAAGCCACTCAAACGGAGTCCTTCTGCGCCTGCAAGCTGCACCCTGCTGCTCGACGGCCCCGTCCTGACCCCCGACCGGACCCCCGAGCAAACCCCACCGCCCCACAAGAAGCTCGAAACCCTCATACCCGTTGTGCCATCATCCCCTTGTTCAGCCCCTCTACCCGCCGCCACCCGTTTCATTCCTTCCTGAACTTCTCCACCTCGGAAGAGCTTCTACCCTACCCTAGCCTAACTTCCCCCAAATAACGATCCCCAACCTTCTCCCCGGTCGTCGGCCCAAGGCCCAAGGCCCAAGCCCCATATTACCGGCCCCTTTGGCGAGCGCGCCCGTGAGCCATGGCCCATGGCCAGAGGGACAGACAGACTGAGCCGCCACCAAACTCAGCTTCAATGCTTGGCCACCCTCTCCCCTTCGAAACTTCTTCCATCCACTTTGGTTCTGCGTTCTGCCGGGTCGAATGGTTTCATCCAGTGCTCGCTAGAGGGCGCTACCAGGACTTTCTTGCCGACGTCAGATAATATCATCAGCATGCAATGTCGATCGAATCTTCCTTTTGTTGAGATTAGTTGAACCAGTAGTGGTGGTAGCAGTAGTAGTAGTGGTGGTGGCAGTGGTAGTACTATTAGCAGTATGGATACGGTGGAAGATGAGGTGGAGCCCCGAGAATGAGGGACATGAGATATGGAAATGGCATGAGAAGACGCCGTTATACAGCCGGGGCTGTCCTATAGCCGCTATGGCCACACAAGCAAAAGCTGGTCCCATACCTATACTTTCGTACACTTGGCGCTTTTGCCAGGCTGATTGTGTCGGCCGACAGATTCTGTGCACAGAACACAGTAGGTGATAGAATATTCATGTTAGTTTATTTCCTCGTTTCTAGAGTAAAATAAAATATGAAGAATTTATCTGTAACTAATATGTTTACATGCAAAGAGATCAGTTGTAGCTACAGAACAACTATATATATATATATATATATATATTCATTCATCTTTCTTTTATTCACACGAGTTGTGTAATATTATAATATGCCTATTTTACAAACAGTATATATATATACTTAAACTCGAAGTAAATTCAGATTAAGTTGCCATTAATAGCTCCAAGAACTCAGGGACTAATTCCACTTTGCAACACGACAAGCAGCACAGAATTTTAGCGCTGTGTGCAGTCGTCTGATTCGCTGACCTCCAATCGAAAAATTCAGATTCAAAAATAAAAGTAGACAAGTTTCCCGTAAACAGATTATACTATTATTTCTATCTTTCCCTCCTTTCTTTACGAAGGTTTCGTCTGCCCGCAACAATACAGTAAGATGACCCCATATGCTGCCATTCCCAAGGTAATTTCTCATCCCATGATTCTTTTTGGCAAAGCAGCACAAACAAGTGTCAACGGACACAAAGTTAAATTATAAAGTTATATGAAAAAGGAAGATCGCCCCTTGCTACAATTTTCGTATCATACAATGTGATTTGTTGTGTCTTGCCCATTCCATAGGATGGAAAGAACTCCTCAACGCTGTTAACGCACTAGGGATAAACAATACGGTTGTGAATGATGCGTTTGTATGCATATTTGCCTACAAAATACAACTATTTTGCGGTGATACTAAGCAGACGTTTTCAAATAGCTCGCATATTTCGAATTTCATTTTCTTAACGAAATTATTATTCGTTACCACTTAATCAGTATTATTGCTAGGTTTAATTGATTCAATTATATAAGTGGGCTAGAGACAAGGAGGCCTCGCACGTCCCCAATCCTTAACCGTGTGGCCAAAATAGATTGAATAGAAATTGCGTCGCCCCTTTGGATGTATTAATTCGAATAATAAAATGTTCGGTGTATTCGTACGACAAATTTAATCTCATTGATTTAGCATCACCAAACTCCCCCCTTGTTCCAAGGAATACAATCCACGGCGTCCCTCCGGCGTCGTATCTGGCGCAAAACATATATATATATATATATATATATATATATATATATATATATATATATATATATACATACATTTATTGTTGATTCAAAACCCTTATATACACGGATGTATACATATATACATGCTTGCGATACTTATATATATATCATACATTCTCAGAGAATCTATCGATTTTTTGCACCACTAGGCACTATGGTATTATCACGTCAATCTTCAAGTCGTCACGTTAGACGACAGTGTGATACTGGTATCGCTATACTGATACGGCTTGATTCAGCCTACTGTGTAATGCTGAGCGTGGCCGCTCACTTGACAAGACCGACTAACGCGGTCGAGTTCAAGTTTCAATTTGCTGCAAATCATCCAATACACCTAGGTAATTTGTGTTCGTCTGAGCTCGAATGGCTTCAGAGGGTGAGTGCCTGTGAGCCTGAGAGAGAGAGAAAGACCTGTGGCCTTCGTTCGTGTCCCAACAGGCTAGCTAAACAACTCGCTCCCACTGTCAGGCAGACCACCGCTGGTAAACGTTCGGTCCGGGGGTCACCCCAGGCTGGCCAAACGAACTTATGTATAGGCGACTTGAATGGCGTGCAATGCAGTTAAAAATTCATCATTTATTGTGTGTGAGTGTTTATATATATATATATATATATATATATACAATAACTAGCGACGCAGAAAATGGGTTTTTACTACAAACATTGTTCCCACATTTGTAAATTACAACTTGTGTAAGCCACGATTGTTAACTTGAAAAAACGATGACTTAATGATGACCAATCTGAGAACGAGCCCGCATCCATATCGGCAGCATCCACGCTGACGTAAGCGCTCCAATCCCGAACGTTCCCTCGAGTCAATTTCCCACTTGAATAGCGCTCGTGCTATCGTCTTTTCTATGACGATCGGTCATATTTAAAGCATATAACATTACACGACCCACCGCAATCCGCACAGAGCGCACAGCATCTCGGAGGCGTCGGCCAGTTCGCGGTGCTCTTAGATCTCGCCTTCTGGCTGCGTTTCACACAAGAGCTCTGTTGGCTGAAGCAACTACTCGTTCGGGTTCGACGATTCCCAAAGGACAACAGAGCAAGGATCGAGAGGAGTTACAGATGGAGCGATTGGAGAGGGGAGGATCCTTCCATCGGACTGCTCGACGGAGTGGAAGCAGATCCCGGAGGTGGAATAGGACAGAGGATGTAGATGAAAAACGGTCGCTGGTATTGTAATAGTTGACGATACTAATGAGGTTTGGTCAGCGGGTTCAGTGTTATATACGACCCCTCAGCGTTTAGGACAGCGCTGAGCTGGAATCGAATCATTAGTTAAGGTGCAGAGTATCACGCTCAAATCTTGTGATCATTCGTATAACTATCGTTGGCAAGTTTAATTTTCTTTTTGTTGTTACCTTGCGTTGTTCGTCTTTCTCAATAGAATCATTCTGTTCCTTAGAATTGGCCCTGGCATAAATTTGCTAAGTGGCCTTTTATACCGATTTTGTAACATGATTTTTTGCGACAGCTGACGACTCACAACTGAATAGTAAACGCTAACTCTTCTAATTGGGAACGCACTTGTATTTCTCAATGTACTTCGATCTCTTGTCAGAATGTCAACCGAACTATAGTATCACTTCGCATACGCTAGGCTCCCCTTCACAGTCGACGCCGTTGGTCCATTGGGCGGTTACTGCCTTCAAGGGCTTCCGAAAGCCTTTGGCGCAACAATACAAAGTACGCTACGGAAAATAATACTGGCAGACGGTGTGGCATTCATTACATCGGTGAATTTTGAGTGGAAATAGAGGCTACGACAATGAACATTTGCTTTCCTGCCGCCATACGAAAGAGCGCACTTCCCCGAGATAAGCAAGCGCCCATCTCATTCTTCAAGTGAGATCTCATCCTTCCGGGAGTATCCGTATGATTGATGAAACCAACTCCCACGGAATGGGAAATAGAGAAAATATATGGGAGGATATTGCCCACATACATCGGGCTGCCGGGTTGAGTTGAGCTGGAATGAGGGGGGAGCGGCTGTTCCTTCACATACACACACAGACGCACACAGGCGCACACACACACACGCAGAAATATGTTAACTAGATGCTGTTTAGGCGTCTAGTTCTGTGGAGACTTTTCCAAAAAGAAAGGACAATATTTATGACCGAAAATATTTATTTATTTTTAAAATATTTATGAAAATATTTATTTAAAATATTTCTTAATTTAATATTTAGATATGACCGGCGTTTTTCATGTTTGATGTATGTGCTTCATTCACTCGAATAGATCTAGGGAGTCCTTCGTGCGTATTACCGTAATGAAAAATAACTCGAATGTGTTCCAAATGTCGTTTCGGCCTCGATGTCGGTGGCTAGTGCGAATGTAATATTAGAGCTATTAATATATTCAATCATTAGTGACACATTTGGGGAGTGAGGCGGGGACAGGGTGTCAGGTCGAGGCCGTCGTGGTCCCCCCGGGGGCGATGGCATTTCCTCTTTGCACAGAGAGAGAGAAGAGCGCTGCAGAAGGAAGGACTTCCGCGCTTGTCCCCGGTGGCGCAGACCAGTCTGTGGTGGGAGATCCCTTCGAGGTTGGCAGTGATGGAGGCCGGGGCCGCCTAAGGTTTCGAAGGCAAGACGAGGAAAAGAGGTGAGTCGCCTGCAGGGCGGCTTACTTCCGTAGCTTGACATCGGGGATTGAAAATGATATTGCACCTGCTCATTTCATGAATCCTCAGAAAAGTATAGAAAGTCTATACGTATTAACACGATTGGGGTATGTTTATTCAACGCAGTCCCTCCGAAGCAAAATGCACAAATATAGTTCTTCCATTCAGTCACAAGGAACGCGTGTTCGACAATTCCTAGCCAGTGCTAAATGCGCATGTTGCGTACACAATTCAGTGTGCAATTTGGCGCGCACCTTATCTAGTATAGTTGGGTCGATTCAGATAAGATACGGCATAAGGTAAGGTACGAGGAAGGAAGAAAATAAGCAAAGGTGGCCCCGACAGGTCCTCATAGTAATACCTAAGGTTAAGAGCTGAGGCCTGTCAGATAGGGGAACAGGTGAGGGTCAGCTCGAAAAACAGTATAAGATACTGCATGTAATGTTTCAAGATGTCGTCACTGAGACGGTCGGGCGTGGTAAATAGCGCGGGGACTCAAGCACAATCATCTTTGATTCTCTCAATTCGGCTTTTTGCAGGGGTGAGTGTGGGCTCGTGTGTCGCTTGAACAGGAGTTTCGTCGTGACCATTTCTGATAGCTGAATCACTATTGTCCAGTAAAGGATCTAACAGGGAATCAAAATAAGTAGGATGCTACATATTGCATCATAAACATCACAAAATAGAGAAAATATATATTGAAACAATTAGCCTTTTACTCCTATAATTTGTCCCTTGACGTGGCTGTGGTGCTGGCGTACTCTGTATAAGTTCTTCCGAGCAATGTCTTCGAGGCTTTAATGACCATCATCGTTCGCAGACCCTGCCAGGAAATAGAGCCGATGTCCTCGACCGAAGGGTGACTGCCTCTCTATCTGCCCGAAGGAACGAGACTATAGATTAAGAAAGAGCCATATGGGTTCAGCCAAAGATTGAAATCGGTTCTAGTTTATTGAAGAAAACATCTCTTATATCTTGATGGACAATGTAGCACATTTCTACCTGCTTATATGCTCACACTACGGGCAACTTCGCGTAGGCTGCACCCCTCTATTTAGAATAGAATTTAGAATAGACTACGCGTTATTAAAGTAAGGCAAGAAATGTGAATATATTCTATCATCTTTCTCGCCAATTTCGCCCGCTGCGCCTTTAACTGTTAAGCCGCCACTCGAAGAGCTCACAGCCATGAAAGTTCGTTTGAGAGGGGAGCGTTTCCTAAAACGTCAAAGTTGCGCTCTCGTTGCCAAAAATAACCGGGCTATTCTTCTCGCTTGTCCCGCAGTGGCGTCTCGTCGGCCGGCGTCGACCAATGATCCAGATGGCTGGATGGTCCCGACGACTTCTAAATCAGCCGCGGGGGCCCCGACTCAGCTATGCCAGCGATATCGACGATGGCTTCTGCGCTGGCTGGAGGGGGGGGGGGGGGGACTGCGCGGCCCGCTGTATTGTGGCATGACACGAAGAGAGACCCCGGCAGCAACGTGCAAGTCATGCGGCATCGATTTGGCTTCGCACGGGCCGATGCTGCCCAGCCCAAAGCGTTGTTCCTGTTCCTTCATATCGGTGGAGCTCTCGGCGCCATTTCCTCAGGAGGCGACCGACAGCGCCGCGGCCAGAGACGGGAGTTTAGGTTGAAGGGGCGTATTGGACGAGATGGCTAGCGAGAGCGGGGGATATCGTTATGGAGCTTGTGGAGGAGTAGGTCGCCACTGTCTGCCTCGAAGAGAAGCGCCCTTGGCCAAAGAGGTGAACGAAAGAAGGCTCGTAGCAGCGGGAGCCGGCGCAGCGGTGGCGGCGGCGGCGGTGGTGATGCGAGTGGTGTCGCTCGTTGGCGGGGTGCATCGTTGGGGCACTGATTGATGAAGCCCGAGCAATAGCGAGGGACATAGCTGCCACGAGAGCCACCACTACCGCCGCCACCACCGCCGCCGCGTTCATCCTCGTGTCCAAACGATGTCGAGGAACATCGACCCACACGCGCGGCTCCCACGCCACAGTGCCTTCAACTGGAACAACAGCTGCAGTAGCAGCAGCACCGACTTCTGCGGTGGCGCCTAGATCTCCGTGGATCTGCGTGCCGAGCTGCCGTAGAGAGTTACGGCGCAGCAAAATTATCACTACTTTACTGCTGTGATGGTCACACAATAGGGGTTGTATGGTAGGAGGGGTCAGCAACGAGGTGGAGGAGTAAGATGCAAGTGTTTTGTGTTGAGAAGAGACATAGTAGGTTGAGATCGAACTGGCATGGACACACCTGTGACTGTAGATCTTACGTTACTAGCTGTGAGTTGTGCAAAAGTTTGCTGCTTCGAATGCGGATAAAATGTGCGCCAGTGGTTGGGCACTCCAAGACAGGTGAATTAGGTGACTAATATTTCTCCTGAATATTTTTCTCGATTCAGGTATATATATATATATATATATATATATTATATATATTTAAGGAAAATGGTCACTATGAAATTATACTGTATTTCAAGATTTGTGTAGATACGCATGTGTTATAGTTAATATTTTAGGTGCCTTACTGCTCACGGCATGCCAACTAATATAATATAAGCCCTTCAAGGACAATCGAAGTCTTCGGTCTGAAAAGCAAGGAGTATTCATTGACATCAATCATTCCACTTATTCTATCATCTCTTGTTCATCTTCTTCTTATGAATGCTACTTGGTGCTCAATCTACTCGGGCGGCACATACCCTGTCACATTTTGCAAATAGTAGTAGCTATACATTGCTGCTGTTATCTCGACAACTATGATCAGTACAATACAACAATGGTCTGGGACCTACAAGGTGCCCTCCCATGGGATCAAGCTTGTATGACCATTAAACAAGTATCGAACTATAGCCGGCTGGAATGCCGGCCTATAGTCACTGCACCACGATCCTTATCACCACCACGTTCCCAGCTGCAGTCAAGATAGAGTGAGAAATGGGGGCGGGTATGGTAAAAATATGAAACACTAGGTAAGGTTAGGTAGTATTCTTGCTGTCTGTCTCGTATGATATCCTCAACGTACGAATCTTGCACTACTACAAAGGGACCCCTGTGCATCATTCAATCGTCGTAGATTCAACGAGCCTATCGACGAGTATATGTCAAGCTGTTCCGGCCCATAGCAAATAGCCCTGAGATGCTTTTAATATGCTGATCACATCAGCAGCAGCCACGAACATTCCTAGAGAAAGCTTTCAGCATAAAGTGCAAACAAGCCCACGATAGTATTATGTGATAGTGTATTTTAGCTTGATTGTTTAATTGACGACACATTGACAATGTATTTCATGTGCAGTATTTTCGCATACTACTTTATATGTACCAGTATTCCCTGCTCTCTACCTGGCTGACCACATCGAGTTCGTTGTGCAGGTCGTATCATGATTGCCCACGAACTGGCCACACAGGTTTCTCATCAGCTCACCGACGGTTATAGGCGACGCAGCCGGTGTATTGAGCGAGATCCTCTACCAGGCGATTTTGCAGATTCGGACGACAGAATGAGTTCCCCGGATTCGTCGCGAATCCGCTTAGCCTTCTCGGTCGTTTGCGAGTTCACCGCTTCCATAAGCGACTCCGGCCTCCTTGCAGCAGTGTATGCAAAAAGAGCTAGCGTCCTTCGTAATCCATAGTTATGGCTCTCCCCCGCCAACCTATCCATCTATCTATCAATGCTTCTGCTTTCAGGGATGAGATGGTTCGCACTTCGTGAATTGGTGAACCTACAACTATGACGGCCAGCATTTGATAGGCTATGCTAAATACTAGCTCCTCAAATAATAATAATAATAATAAATAACCGTTCATCAGTGGAGACACAAAGCTAAAATTGTGCAGTGTTGACAGAGTACTGTCATTCGACCATAGTAATAAAGTGGGAACATTTAATAAAGTAAATAAATAAGTAATTAATACGAAACAAACGGAGGGTCGTTCCTATTGCAGCGGCTTTTCCTTCGTTGTGCAGAGAGGCAATGCCATCGCCTCCCTCGGGCCTGACCATGGCGGACTCGGCCTGACACCTAGTCCCCAACTGGGTCCCGACTTACTGTATGTGTTTAGACACACAATAATATGAGGTCTACGACACATCGACCACATCTCCAACTATGCTAGATAATGGCAAAGGTAAACGCCTATGACAACTATTTGAAATTTTCGAATATTAATAGCGGGACGCCACATCACAAGTATGTGCTAACCAATTTGTAGTCATTATTAAGATGAAATATAATTTTGATCCTGATACAGATTCACAGGGAACGCTAAATAGTACCGATATATCCGACTATGGCTCCATGATCTCGGTCGCCCCGCCCGTCCTGGGATATTTGAAAAAGCATCCCATGCTCTGAATCTAGCTGGTAATGTGAACACCATCAAAAACATCCTGGCTGAAATTTCTGCCGTGCCTTCCACAACGAATGATAAAAGACAATAGTCAATAGCGAGGGATATCGATGTAAGCCAGATGATGGTATCATAAATTCAACCTCCAGAAGTGCTGTACTTACCGTTCCAGGACTGCTCAACTGATGCACCCAACACACAATTGTACTTAACTCTGCAGCCCACTCAAGCTGTACTTAAGCAAGCAGCCTACTCAAGTCACAGCCATTTGCTCGTTTTATTTAATTTAATTTATTTAATTCGTTCTCCCTGTTCGACATTGCTCCAATTTCAGATGTCAACGCGACAACAATATCAGTGCGAACCAGCAACGATAAACCCCTGCCAGACCTTCGATAACTAAACGCATAAATGTCCCTACGCATCATTCACCAATGGGAGGCAGAGAGAGAGAGAGAGAGGAAGAGGGAGGTCTCAAGTCAAACAATAGAACAAAATCTATTTAACGACCTTCACCCATTGACAGTGGCGGCCGATATGACCAAGCTTCGCTCTAGACCTATCCAACCGTGTCTGTCGGCGATGCGCGCACGCCGCTTATTCACTGTGCGGCTCCGTACGATCTGCCAATCCGGCGTGGTCAAATGCGTCAATTCAATTCAATTCAAACAAATGTTTATTGACGGAACTGATATATATACATGCTTAAGTTCTCGTAAAAATAATAGTTAAAAGAATTATTGCAACGTATATTGAGAGCAGGGAAGATGGAGATATTATTGCAACGTATATCAAAGATCAACCTGACGAATACCATTCGCCTCGCCGGGTAGCAGGCCCATCTCCAGCAGCAAGCCCATCCCATCATCGACCACCACCGCCACCAGCCCCCATTAATTTCGTCTTCGGATGGCTACCTATATGCCCGGTGTGCTTTCGCCCGTGTTTCTTCAATCGTTACCTACGCTGTCACAGCTGTTCGCACGTGCTTCTGTTGTTGTTGTGACGACGACAGCGCCCTCTTCCAGGCCACGCCGGCACTCCTTGCCAACCGCTAGCCATTTGCCGGGTGACCGTTTGTTTGTTCATTGGCCGCTACCGTCACAGGTTGTCGCTGCCGGCGCTGAAAAGCATCATCCCTGTTGGTGCCACCGCTCAGACGAACTCTATAGTAGCTTTACGGTCTTCTATGCGACCCCGGAGGGAGACGGGGCTGAACTACGGCAGGGGAACACTCCGTATTCTCTGATTCAATGAATCGACGGCTGAAGCGCCACCATTCTCTTCATCGGCGAAAGTTTCTGATTCATCAGCTATGTCTCCAGCATCATCAACGTGTGGCCGTATGGTCTATACCGAAGTGGCTAAACCTGGCTTTCCTTTTGTCGATTTGCATGCCACAGAGTTCTAGATAGGTGATAATTGATCGGACGTGATTTGCAGCTAACCGATCACCAAGGAGTGATCCTTAAGAAAATATGATTGACACAGTTCACAGGAATTGAGAGTCGAAATCCTAACGATTCTTCACTTCGAGCGCCGGCGAATTAATGGTCCACTGGACTACCGAATACCGCTGAACCGCTGGCTGAACGACTGACTAGCAGGGCCCAACACACAAGCGACAACAGTGTTACCGGATACTCACGCTATGAGCGTTTGCTACTCGTTCATAGTTCGTTCATCTAGTCAGACAACTTCAAATATGAAATCATTAGAGAATTAGTTGGGAACAACGTGTCAGGCCGAGGCCGTCATTGTCCCGAGGGAGGCGAAGGGTGACACTGCCTCGCTGTCTCTGCACAGCGAGGAAAAGGCGCTGCAGAAGGAACAATCCTGCGTTTGTCGCGTTTCAGCCTGTGGTAGACTCCTTCGAGGAAGTTAGCAATGGGAGGGGTGGAGGGGTAATGAGATATTATGGAAGGTATACGGCAGGAGATGGGGAGAAAGGTGCAGAGAGACCGTTTGTCAGCCATGATACACTGTTAGGCTAATGTTTAACTTTATGTTGTTCCACGCGCACGGACTCGTAGTTATAAATTCAAACTAAGGTAATTCCTTATCGGCCCCCACGAGCGCTGAGCCTTTGGACAGGAGGTCTCACTCTATTGTCATTTACATATTTGCACCTCCCAAATGTATCCCAATGATCGTCGTTGGTCAGCTTCTTCAATGCTGCCAAGCTCTTCAGTTTCAAACAACAACAGCAACAACTGCAACGACAGCTGATAATAAATGAAGCCGTCTTAAGTAGCCAAGTTTTAAGAAGCCAATCTCTACCAGTGCACAATTGGGCTTTTGGGAGAAAACCCGATGTGCAACTTCGCAAGCGGAGGCGACATCGAGCCATCCATTCCATCGAGTAGGAGTATCAGTAATCATCGCTGGCGATACCAATCGATAATCACGGTCTTCATCTTCATATCTTCCCTGCTCATATCTTCAATGTTCACCGGCGCCGCAGCCGGCGGTGCGTTGCGCTGCTGATGCTGCTGGGTCGGCATTTCCGACGTTGACATTGGTTAGCTCGATCTCTCCGCCGTCTCCATGTCAGCTGCTATTTCGATACCGCCACTACCAGACTGCCCCGTATCTGCCTCCTTCGCCTATCGCCAAAGATGGTGATCAACCCCGTTGCGTACTGCACTGCGCTATCACTGTTACAACATCGTTGCCGATCTTCGTATCTGTGTCGGCCTCTGATCGTCCGATTACGCCGCGCTCCATTCGATCAGCGCGGCCGGATCAGTGATCGGCAGATCAGTCATCAATGCGCCGCTCGTGTTTCGCGCCGGGCGGTGGCACGGCCCCTAACAACGCTACAAAGTAACGGAACGGGAACGCCTCCAACTAGCTGCATGATACATGATCGCATGTTGAGCGATATCCTTAGCAACAGCGATTGACGAAAACCAACCAACTGTTGTAGAGCTTTGAGTGAGTAGTCGCGGAGAAGTGCTCGTGCTGCGCGTGAACGTCAATGACGAAGACCAAAGTTAGCGGCAGGTTCCATATAAAATATATACTTCTCTGCGTCCTTCATGGACGGAAGTGTGCCACGCAGGTTGCATCGTGTAGTCGAAGTATGACAATCGAGTCGGCCGGACTTAAACGGCAGCTTATACGTCAATCGCGATACGGCAATACAGTCCACGAGGTAATGCGAGCCGTTGATAGCCATAGAACAATAATGATAGGAACGCTCAAGGATAAATATATATATATATATATAATCAGTGTTTTATTCAAACATACAGTAGTTAGGAACTATATATATATATATATATATATATATATATTAGGGATTTCCGTTCGAACGGGAAATCATCAAGTTTTTGTTTCTCCAAGGACACCCTCCAGCTGAAATCCATCGACAATTAGTGAACGCGTACAGTAGGTATGCCTTATGCGTGCAAACGGTGCAAGGTTGGTGCCAGCGATTTAACAGTGGAAATTTGGACACCGATGACCATCGAGACGGGGACCAGAAATCAGGTTCGACAAGGGACGAACGGATTGACAGAATCAAGACAGCTTTTGAGCAAACTAGAGCTTGGTCCATGAAGTCTTTGTCGGCTGAAACAGGGATTCCTCGGACTACGTGTTATAGAATTTTCACCAATATACTGAAGATGAAGAAAATCAATGCAAAAGGGTTCCCCATAAACTGAGTGCTGAGCAGATGAAAATGCGTGTGGAGTGTTCGAAATTTAATTTGAAGACTTATACGCAACAAACCAGTCGCTTAGGGCACACCTTGTCGATAGACGAGACATGGGTTAGCCTCCATAGACCTCCTGAGAAGGATCAACCAAAACAGTGGCTCCGAAAAGGTGAAGCAGCAGCGTCTGTGTTAGTGCTATAATAGATAGATTCGGACGAAAGGTGTTGATGATACTAGCTCTGGATATCAAGGGTGTTTGCTATTACGAAATATTAGCAGCAGACGAAAATTTCAATGCTCCCCGATATCTCGGCTTCTTGAAATAAATGGATGAACAAATGGCGTGGGGATCGACAGCACCGAGTGTGGTTACTCGACGACAATGCAACACCTCACCGCACTGCTGAAATTACGACCTGGATGGAGGGGAACAATATTGAGCGATGGCATCAACCCCCATATTCTCCTGATTTAAGCTTATGTGATTATGGTTGTTTCCATGCATTAAAAAGGGCAATAGGTGGGATTCTATATGCAAACGTCGACTTACTCAAAGAAGCAATAGATAATGAAATTATAAATAGAAATGCAAATGATAAATATTTGGCTATTTCAAAACTCCCACAGCGGAATCGATGTGTAAATAAAGCTGGGGAGTACCTCTAACTCATACCAAAAGATCTTTTTTCTAACTCATTTAGTTCAAAAGTTTTTGGAATTGAAAGAGCAGCAAGTTCGAACGGAATTCCCTAATATATATATATATATATATATATTAAATATAGAACTTTCTGCATCACACAGCTGCGACCGTCACTAAGTTATTTTTTTAGTTATTTTTGTATTGGTTTTTTTGTAGCTTCTCTTTTGCTCGTGGTCTGACGGCAACGCCGAGCGCGATTTCGATCAAATCTGCTGGCGAAAAATTTCTCACTTCGTTTCTCGTGGCCGTATCTTTCTTCTTGGTTCTAACATCTCCGTGTAACGGCGCAGGCGACCGAGCTTTCCTCCCTCATAAACAATATCCCCACAACATTTCATGAGATTCAAATAAACTGTTCATGCCTTCCGAGACGAACTCGCTCACTGAAACGGATCATCGATCTGGTTCGTATATGCGAGCTATGTGATCAAACATGACATAAAAGCTTAATGTGTCACAAACGATATGAGAGCTTTTTCCTCGCTAAGCGTGCACTGAGGGTTGTAAGGGTACAAATAAAAACGAAGTATATACAGTCTGCTTAAGTTGAGTGATTTAAAGGTGAATGTTAAATTTCGCATCTGTCAGTTACGTGAATATTTCTACGTAATATTTCCCTGTTGTTAACACCGTTCTTTGGGTAAATGAAACATGGTATAAAACATAAATATATATATATACATATAATATATATTTCGCGTCATACATATACACAAAGGTATGTATATTCGGGTCACGTGGGTAACATGGTTATTCAGATCAGATCAATAGTATTGAGCAGCTTAGTCAACATGAGTGTTAACAAATCTGCAGCTAATCAAGTGTGTACTCATTTGCGTCTAAACTTCGACGAATAAACAACGAAGCCAACTTTTTTTCGCTCGAATCATTGTAGAGATTCAAATCCCAAGGATGTGCGATCACATGAATATACCTTCTGTCTAAGAAGCCTACGCTGTCGCGTAGGAACCCAGTGCCGGTAATCCCAGTAAAAAGGTAAACACGGGGACCATGTGGAAGATGCGAGCCGACCTCCACCAATGATATGAATAACCATAATAGATGATTTTTTTTTACTACAACAGATACATGGTACTAACCCAAACTACTAAGGAAGCAAACGTCTACAAATTGAGGTTACCTCAAATATTCTCTAATTAATTCCAAATGTTGCACTACTTACTAAAATTAATTAAATAGTAGAGACTCAAACCCTCCGGAATCAGCGACTGAACCATTTAAGAAGACGTTCGCTAAACACTACAAATTGCAATGCGAGCTTCTACGAGCAGTAGTATATTCTCGCACGTTGCTTGAATATGAAACGTACAAATCCAGTAAAAGATTCAGATACTATGGCCAAACGTAGAGCAGAACAAAGACCTCGTTACACCCGTTTGAGCTTAGCCTACACCGTAAGCATCTATGGCCTTCCAATCCACAGCCAAGACTCTCCTGGCCGGCTCCAAGCGAATGACTGGCCATCACGTCGAACGCGAATAGCGAATCTGATCGCTAGCCAACACCATCTACGCCTCTGTCGATAATCTCACAGGCAACCGTTTCGATGCGGCAAGGTCGACGGCTCGCTTGGCGATTTATGGTCGTCCAAAGTTCGGAGTGCTACCGGCAACTTGTACGCGCCGTCCAGATGAAGATCTGTTCTCCTACTCAGGCGAGCTTATTTATATAATAAATGATCTTCTACGGTGCCTTACCTACTGACTCTCGTGTCCATTTCCTTATTCACGTTCTCGTACACGTTCTGTGTAGCATCAGATAATTTAGATAGAAGACACACTGACTATGGAAACCACGATCTGCTAGTGAACAAGTGTCCTAAAATAGGAATTCCACTCGTGAAGAGATTGTCCAAGACAGTTTCCTTGTTTCTAGAGCTTGATCGTGGTTCAGACAACATTTGGCGAAACGAACTCTTACGGCGATGTTGGACAAGGAATGGCCGAGCAACAGTAGGCACTGAACGGGCTTCCGAGGTACTACTGGACGCTCACGAATGGCGCCGTACATGATGAAAGGCATGATGCTTGGAATTAAATATGAGCGCCAAAGTTCAGTCCCAGGCCTTACGAAAGGTCCTTCCCTTCCTAGTGTCCTTACGAAACAGGTCCAGGGCCTTTAGGAGTGAGTATGAGTCTCACACAACGACGTGGTGAGAATACCTATGAAGTAGTGATGTCCGCTTTTTGCCCATTATGAATTTTTGTCTTTAACCTTCGATCCAGTTAAAACAATTCCAAACGCCACTGGACTGCCAACGACTCTATGGCAAGATTGTAACTTCAAGGTCAAAAAAACTTTCTGCGTCGGCTCATATCTTGTTCTCAAACCTGCTTCTTTTATTGGACAGAATTTTACTATGTGTGCTCCATATTTTTTATTATAGTGTGCATATAAAATGTTTTAGCCATTTGACCGTAGAGTTAGCACATAGTTACGCTTTTTACGTATTAGCTTTCGATAGTTGCGTCAATATTTACAACGCATCTCAAGGTCAGTTCTCTCACCAGCGACATTAAATGAGCTAGATAAGACTTGTAACAGGGAATCCAGTTTCAAAGTCCCAACAAACGAAATGATGGGTGTAATTAATCGATTCCAATTCAAACTTAGTTATAAAGATTGTCAATTAGGTAAAACGTATCGTTAATTCGATCTGTCTCCACTCATTGTTTACGCGAAACGCTAACGTTCTGGAATTCAATTCGCATTGAATTGTTGACACAAATATCTCAGAACTGTCTGGCTACTTTTAGTAGCAAACTTTTTACAATTTCCTTGATATATGAAAGTAAATCAATTTATCAAAATGTCGAGCGAAAAACTTTATTTGAAATGTTTTCCGCTTCATCACATAACGTATTGATTATGGACGCGTTTTATGAATGTACGTAGTCATTGTAGTCTATTAACTAATTTAAATTAATTAGAAACTGTTCAGTTATGTCGATCTGTTCTTTCAGATATGTACAGATGCCAGACGACACTAAAGCGGTTTCGGTTAAACTAAGGGGTTATTTTTTCTTTGTCATATTCTTGGTTGGTCTTTCTACTAAATTATCCTTCGAAGTTAATTCGCTATATGCCTCATTGCTTTCCAACTCGAGTTGATGTCCAGAAACGGGATTTCATGATCCGATTTTTGATAAGTACGACGACAACAATCGTTCTCCTGACGATTCGGTGGCAAATTTATTTATTTTATTGATTGAAGTAGAACCCGAGTCAACCTCCGGGCGAAGATGATCATTTAATACCACTGTTTTATTTTATGGTTAAAGGCGAATGCTTTCGAGTTTCCTGTTAACATTAAGTTGAAAAAGATTTTATAGCTGTCAGATCGTATACGAGTATGGCGTCTGAGAACGCAACCCTGTGTCACTGAAAATTGTCCTTGTTCAACTTGCCAAGTTGAGCCCTCCTCCGACAGCTTTGCCCCCTTAAATCGCATAAAATTATGACACGTATTATTGCTATTGTTATCAATGTCATTGTTATTATCAACTGTTAGTTCGATGCGCATTACGATTTTTCTATGTTTTTATTTCACTATCATTTAACTCGTAATTCATTTACCATAATTTATTTATGGCTTGATTTCACCAGTCTAATGGTCGTTTGAGTTACGACTAAACACGCGATATCGTCAATCGAGCCAACTTGGCAAAATACATTTTATTCTCATGAATATCCAAGTTCGGTCAATTTTGTTTCGCTCTGAAACATGTGACGTTTTGGATACAAAGAAACCGTCAGTCCCTTCGACGGTTATTACGCTTGAATATCAGCAGATGGTTCAAAGTTGTGGCCTAATTTTGGCAATAACCCCACAGTTATAGAAGCGCAAAACACCTATCCTCATTACGTAGAATATTGATTCTCCCTGGAGGTTGATTCCATCAATACAATTTCAGCTCGAATCACCAGACTCAACAACATACACCATTAATAGGTGCAACTTTACACGATCTGCTCGCATCTCGGTCAGAAAATCATTCCTTCGTTTTATTTGTAGAACTTTTTTTATCGTTGTGCATCGGAAAATTTTTGCGAGCCAACTCGTACCAATTCCTTTTACACTTCTCACATTGCGCGGATTTCGTTGACCACCAGAGCGGAGACCAGAGGAACGGTGCGGCGAAGTTGGCTTGATTGGCGATGTTTTGAAAAGAGAACGAACTATGCGACCAAACTGTCCCTGCCTTTGTTAGTCTCTGTTAGCATCCGACAACGAATTCATTAGATGTGACCGTGATTCGAAATACGAGGCGGCAGTGCAAACAATAGCCACCATATGGTGGCGTGTGTGAAACTGATTGACAGTGTGAAGGAAACGACAACCGGCATGGAATACTCGACTGGGAGTCTGCCGCTGGACTTAAGGTAGGTGGCACTTGCTATATGTGGAAAGCTGACGGGGAAGTGGTCAGGGGAAATATTGTGACTAATTGAGGTTGGATGAGATGAAACTCTTTTTCTCTCTCGAGAGAGGAACTAGCGTCAGTAAGTGTGCCATAGCGGAAACACATTGATTTCTCTGATAGCGAAAAACGGTGCGCGCTCGATTTATGCTCGATTCCTTTTGGATATGACGAAACTTGCAATTGCGAGGAGATAAACACGCGTAACGGCTTCTGGATAATTCAAGGGAACGCGCCATAACAGAAGGATTTGTACCTAGCCACGTATTTGTGAGTTTTGATTGTCTCACCTCAACAATAGCGTGTGTGCGTGTGTGTGTCTGTTTAAACCTTTATCTAAACTTCCATGTCGTGCATTATCGCTGGGAAAGTTGTCGGTTAGCTGTTGTTATATAGATTTCCCAAATACTATTCGAAGCCTTGCTTTTTTGTTGCTTCCGTAACTGTCAAGGTTCAAACGTTTTCGTCGGGTTCTATCTAGCGGTCGTGTTTTCGCTGCACTGTGTGTAAGGGGGAAGCGATCTGTTTGTTACTGCCGTCCGCCCGTTCATTCAAGCGACTAATCCTTTTAGAATTGCTTGAACCTTACTTGTGATCCCTGGTCAAATCTGAACAAAAGGTCTTTTGGTTAAATTCTATTAAAATCGCTCAGTGGTTACCCTAGCGAAAGTGCGCTCCAGAGCACAATGTATATATGTGCGTTGCACTTGTTTGATATTCACGGAGTGGATTGATAGCGTTTCGATGTGAATACCCTCACACGCGTGTCATTCGAGTCTACCACTCGCCACAAAAATATCTCGAAGACTTAAGGCCAACTGGACGACGTTCACTATGTGCAAGTACTCGTCATCATCCGAGAAAGAGCCCGAGAAGAAAATGCAGCCCTGACCAGCCCCGCGCCGAATCGCGCAGTGCCGCCCCCCTCCCCCCGAAGAACCTCAGCAAACATTCAGTCAGCAGCCCCACAGGATTCTGAAGAATTGTAGACTACAGTTGTTGCGCATTGTTTGCTCCTAGTGTCTAACAGCCATCCCAAACTCGTATCACTCGAGAGGATATTAACAACACAACAAGAACAGAAGAGTGAACTCATCTTTATTCTAACAGGTGACCACCACAATATACAATAACGGTAACGGTACGATGACAAGTCAAATTGTGCTGGTCAAAACACGCAATCACAGGCGGACGGATGAGAGGGTTTATAGGGAAGGTTCTTCTTTGTGCTGCTGACCGTGCAGGTCAATGCCGTTCGCAGTTGATGGCAGACGTATATATATATATATATATATTGCTATGAGAGCCGCCTTATTTCAAGCTTGACAACGGATCACGGCCGTTGCGTGCATTGCATTGTACAGAACTACCGAGTTCAATACGATC